>OZ018335.1:65530174-66730174 GCA_963969495.1 Ceratothoa steindachneri | reverse complement strand
ACCACATCCCGATAATGACAACAATCACGCTTGCTCCAATACTCAAGCCCGTCCCACTTAGGAAAAGCTAAGCGAAAGCCAACTGGGAGCTATATAGAGAGATACTCAGCGAATATCAACCAGCTGACCTTGAAGACGGAAATCTCGAAGAGATAGATGAAGAGATAAACTCTATCACTAATCTTCTCATTCAAGCCGATGAGAAATGAGTCCCCAGGATCTTCTATAAAATGCTCCTACAACCTAGGTGGGCGAACGATATGAGGGAAATCGATCGGGAACATAGAGGAATATACGAGGAAATAGGCAGGACAGGCCCAAGGACAGCCAAAATGAGACAACTAAGCGAGGAACTAAAACACATAATCACAGAGAAACAGAAGGTAATCTACAATGACAGTATTGGTAGGCTGGACAGGGAGGACAGTCAAGTAAGTTTTTAGAAAAGCATACGAAGACGTAGGGGACTGCTTACCAAAACCAGCACACACTTAAAAGTTGGAGATAAGATCATTGAGGATCCAGAGTCTCTCGAAATAAGATTCAAGGACACACTGGAATAAGATTTTCGCTATAAACCCTGAGGAGAACGATGACTTCGACCAGGACTTCAAAGACCAACTGCTCGATAACCTCAGAACAGTGATACATAGAACCCACCCACACCCGCAAGTATCTCAGGAAAGAGAGATGGTTGGCCACGGGTGTCCTATCACCTTTGAAGAGACCATGAACACCATAAGTTCCTTCAAGCAAAGGGCACCAGGCTGGTCTCGGATCACGAGAAACAACCTCGTAAATGCCCCGAGGCAACTCATACAGGGATTGGTTAACACCATGAATGCCGCCCTGAATAAAAGCTACTTTCCTGACGGGTACAAGATGGCTAAAATCATCTTCATCCCGAAAGGAAACAAGCCCCCAGACCAGATGGCTAACTATCACCCGATCTCTCTTCTGGAGATGCACGGTAAAATCTTTGAAAAGATTATAGCTAATAGGCTACAAGCTAAACTGAGAGAGCTAGGAGCGCATAACTCCCGGAAACACGAGTTCTGCAGACAAAGGGGGACAGTAACAGCCCTGGCGCTCCTAACAGGAAAGGTAGCCTTTTGCCGAGCGAATGGGTACTATGTAGATATTGTATTGAGGGAAATGCCATAGGCCTTCGATAAAGTCTGCCTGGAAGGACTTCAGTACAAGATCCTGAACCTCCAGCTGGACCCAATCCTGGAAAGGATTCTTTGTGACTTTGGTCATGGACATAAGGGCATGTATCATAATCCAAGGATACAAAGGACCTGAATTCGAACTCAAGGCGGGCGTTCCCCAGGGCAGTTGCCTAGCCCTCTGCTTTACTTGATCTTTACCATCGACCTCCCAACTTTGGTGCACAGGGACACGATGTATTGCAATTCGCGGATGACGTCACCCAGATCGTTCCGTGCCCGGTGAAGAGAGCAAGGGTTCAGGCAATGCGCACAATAGCGGAAATAAATAACATCAACCGGTACGAGAGACGATGAAAGATTATAACAAATATGGACAAGTTCAAGATCGTTCCACTGAGCGGTAGGTTTACGGGGCCCATCATCATCGATTGGAGGAGACACTGTTACTACGCCGAAGGCAATGTCCTGGGCCTAGAGATCTCCGACCATGAATACTCGAGACACTACATGGAGAGGCGGAACCTAGCAAAGAGAGAAATCTCCAAGCTATTCTGGTTTAGAGATCTTGGCTTGGCTAACATTAGAAAAATATACTTAATGTACGTCTGGGATAAGTTCATCTACCCTGCAGTAGTGACTCAAGCGGACAGCAAGACCTCAATGAGAAAACTCCAACGTGTTCAAAATTTTGAATTCCTATTAATTAACAAAGCCAGAAGGCGTAACCAACAACGGCAAAAGGATCTTCATAGGAGGAAAAAATTGGACCCTATCAATATCATCGGCCCAAAATTGGGTAGAAAGGTCTGGTCAACCCTTACGAATGTTATCATTCTAGAATTACTGGGAACGGTGGCAGTCTTAATATAGCTGCACGAATACGGGAGAAAGTCTCCCGTTGTAGCCAGTTTCCAAGTACTAAGATATGCTCTCAGGAAAACATAACATCACTGTACACATAATAGGAACATTAAAAAATAACGCAGTACAACCGAAACCAAAACAAATTACAACACACTAAAACAACATAAGTTAAATCGCTGAGCTAAAAGCTATAAACGGCTTGAATGCTCAACAGAAATCAACCTAAAAATATATACCCCAAAATTCAAACACTAACAATAAGAAGATCACCTCAAAAACACATAAAGAAACAAGATATAAAAACATCTTATCAAAAAACAAGATTTCACACACTGTCGTAGAATAGACTCTCGACGATATAATATATATAACTATTCGTTGAGGGAACTATTCTTATATTTCGAGTGCGGGGTTATCTGGTTGACCGATGTTATTTATCTTAAATATGCTTAAGAAGTGGAACAGAGCTCAAGGATAATAATATTGCTATCATTAATAAGAGAGAGTTTTATTAATTAAACTATCAACAACACACAAAACGGAAAATGTTTACATAAACAGAGAATGGAAAGGGTCGTAAGAATATCTGGCTAATCCAGGAATTGAGATTTGGGAGAGATTTAAAAAGGTAAACAAATAAAAATTAAAGGGATGGGATGGATCTCTAAACCATTTAAAGCACAGGGTAGGGTTGACGAAAGGTTAGATACTTAAAGGTAATGCTCAGCTTACGTAATTACAAGTTGTTGTGCAGAGGAAGGCGACGCGAAGGAATCTTCGGTCCACTGGCGAGTTCCAGCCGAAGGAAGGGGGGGATTAAATTATTCTGACGTGACGTCTTGAGAATGAATGAGAACCGTTTCTTAGCGAACGGGCTTGGAGAACAATGGCTGTTCTAAATTTTTTATCTTCTGAACAACAGGGGTGGGTGGGTGAGAACCGTCTCTTGTCTACGGGCTCAAAGAACAATGGCTGTTCTAACGTTGTTCTCTTTCTGAACAACAGGGGGGAGGATGAGAACCGTTTCTTGTCAACGGGCTCAAAGAACAATGGCTGTTCTAACGTTTTTCTCTTTCTGAACAACATGGGGGGAGGGTGAGAACCTTCTCTTGTCAACGGGCTCAAAGAACAATGGCTGTTCTAACGTTGTTCTTTTTCTGAACAACAGGGGGCCTTGTGGACTTGGCGTCTTAAAGGCTCGAACCTTGGCACTCAAGGGATATTGTCCTATTCTGGACAAAAATATTAGATCTCAAGGTAGAGGGCCCCTGGTGCACAAGGTGAGACCGGATCGGCGTGATGTCTCGCGAAGATAATCTGGATCTGATCTAATCGGTAATTTTCCATATAAATAGTCGGAGGCATCCCCTTGGCGTAGGGGACAATGGAGTGGGGGCTTCGAGGGACTGCCCAAGCCGTGCCTTGGAACATACCTTATCTGCCCATAAGCCTTACTCAATCTGGCGAGATCGACGCATGGGGCGAAACGGGGGGGGGGGAGGATGAACCTCCTTGGTTAAATATTGACTAAGGTGGCGATAAGGCGCCCGGCTTCGACGTGAAGATGCACGTGGGTAGCAACGTTTTTCTAAACAACATGTGATAGCGGTTGAATTTAAGCGGCCTCAGACCGTTCTATCACACACAATTTTATCTACTACTATCCCACCATCTACTAAATTGAGTATACCATGTTCTTCTGTTTCCAAATTTTAAGCACCTAATCAGAGATCGGATCCAGCACACAATACTGAATGAGTATTCTCGGCAAAGGAGGTAAAGTTAAGCGGAAAATGATGAACGTTCCCCGAAGATTTTGTGTGAACCGTTTAAATCCTTCATTCGAATGTTTTTACTTGCTTCGACCCCCACAACCTTACCTTACCGAGGGCCTGTCATGTGAGGTTAGCTACCATCATGTGTCATGCTTCTCTATCTTCTGCCTTCCTGACTAGCTCTATCACAGTCCATCTTGTGTTTATGTTTTACATTAGGGTCTCCATGAATTTTTTCCTTTGTCTTCCTCTGGCTCTTCTTCCTTCAATTTTTCTCAGCAGACAATCTCTCTCTATTCCTCTTGCTCTCAGGAAATGTCCCAAGAACTGCAACTGCCTTCTCCGGAATACTTCTCATTAAGCCCCTCTCCAGTCGTGCACGTCCTAATACTTCCACATTTGTCGTTCTTGCTGTCCATGGGATTCTTCGCATCCTTCTCTAAACCACATTTCTGTTGCTTCTAATTTCTTTTCCATATTATTCTTAATCGTCCATAACTCACATCCTTATGTTAAAACTGGCCAAACGTAACACTTTACCAACCTAATTCTTAATATCATTCCCGAGCTCAGATTTGTTAATAAGTTTCTCATTTTCATAAAAGCACTTTATGCCAATATTATTCTTCTCATTATTTCTTTCTTACAGTCTGCCTCTTCTGACACATTTCGTCCTCCAATATTCAGTCGTTTCAGGTCTTCCAGATTCTCCATGCATTTTTGTCCATACAACGAGAAGAGGTCTGGCGAAAGTACACACCCCTGCCTCATTCCTCTTCTTATGTTTATCTATTTTGAGTTCCTTTCTTCTATTTTCATGGCTGCTCTCTCGTTCAAATACAAATTTGCAATTAACCTGATATCCTTATCATCCATTCCTATTTCTGTAAGTATTTTTACCATGTTTCCATGTTTTACTATGTCGAAAGCCTTTTCAAAATCGACAAAACACAAATATACTTCTTTCTGCACTTCTATCGCTCTCTTAATAATGGTTCTTAGGCAGAAAATGGCATTACTTGTATACTTTCGTGCACCTAATTCAAACTGTTTTTGTTCTATATTTTCCTCTATCTTACTTTTTCGTCTTTTACTTAGTACTCCCCAAATTATCTTTCCCATCTGGCTCATTATGCTTATTGTTCTGTGCTTCCCACATTCTAGCAAAATATAGACTCTCTCATGGCCTCCGGTGTATATCCACTTTCATATATGACAATAGCTAGTTCTGTGATTTTGTCCAGAGCTAAATCTTCCGCTGCTTTCACCATTTCTAATACCACTCCATCTTCTCCTGCAGCTTTATTACTTTTCATCTTGGCAATAGTTGCTACTATCTCGCTCTTTAATTTTGCTGGTCCTTCTAGATCCTCTTATTTATGTACATCCAGAATGGCTTCTCTTTCATCATAATATAGCTCTCTTGTGTATTCTTCACATCTTTCTAATATTATGGCAAATTTCATCAGCAGATTTCCATGTTTGTCCATAATTACTGATCCTCGTGTTGGTTCCTTTCTTCCTATAATCTCTTTCACTTTTTCGTACATTTGTTATCATAAAAATAATAAGCTACAAATTAGAATAAAAATCCTGTGAAAACGATGAATAATCACCTATAATGGTGACAAAAGAAAACAAGGAGGGGATTAACTCGGATGCAGAGACAGAAATTAGGCTTATAGGTGATCAGAACAGATATACGGAGACAAATGAATGATTCAAGGCTTACAAAGGGACTCTTATAATTAGAATAATAGTTGACGTCTCAGTGCAAGGAAAACTCAATAACATATACATATCTATAACGATTTTAACTTGTATTTCTTTCAGAGAAAAGAGTACGAACAACACCAATAGTGTGAAAACGGAAATAAAATAGTTGAATAAAGTGCAATAAGTATCCAATAAATGGCTAAACTGTTTATTTAAAACAATGATCACACGAAAATGACTAAATTGCATTCATATATTTTAATTAATATGATAAATAAGTATCAGCTCTAATTTGGCCACAAAGCATAGACCAAATTAACATTTAAAAGGTATTAAATATATTTTGAAAAAAATCTTTTTTCAAACCTTTACTCGTCACCAAAATAGCTCTCCAGAACATTCTTGATTAGCTTTTGACATCAGTTCACTTTCTTCAGGATAATTCATTTATATCTGGTTGTAACATTACAAAATACAACAAGAGATTACAATATAATATACGTTTTGCGTGAGAGGAATAGGGCTAACAAAAGTTAGGGAGCACACAAACGTTAAATTCATGTAGATGTAGTCATATCATAAAATGAAATGGTCTATAGGGTTGGATTTAAATGGAGGCAAAACAAATGTAGTTGACATAAATTGAAAAACCTTGAGGTAAAAGGGTAGAAAAGAGGTAAATTAGACTTAGAAAGGAGAAAGTACAATAATGAAACAAAGAATAGCGCGTTTGAGCAAATGACTGTTTTATTTTGCCGATGTACAACACACGATTTTACCTAGGAAGACAGAGATGTACACAAAATGAAATTGAGAGCAAAACAAGCTAATAATTGCAATGAATGTAGAAAAAAAAGTGAATTTGAAATAAATAATGAAATAAAAAATACTTATATATGTCATAAGAACATAATAGTGAGTCTGCGTGTAGACAAGAAGAAATTGAGACCAAGACATTGAAAACAACTATTACGCAATGAATATTTCGTTAAATAATTGAACAGGGTGGAACAATAGGGATAACAACAACAAAAAATATTGGAATGTTATGTATGGTCAACACTAATATATACCTGTGAAACGAAGATGTTGAATAAGAATGTTATTAAAAAAATGGAAGAATTGGAAAAGTGGATCTTGTGTAGTGTGCGAGAATTTCTTTCCCTCATAGAAGTAATGAAAACAGCTGAAAGAATGGAGAGAGTTTTGATGTTGATGAGTGTTTGGTGGAAACAGCCCTATTTTATAGGAAATATAAAGAAAGGACTGTTGAAGAGTTGGTATAACTGATATTTTCTGATTAAACTTCTTTCCGTTTGTTTGTAAATTCTGGAAGGAAAGGGTAAAGCTTTCACGAGTCCATAATCATGCCCAGGCTTAAGCATCCGGACACTCTTCCTGTGTGGGGATACTTCTCATCTAAGGTAACTGCCTCATTTACAATTTTTTCAAGAACAATGCCGAAGCGTGCTTTATCAGCTCTTTTTTTTCAAGTGTTCAGGACAAATTTGGGGATGATAATTGTTTTCAGCATCATGGTGCACCTTCTCACAAAGTAAAAACATTAACAAGTTTCATAGCTAAAAGTAACATCAAACCTTTGGGACCTTGGTTCATGAATTCACCAAATTTGAACAGAATCTATAATTTGTGGGCGAAAATCAAACTTGCGGTTGATAAACAGAAGCTATCCAATTGTGAGGAGTTGCGGCTGCTTATTGAACAAAAATGGATCAATATCAGTTAAAATATCATCACAAATTTGGTCTTTAGCACACCAAAACCAATTGAATCATGCCTGAAGAATAAGGTATATCATTGTTCATGTTGACTGTATTGATTAATAATATGTGTTTGCGCTCTAAAATTTTGTATATTTCACCAGCAAATTATGATTAGTTCTATTAATTTTCTTATATGAAATAATATAGTTGTCCCAATTCTTTTGGGAGCCAATTCTGCTGAACTCGCCCGTTTCTGTTCTCGAATGATGATAAGTACCCTAGTATTAGCGATTAACTGAATAAATTTCACTTCGAGATCTCTCCCATGTTTCCTCTACAGCTCTCTCTCTCTCTCTCTCTCTCTCTCTGACAAGACATTGTGTTGATAAAAAAGAAAAAGAAAGAGCATGTTGTAAGTCTAGATGAGTAAGATAATTTGATTCTACATCTATATTAGATGTAAATACGTTTCTGTCATCTTTTTCAGAACACGTAAAACCTAGATATGTATATGAATAAATACATTTAAAAATATCCTACAGAAAATTTGCATCTCCAAATAATTCAAAAAGTTTAAAAATAAGAACGGAAGTAGTAGATGGATCTAATAGATAATAAGCGTCAAAAATATAAAAATTTGCATGGTAAAAAAGTAAAAAAAAAGAGCATGTTCTAATACCAGATTATTAAGATAAGTCATATTTCTGTTTATTTTTTGTATATATTAATGTGTTCCTGCTCTCCTGTTAAAAGTTCCTGGTTGCGTCTATTTTCTAACACTACCAGGTATATATTTTTACTATTCTAAGCCCGGAAACGGGTGGGAGAGGTGGGTGGGGAGAGACTTCATTACTATTCTATGCCTTACACGAAGTATTGTATATACTTAGAATTGAGGATAAAAATAAAGGTACTTCCATTGTGATGGACCGAACGGTCTCTTAAGGTAGTTATTTCCCTTGTAACATCTCTACAATGAAAGGTGTACTATCTTCCTCATTATCTTTTATTTCAGGCAACTTAGTTTGAAACACATGGTCTGTTGTGGCCTGTTCATCTATGTAACTCTATGTAACTCTCTCTCTCTCTCAAAAATCGTTTATGTTTTTGAAAATGTAAACAAATCTAAATTTCTAATATTTATATCAAATGAATCAACACGTGGTCACAACCTTAAGCTTGAGGGAAGTCACTTTCGGGCAGACGAAACGAAATTCTTCTTCTTCAACAGAACCATAAAAATGTTGAATAATCTACCAGATGCTATGGTTAACGCAGCTAGTATACTTTCATTTGAAGAAAAATATGATAAATGGATAATGTCAAATCATAACCCAGACTTGTTTTACAGTAGATAAAAAAAGGGTGATGAAAAATAGTAGCTAATAAAGTTGCAATCTACTTTAGCAAATTTTTCCTGCCTCGCCTTTACTTTGCCGTTCAGTAGAGCTTTTTTGTTCTATAATCCTTCTGGTAGCCTAGTGAGGATCAGTAAATATGTTGCTACCAGACTATCGATGTAATCTCGATGTAATCACACTTCATGAACATAGCAAACTCCGAAAGCTATGTTACGAGTACATTACTCAATGAGATGCTCAAGGAACATAGACTGAAACCAATGAAGTTCCCCAAGGAAAACCACATATGAATTTATGGAACAAATGAAATAATATTATAAAAATAAAGACGAAGAAGCAGATACATAAGAAACCGACTCAGAAACTAGGACCAAATAATTGGCTCAGGAAGCGAGATTAACAAGAAGAAAAGTACAGAAAACTAGAAAATCTAAATCAAAATGGAGTTTTAACCCAAGAGAAAAAACGCCCGCCCTATCTACATAAACCTCCCGAAAGGAAAAGGCAGAATATATGTGCATAGTAAAACAGAAAGAGAAAGTAGAAACGTTAAATACAACCGCTCGAGACTAGTAGGAATAAGAAACTAACGAAACCTTCATCATGGATAGAAGGAAATTTCAAATTTTACAGATAAATAAAAACGAATGGTAAGATAAAGAATACATTTACGGAAATATTTTTGTAAAATTAGGCCCTGATATAATATTAATATAGGACAAGAAATATACTTAGAGGTAAAAAGGATAAAGATATGGAAATATAACATCATAACAACTAACCTTTCAAGAGAGAGATTCGGCGAAATAGCCATTGCGGTCAAAAAATAAATGTAATAAAGGACTCCAAAGGAACACATAGAATCAATCACCTTTGAAGGAGAGACGACATCCCTATTGCTATCTTCACAAGAATATTCAGTAATAGAAAACCATTTTTATGTTAGATATAAACGCACATTGCACATAAAATGGGTATACAAACATAAAGAGTGCGGGCATACACCTGAAGGCGAGAATAGGGCCGGAATTTTCAACCTATATCAATAACAACGTAGCATTAAAACCAGATATCTACCTTTCAAACTTCAAATGGACCTTTATTTGCCACCTAGTGCCCTTGGACATTCCAATTAGCGATCACATATCATCCCTGCTAAGAGTCAAGCTGCTCAAAATACACATGCCATCAAGGAAATGGAAGGTGTAGTATCAGGCTGACTGGATGAAATATAAAGAAATCCTAAGAATATACGAGTATAATCCGAAAAAAACTCAACGAAGCGCCTTAGAAGAAATTGACGAACAGTTCAAAGAATTAGAGAAGCATTGATAATTGCCTGACAGTAAAGCACTTCCCAAAAGAACTCGCAGAAACATCAGAACTTCAGATGGTACTTGAAATGAGTGATAAGAACGTGGAAATAAGAATGATTTCAGATACGTAGATTTTGACCAGACAACAAACTATACAACGAGTTAAGAAGGGAAAATAGATCTCATCATATTGATTATTGAAAAACAAGTGGAACAGTGGAACGGACTAATCCACAAGGTAGGCGAAGAATGATCATCAAAAGAGTTTAGGAAATGTGTGAACAGAATGAAAGACAAGCCAGCCAAGGAAAATATAATAATTAAGGATGGAAGATGAAATCAACTGAAAGACGAAGCTGGCGTTGAAATAGCATTTGGAGAAAACTGGAAGAACGTTTTTAAGATCAGTCAAAGAAGCAAACGAAGAAATACTAAATCAAATAATAGAAAAACTTACTCCCACTGATTCCTCGACATAAATAGAAACACCAACGAAGGAAATTATACCATAATAACGATCGAAGAGCTTATAAGAACAATAAATAAGCAGCTCTAAACAGAAAGCACAAGACTCACAGGGAAGCATTGCTTAGAAGTGCCTTACAACAGCTTGGATAAATTAAAGGACGTTCTTAATGCTTGCTGAATGCAGGTTACACTACTGACGACTTGAAAAGGGCGAAAATGACTTTCATCAATGAGTACATCGAGAAAAAGAAGCTCTGTAATGAGTCCCAATTTGGATTCTGGAAATACAAGAAGAGATATGACTCAGACTAACAATGGCGGCTCGTATATAGGCACTGCGGAACTGCATTACCCCTATTTCCATCGATATTATCGATAACATTCAATATAATGAGTGTAGAATTTAATTATTTTTTTCGGTACTTTTATTAATTAATTGATTAATTATCTAATTAATGGATCCATTAATTAATTGAGCTGCTGAAATATATCTTGGAAAATAATCTAGATGATTTTCTGAGTGAAATTATGAAAGTGATAAAAATCCTCTTGACAATTCCCATAACTACATTAAAGGCAGAACGCTGCTTTTCAACACTGAAAAGAATAAAAACTTTTCTAAGGACCACTATGAATTCTGAAAGACTAAATGCGCTTTCATTGCTTTCAATGGAGAAAAAATTCCTCAGTAGTCATCCAAAGATTAAGGAGAAAATAATTAATGTTTTCACGCAAATTAAAACAAGAAGAATGGATTTCTGCCGTCTTAAGGCAAAAAGCATTAACTGCAAAAATGCGATTTTTGAGATTTTGGTACCGTTGGATTCACCTTGAAGAGACGCATCTAACTAGAAGGTTGCCAGTTATGCTATTTAATTCATTAAAATTTTAAGAGAGCTCAAAAAGCATTATCTCCACCTAAAATAAAAGGATTTTTCAGGCAGAAAGCATTAATCCTTTCTTTTCAGGCAGAAAGCATTAAGTACAAAATTTTAGCTAGATAATGCGTTTTGCCTGCAAATGTCAATGTGAATTCCCATAGCAAGTTGCAGACAAAATGCATTAAGTAGATTATACAATATGATTCGCATTGAGAACTCAGCCTGAGCTGCAATTCCGTCATGTTTCTGCAGGTTCTGATCTGTTTGAACAAAGAAAAACATGATTAATTTCAGGTACCTATATCTCGATCATAATTTGAAAGAGGGATTTCATTTCACTTCTGTCCTTCTAATTGAAAGGTCTGAATAAATTGTTTCGTAATGTTTACCAGTGCACAAGCCGTTTTTAAGGAATTGAGGAAAAGGTGAGTAACTTCTTTTAACTGATGATATTATGTTTAAATTCTATAGCTAATGTTAATGTTGAATGTCACCCTAACTTTTTTGTTTGTTTTTAAATATACAGGGTGGGCTAAAAAAAGGGGCCATTATTAAAAGACTGACTAAAACTATATTTTTTTATACCTATTTTTAAACTAAACATTATCTACGGTTTGGTTTTAAAAATATAAAAATAAATTTTAAGTAAATTTTTTAAGAATACCCCTTTTTTTTGGCCCACCCTGTATTTTTCAAGAATGAAAGAAATAAAAATTGTACAGCTGTTTAACAAAAGACAGTGCTTTTCCGAGAAATCATTTCCTTTGTTTGAGCATAACATGATTCTTTGTACAATTTCTCTTAAATTAGTGAGGTTAATATACTAAAATTTATGTGAAATAGAGTTTTGGATGTCTTTCTGTGGATGTAAAAGTTATATATAGATCAAGTTTTTGGGTTATAACTTTTTAACCATTGGTCATACGGACTTGGAAATAGTTTTAAGCACCCCGCAGCCCCAAATTACATAAGATGATATATATATATTTTTTCCCAATACGCCCCCATTTAGGCTCTGCAGAGTGTGACACACACACACACAGATAAGATCAGACTTATATCATAGTATATACATATATAATATATATAGCTCAATTTTCTATATCGTTTTCTATATAATTAATAAGCTAATAAATTTTTTTTATCCTTTAAAGTGGAGTAATTCCAAATGATGATGATGCTGAATCAAATAGGAGTAGAGATGAAAATGAACATCAAGAAGTTTCTCAGAACATTCAAATTCCCCTTGAACAAAATCATCAAGAACCCTCTCAGAATAATCAACTTCTTCTCCTGGAACAAAGCCCTCAAGAACCCTCTCAGAATATTCAACTTCTTCCCCCTGAACAAAATAGTCAAGAAACTGCATCAGCTGATGAAAGAAAAAAATCAAAGAGATTACGAACAGCTAAAGCTCAATTAGAAGCTCAAAGAGAAAAACATCCATTGCTTCCTCCCTGCAAAGATTCGTGTAAGCAACAGTGTACTAAATCCATTTCTCCTGAATTGCGGAATACCATACATAGTGAGTTTTGGAAAATGGACAAATCTGTTCAAAAGCAGTGGCTTTTAGGAAGAATAAAGAAAAACCCCACGACTGAGCGCAGACGCTCCAATTCCTCATGCTTTACAAAGTTATGCACCTTCGTATACACTTTCTTAAATGAGTCAGGGTCAGAATCCAAAGTGTGTCAGACAATGTTTTTACACACAATAGGCTTTTCAATTAATCGCATTATTTTGGATGTGTTTAAAAAAGCTTCTACTAGTTTAGGTGGATCTAATTCTTTAAGTGATTTTGAGTTTTTTGATATGAGGGGAAAACATGAACCTAGCAACAAGAAAAATGAAGAAATCATTATTGATCACATAGAAAAGATGAATCCCCAAATTTCGCATTATAGGAGGGAGCACGCTCCAAATAGAAGATATTTATCCCCTGAATTAACAGTGAAGGATTTATATAAAACCTTTATTGAAGAGAACCCTGATTTTTGCTCCTACGCTACATACTCAAGAGTGTTTAACAAACTAAATATTGGATTTGGAACTGACTCTACTGATCTTTGCGACACCTGTTTATATTTTAAAAATTATTCAGGTATATTAGATGAATCACTGAAACCAAAATGGACTATGCATAATGAACTTGCAAAAGATGCACGAAGAGCATATGATTACGATTGCTCTCAAAAATGGGATTCTACAACCCAAGTTTTTGCTGTTGATATGCAAAAGATACTTCTTTTACCTATTATGAAAGGTTTAAAAACTTGTGTATTTACTCCACGCCTGATAATTTTTAATGAGACATTTGCATGTATCGGCCAAAAAGAAAAATCAACTTATAATCATTATGCAATCCTCTGGACAGAATCAATTGCTGGCCGAAACAAGGAACATGTGGCCAATGCTTATTTAGACTTAATAAGAACAGAAAGAGATGCTGCTAATTTCATTTTTTGGGCTGACAATTGCGCCGCCCAAAATAAGAATTGGGCACTTTACAGCGCAATGATAATCCTTGTTAACACCAGTGAACAAGTCAATACCATCACCTTTAAGTATCTAGTGCCTGGGCACACCTTCATGGCCGCCGATGGCATCCACGGCCACATAGAAAAAAATATTAGGAAAAAGGATAATATCTATGACTATCAAGATTTGAAATCAGTTATTGATGCATCCGTTAAAAATTTGAAAGTATTAGATATTAATTTTAGTGCCTGTTTTAACAATATTCCGGATATTTGGGTCAAGAGAAAAACTCGGCTTCGTGAAGGGATAAAGGAAACAAACCTTCCATTGTTAGCAGAGATTGTGGAAGCAAAATTTGAAGAGGGTAGCCGTATCTTAAAATATAAAACCAACTACAAGGAAGACTTTAAAGTTGCACACTTTGTTCATGCTAGTTTAAATTTCACCAAAAAATTATTGGAAAAACCTATGTCAGATTTCCGAAGAGGCTTATCTTCAAAAAAGAAAGAAAATATTTTAGACAAGCTTGTAAGTTTAATGCCTGAAAACAGGAAAAAATTTTCGATCAATTTACCAGAAAGCAAGAACAGCCCAGATCTTCTTGGAAGCGTATAAACCCCAATTTTTTTCTTTTGATTGCTGACATTACGTATGCAGCAATGAGGTTTTAATAATTGCAAGATTTTGTTTGTTGGAAAAAAAATTAAATTGATATTCTTACGTATAGGTAGGTAGCTCTATTCATATACCTAGGTATACTTTTGAACTATTTTTGCTCTATTATCCAGTTATAAGATTTGCCATAATTTTCATTACTTTTGCAAATATTTCTTTTTCATTATCGTGTTGTCTTTTGTTTGCTGCAATTAGGTATGTAGGAAAAGTAAAGATTTACCAAAGATTTTTTTTATTTTTAGGTTTCCTGCATTAACTAAGGAAAAAATATTTTCAATTACCTACCTAGTTATGTTGTCTACAATGTTTTCTTTCTGTTTTCTGTAATAATATTGCTTTACAATGTATCTTTTTTATTTTCCTTTCCAAACTCTTCTGGTAAAAGTTAAAATGATAAAATATGTATTTATTTAATAATAGAGTCTAATGATATAATAGGTACCTATCAATTATTTAGATATAGGTATACCTATACCATTTTTCCACAAAAATCATTTTATTATAAGATGACCCAATTATTATAACTGTTTTCAGGTAAAAAGCATTAAGTCAAAATTTACTGGACAAATTTGAATATATTGAAGTTATTAACTGATTAAACCAAATTATATTGCAAGATTCATATAGATAAATGCTTACAATTACCCCCCCCCAAAAAAAAAATTACGATTAATGTTATCAGATCCTTATTTGAGGCCGAAATCCGTTTTTTGCGTTTTCCCAAAATTGACAATTTTGCAGTTAATGCTTTTTGCCTTAAGACGGCAGATTTAGTTTTTAAATAAATGGATCAAGATTGAACTGTAACAATTTAGGCTATTGGTAAGTAAAAAATGTTTGATTTTGTTGTATTTAGGATTTTATTGAGTTTATCTATAAATTTTCTTTTTATATTTTTATTTCCTTTTACACATTAAAACAATGTTAAAAAAGATTCTGATGTAGCACCCCCACTAAGTTTAACTACGAGCCGCCACTGCCAGAGACTAATAATGAAAAAGCTAGCCAAAGTGAAGAACGAGAAGATGAACGTAGATATCGTCTGCGCAATTAAGTATCTAAAGCTTCTGACAAAGTTTGGCAGATGGGTATCCAGTATATAAAATACTGCAACTAGGAATCAATAATAAAAATGAAAGAATACGCAGTCACCGTGGAGAGCGCTTTAAGATTATAGCCCGCGTTTTTCATCCTAAGAAACAGTTCGCGGATGCCATAACAGAATGATTTCGTCGAAGTATAGGCAGGGCCAATTTAAAACGAGAACGACGGGAAAAAAATTCAGAAAAATCAATTAATATGAGCAGAAATGGAAGATTAGGATGAATTGAGAGAAATTTAAGATTTTACAAGTTTACAGGAAAGATAGCAGATATATACGTAGACGATGAAATATATAAATATTGTTACTAATGAAATTGCTGGGCTTAACAATGAATAAATATGGCTACAAGAAACAGGCAAGTGACAGAAATAAAAGAAGAAAAATTAGACATAATCTAAAATATAAACTGAGATCGCTCAGTCAATAGAACAAGAACAAAATCTATCAATCAATAAATAATCCAACCCACGCTAATCTATCACACAAGTGGGATGTGTAATATCTTAAAGTTGCAGAAATTCCTAAACAAAGCATGTATCTCATAACAAAGACGAGAATAATAGAAAGAACAAGAGAGGAAGACCAGCACAAATAAGCAGGAATTGAACCCCTAAACCAGATAGTAAAGAGAAGAGCAAAATCAGTCATTGTAAAGACACGATAACATATTCGCAAAGAACTACCTAATCAAATAGTGCAAAGGGCTGGATAGGCCACCATAAACTATTCACAAGTATTATGTTGGCAATGGAGAGAGAAGAAGAGTAAGAGATATTTACACATAAATCAAAAAGACAAACCGCGGATAAGACAGAGCTTAAATCTCACTTAAAAACAAAATCTATGAGCAAGATACCATATAGTTGGAAATTGAACTACCTATGACTTACCAATTTTTACCAAAACGAAGAAAATGACTTCAAAGGCAAAAGAACAGAATAACAAGAAGATCTAATGAAAGAACAACGCAATCAAATCATTCAAAGAAGAAACAATTCAATAGTTAGACCACAACTAATACATACAAATCAAGTTAAGAACAACAGACTTACCAGCAACAGCCATAAACGCTAACAACAATTTGAGCATTCACCAACAAATTAACACAACAAAACAATGCAATCACATAAATAATATTAACCTGAAACTCGGGTACTTACTCTCCGACTAAAATTCCAAATTACAGCTATCTAAACACGCCAGAAAGTAGCTTGATCTCCAAGCAAACTTGGAACTCTATTTAACTCTCCAACTTACTTCCTTTTCTCCTTAATTCTGTTTTGCTATCATTTCCAACTTCCAACGGACTCTTAATACAAATTTGGGGAGAGGTAATACACACCGCCGTATTATCATCGCCCTTGGATCAAAGGCAAAGACAGCCTAGGTTAGCAATCTAATCTTATACTAGCTTCTCACCTTAAAATCTCTCCTTCCTCCTCTTCCTCTCCATGTCCTCCTCCTCCTCTCCATGTCCCCCTCCTCCTCTCCACCTAAACCTTCACTATGCTTCTAGACACAGAGCAGAAGGCGAAATGGAAACCGGGTTGATCGGCTGCCTTCACCGCCCTTTCCACCCCTTGCTCATTTTTAAGCATAGCGGAGGGCTGGGGGCACGAGAAGGTTCGGACGCTGTAGGCATTTACTCTCTTACACTTTTTCTTTTATTTTGTATTAATTTGTAGTCCATTATATTCCTCACTACTGATGTCAAACTCGCTGACTGGTAATTTGATATAATCGTTTTAGCCCCCTCTTAAATATAGGTGACACATTAGCTTTCTTCCATTCTGTGGTGTAGTAGTAGTTTCTAACGATTTTAGAATTAGGCATGCTAGTGGTTTACTTAACACATCTTTACAATACTTCAAAGTCATAGGAAAATTTTTGTGTGCGTCTGGGGCTTTACTAGATTTGATTCTAGTTATTTTGAGACTATCTCCTTTATGATAAAGATTACTTTAATTTCTCCTTCCTATTACCCTGAACTTTAAGATGGCATCAAGTAGAATTCGATTATCCTCAAATGTAAAACTGAAAGAAAATAGTTGACATCTTAGCCATTGCATAACTATTACTCCATCTGTAGTTTTAAGTAGGCTTAATTTATCTCTAGTTTTAGTTCTCTATAATTGAAAGAAACTTTTGGAGGTAACCCTTCAGTTTCGGGGCGCATGGTAGGTGGCGCTGTTTATAGGCTACAATTTTGGGCTACAGTATATGTCTTATCATGTCAGACGGTAGCGTCAGATGTGAACAATTACGGGGTTATATTTTTTGGTATATGAATATATAGTGGTGGGCTGCGCCCCCCAGACCCCCCTAATTGATTGAAACTCAGGATCATCGCAGGGTAGTGCCACCGCAGTGATATCTCCCCCACAAGCAGTCCCCTTGAATTTACTGGGTTTTTTTACCAACAGCTTTTTACTGGCAGAATAACCTAACCTAATGACAAACAATAATTACTTTTATAGGTTTCTTGATTAGTTTATGCGCCTCTAAATAATCTAAAAGTTTTTCGCGGTCATGCAAAATAAATTCAAATTCACTTAAAGAAGAAGCACAACTAGAGCATGAAAAAGCCATACCCAAAGAGAAACAAATGCTAAGCGGGTTCTATTTATAGCTACGACGTTGCCAGTAAGAAGCTCTTATCGTTCACTGAGAAAAAAAATACGAAAACAAAAAAAACAAACAATAAAAGACATCAAGGAACTTTACCTAACTTGGAAAAAAACTATAAACGAGCCGAGGCGCAGATATCCAGTAAATAATAAAGACTAAATTTACAAATCCCCAAAACAACAGAAAAATAACGCTGTGGTTGGTCACATCTGAAGCTACCGTCTAACGTCATAAGAGATATGTTGTAGCCCAAAATTGTAGCCTACTAACAGCGCCACCTACCCTGCGCCCCAAATCGGAAGTATTACCATTTTGGTATCTTCCTTTTGTTTATTTTCCACTTTAATTTCATAATTTTTTTTTGTTACTCTAATTACCTTTTTAATGTCCCGAGTTAGCGCATGGAATCTGCCGTCATTTATTCTCACCTTTTATTATTTTCCTATAAATACCAATTTTAATGCCAACCGCCTTGGTTCTAATTTCCCTATACAGAATATTCATGTTCTGCCCGGTAGGAAATAACATCCGAACTCGATCTAAGGAAGAATAGACCACAATCGTCGATTTAATGTTTGCGAGAGAATGTGATAAGAGCGTTAGAGAGAAATGGAGAGTTAAAGAGAGTTAGAGATATTTAGAGAGAGAAATAGAGTTTTTAGGGGAAGAGCTACAAGGAGCTACAAGGAAAATAAGTACCCTAGAAGAGCTTACGGTCCATACAAGGAGGGTAATTTTGGCGCAATATTCAAAGGTGTCCGTTGGCAACCTCGAAGATCACTCGAGGTTGAAAACCTCCATCAGAAGTGTATTCCAACTACCGCAGATACTGTAAGTGAAGAATTGCACACACAGATCACGGTGGTATCGCTTCAGTTCAAGTTTAAAGCCATGATTTCTTGTTCTTCCCTCGCTGAGCTGGAAAATATCCCGGTAGTCCAGTCTGTCGAAGCCTCGAAGTATTTTAAACACTTTGATAAGCTGACCACGTAGTCTCCAGTTCTCTAGCGAGAACATACCTATTCTCTTAATATTTCTTCATAACTTTTATGTCTGATAGAGGAAATCAGTTTGGTTGCCCTGGCTTGTACGCGTTGCAATCTCGCGATGTCCTTTCGAAATGAAGGACTCTAAAATTGTACGGCATACTTCAGGTGCGGTCGGACGAGAAATTGTACAGACACAGTACTATCTCCTTGTTCCGATACCCAAACTGTCGCTTTATATACCCTAACATACTTTTGGCTTTCTTCTTCACCTCAATACACTGTTTCGAGAACTTGAGGTCACTTGTGATAGTTACACCCAAGTCCTTCTCCATGTCGGTGGATTCAAGAGCAGTGTCCTTAAGGATATAGGGTGATTCAGGGTTTCGTTGGCCGATATGCATCACTTTGCATTTGTTTAGGTTGTAAGGCATTTGCCACGTTTTAGACCACTCCCCAATCTTTCGAAGATCATCTGGCAGGCGGGCAGTATTACCACCCTTTTCAACGTTTATACCAAGCATTGTATCGGCCGAAAATTTAGAAATCTTGGCAACCATGTGACCGTCTATGTCGTTGACGTAGATGAGGAATAGTAGTGGTCCTAGGACAGAAACTTGAGGCACTCCGCTAGTAACGGGCACCCACTCAGAAGCCTGTTCATTCACCACCACCCGTTGCCGTCTGCCACTTAGCCAGTTCTCTTTTCAGCTTGCTACTATTCCGTCTATGCCCAGCGATCGCACTTTCCAGAGAATGCGGCGGTGTGGTAACTTATCAAAGGCTTTCTGGAAGTCTAAGTAGACCACATCCACCGCTTTGTCCCGATCGTGCTCATTGAAGACGAAAGGAAAAAAATCCACAAGGTTCGTCAGGCATGACCGTTGCCTTCGAAAGCCGTGCTGGGAACTCCTCAGTAGCAGATTTGACTCTAAATGCGACGTCATTTTGTCCACCACCATGCTTTCCATGAGTTTACCGACTATCGAGATAAGACTGATAGGTCGGTAGTCGGACGGTTGGCTACGGTCTCTTTTTTTTAAGATAGGAGTCACCTCCGCTTCACGCCAGTCTCTAGGAATGCATTCGGTCCAGATTGACATGTTGAAGATTGCGCTGAGGTGTCGTGACACTTGATCACGCACTTCTTTCAACACTTTAGGTAGAAACCCAGCCGGGTCAGGTGACTTATTCGTCATTAGGTCACTGATCTTCTTTTTTTATTTCTCCTTCGGTGAAGTCCATATCCTTAAGCTTTTCCCCCGAGTAGGAACCCGTCTCGGCTGAGAGATGGGTCCACACTCTTCAGTAAACACTGAAGAGAAGTATTTGTTGAGGAGGTTAGAATTTTCTGCATCTGAGTGCTTTAATGTCCCCTCCTCATTCCTCGAAGGGCCAATCGTTCGACGGATTGGTTTACGGCTGTTTATATATCCAAAAAACTCCTAGGGATTCTCTTTACAGAGTCTCGCCACTCGGAGTTCCTCAGACCGCTTAGCCGCCCGAATGCTGGACTTCACTCTCGTGGCTAGCCTCCGGTATTCGTCATAGTCACCCGAGATCTTTGATTGCCGGTACACATTTCTCTTCTCCCTAAGCAGTTGGCCAATTTTCGATTAAACCACTTTGGTTAAAAACGCGATTGAAGACTCATGAATGTGGTTTTGAAACTGTTTCACGAGTCTTCAACAGCCTTGCACACTTCTAGCCTCGCGTCAGTTAATCTAGCGCGTAGACTTGCAAAGTCTGCTCTTCTCAAATCAAGTTTCTTCGATTTACTATGTGCAGGCTCTGCCTTATGGACTTTGACTACAAATCTAATTAGTCGGTGTTTACTGCCACCGAGCTCTTCGCCAACAGAGAGGTCCTCAACGATGTCATCCTCAGAGGTGAAAACCAAGTCGAGGATATTGTCTCCTTTCGTTGGCTCTCTCACCCATTGAGTCAGGAACTCGTTGTTTGTAAACTCCAGGAGTAGTGCGTTCTCCCCACAGGGTTCTCTCGTTTCCCAGTCAACTTGTGTGTTGAAATCCCCCATGGCGATACACACTCTGTCTTCGACAAGTTTTCCTAGTAGCTGGTACAGATCTCTGTCATTTTCCACTAGTTGGGCAGGAGGCATATAAAACACCAGGGTCCTGTATTTGACAGGATCTATCTCTAGGTCAACACCTATTCGTTCTTGGTCGGATACGATGTTGCAATCCGTAGAGTTGAGAATATCCTCGACATACAACATCACACCACCACCCTTTCTGTCTTGCCTATCTTTCAGGAAGAGCTGGTGACCTGGAATCGTGAATTCCCTTCAAAATCTCGGCTTGAAATTTTTATCCAAGACTCCGTTAAGGCCACCATCTCAGGTTCCTCTGTTGCTACGAGGCCATTGAGCTCAAGAAACTTATTCCTGATTGACCTTGCATTAACCAGAAGAACTTTGAGGGAGTCCTCCAGTGTAGGACTCCCTACTTTCTTACGTTTTCCGGTTTATTTTGTGTGGCAGTACCGCTCTTTGCCACATCTAAGAACGTCGTTCTAGGAGTGACACTGGCATACTATCTTACGTCCGCCTTCACTCTGGGTCGGATGCTCCTCTGCATCCGCTCTACGACATCCTGGATTAAGTTACAGAGTACAGCCTTTCCCTTGAATGAAAGGTGCACTCCGTTCCTTTGGTAGAGGTCGTTTAAACCGTAAAAGGTGCTGTAAGGGTCCAGAAAGAAGACCCCCTCCGCCGTACAGAGGTCGGACAGGCGCTAATTCAAGGTCACGTTCCTTGAGTGAGCTGTCCGGCCAGGACCTCTTCTTGGGAGCATCCCTACAACGACCCGTCTGCGACTTTTTAATCCGCAGTCGTCCACGGCTCCCATGACCGTGCTGAGAATTTTCTCGCTGGGGCCTACTTTGCCTCCTCGGAGGTAGAGGTCACTTCCACTCATCATCAGCCCAACGACTGAATTCTTGGAGATCTGAGATTTCTCAGCCTCTACCCTGATGTGGTTGTTTCCCCGTCCTGGCTGGCAGCATACCTTCACACTAGTGCAAAAGCGGGCCACTGGCAGGGGCTGCAAACCTCGTGCTTGGGAATCACCCACAAGGGTAACCCTCGGACGTTTCCATGCAGAGGTTTGAGGCTTTCCTTCTTGAAGCGAACTCTTGGTTCCCTCTTTCTTCTCCATCTTATTTTTATTGTTGTTTTTTTTCTTCTTCATTTTCTTATTAATCTTTTCCCCCTTATCTTCCTTTGTTATATACTATTCTGTTTTTATCTTTTCTTCTTCTGCTTCAACTTTCTCTTCTTCTGCTTCTACTTTATCTTCTGTTTTAATTTTCTTTTCTTCATGTTTCTTTCCCTTTTTTTCTTATTCTTTGAGGGTTTATCCGTAGCATGCGGACCTAGCTCTAGGGGTAATACTGCAGATGCAGTGTCTACTACAGGGCTTGACGTTAGCTCTGCTATACAGACCTCTAGCCTGCGAATCAGTCAGCGTGTTCCAATTCCAGGCTGTTTATTTTCTCCTCCAACTTCCTAGACCTTTCCTCAGAAGCCCTGCATTTTTCTTTTAGCGAGTTGATTTGGCCGTTTAGAATAAAGTCGGTTCAGGAACTGGCGGGGTGGTATTTTGAATAACACCCCTCCCGAAAGTCCACGCGCCACTTATCTCTCTGGCATATTGCGCACGTGTATTTGAGTGCTCCTGATTCTTTCTTGCCGGTCATTTTGAACACTTTCTCTCTCTCAAAACTTTGCGACCAATCAATAGTAAAAAAGGGGGGTGGCGATTTCGCCTCGCGTGAGTCGCTCCCACCTATCCTTTGGAGACTTTTCGGATCTTTAAGAAGGCATGATCCATGTGCTGATGTTCGTCCGACCGAGTCGTCAAACCTCGGCGTGCCCTGGCTCCCAACCAAGCAGCACTAACGGTCCCCGAAGGGGCCATCGATTTCTCACCAGGTGAACAACGGAGCACGCCCCGTACTAAACTCCTACTAGTTCCCTTCACGATGGCCAAGATCTCGGAGCAGCGTTCAATGGATATCCAGCCACACCAAGAGACTCGATCCAAGGCTTTTTATTGGCCTAGCACCCAACCTGGGAACAAAGGGCCGTCACCTCGGACCGATGCTACCAGAGGCCCCCATCAACGGTCACTGGAAATTGTCAATAATTACGCGCCAGGGAAGGGGTTAACAGGGCACTACCCTCATCCGATTCATCGTGCCCCAACGCCTAGGAAACCTCTAGTTCTAGTCTCTCGCAACCAGTGAGCGTCGATTGGCGTTGTATATAGAGGTTCCAAATCCTCTCTTCTGACGCACGAGGTAGCAGCCAGGTCCTTATATGTAGATAGAAGGAAAAAAAGGGAAAGAGTGACACGATAGGAGTAGGCTCTTTTTTGTTGTTTTTTTTCTTTTTGTATACGTGGGAGAGATAGGATAAAAGTAAAAAAGGAGAAGGATAGAGTAGAAAAGGAAAGGAATGACGCACTTAGTCTGGAACCTCGTTTATGACCAAATCGACAAGGGAAGCCCTACCAGGGGTACCCAGAAGTTGTATCCCCGCCGACATAACTCGAAAAGTCGAAGGTACACACAAGCTCTCTCCTCGCGACAAGGGGGCGTGACCTCTCCCTCTTTTTGAGAAAGGAGAGTTGAGGAGAGAATAGTTGAGTAGAGGAGAGTTGAGGAGAGAATAGTTAAGTAGAGAAGAGTTGAGGAGTTAAGGAGAGTTGAGGAGTTAAGGAAAGTTGAGGAGAGTTCAAGAGAGTTAGCGAGAATTAGAGAAAAGGTGAGAGAAAGAGCGAGGGGGACTGAGAAAGAGTAGTACATAGATAGAGTAAGATGGACGGAGATAGTGAGACTAAGAGAAGCCCAAAGTTAGAAAGATTTTACTTGGAGAGAGAGAAAGAGAGTTATAGCGAAATAGTAAGAGTTAGAGGTAGAGAGTGAGTGAAAGAAAGTGAGAAAGAATGTGAGAATCGTGATAAAGAGTGAGATTAGTAAGGGAAAGTTAGGGAGATTGAAACAATGAGTGAGAGCGATTGGGGATGGGAGAGAGATATGAAAAGTGAGACTGAAAGAAAGTGAAGAATATTGAGAGAGAACAGAAACCTATAATTTGGGTGGTCCCACTTCATTAATTGTATGAGCATGTGTAGCTTTATTGTTCGCCCCCAAGTGAGAGATCTCGATCTCTTTAAAAGTGTGTGGTGGACGGTGGTCAAGGTAAGTTGAGTTGGATCAAGAAGCGTTTTGTTTTTAATGTCGTCTCCGACTTATGAGATTTTATGAGAATGGGCCCATTCCCAATGTGTGCAGTGTGATTGTAAGGAAAGTTGTCTACTGTAGTTTACGGGGCTATCGAAAGTATATCTGGGATGAGCATAATTCCGGGCGCTTTTGCTCATTTTACTTCTTTTATGATCCACTTAATGAAGTCCAAATACCTGGCGGCTAACGGAGGATGTTTTGAGCTGGAAGAGCGAAATGCAAACTCAAATCCCTTGTGGTTATTTACCAGAGTAATGTCAGACCCTTATAAGGGGAAAGAATTTTCTCAAACTTTGTAATGCAAAGTGTTCTCCTAAAATAAATGATCTTTTCATTTAAAGCGTTTAACCGCTTTAAGTTAAAGCTTAATGGTACCCACGTATTCCCATGCAGCTGCTCAAGAACAGCTCCCATTCTTTTCGCACTTGCATCTGTTATAAATGAGATGGGCGTCTGAAATGGGCTGGATAGCACAAATTCTTCAGCAATTTCGAGTTTCACAATAAGAGATGCGTATTTCACACACACGAACCAAATTAAAAGGGATTTGGTACGTTTATTTTCATACTTTAACTCATCAATTGGTTGTAAGATGGTGTCTGCATATGTGATGTTTTTGTAGAAATTTCAAAGGCACAAAATTATCGGGGTGATTTATATCGCGTTGAAATGAGGAATGTGTTATTGAATCTACTATTGCAAGAAGCGGTTAGATGCCCTCGTCGGTTAGAAGATGCCCGATGAAGTGATATTGATTGTTAGGGTAATTTTAACAATTAAATAAACGAATACTTGTATTTGGTGTAAAAGATAATTTAAGCAAATAAACTAGAATGTCTTGTATTGGGGAGAGACAACGAAGGTCACCTAGATGTTATTTTAACTAACTCACAATATAAGATGCAATATACCTACTTTTCCACACTACCTCTTGCACATGTATTCAATAAAACATATAGGGGTGTCATGGGCGGAAAGGAATTTGCCCTCACACTAAGTTCTCTGAAAGCCGAGATTAAAGAACGGAAGCCACATCAAAAACTGTAGGTGATATATTTCTTCGAACCAATGGCTGAAGTGATGCTTATAGTGATCTAGATTGTCTAATAATAGTCTTAGAAAATTCCTCCGAGGTGGCTTTCAGTTGTGGTCATGGCATGCGGGTGCTCTTTGGTTGAGAGTACCTCCTTTTAAATAAATGTGAATGACACATGTTACAGAAAATCATCCACAAAGATCATGGAGATACGTCTGTGATTAAAAATAGCCATGTAAGATTAGGGCCGAGATATAGAGAACAGGAGAAAGTTTTCTAGTTAAGACTGGAATTGTCATACCTGATGTATTTGTAGCGGTGTGACTTTTGGTGGACAACTTCTGGCAACTTAGAATGCTGGAGTAATGGAAACAGTAATGGAAATTCAGTCATCTGACGGGGTTTGGGATGAAAAAGCAGTAGTATGAACCCTGTATTTTACTCAGGGTAGATGAGGATCTGGGTCAAATAAGTGCTGTAGATAACGCCTGCAATGAAAAAGAAATTTTCTGGCTTGATGTTAAATGCTGCAACGATACCAGGACCTACTCTCGGGAGAAGATGTCCCGAAATAGAGCTCGTTAAACTTACAGGGTGTACTGAGGTTCAGAAATTACGATGGAAACGAGAATCTCGTCGAGATGGCATCTACTTGAACCTCGAGAGAATTCCTCAACAGCTTTAACGCTGTTATGGTATTTTCTACTGGGGTGATGGCAAGCATCACAGGAAAGTGGTTTACCCCCTGCTGCAGATTGTTGATGGGCTTTTCAGTGGGGTTATAACTCTTTCCCGCTAGAGAGGATTGTGATTCTCCTTGTGTCGTAGTAATGTTGCTTGAAGTTACTTTTGTAGTGGTTTATAAGTTAATGAGTGTTTTTTTGAAAAATTAATACAGTTGTGCGATGGAGTTTTTGCGTGCAAACGATGGTAAGTACTCGCAAGCAAAGTTTATTATCACCATGGAGGAGGATAATTGGTCTTCTGCTATCGTGAGATTCGTAATTTTAGCATTGAATTTTGGTTAGTGTTCACGGACAGACATGGTGAATGACGGTGGACGATGGTTTATTTTGATTGTATGTAGAGGTGATCGAGTTTAAGCTTTGTTGGACTAAATAGCCCAGTTTGCGATTAGTGTTCACATAACGATAGGGTAATCATTTTTGCGGAGCGCCCTGGGTTGAACAAAATGACCGTAATTTATGCAAATTATTAAAAATACATATATATATATATATATATATATATATATATATATATATATATATATATATATATATATATATATATTTCGTTCCTACTCTTCGACTATGCAGACAACTCAGAAAACTTGTGAGAGAGAGGCGAAATAGACTCGATGTCACTTTCAGATTGGGAAAAAGTCAACAGAGGAAAAAATAGAGCACTTTGACGATTGGGCTTCAAGTCCCTTCTCGTGTTCAAGTCATAGAAGACATTTAATTGAGTCATCCGACACGTATCAGGTTTTATTTAATGTAAATTGGCTTAAAAAGAACAAGTAGATTATTCCTTTGCGTCTTTTGATTTTTAAAGACATATATATATATATATATATATATATATATATATATATATATATATATATATTCATTTTAATTCTACCTTGGTAATATTTTATTTAATTTTACGTTTATTTCTCGTGTATGTAATACTTACAAGTAGTTTCTAGTTCTAGCCTTATGACAAAAATATAACTTAAGGTTTAACATAATTCTGAGGATTACCCGAACAACAATTATAAAAAGGCAGTGTGATTTATTTTTTACACTAACACTGTACAAGAATGAAAGAAACGCGGAAATAAAAATAACATTTTTTAAGAGCATTTTCTTTCGTAAATAAATAATATAACATCCATCTTTTTCTAAGACCCTCCAGTTTCTCGTAAATTACCAACTTACTTACGTTAAATACAATTATGGTTCCATGGGGATTAAATGCAAACAAGATTGTGCTGAAACTGACAACTCTAAAAGTTATAAACGAATTTTGATATAATTGCAATTGGATGTTCCTAAAGTAATTTTCAACCTAACCTAAGAAATTTAGGAAAGTCTACTTAATATATTTTTAGTTAAATAGTTCGAAATCCGTGGTAACTCTTACGTAATGTTTGATAATTTTGTAACTAACTATAAATGCTTCCTATTTTTACTTTTTTATTTAATATTTGTTTCTTTTACTATTTATGTTATTTTTCACGCATAGTGTTTTTTCTTTACAGTAGACAAAGCTAAAATGCCTAGATAATGCAAAAGTTCCCTAGAAGATTTCTGTTTTATATATGGATCAGTTACATTAAGACAATACAAGAGAAAGTTGACTAAACATGTGAAGAAACTTTCTGAATAGTGATTTGGATGTAAAGTGGGTGACCAGGAGAAACCCTGGGCACCTCACATATGTTGTGTCAAGTGTACAAGTTCTCTTTCTGCTTGGTTCAAAGGAAAAGAGCCTGGCTTCATGTTTTGTGTACCAATAGTCTAGAGAGAGCCAAAGGACCATTCAACGGATGGTTACTTCTGCTTAACACATATTAAAAGTGGGTATACAATGTGTTTTCTTTCCCAGTCTTTAAGATATTTTCAATAGATATTTGAATTAAAAAGATAAAAATACATACTGTCGTATAATGCCCCTTTTGATCACTCCACACCTGACACCACTTTTATCGTATAATGCCACTTTTGATCACTCCGCACCTGACACCACTTTTGTCGTGGTATACCTTGTGGTCGTGATATACTTCTTTGATGAAGTAGGCTTTGTTCTAAGAGTGCTTATTTTTTTGTTTTAAGGAAGAGCCGCTTCAACACGTAAGAATATTTAGAAACACACAGGAATTCCCCAAATAAACTTATATTTTAATTTTAACAATTTACTACACAAAAACAAAACATGAACCACAGAAATACTACGAATTTTAAAATACACAAAAAAAGACTTCAATAATTTCTCCGTAAGGCTTTCTAACTTGACTTACTTGGTATTATAGTGATGGTTGACCTACCACTCACTTCACTTAAAAGAAAACAAAATTCTAACGGCCTTTACTGGCCGCAACTACCTTTTTGGATACCCCTTGGAACGGGTTTGCGTCTGACCTTGAACTAAATGAGCACTTTACCTCGGGAATGTTATGGTATCCAAGACGCGTGCCGACCGGCCAGATAGAGGTTGTGGACGAATAACTTGAAAGCCACCACTGACTTTGGTGAGTGTGGCAGCTGGGGTCCACACGGTATTCAAAGGGGGGGGTCTTCAAGGGCGAGAACAATCACGGTGTTTTATGAGGCACCAAGGTAGGCTGGGTCTCTCTGGTGAGAGTAAGTTGAACTTGGTTCTTAAACCAAGTTAGCTTAGAGTTCGGTGTGACCACCGGGTAACGGGCTCGAGGGGGAGCTTTTTCTCCTGCGTTACGTAATTCCTCATGGACAAGGACTGTACTCGGGGGGGTCTTCTTCAAGGGCGAGGATAGAGGAGGGGGGTTTCTCTGACGAGAATAAGTTGAACTTGAAGAAGTTAACTTAAAGGTCGGTTTGGTAACCAGGAACTAGCTCGAGGATGAGCTTCTTCTTAGTTTCAGTCTTCCACAAGGGCGAGACCTATTTCTGTCTTTTGGGATACACCAGGATAGAAGGAGGCGGGGGGTTCTCTGACGAGAATAAGTTGAACTTGGTTCCTCAACCAAGTTACCTTATGAGTTTGGTGTAGCCGCCGAGTAACGGGCTCGAGGGGGAGCCTTTTCCCCCTTCTTTTCATAATTCTTCAAGGGCGAGGAATATCCCTGGGATTTAGGATGCACCAGGATATGAGGAGTCTCTTTGACGAGAGTAAGTGGAACTTAAACAAGTTACCTTAACGTTCGGTTTGATAACCAGGGACTAGCTCGAGGATGAGCTGTTTTTTAGCCTCCTTGGTAGCCCTGCCTCTATTGCAGGGGACTTCATAGTCTGGCGACTCACGTATTCTACCTGTCCAATCTTGGTAGCCCGGCTTCTATCTGGGGATTTCGTAGACCGGCGACTCACGTATCCCACTGGGGTAGGGGTAGGAGGGGGGGGGCTTGTAGACGGGCCGCGGGAGGGTTGTTACTCCAACGGTTTTTCTCATCAAGTCTAACTCTGCTCCAGCGGGCCTTCGAGCTTGAGAGAAACGCGTCTCCAATTTCTTACTTGAGGTGACATTGAATATACTCTCGTAGGGGAGATCCTGTAGTTTAAAATCGTTCGGCTTTTTATAGAGACGAGTGGCGAGGGTCTGTGGTTACGAGTTTGACCTAGGGTGCCTGGCCCGGATGTCTTTGCGGTTACAGTCTCGTGTCTCCACTGAGAGAGAACGGGGGAGTGACGATTCCCCTACACATACTATGTTGTGCTTCCACAATTTCTGCAAGTGATCACAGCCAGTAATATTCATTTTTAGTCTGATTATATTTTATTTCACTGCTGGTCGCAATAGAAAAGGCAAGAAATCTATCATATATCCAGATCTTTAGTCTGCTATTCGCCCAATTCGACCTTCAAGTGTTATTACTATACCACAGCCACCCTCCTGAACTACAAAGCGATGACACAAGCAACTCAGACGATTTAGAATCTTAAGATACACCATATGTGGCACAGCTTGATTCTGAAAAGAAACCACACCTAATCACTAAACCGGAACTTTATGATCTATTTCGTAATAATTATAATACTTGCTAAGCGACAGAGTGAACTAATGGCCTCACGTCTGCAACAATGAAACCTGTTGGATTAACCTGGTTGAATTACAGTTTTTAGGAAGCGTTCTGCAGATCTACAGCAATTCTTCAGTTTTGGAAACATCTTGACTTGTTGTAATGATATCAGAGGCATATTTAATGCCGTAGAGATAACCTAGAAACCAAATAAGTAGAGGTTATTCATAGATGCATGCATTTAAGGCAGTAAAGCGGTTCTGTTGCACATTAAGAACCCCATGCATTCAGTTCTAGTTGCTCACTCAGTCATTTTAAGAGAGACGTATGAGAACCTTGCTTTTATTCTAGACCGCAAAGTTACAAGGAGCATTAGAGGCTAATTTGTGCGGAGTTGACCGTAGCAGCTCTACTTATGGGGATACAAACTGGATACACCATGTTTATGTGCTTCCTTTGCAAGTAGGGAAGTAGGGCCAGATCAGAACATTATGTACACTCAGAATGGTCACATCGGGAAACTATGACACTTGGATACCATAATATAATTCATGAGCCACTAGTTAAGAGGGAGGACATCATTTTGCCACAACTGCATGTAAAACTATGCCTAATCACGCAATTTACGACAGCAATGCAACATAACAAGCCATGATTCCAGTACCTCAAAGGGATCTTCCCTAAAATAAGTGATGCCAAGATTTAAGAAGGCATATTCATATGCCCTTGGATTCGCCATCAAAATAGCTGATGAGGCCTTCGAGGCGACAATGGATGAAACTCAGCTAGCGGCCTGGCATGCATTCAAAGATGTATGCAAAGGACTTCTGGGAAAGTACCAAGGGGCCCAGCGTGAGCGTATAGTGGAGAGCCTAATAAAGTGCTACCAGGATCTCGGATGCAATATGTCACTAAAGATACACTTTTTCATTCTCATCTGTCCTTATTCCCAGAGAATGCAGGAGATGTGAGTGATGAACATGTAGAGAAGTTCCATAAAAATATCGCGTGAATGAAAAGCAGCCCTGCTATGCTAGATGACTTCTGCTGGAACCTGAAGAAGAAAATACTAAAATGTAGGTTAATACATTATATATTGCTAAAAAATATGCTGATTCATTATATATTCATCAATTAATTAAAATGGACACATTTAATCTTACATTGGGAGCGAAATACATTTATGGTATCGTGGAAATCGGTATCAATTGCATAATTATTTTTATCGGCAATTTACAAGAAAATGTTATTTAATGGTAAAAGTATGTGATCAAAATCGAAATCAGACACTCAAAATCATTATAAAATGCATATGGAATCTAAGTTTTTTTTCTTGACACTGAAACTTGTGCAGTGTAATTAAGAAACCTAGTACCGTCAAACTTTGCCTGAAAAGTCAACGCCTACAAACATAAGTGTGTAGGAATATATGAAAATAATCAGGTTACGAGAAGAATACTGAAATAAGAGATAGTTTACGTAAAATTGGAAAGGAAACTGGCTAAAAGTCTTAAATAGCTCATACATGTTACTCTTTTACCTGATGCTGTTGATGATCATCCGGATAATATGCTAAAAACTTTAAGCACTTCATATCACCCAATGTTGTTTCGAAAGTAGACGACGTTATATTATCCTAAATGATGAAAATATAAAAAAATAAACTATTTATCCATAAAAACGACTCTGTTTCGTTTATCGGTGCAATTAATTCTAAAGGAACCATGACTTTTATAATTCTAAGCAGGTATTTGTACCAATATTAACATAAGAGAGGAATAAAAAAAATTAACTATTTGCGCTTTATTGTGAAAGTATTCTTTAACGCTTTATTATTATGTTCCCCCAAAAGTCCTGACTCAATTAGAAAGCGAAAAGAAAACAACAAAGTTTTCTGGAGCAACACCATTTATTCTTCAAAATAAACTCTATCAATCATTCTCTACGAGCTTCATTCAGCGATCAGCTAGCGTCCTAATCTATCCCAGATGCCAGGCTGATGGTCGGCTGGAACGTAGTTAATCGTCAAGATCTCCGGAGTTGAAACGTCTCTACCACCTCAAGGCTTTCACATGACTGACTGTGCCTTCTTCTTCATCATCTCAAATTTCCTTCACAGCAACTCTTGTAGAAAGTTTTCGCTTGGAATAGTAGCGAATCAAAACTGTAATTCTACTTTCTGTCAATTGGGGATAGCACAAAGAAATATTAACTGCACAGGAGCAACAAACAAAAGCATTGTAGAAGAGTGGTAGTCGAAGGATTAAGATTAACCTAACCTAATGTAGTCGAATGAGTAAGGCTAACTTAACCTAATGTTGGTGTGCTCCATAAAATTTTGTTGTTTTCTTACCGCTTCCTAAGTGAGTCAGAACCTTCTGGCCAACTATATAATTATTGCAAAATTAATTGAAAATAATGTCATGAGCAAATGTTAACCTAAATTTTAGCTGGGATTAATGAGAATACTCTAAACTATCTAGTCATGTAAGTAATTTCTCTCTTCGTACGGATACATCAAATTTCTACGAAAAAATGTGTACCTTACAAATGAATGAACAAAGGAATTTGCCTCAGTTAGGTCCATACATAAATCCCATCGACTATATTGCAAGGCATTCCCTAGAAGAGAGATGTTTGTCACTATGGAAAGGAAATCGATGTAAATCACAGAAACTAAGAGATAAGCTGCATTTGAGAGAATTTTCCCTCAAACTTCTATAGCACAAGCAATCAGGATGTAGAGCTCAAGATTAATGAGTGCCATTAATCATATTAAAAAGTATATTTAATCATGAATTAAGATTTTATGTTTACGATTCATATATGTAATTAACACACCTATTGTTGTAGGAATAAGACAATATTCATTTCCTAAATATCTGAATTTACCTTTTCTAAGGAATTTACATTACTTTATCACCTCAATCTTATAAGCTTGTCCTCATAAAATCGCCTTGAGCCTTACTCATTTCCCCTTTATTTTGGTCTTCTTTTTCTCACTTTATTGATCTAGGAGGGGTTTAAGGATATTGCTACATTTTGCTTTTGGAGTGTTAAATAATTTACAAATCATGTCAACCAAATTTATTTTAATACTCAACTAACCTCAATATTTCCGTTGTTCAATAAAATATATACATCATTAAACAACCTGGGTATTACCGCCAGAGAAAAAGGTCAAATTGTTTCCGAAATATAGTGAAGTCAAGGGAACGAAAATAAGTGAAAAATACACTACATTTAATTATTTAATGATAGTAACTAAGAGAGTGGTTATCTCTTCTGAAGTTGACCCCTATCACGGAGTTAGAGTGGATTAAGAAGTTTGTAGTTTTTTTATACCATTCCATTTGCTCTCTTCTGTTTTATTTCATTCTCAATCTTCTTTCCCTAGATAAGAATTTTTATTCCACCTATAAAAGTGTTCCCTGAATACCAGAGGACTTTTATCCGAATTATTGAATTTATATTCCCGGTCAAAGCGTTGTGGGAACTTAACCGCATCTTTATGAGGAGAATCCATTGTTTCCTTTGTCTTGACAAATTGGAAATAATTTGAAATATTCATTATCAACTATTCTCATATCATCACCATCATCATTATCAGCATCACCTAGCCTATTTGGCCTTTGGATTAGTTCGTTACACAGGAATTCAGTAGAAATAAAAAAAAGAGACAAATAGAAACTGACAAACTAAGATCACCCCCTACGCACCATGTATTACAGACGCTCGGCTCCCTCATTTATGACTCATGCATTTCATTGATCATGGTACCCAAGACCTACTAAACGTCTCCTTAGGAAATTATAAATGACATAATTTAAGGTAAAATGAAGCGATTTTAGCATTTTCTTCGTAATATTCAATGAAGTTGGCTAAGGACTCGGAAATTTAAGTAAATATATTTGGACATTATAACGTTTGAGCCAAAATCTAGCAACATTTGTTGATCTTCGCCCTTTGATCAACATCCGACTGTGTTTGACCTAAAAGGCTGATCATTCTAGTTTATTTCTAACAAGGAGAATTGTTTTTACATCCAAGACAACCCTCAAATTCATAATTACTCATCATTTTTTATTAATATCAAATATACGGTAAGGAAACATACTTTTATTGTGCAAATAAGATGGATACTACCTTTGATGTTACTTAACACATAACTTAGTCTCCCCTTTCGATTATTGGATTCTGAAAATTTCTTTTACTTCTCTGAATTAGAATTTCACTACACACCTCGTCGTTCACAAATTTATCAATGATATTCTCGATTGTTTTTGTTAAAAAATAGAAAATATATTTTTAAATAAGTAGTATTTTTTAATATAATTTTGTTAGCTACATTTTGTTAGCCAGAGATGTCTATACTAATAAGCTGACATGAAAGTTTTAAAAATTAACATCAGAGAAAATACAGTGTGTGTGTGGAAAAAACGCACTTTTTCCAGTATTCTAAGAGCATAATGACTGTGAGGGTATGGAACGTACATACTCACATGCCGCCAGACAATCGTGGGAACGAAAGAAATTTGTCGTTTAAGTTGACCTTCGTCTCCTCTCCATCTTCCCCCACCCTCCCCCGACATTCTAACGCCCTCCTCCGCCTTCCCCTTGACCTAAGTCGTTATCCATGCAAACTTCCCCAACAGGCGACAGGAAATCTGACGAAAGAAGGCCTATCTCACAGAGAAGCCTAAATTCTATTTGCCTTCTTTATGATACCATGGAGATTATCCAGAAGGCGCTGCGATAAGCGAATTGTCGTAAATGGAATCTCTCTCTCGATTTCACACAGTCCGCGGTATAAATGACAACGCCGTTCATCCTTCTGGAGAAGTGTTATAAACCTACTCGCCTAACCTTCACGTTGAACGAGAGTCGTTGCCGTAACGTATCGACTGCCAACGGGCCACTGAGTTAACTTGGTCGCTGTCTCAATGTGTTCCTGAGGCAAATCCTGCCCCGCATAGTATGTGACTAGAAGAATACGCTCTGTTGCTCAACGTAACTTGAGAAAGAAAAAGGAACATCCAGATAGTTACTGGAAGTTACTATTTGTTAGTGTAACATTCAGTTAGGAGTTAACTAACCGGAACTGCAGTCAGCAGCCCCGAACCTGTCGTCTTATACCCCCTATCCCTGAGAACTCATGTTAACGCCACCCGAACCACCCCGTCTGGACCTGAGTAGTCGTCTCTCCAATCCATCACAATTAATGGTAATCTGTAAACTCAGTGTCCCTCTATTCTTAAATTACCTATTTAATTAACAGTGATTGATACTCACATTTAGTCATTATAAATCTAGACGCTTAACGTCAGTGTTATCCTCCCCTCCTTTTTTAAAGAGATTCAAGTGAGTCATTCCCTGATATTATTATTTATAATTGCTGTCAACCCAGACTAATCCATGTTTAATATTTAATCCTTATTTACATGAATACCCGTTTAACTATTGCTGCTAATTATTATTTTGATGTAAAGTAAAGTTTATTTTTGTACGTGGGTTTATTTATGACTCCTCCTTTTTGACGTGTCCGTGTCAAGACTTTAATTAAGAATCCCTTCGGCTAATTTATTCAACCTGTATTATGCACTCTTAGAATTTAACATTCACAAACCTCCTCCCAGTAACAAGTGGGACTTTTATATTGAGAATCCTGGCCGCGGCACAACCCGCCTCTAACCAACTTTCGCACGTTCAGTAGAAATTAAAGCATATATATATATATATATATATATATATATATATATATATATATATATATATATAATGATCGTAGATTGAGTCATAGGGTCTCAATACCATCGATTTAAACAAAAGCAGTGTGTCTAGATCAAGGACTAGAATAATTATTGGCCAGACTATGAGCAATTCTACGACAATAACATTAAAGCACAAACCTATTACAATACTCAACTTTTCAGAAGAAGATACCAAGTGAGAGTTGAGGAGGCACCATTTTTAATTTATAAAACAGCCCAAATCCGTCAGCTGCAAACAGAACAATTAATTAACTTAAGAAATCAAACTCGATAGAGACATAAAATCTAACTAACACATAAAAAACAACAAAAAAGATCCAATCAAGACAATCGAAAAGTCTCCCCGAAGTGACATATACTCATACAACCCCCAAATTCATTTACCAATTAGTGATAAGTGCAAATAGATAAATTGAAATTCAAAAATACAAATTTTAAAATTGAATAAACAATAGTGAAATAATAAACTAAGTGCTAAGTTTTATGTTCATAATCAAACTGAGGAAAACTCAAGTTAAAATGAACTAAAGTGGAAAGAGTAAAATTAAAGTACAAACAAATATATACAAATAAAGACCTCAACAACAATCATTATAAGCTCAAACAACTAAAATACAAATAACGGCATAAATGCCACATTGAACACATAATTGAATGAGAAAATACAAACAAACAGAGACTAGACGGCTCTCCTGTATGTGAAGTTGAACAAGTGGTAACTGAATAAAAGAGCTAAAAGCGATGGAAAGAACCGAAAGTTTGTTGCGTGCGTGGATCTAAATCCACGATAAAATCAGTAAGTTCACAAAATGGAGTTGGTACATTTTATTCATCCTTCTACTAAGAGAGAAGTTTGATATATCAACTTCTATTCTCATACTCCCTTCTCTCATTTCAAGTCTTTTTCTCCTCCCCAACATCTCTCTAGCTTCATCTGCTCACACCGACCCTACCCCAACTCCATTTAACATTTCTTGGAAGTTTTCGAATTTTAATATTTCTTGCCAATCTAAAAGTCTTCACTTCAAAAAATAGAACCCGTCTTGTAATTACAGATGGGAAGAAAATAAAACTTTCTTTCGTCTAGATGTAATCTTACAACAATTATTAATGAACTTCGATTTTTGACGATGTATATGAAAATGAGTCGCCTCAGTTGGAATAAATGATAATTTTCATCTCTTCCAATATCACCGATTTTTCTGTTCTATTTGAACAAGAAGCAAAAATTTCACTAATCACTCTCATTTGTTATTAGCAGGCTCAGATCGAGAAGGGGTGGGTGTGGGGGATCAGTTTCAGATCAGTTTATCCTTCTATATCTTATTTCTTTTTAAGCAATATTTATATCATTTTATTCAGAAGGAGTTATGTAATAATGTAGAATATATAAAACAGTTTTTTAAACCTTTGCGATCGAATGTATCATATAGAATACATGTCTAAAATACAGATCAATTGCTAAAATAATAATTAAATTCAGTATTATACCTTAGCTGACCTCCAAAATCTGAAATTCATAATTTTCGAATGTGCAGAAAAAAAACTGCATCTGAGAGCTAGTGCGGGCTCTAATGTGAAATACAGTTATTTATTATTAATATTGTATAAGATAACAATTATTAATGATCAATGAACTTTTCTTAGCCTACTCAAATGGGAAAATTCAGGTTAGCACCGCCAAACATTTATCCTGGATCTCTCACTGGTTAGTAGGGATCATATGCCATTAACTATGATCAAAATTATAATAAAATAGAGCACATAATGGAAGGGGGAGCAGGACAAAGACCAGTTTTATTAGTATTAAATAATCGTAACTTTTAAAGACGATACATTTATTGCGCCCAACAAAAATATTTAACCTAGAAAATTCTGAAGAAGAGAAAAGGCTTTCGGAAAATCGCTCATTTGTCACAATTTTATCTTCTTTCCCGTAGAATCACGAAAATCAATAATGGCTCATTAAATGAGAAAAGGTGACTTCGGCACCCGAAATGCAAAGTCAGATTTAAAGAGTGAGTGTTAGGAAAATGCAATACTTAAAAATATTAAAATGCAACTACTAATACCATTTCCTTTTAGTTTCTATTATTACCGGTAAACTAATTATATTGAACCATCAATTAACGAATATCCTTGATATACATGTACAGCCTCAGATTATGATTTTTTTCACTTAATTGCAAAAATGCATGCAAATTTTTTGGGCATAGGTGCGTGCACTGGAATTTTATCTAAAGTTCCTGACTTGACCTAAGAATTATTATTCCAACGCTGTCAGAAAAATGCCAAATTCGTAATGTTTTGCTGAAAATCACTTCTTTTGGCAACGGCCAAAAGGGGAGAGATGAGAGAGGCAGCGCTGCATTACTTCGTTCTTTACATCTTCTTTTGGCTGTCACTCACATGCCGGAATTCATTTGTAAGTTTCCATATTGACGGGTGTTTTCAATTCTCGCGTGGAAAACAAAATTTCTTATGGGCGAAAGACAAAAACTGGGGAAAAGACAAAAGGAGGCAAGTAGAAAGAAAGAGAATTACAACAATGGAATTACGTCGGCACTCTCAATGCTGCGAAGAATCTTTTAAGTCCTGATTAGTAGAGTTTGTTTAAAGATTAATGCTGTTTCACAAATAAACTGGATGCACTAGTGTATGAGTAGATACGTTTATATTAGGATTCTAGCATAGATATTTGTACATACAAGATAACGCAACGACATGTTTGCGGCAGTGAAAGAAAACCACATGTCTTTGGCCATTTTTTTATCTCTGCCTGACTAAAGGATGCTGAAACCTCAGCTAAAAAACTAACTACTGGAGTAAATAACCATTAGAGGTTGCACCCACCTAAATATGATAAAATTATGCTCTTTGCTGGATGAGTATATATTATACTTTAGGAAGGAATGGATTTCTTAAGGGAAGGGCTATTACACGTTCCAGCCAAGAGCAAAATGGGAAAACAAATGTATTTAGCTAAAGTCCTGTAAATAACAATTTACTTACCTGTAACAAAATATTAGATATATTATTTATTTTACTATGTAAAATCAGGAAAACTAAATACTCTAATTACTTAAAAAACATTTAATATCAGAATTATTTTAAAGAAGCCTAATTGCTATCTCAAGGAATCTTTTTTCAAATAATTTTATCCCTGTAAGGCTGAATAATTACAGTGTCATTCATCTTGTATTTTATAACCATCATTGAGTTTGGCTACTTGACTTGATTCTATACTTATCTAACGCTGACTCTATACGCTTCCCGCTAAGTGCAGATTCTTCTGGTCTTCCATGCATAGGCACTTGTATAGCAGGAGTCAAACTGTTCACGAGCGTCATTCACTCTCTCTCTTTCTCTCTCTCTCTCTCTCTCTCTCTCTCTCTCTCTCTCTCTCTCTCTCTCTCTCTTTTCTGCAGTGATTTGAGACATATTCGTCTCACGCTCGAGCGTGCGTGACTCTTTATCTCTCTCTCTCTAACTTGAGTTCCACAACCGCCAATCATAAGATCAGTAAAAATTCTGTGCATAAACTTGTAAATAAACCTAATGATATTTCTAAATCTAAGAGCACTACTGCGTCATAGTTAATAGAATTACAATTTTGTTAGGACTTGATTTAAATAAAGTTATTACCTCCAAAATTTATAATTGTATTTATTTAAATACTACTCAAAGCCAGAACAAAATGATTTTATTTAAATTAGTAAAGAACAAGTATATAATTATTATTATATTTTTTTAATTAATACAGCCAAAACACCTTAATTTTTTCAATAGTTCAACAAATTTCCGGTGCATAAACCATATAATTGAAAGAAGCAATACTTTTAGTAAAGAATGTTTTAGTAAAGTTTCTTTCAATGAAAGATAATATAAAATGTTTTCTTTACCTCCTCAAAACTTGTATTTCAAACCACGCCAGTTAAGATTTTCTTTTGAAGTTTTTCTCGAAACTTCAGCGCACCTTGACTCGAAAGGCGTGATATTTTTGTACTGGAATGTCCTACAATGTTGGAAAGGAATTTTTATTAATTTTGCTTAATGAATTTTACCCACAAATGGCAATTAGAAATTTTTAAATGATATAACCTATAACAGTACGTTTCTATCTTAGAGAAAATTTAAATGACACCTATCACCAAAAGGAAATTTAGGGTTTGCGAATTTTCATTTAGAAGACATATTGCCAATTTTATGAACTTTCGTAATAGGTCGTTTACCTGACCCTATACCTTTTTCTCAGATTCTATTTGAATTTTCAGATATACATACCCTTATCTTTGTACTTTTGAGACTTTTTAGCGTAATAGAATCTGCTATTCAAATTTTCATATACTTTTTTCCTTGGTAGATGTTACAAAACTGGGATCCTAACCTGCATTATTTGTTTTACCGAAAAATACCATTATTTATAATTAACTAGACAATGTTGCGCAGGTGACGCTGATTTGCTTCTTTCTATCATCAGTGTGGCTCCGCTGTATAAACAGGAAATATATGTTAAGATGTTAGTTGAAATTTAATTTGGTTAGTTTATACTGGGTTTAGTTAGGTTTGGTACGGTTATGATAGCCTAACCAAACATACACATTATGTGTTACAACATTTTATCTGCTTTAACATGCTGATGAGCGACCAGCGCAATTCATTTTTCATTTCGTAGTTAAATTATGTTGGAAAAATAAAATAAATCAAACTTTTCCAATCTACGAACAAACTGGATAATAAAAAATATTTTAAACTATAAATTTAACCATTCAGATTATTATAGCGAACAAATAGCTGAACAAATAAGCAAATAAACTTCCTCCTTTACAGATAGATTTAGTTAAAATGTCTGAGGATAATAAAATTGGAAGCATATATACACTTCCATTCTTTTCTCCAATTCCATTTTTGTTAATAAGAACTTTTAAGTTTTAAAGAGAGAGGCAGGTTATTAACCTTTAATTTAATCCTAGTTTATTTTGTTGCCGAAGATGAATTTGTACAGAAATTTGATCGCTTAGTTGATGGCATTTAAAATTTACATATATGTTAACGAAAGATTTTTCCTTTTTCATATTTTATCTTTTTAATTTAGTTTATTCATTGTTTATTTAAAGTAATGAGTCAAGCTGCCCGCAAGAACGTGAAAGCAAGGTTGAGCTAGAAATTTTGCCAAGTTAAGAGGCTCAATGACTATGATAGTACCCCCTGAGACTTTTTTAGTGACTTACTCAGGATTAATGTATCATATTTAGTACAATATTCCAAATGCTAAATAGAATAAATAGTCTTCATTATTTTTCGAAACAATTTACATTGTTTAAGGGAGTTATTAATAGATTAAGGTTGTAGGACAGAGTATCGAAGGATAAATTATCGAAGGACAAAGTATCTAATGGAGAAAGTATCGAATGGACAACGTATCGAATGGACAAAGTATCGAATGGAAAAAATATCGAATGGACAAAGCATCGAATGGACAAATTATAGAATGATTGTCGATCATTGTAGTAATTAGGCGATTTTTAATTTTAAAAATAAATAACTTAGAAGAAAGTTCGACTCAAATGATGATTCTATGGCACTTAAGGAACGTATCAATTAAATATTTAGTAACGAGAAGAAATATAAATTTGAAAGATAATAATGTTGCAATGCAAATAATGAAAATATTTTTACATAGGTATGAGGACTACAATGCTTCAAATTATTGTAAATATTGAAAATATTTAAAAAATTAAAATAAATTTATTTTTGCAGGGCAATTAAAATGATAAATATTACTAAAGGTTGTAGGTGATGGGTTTAAGATATTCTATTTCAGAAGTGATGTTGTATCTATCAAAAATGCACTTAAGTCGTTCGTTTACGATAGCATATCTTTTTTTTTTCTTTGGACAATCTCTACAATGCTGCAGTTGCTCTAAAATCATATAGTGTTGGCTTGCTCCAGGCATAGTTTTCTCAAAAGTTTATATTTTGTGAGGGAGACAAATCCTTGATCTTTTTTGAAATTCATTATGGCACCCTTCAACTAATTGTTCGTTCTTGGCAAATCATTTGTAACTTTTTCGTAAACTGACCACAAATTAATATTATATACTCGCTTTCCTCTTTTCTCCCTCTGAATATCACCTAGCCATAATATAACTTAAAAATATTGTAAAAACTATGTTCAAATTTCATCAGTTTCTTCATGAAAAGATTCCATTAATTTATTAAACACATCGTAAGCATCACTAGAAAGAACAAAAGCATGCGCTTGCAGTGGTTTTATAATTATTGCATTATTGCGGTCGCTATACTAGGCTTGCAAGCCTAAGATTTGTGCTTTTCTCCACAAACGCTGCCCAAAATGAAAGAAACAAACATATATTGAAGCTTCAGGGAAAACATTTTTTATTTGATTGATGGCTGAGCGTTCAAAATCAACGGTTATTGAAAGAGGATTTCATTAATATGTATACAAATAATTAAAAATGGCAGAATTATTTTTCTCAACTTTCTTCTTGATAATGCAATATACCAATGTAAATTCTTATTTCCAGCGACAAGGCAATGAATGATATATAGTTGTTTTCCAATAGGGGCTGCAGTAAAGGTTTCATCTCAAAACCATCTTGTTATTAGAGTCAAATCTTCTTGCGTTAAATTTGAAATGCGAATTATTCTTATTGCCATGAAGGGTGATTGCTTTTTTGGAAGCTCTCCAACCATGTCAACTGTAGTATCACTTCTATCACTCACTTATTGAAGAGAGAGGAAATGCTTCAGAGTGGTGAGCATTGTCTTTAATTTTTCCTTAATTTCTATTGCTTCATTGTAAGATCTATGAGGCAGATACCAATGTTTTTTAATTATGACAAAGCCTTTTTCTTCGGTTATTACTCTACCTTTGCAAAAACGTTCTTTTCGCATTTCCACTATATTCGGCTATTCAACACTTTGTCGACGTGGTATGCGTAGTCTTCATATAAGGGTTTCTTTTCTCTCATTTGCGTCTTGAGAATTACCATTATGAAGGCTATAACGAAATTAAAAACTTAAAGCTTAAAGGAATAGATGAGATATTAGTGAATGAAGTTCCTGGAGTTTGTTGATGTAAGGTTGGAGAGGGAGAAAGAAGTGGTTAAGGCTAATATTTATATAGAAATGACTGCAAGGGAGGTTAATGTTTTGTCATGTGATTTAGAGTTAGATTATAGGTATTGTGAATATGAGCAAAAATCCCATGGCTGTAATCCAGGAGGTCCTAGGAAAATCCCTGGTAAATTATCAGTTTGAAATTAAACTCATTAACATGGAGCTTATTGGAAGCGCCTATTGCCTTTTAAGCCGTATTGGAAGCATGGAACTTTAAGGTGATAAACGGATTCTACCATGTTGTAACGAAAATCCTCATATCCTTAAGAGCCTTATCTGACAAGTTTGAGATCTGATCTTATCTTATCTGACAAGCTTGACCTATTAATGTTTGAGAATGTTTATTATTCGTGGTAGAATTCTCAAAAGTACTAGCAATTTCAACGCAGTCATACGAATTTGCTGAATTACCCACCAGAAACCTCACATCATTATTAACTGACCCGATTATCCAAAGCTTCAGAGGTTTTTCCTCCCTATTTAAATTTTACCGCAATAAAAGGAAATCCTTTTGTCAAAAACAGAATAAAATGAATTTTGATATTCATATATTTAATTCTTGTAAATAAATAAATTTTAATTCTCTTAAATTAATATTTCACTAGTATTTCCTGTTTTCTCAGAGGAAAGCTTATTGTTTAAGGGACAGGGGGGATTTTAGAATTATTAATACTTTTGTCCATTCAGCATATACATATGTATACTATCTGTTCGAAAAATATTTCCTCTAAACGCGCTACGTTCGAATCTACGTTTGGTTACTGTATTTTCGAAGAAAATATTGATCGATACGAACCCCATCCCCTTTCGTACGTTCTATATATTGTCCATTCGATACTCTGTCTATTTAATTATTTGTCCATTTTATATTTTTTCCATTCGATACTTTGGCCATTCGATACTCTATCCATTCGATACTTTGTAAATTCAATATTTTGTCTATTCTATGCTTTGTTATTACATACTTTGTCCTTGAAACTCTGTTCGCAGACGTGGGAAGCAAACCATTGGTAGAGGATTTCTTCGTTAAAATGATAACTCGAAATATATACAGACCAATAAAATTTCAAAGAAAAGATTATTGAAAACTTTGGTAAGTTAGAATCTATATGGCCACAATTGCTAGCAAAATTTTATATATTTAGAGCATTAATGAATCAAAAGTAACTGACGCCATATGAACGAAATCATACAACACATTCCAAAAAAAAGACGAAAATAGTAAAAGCACAGATGATTGTGATGATATAAAAAGATTAGAAAAGTTAAAAATATGTTCGCAAAACCATTAAAGGTAAGAAAAATGCTACTGATATAATGTAAAGACTCGTTGGTGCTCGCTTTGATCGAGAGAAATAAAGAATGATACGTGAACTCGACACCACTTTGTTTCCTATCAGTAATATAGAAAATAATCGCATAAGCTAGAATTAAACCGACTAGCGTAAATAATCAATTGCCATCAGAAAACAGAAGGAGCAATGGTTTAAATTAATTATGATACATATGATCATCATTAGGTTGGACAGCAACTACTAGAAGAGAATCAATGAATCGGAAATGCCTCTAAGTATAGCAGACCTGTTTCATGTAAAGTTTTTGGATCTTTAAAAGCTATTGCGTAAAAGAAGCATTAAGGAAACAAGCAGTTAGATCCACAGGGAAATCGTTTCTTATGTGAACTGTCTCACGACATCATCATTTACGTAGCAGGGTAAGTATATATAGACATAAGAAAATCTCTTGAGAAGGCAGTATTGCCTCATTTTGTACCCGAAAAATCAGAAATTCATTTGAATTTAAGATTTCTTCATATTTATTGATTCAAGAAACTAGGTCTGCTGACAAAAAGGTCGCATGCTCTCACTTATTCTGATTTATGAACTTAGAATCTTCCAAAATTTCAATAATTTGCTGACAAACGTTGAGAGGACCTTGGGAATTCTAGCATTTGAAATAGAATGTAAAAAACACATGAATGGTTTAAATTTCGTTAGAATCGGTCAAATACTTATGATGTTATGGGCAAAACAAAATAACTCCCCGGCTAATATTGGAAGTACTTTGGCAATTATATTATTCAAAGGAGCATTTAAAATAATATAAGGGTATCAGATTTCGTTAGAATCGGTCGAGTAGTTATGATTATATAGCAAAAAACAAAATAATCCCCGAGCTAACCTTGGGAGGACTTTGGCAATAATATCATTCGAAAGATAATGTAAAACAACATAAAAGTTTCAAATTTCGTTAGAATCGCCAAATAGTTACAATGTTATTACAAAACAAATAAAAGCAAAACGGAGACCGATCGACCGACTAACAGAGATCTAGAGTCCCTCGCGACTAGTCTCGCACGTGACTAAAAATCCGGCCCATATTCTCTTATAATGAGGAAGGAGGTTTTTATTTTTGTCTGAAAAAGAGACAAAACAGTTTCAAATTGATGGAACCGAACTCAATATTTATAAAATGAGAAAAACAGTAGGAAAAAAAAATAATAGAATGCCTGCTTAACGTGTCAGGAAGGCCTCTTATAAGGAGTTTTTGTTTTAATATATCGCAAAAGCTGAAATATAACTACATTAATGATGCTCGATAAGTTGAAAGAGGGTTTTTTAGGCTATCGAACGAATTCGAGAGGCTGAGCGAAAGAGAGAATGAATAAAAAATCAACGAAAACAAGGCGATCTAGATATTAGAGATGTAATAGCTTATAATGAGAGAAAAGGGCAGAAAGAAATCAAGATGTAAAAGGTTCAAAAGATGAATATATTGATAGCAATTTTTAATTATTGAGATACAAGCCATGGTTTTGCCTCCACCCCCCTACGGGGGGAGCTTGCGCTTTACTGCACTCGCTAACATGTTGCACTCCCGTCGAATTAGCCTTTTCTTTTAAAAGAAAAAAATAATAAATACTCTTTTTATTAATTAAATATTAACCCGCACTCTACAAAAATTAATTAATTCTGAATTACTTTCTTCAAATCGCTTCTTTCTTTTAACAACCAGGAATTCTTCATTCTTCTTCTTCTTTTTTACTTTTTCTTATTATTATTATTATCCTACTCTCTATCTTATTCTCTTATCCTTTACGATCTATTCCTCTCCTTCTCTTCCTTTTCTCTTACTACTACTATTCATTCTCTTACGTCTCTCCGATTTCGCTTTCTTTTTGTCTCCCTCCTCCTTTTCCCCTCTTCCCCTCTGCGCCTTTACTTTTCCTCCTCCTCTACTTCTTTTCTCATTCCTCCGACCTTTCTTCTTCTCCTACTCTTCCGATTCTTCTTCTTTTTATCATCATCCTTTTCTTAAACTTCTCCTTCTACTTCCCTTCTTCTTCTTTTTTAACTTCTTTCTTCTCTTCTCCTTCTTCTTTCCTCATTTTTCTTCCTTTCCTCATCCGCAGCTTCCTTCTCTTCTTATTATCCTATTCTTATTTGTCTCATTCTGCTCTTGCATCATCATCATCACTAACTATAATTAAGATGGGGATTTTTTTTTGAGAATTTAAATAATAATTTCATCTTAGTTTGGTAATGACTTGTTTTTTAAGTTATTTCTAATAATTCTTTTATAATATCAAAAAACAAAATGGTGGAGTTCAGAAATAAATATAAGTATCCAAATTTTGTGAATTTTTTAAAACCCAAAGAATTACAAATGGTAAGGTTCATAAAATATATTTTTATATATCTTCTTCTATAACTATATTTTAGCAACGGGATATTTTGAAAGGGGACAAATTTATTTTAGACTTTCTCTTTAAAATTATTATAAATGGCGAAGTTCACACAATTTCTAAAAATTTAACTATGGCTGCTTTTTTTTTAGATTTTAAATTTTAATTATAGTGGCAAAGCAATTGCCTGGTTTCTTTATATTTAACCAATCTCACAATTTCCGTTCATAAAATATATTGTTAGAAAAAAAAGGATCTGATTCTCTACTCCTCATTTAGTTCTAGTTGTTTTTAGGTGCAAGTAGATATTTCCTCCTGGTAAAGTTTTGTAATTTAAAATCTATTTTAGAAAAATTTTCGCTAAAAATTTTGAAAATACTAAAAAATAAAATAAAAAAAAACAGCCATGGTTAAATTTTTATAAAGTTTCTGAACTTCACCAATTATAATAATAATATTATCTTGATTTTGGAAAACTGCGAAAACATATCAGGTGATTCATTAACTATGCAAAAACATTTTATCATTTTTTTCACTTCTTTCCAAAAACCCGTTCTAAAAATATAGAATTATGGAGAATATGGATAAATTTAGATTGAAAGAGAGAATCAGTATATCAAAACAGGAAATAAAAAAATATTAGGTATAATTTTGATACAGAATCAACAATCTAAGTTAATATTTAGTATTTAAAACTAAAATGATTCTTCAACTATTTAAATCACCAAGAAAACATTTTATAATTGTAAATAACGGAAATCATCTGACACTAATTATTAACGTACCGTTAGTAGGTTTGTGTCTTTTGCTTAATAACAAACTAATTCTAGCAAGATAAAACATATTTTGGCTTATATGTTTGAGAGAAAAATATACTAGGGACGATTTCTAATGGCAGCTCAGTCTGGTCAGCAAGTAGATTGGGAAGGTGTGTATCAGCATGTTTGGGAGAAATATCTTTGGTTTTAGTTATTAATTATTTATAAATAACAATATAATCAAGAGAATCTCTGAAAGAACGATTTGATTAGGGTCTCTTTGAGAAACTGCTCATGTGAGAGTGAAGGGGTACATAACGTTCAGAGCCAAAAGATGAGAAATAGACCCATTATGTGGCTTTGTAACCGACATGGTGTTCAACTTTTATTATCCTCATTCTTAAGGAAATGAAGTCCAACCAACTTGACGGAAGAATAATGGTGTGAGGATTAAAACTTTGCAACTATCCCATTTAGGATAAGAGAAATAATATTTATATTTGAAATTTCCCCTTTTTATCAAGTTCCAATTTGTTTAGTTTCGCCCTAAGCTGTCTAAAAATTTCATGTCTGATTTTATTGAATGGCTTGGATTCATAACACTCATTCCGTACTAAGATCTCTACAGAAACAAAAGTTAGCTTTGTATTAAAACCCTATCTTTATAAACAATTGCGAAACACCAACCTTTATTTTGGATTCATTATATAAGTGGTATCAGTTCGGCATCGTTTCCCATAAAATTATGCTACACAAATTATACCCTTTTTTGTGGTATACAAATTATTGAAATTCTTGACAATTGTTTGGAAGTTTATATCTAACAAATATCCGAGCGACCAAGAAGTTTTGATTAATAATGCCTCAGGATTTGCTATGATAAGTTCTCTTAAACTTATCCAGATAATTAAGTTAGTTTGATAGGATAAAAATTATGTTGCCTTGATGTATTGGCTAGTAAACGAAAGTTGACGCTGACTAAAAGATTCCGGGTATTCGATTAAAAAACTAAAAATGAAAAATATAGATTTAATAAGAGAATAAAGGATTGTGTTTGGTATTCTATACGTTAAACTATCCATTTAATTATGACGACCACAGATTTTCTCTTATTTTCACCATATATGATCGATAGACACGTTAGTAAAATTAGACGGGAGCAAACATTAAGGTCTGGAAAATAATTTATAACAAATAATTTTAAAATATTTTTTAATAAGTTAAAAAGATATTTAATTAAAAATAACAAGTATTCAATTGCTTTTTCTGTTATAAATTCTATATTCTGTTAACAGGTAATGGTTTCGCCACTCCGCCCCTACGGGGGAAGCTTGCACTTCGCTACTAAGATTAAAATTTAAAATCTAAAAAAAAGCAGCCGTGATTAAATTTTTATAAATTTTCTGAAGTTCGCCAATTATAATAATTTTAAAAAGGAACTCTAAACTAAATTTCCCCTCTTTCAAAATAAAACGTTGCTAAAATATATTTATAGAAGATATAGAAAAATAAATTTTCTGATCTTTACCATTTGTAATTTTTTAAGTTTTAAATAATTCACAAAATTTCGTTACTTATATTTATTTCTGAACTTCACCATTTTGTTTTTGATATTATAAAAGAATTATTAGAAATAACTTTGAAAAAAAAACAAGTCATAACCAAACTAAGATGAAATTATTATTCAAATACTCAAAGAAATCCCCTTCTTAAATAATCGAGTTAGTGATGATGATAAATTCTAAATTTAAGATTCACGTAATCTTCTGCCCATCGCATGAGAAAAGATGTTAAATGTAAGAAAATTCGAATGAAACACGGAATTTATATCCGTTTGTTACATTTTAATAGTAAATATATAGATTAATATATATATATATATATATATATATATATATATATATATATATATATATATATATATATATAGCAAGCATCTACTAGATTCAGGCTTATGCTGCCTAATAAAGGAGTTGTGTGCAAAGGATATACGGATTAATAGAACAGGATCTTACAGGAGATGACCCCTGTAAGATATATATATTTTCCTTGTGGGTGTAATTTATCATAATTTTGACACACGTGCAAGTTGTGAGTTTTTTTTCATATATATATATATATATATATATATATATATATATATATATATATATATATATATATATATATATATACGAGGGGCTGTCAATAAGTTTTGCAATTCTGATATAAGGAAACGAGATATGAGGAAAAGTGTTTTATTATTTTTCAATATAACTACCCTCGACTTCAATGCACTTGCGCCACTTGTCCCTGAAGCTTCGAATTCCAGACAAGCAGAAATCTCCCGACTGCTCTTTAATCCACTCCTGGATGGCGAGCTGGGCATCTTCATCGTCCTCAAACTGATGAAACCAAGCACTTTCGAACTATATTTGCAGGTTCATTTTCTATACTCATACTAAACATTGACTTTTAAAAATGACTTAAATAGTTAGAACAGCCCCATTTTCTTTTCAAATCGTTGTCAGGCAAGATATATTTCTTAAGGAATAGTTTCAAAGACGGGAGTGGAGTCAAAACTACTTTGAATCTTTGCCACCTCTCGCCGGAGGCGCAGAGCTTAACGCAATGGCACAAAGTGCTACATCCACATATGAAATAAGAAAAGGAGGAATTGATGATAAAGAATTGGCTCGAAAGTTTTAAGAGAAGAACAACTGTGTTACAAAGAACGGAGGAGGGAGTTAAATTTATCAGGTGATCCAAGCGTAAGCTAAATGAATTGGGGAAGGTAGGAGGGAGACCGATCACTTGGGGAGGCAAAGGGAAAGATGGAATTCCGGATCTGATATAAAGTATCCTACCATTTTAACAAACTAAAGGGCGCATAATCAGGCGTGAAAGAGGGCGAAGAAATTGATGTGAGTAAAAAAAAGTAAGATGAGCATTAATTGAAATGTATCAGTATAGAGTCTTTTTGTTATCTTCGTGGATATAGTGGGTGTAAACTTCATGACTCTACTTAAAATAGGTGCTATATAAATGAGGATTAGGAATGCACACTATGAAATCTGTAGCCCTCTCAGTATCAGCTTCTCAAATGCGCTTTTCACACACTCACGTTTGTTTCTTTTCTCTCAGAAAATTATTATAGGAACTTGGAGGAAATCGGAAGTAAAGATCAAAGTACATCTTTTTGGTCACTTCTAGGAGTAGTAAAGTCCTAAATTACAAAGAGTGAAGGATTGGAGAAAATTGCACGCTCTGCATTTTTTTCTTATTTTTTTAAAATTTTAGCATTTCATTATGGTGGTTGCTAACGAGAGCCCAGCAACAGAAATTACAAAAAACTGTTGATTAGTTTTTACTCAATGCATCTGACCCAAAGAAAAAAAAGGCTTGGTAGTTGAAAAGAAAGAACCACTATGAAGGTAGATGAGTGTAGAAATAACAAAGGCATTATCCAGGGTTTCTATTTTCGCTTGGTGAAATAAAGTGAAGTTTTAAGGTATGATAATGTCACCAAAATAATTAGCTTTTGTTGACAACGAGCGGTAGTTTACATAAGAAGGATGCTGAGGGGGGATAGGTTGACGTTAGCGGGAGTGAGAGAACTGAGAGATAAAGCGATGGTAAGGGGTTGATTATATTTTTGTGTGTTGGGGTCCAGTCTGAATATATGAATAATATTTGCCTTAATTGTTGATCTTAATAAATTGTGATAATTTATTATACAGATAGGCATAATGAAGGACATATTTAGGAATGGATTTAGGCTTTTTTGCAACAAAGCAGAGCAAGAGATAAAAGAGGGGGTGATGGATGGGATTGGAGAGTAGATGGTTATATAGTGAAAGATTTATCAGTTTGTGAAGAGGATGAAATTAAAGAAAAAGAGTAAAAGGTATCAGATGAAATAACAATAAAAGATTGCAAGGAAAATGATGCAACATCCAGTTGTCAGAAGTGAAGATAATAATCAGATCACAAACGAGTGGCAAATAGGAAAATACACAGGAACACAAAAATTTCAAGTAGGTAGCTCATTTAAGATAAACAGAAAGAAAAGAAATCAATATAGGCACTACGGTAAGCCATTACCTAAATAGACCTAGTAAATTAGAAATTATAAGATATACAGAGAGCGATAAAAACGAGTACTTCCTCAGTCTGTGGTGAAAAGTTCAGCGACATTCAAGTTCTTTCTAATCATAATTTATCCACCTATCTCTGGATTCTGAAAGATAGTAAAGTCATTTTCTACCTTTATATGTGGTTATATTAAAAAAATCTGTCTCTAAGATTGCGAGCTATCTATCTTTGGCTCAGTACAGCATCCGTAAGTTTCACTTTAGGTAGAATGCACCACTGAACGCGAGAGTAAAAACTACAAGGAGTTCTCCTATAGGAACTACTTCGCTCAAGGTATTTATGATTATGTATATTCGCCTAATATTACAGGGGTACATGGTTTCCAGGAACTTTCTCTTCTATTGAATGGAAGGCGTAAATACCTTTTTTTCAAGAACATCAATAGTATAGCATAGCTAGGTACTAGTAGAGAAGATATTCTTGCTATGCTCTACTTAGACGACATGCATCCATTTTAGCGCGGTTCAGATGCTATATTAGTGCGCCGTCACCAAAGAACTTCGAACCTAATCTGTTTTTATGGCGAGGAAAGATGTTTTGCTCTTAGCTATTATCGTTCTTTGGATGAGATTCGCAATACTTTTGAACCATATCTCAACAAAAGGGACTCATTTGCTGCCTTAGGGCACGTTACACTCAAGTATCAGAGTCTTTGTTTCCTCGATAGAATACTTGCTGGTAAACATTAAAGTAATACCTATTACTTTACGTCATGCACATGACATGAAGCATTTGTAGGCATGAATGCGAATTCAGCATCTGCCCGCGTCACCGACAACTCTCATTACATCCTCTCCCAACCTTAACGTCGATATCCCGAAGGACGACACCATTCATACCTTAGGAGGTTAGATTTGGGGGCCAGTCAAATCCTTCGACAGTTCGAAGTACCTATCACTTTGGTCGCACCTATAATTATCAATAACCTTAACTTATGGACAAAACTCTTGGATGCTTATCGCCACAACTTTGCTTCCAAAGCCTTTGCACCATCAGGAGTACTGCTTTTACCTTTCTTGCACCGCAATTCTTGTCACAGTGGAACAACTAAAAGATGCACGGATGGCTCTAATTAAGGAAGAGATATCTTTTCCGTAGTCTCCTCTCACCTGGAAGTTGATAGGACGCTTTTGGTATCGCTTGAGGAGAATTGGCGAACCAATAACTATGGATAAGTTGGATCCGGTAAAGATGAGTCACTAAAGGAGCATTGGGTGGCTTATTCTTTACCTAATGAATTTTGTGGTGGCTTACATTAACCTGGAGATTTTCAGGGTGGCACATCTCTAGCTGCAAAACTTTAATGTGGTCTGGGAGGATGCGTCTTCCGATGTTTGTTGTGATGTCGTGCCAGTAGTGAGTTCTAGCATTGAATTCATCAAAAACGTTTCGGGTAATTGCCCGAAGATGATATTGAAGTCCTAGCAATCGAGGGGTAGATTAAGAGAGAGGTATACTTATCCTACAGTAATGAACTCTGCGCAATGAAGCCGAAGTGTTATGGGCTTTAAATGTATTTAAATTGTAGGGGGTGGATGTGATATTTTGAAAAATGTAAATTACATTACCATTTGTCGAATCGGTGTTGATGGAATGGCAGTGATATCGGGATTTCAGGGAAATATATTGATCCGAGTGCATTGTCTCACAGAGATGGATAATCTTTGAAGTGACTGAATTAGCCCGAAGGCAACAAATATTCTTTTGAAGGATCCTTGTTTGTTTCTTTAGGTTTTAGGATCTTAGATCTACATATTTTGAGGAGTTAAATGTTTTGTGTAAGCCGAGCTAACAAGTCTTTAGAAGAGTTTCGGTATAGTTTGTTTTAATGTACTCGATATTGTTGGGTGTTATGTTAAGTTTTAATGTGAGAGTTCTTTTTTTTAACCAAATGTTCTGTGTATTGCATGAGGGTGCTTGGTAGAGAGGTTCGTCGCTGAGTGGCAGGCTAGGGCGCTCGATAAGATCGCAATCTTGTTGGTGGGGTTATTTGCTTGCGAGTATTTCCTTAAGTGTCAGATTCTTTGGTCATTATTTCTGATTTATACGTAGATATAGATGGCCTTGGTTGAGAATATGGTAAAAACCTTCGCTATGGTTAGCTGTCTGGAAGACGATTATCTTGCTAAGCTTTTGACTTTTACTGTAAGTTAGAGTGACTAAGTTTTGCCTCCTTTAATCTTGTCTTTAGGAGGTGAGTTGTGGGTATCTGGTCTCATTGATTCCTGGGCTCTAGATACGTTGAGCCCGGATGCGAGTAGATCGATCTCGTAGCACACCGCAATATGCGTGCGAGATGAATCGTTTCTTCTTCGGGCTGCTTTGAATTCTGGTATTTTAGTTAGCAAGGAGAAGGAGATAGATTTACGCGACTCTTGGCTGCTTCTTTTCTGAGAGATTGCCTTGGACAGTTCTGTTTGGGAGTGCTTGGTGATTGGGAATTCAGTAGTTTGTACGTAATGAAGTCCTACTTTTAGGCTTTCTAAAGGAAGTCGATTGGTTTTCCTGTCTCTGAGTATTCAGTTGGTTTACGTCTGCTCTGTTTTTGATTCATAAGGCTATTCAGTGGGTCAAGATTTGGAGACGTCGGTAAAGTTGGCAGAGCTTGATATATTCGAAATATTCCCTCCTCTCATGTACTTTAAGGCTTGGTTTCTACTTATGCTAAAATAGAATATCAGTATTCTAATCCGTATATATTGGTGGAAAATTGTTTTTACATCTTGGTTTGCATATATGGTGGTTATCGTAACAGAATTGTTTACTGCTCTGCCGCTTTTCGGTGCATTTAAAGGATAATTGCGTTGCATTTTTCAGTATTTGATAGTAATCGGTAATTATTTTATATTACACAAAATACAGAAAAAACCATTTTTACTCTAAAACCACCTTAAAACTGCTGAAACTATAAAATAAATATATTGCAAAGATTAGAAAGAAAAAGATTGAGAAAATAGAAAACGTAAAAAATTAACGATTAACTCTTTCCACTTCTGATATATTGGGTTGAGGAATAAGTTCTTGCGGTTTTATCAAATTTATTCATTACTATTAACAATTTTAGAAAAACTTTATTTTTAATTGATAACAATATTCAATTTAATCAATAATGTATTCTCCATTCTTATTTACGACTTTCTCCCAACGTTCAACTAGTTTTTCGATGCCTATGCAATAAAAATCTCTGGATTTTGACTCGAAGAATTCGTTTAACCAGGTTCTTAATTTCACATTAGTATTAAACGAAACGCCGCGCAAATTGTTGGAGAGCGATCGGAACAGATGGAAATCCGATGGAGCCAAGTCTGGCAAATATGGAGGATGTGGCAGGATTTCTAAATTAAGCGTTTAGATAGCGTATTTTGTCATATTGTCAATGTGAGGACGAGCATTGTCGTATTGCAGAAGGACTCCATAACGTCGATGAGGTCGCTTTTCACGAATAGCTTCGGCGAGTCGATACATTTGTTCTGAATTTACAATCTCGTTGTTCGCAAGGAGTTCATAAAGAATGATGCCTTCACAATCCTACCACACACACAGCATCGTCTTTCGTGGACGAAATCCTTGCTTTAATCGCGAAAGTCGTTTTTTATTGGGGCTAAGCCATTATTTTCGATGGTTCATTTGACATAAACACACCACTTTTCGTCGCCAGTGATGATGCGGTGAATAAATCTGTCCTTATATCCACGAGTAGCCTTGTGCCAAGCAAGCAAACCTGCAGCAATTCTGGAGCGTAGAAGTTTGTTACTTTCGCTCAAAGCGTGCGGAACCGAGTTTTGGAACTTTCCCCATCGAATGAAGGTGATCCATTCCAGTTTTCTGATCACACGCCAATTGTACAGCCAATTCTCTAGTCGATTTATAAGGATTTTCATGGAGAAGGTCGTTAAATCGATCTTCATCCAACTTAATAGGACGACCAGAACGTTCTTCGTCATTAAGATTGAAATGACCATTTTTGAAACGTGAAAACCTTTCTGATAAAGCATTTTCTCCGTACATAGCACAAATATCACGACGAGTTTTGGCTGCGTTTGCATTGTTCCCGTCTCGATTGAAAATGAATAACAACAAGTGTCGAAAATGCGCCTTTCTTTCAACTTGACATTCCATTCTGAGGATACAGAACAAAAAATAAATTAACACAACTTTTAAATAAACCGCAATGACTGATTACGCAACTTTAAGATGTAGCCTAAGCAAAAGCCTAATAGTCTACGCTGTTAAGAGACGTAGCCTCACCTTTGCAAATTTTGCTCTCATTATTTATTATTGTTTCTTAATATGTGCACAAATCACGTCAACAAAACTTAAATCAACACAACATTAAAAAAAAACGCAAGAACTTATTCATCAACCTAGTATTTAGATACCAAATTGTGAACAAATCGATGTATTGTAAGGTCACTCAGACCCAAAGTACAAAGGTTACATCACAATAGTATAAAAGTAAAGGAAATTTAAGTATAAGAACTTCTTATGCATACATGGTTGAACAATTGTCAATTAAACAGCGAGAACCACATAAATAACGCTTTAATATTAAATATAAAGTTCTTGCATCTATCACAACCTGGAGTGCCTCTCGTTTTTGTCAGAACCTATTTAGCCTAATTTATCTTTTGGAATGGTCTGTAGCTCTGCCTTGCATAAAATTTTACATTTTTGTATTTTAAATTACAAAATAGTAAAAGTATTCAATATAATTCAGATCGTAAGATTGGGAAGGGTTTGAATTCCTAATGTTGTTATTCGAGTACTGTATTTTGGATTGCTGTCCTGTTAGAAGAAGGACTCATGTACGTCCTAGTTTGTAAGCACTTTGTAACAAATTATCAGGCAAAATTTTGAATTAGTTCAATGCGTTCATTTTTCCATTAATAAAGGCTAACTTTTGAAACAAAACGTCTAGGCCATACCGCCTGACACCACTGCATTGCCACCTCCATGTTTAACGGTAACTACTCTGTTCTTAGGATCCAAGGCATCATTCTTCTTGCTCCAAACAGCTTTGCTTTCTTTAGTTCCAAACTGGTTAAACTTGTTCTCGTCGCTAAATAAGATCCATATCCAGATGTTTCTTTGCAACTCCGAGTCATTTCTGTTTCTAGGCTTGACTGACGGTTTTCTTCTTTGCGGTTTTTTTCTCTCAATTCACCATTGTGTAGATAATCTCGCAATGTGAGGTGTAACAACTGTTCCAGATGTGAGAAAAGATTAGCTTTCTTACAAGATAAGCTCTTTGATATATAAGTATATGTCGAATGTATCCTAGCAGTTAAATGGTGTACGGGATTGAATATTACTGATAATAGTTGGGGTAACTTTTGATTGGACCAAATTAAATATTTGAAGTATTTTTTACCGTTTGTCTGAGATTGAGAGAAACTGTTCTAATATTATTTTTACATTTTATTTTATATTATTTTATTGCAACTATGATGAGTTCAGTTTGATTGACATTAAGATAAACAATGCTTTAGCAATCATTGTATAAATTATACATTGTTTCATAATGTTCTTTATTCCATGTTGTTATTAATTTAAGAAACTTAGCGTGCTGAAATACTTTTATTTTCACTGTAACTCTTATTAAAATACTTACTACACGTAATGCCTTTATTGGTTTTCACCTTTTGAATCATGTGAAGAGTAGGGAGACCCAAACTTTAGATTTGGGACAAATATACTTAATGCTAGAATATTTACAACTTATATTATATATAATGCTCTTCGACCGTCAATGGTGCAATAAGCCACCCAAATGGGCATTGCGTCATAAGGTAAAAGCTTATAAGATATGAACAGATGATGACAAAGCTTGTATTAGGGTTATAAAGCGAATTATTACCCAGAAAGAGTTGCGAATGGATGGAAATCTGAACAAATAACGTTTTTGGGGTTTTGTTCTCATTCGAAAGGTGTGTGGGAGGTATGAGTGAAACGTTTATAAAAATCTAATTTAGATAAATTAAACATTGGCAATTTATTTTTGTCGAATGGTAATAATCATACTATGGGTCACCATTGGAAAATTAAAAGAAACAAAGTTGTTGGTTGTATAAGAATATGAATATAGTCTTTAGTCAATTAAGTAGTAGTCTTTTTAAGGAAATTACTGCAGATGATCATAAATAGTCGAAATTTTAATGTGTTTAATCGAAAAAACAATCCAGTTCATATTCTTTTTTCGGAGAGTTTGTAAAGAAGTATCTATAAAAAAAGGTGGTGAAGTTAGTAAAAGTTAAAATATGTGATGGAATTTTTGCCGCAAATCTTCGTGCGGCATCGGGCCGGGTAGGCAAACTCCGGACATTGGACCACGAGGCCAAACAATCATCCAGTTTTTTAGCTGAGATGGTTGACCATGCTAGACCTGGGATCCTCTTAGGCTGTGTACTTAATGCAAAGAAAGATATACTTAGGGGGATGGATATTCCAAATCGGTCTGTTAAAGTTATGAAAATTGCCCGAGATATAAGCAACTCACTTTGTATTACATTCAAAATATAATTTTAGTTACGAGTTGATTAGTTGAAACATTTTTTTAAAGAAATCAATAAAACATGCCTTCAATGTATTGTGAGCCACATTGTAAAAGCAACTACAAAACGGGACTAAACGCTAGTGTCTTTAGGTTCTGAAAGGAACAAGAAGCAAACCCCCAAACTTTTTCAGTTCGAAAAAGAAAGAATTTCAAGCAATCCATTCAGGCTAAATTTCACTGTTTGCATAACAACCCACCCCAACGCAATATCTTTTATCAAAAAGGTATTTTAAAAATAAAAAAAATATCAAGGAGATTATGGCTTGAACATGTCGCATGCCTGGGAAGATCTTCGAACACCTTTTTAATCTTGACCAAAAGCTCGTGATTGGTGTTGCAGACATACGGGTTGGGCTATTATCTAACCGCGCCCCACACAGTATTTCATGGGATTAGTATCCGAGGAATTCGAAGCTAAATATAGGCGCTGGTGAAGCCGTAGAAATTCTCCGACGAATACTTTTGAATCTTCCTGGAGTTATGGTCTTCCAGCAGTCACCCTCTCTAGGCAGGGTTTGACCGGTGTCCAGCAAATTCACATAGTCGTCTGAATTGAGTCTAGGGCGCTGCAGCATGACGTTAACTTGACAGAAGACACTCACAAAGTCCATCACAATTTGGGGCAACTTTGTTTTTATGATTCGTGGAACATCGCATGAGTTGTAGGCAAACCACGTATGGTTATGGTTGTTGCGCAACTGGTCTTGAAATAAATTATTTACGTCTGAGAACAACTATATTGTTCCCTACTTAAAGGAATACTTTAGCCTATTCAGGAGATTCTTCGACTTCGTCAAGCGGTTCTCCTTGGCCTTGGCTTCAGAATTTGTCTCTTCTGGCCTCATTTTTAAGTGGCAGCGAAGGTCCTCATTCAGTGCCAGCTTCATCGTAGCGACAACAACACCCATTTCTCCCGGCAAATCCCGAATTATCTCACTCATTCTTCCATCACCTTTTTTCTGCAGTTGGATGAATTCCGGCTTACGGACGCAGTACAAAAGCCTGCTGAGTTCCTTTCTGCCCAAAACCTCTTAGTAGTTTACGTTGCAGCTCTACTTTTCAGGTCTTACAGCTTTTAAAGTGTTTACATTTCATTGAGTAGCAATGTTCAGTTTATTTTACCCTCCTCCATCTCACCTAACATTTTCTTAACTGAATCTTTAATCTCTCTTCTCTCTTAACCAATATATTAATGTGTTCCTGAAAAAAATTAAAAACCTTAGAATTGAGCTGAAACACACTGTACAGTGTACATCAAATAGTTAGATGATTTTAATGTTCTTTATTATACGAGTATATTGTTAATTGAAATATGTTTCGTTCCTTCAGCATAGATTTAAAAATAAAATAGATGGCATTCAATTATTCTCAGTTTCTCAGTTTTGAATTATGTATATTTCTTCCTTTGCGATCTTGTGGCTACTCAGTTTCTCCTAAATGAACATTCAATAGAATATTTATAATGTAAACATTGTGTTTATTTACAAATTTTTTATTAAAAAAATATTGTTTAGAAAAAATGAAGGAAAAAATTCAGCTAAATGTTCACCTACAAAATGTAGATTAGGGTGTTTCATAAAATCAGAGCAAATCAGATATTTGTTTCTCATACGTCTGAGTTCCTCTTACTAAAATATCACTCCTCTCCAAAATCTACCCTCCTCCGAAAGAAATTAAGGATCCCGAAAAATTAAGGTTTTCTTAAAAAAAGGTTTTTTATAAATCATTCCTTCTTTATTTTCTATAACAAAAGAATAATTGACCAGAGAACACACATAAAGTACAAAAATGATCAAAAAGGCACAGTGACATATAATTACTTCATTAATTGCATTCTTGGCTTCTTTGGAAATTTTTTCCTGTGCTTAAAGACTGCTTTTAGTAAGAGCTGTTTGTCTTCTTCCTTTGTTGTTAATGTGGAATTAAACTATTCTGATAAGAGATATATCCCATTCAGCCGAAGCATCAACCACAGCCAGGTTATGAACCCAAGATGCAAGAGGATATTGAGTAAAGGCTTCATGAATGTCGACAGTTGTGAACAGATCCATCGTCCTCGAGGTTACAAAATGGGACAACGTTTTTCCTTTAAATGAGCCAAGGATGCTTTTTCCCTTAATACTCTTTGCTACGTTCTTCAGTGCTGGCTTTGATAGGTTATCTTGTATCCCTCTTTTTTACTCTTGGTTAAGTTGTTTATCAAAGAATGCTAAGCCAACCAGTGCCTCTGAAAGGTACCACAAGTGTCATTTTATGGCTGTTTGAGCTTCCTTGGCAACAATGATGATCACTGCTCCTTCTTGTAATGATTCCATTTCTTACAAAACTCCAGATCAACACTTGGAGCCTGCTCTTCTATTAGTGCACGACACCAAGCCTTTGCATAGGCCAGGGCAACAAAGAGGCAGATTTCTGTGACTCTTTTAAGTTCCCTTTAAGTTCTCTGGTTCTTCCCAAAGAAAGAGAAAAACCGGCTGAAGAAGTTCCTTATTGTCATCCAGCTGCTAAGAGACATCAAGACATTTCTTCACAATAAGGATAGTTCTTTCCCTGAGACCCTGAAGAGGTTCCGCAATGGTGCAGCTAGTTGTCAGGGATCTATCGATTGCATTCCACTGATTCTGGAGTCTTTTAAAAATTTCAATATTATGGCCAGTGGTGACCCCCATTGAGAGGTGGAAGGCTTTGGCTAGAACAATTTTATAAATATGATGCCTGCATGCTAGGTATAAAAGTTGTTTCTCAAGAGTGTCTTCAATCTTGGTGCAGGCACCTACAAGAATGCCAATGTTCGATGCTGTTGTGTCAAATTATAGCAACTTGATTCTATCTGACAGGTGGTGTTCCCGTACGCATTCAATGCATACACGTGCTATCTCCGCTCCTGTACCAGCTGGGATTTTTGGAATTCCAAGCTGCTTCTCTTGACCCTTCCCAAAAACTAGAATGGCAATTTGATACTGAGATCTGTTACCTGTGATTGTAGGCAGCATTTTTCCATCCCAATGAAACAATAACGGTCCACTAGGTCAGAACTCTTACCCTTGATACGCCGCTGCTACTTGCTTTCGAATCGACTGGCGAGCGCGGTACATTATGAAAACAGAGATGTAAATCTCATCCAAATTTTGCCCTAGGGATTGGGCGAATACACTGTAGGACATTGCTGAATAACGGATACTAATGTTCAACCGGTAATGAGCAACAGCCACATCTTAATTTATGAATTTCTTTGACCGTTCTTTTTAGGACAAAAAATAGATGTATGTAGATGCATCCAAGAAAGGATCACCATGCTCATCTGAGGATGAGGAACTTTCTTCTAAAATTGCAATCTCTGTTTATATCTTGGACTGATGAATTTCCGGGTCTTGTCTCTAATTTCTTTTAATTTCTTCCATGAACATTTCTTCAGCAACAAGACAGGTCTCTTCTGATCGTTTCTTATTTTTGACTAGCTTGTCATAACGCTTGAGGAGAGATACTATTTTCCGAATGGCGTTGTCTCTCCTCATAGTAGGAATCCTAGCATTCTTCCAAAAGGACATTATAGCATCCAAACAGAGATGCACAGACTTTCTACGTCCTAGCTGTTCCTGCTTTTGATGAAAGAAATACTTCCTTATGACACTCAGCTTGGTTGGCAGACGGCTACCTAGGATATCCTTATTTGGCTGGCCTATAAGCCAGACTTCCTTCTTGTTTCGAGTTCGTCTAATCAAGTATTAAGCACACTTGCAATGGAGAAATTGATTGATTAGTAAAGAAAACAAATATGCAATGGTGATTCGTGAATAAAGTCTGTTTTCTTTCATCTGGCATGAATTTTTGAACATTTTTTAACCAAATTTTTTTATATTATTGCTAATCATTAAATATTCTTACTAGATATATAGAAACCCAACGATATTTTACTTTTACTTCATCCGTGGCTATAAACTGAATATAATAGTCGAATATTTACATTAAAAAAATTGAAAAATTATCAGAAAAAAAGGAGATAAAATTAGAAAAAAATATTTAACACAAACTGTCCAGAATTTAATTTCAACATCGTGAAATCCATATATATATATATATATATATATACACTGATGCATAGGTATTACCTATGCATCAATGTAACTTATACAACAACTGTTATGAAACATACACATACACACACACTAACCTCTCGCTGTAAAGCCTACAACCAGACTAAGCGCATGGCAAGCTGATAGAATGTAAACTCTCGGGACCTCTAAATATGTTCCAATCAGGCTGAAACTTGTTTAAACTTGTTTTCTGAGCCAACGAAACAGGATAATCAACGAAGATAAAACTTCCTTACACTTTTATATTTCAACAAATAAACATCTTGCTTTGAATTTGAATTTTATAATGTATAAAAATAAAGTAGACACGACCCATTTTCTTATTTGCATTATATGATCATTTGCCGGATTACATCGGGAAACATAATTCTCGTTTCGCCTAAGTTTCGTCCATTGATCTCCAAAAGGACTTCAGTTTTTCTGCATCTCATAATTTTGAGAGCTACAAGATACCCTCGCTTAGCATAAAAAAAACACCATATCTAACAAATTTGTGCTGATTTTATAGAATGTTTTAGCAATTTATATATATTAGAAAAGGTAAAAACATTATTCAACTGTCTCTAATTGTATTTGTGATATTGCAACAAGTCGATGACTATGTCTCTATGTTTCTTTCGAAGAGTGCTAAACTGAGACTGAACCATATAAATTGCAATTGTGGAAGAGGACACACTTTAAGCTCCGCTTTGAGCTATCGAGGAACAGTCGTTATTTACTTAGGTTGTGGATCTGAATTCCCAATCACTTCATTAAATAATATATGCTATTGCAATACACAAAGCTACTTTAATTTGGAAATACTGCAAAAATGTACTTTCTCTGGATCGAAATTAGGATATGTTTGCTCCTTCTGATACTTTTTTGAGTCTCAAATCTCGTGCTAAAACATTCACTTATGCTGATCGAATCAATTACGAGGTGAGCCATCTTTAATTCAAAATCTGCGTCAGTGATGTTACCTAATTCTTCCTTATGATTAAGATCTCCAAGAGAGTGTAGTTGAACGAAAGCTAGCAATGGGCTTTCAGTGGACGTATAGCTGACGGTAGTCTAGGAATAGATTTTACCTTTGTTTTTATTGTGATATCTTGAAGTTTTGACTAAACAAAAGTAAAAGTGAGTGCAATGATCTTTTAGCTCTCGCCAAATCATAAGTATTCCCTTGCCCCCACCTCAGTAAACTCTCGACACATTGTTTGCACGTCTTGAAAAGGGCCCCAAGAATTGTCTTGATCATATACATTTACTTAAAAATTGCAAAATAATCTTGCTTGATAAATGCGCTCATATTTACGCTTAGACTGGGAATGGTGAACCTGCCACGGATATAACAAAAAGAGTCCCTGCTACTTTGGCAGCTACGACGAAAAAAGGCAGAGGTAAATATGACCTGAAATTAAGCAAAGAAGTATGTGAATAAGAAATAAATTGAACAGTCACATGATTAGAAAAACAAAGAGGTTATATAAAGTCTGCTAACCCTATCTATACATACTTTAATGTATTGTTTGCAGAATACAATTTAAATTACTTATATAGGTCAGCACACAACCTCTTACCGCAGTCTTAAGTCTAATTAAATAGACAATTTACAAGCTCGCTACCTAAAAGTCAAGTTAAAAATAGCATTGTGAAAGTGTCTTTATTTAGTGAAGTAAAGAAGAATGTTCTCAACTACTCAAGCATCCTAATTTCACTCTCTCACGGCTGAAACAGTGCATGTATGTATATTTAAAGCTGAAAATGCCTCTTATTTAGCTAACAGACACTCCCTATGCTACTCTGAATTGTGCCGTATACAAAGAGATCTTGAGGAACAAGTTTTCGGGAAAGCCATGGCAGCTTTCAAGTTAATCTTCCCTAAAGACTTACACTTCCTGACGTTTCCAGACAAGACCATAATCCGCCGTAGACTAGATCAAATAATTACGCAAAACAGTGAGGAAGAAATATAAACAGAAGTAAAAGGAAAACAGCTATGGAGCAAAATTAAGAGCGTGAACAAATTCTGAAATCGTAAAGCCATCGTAAAAATCACATTGCTAAGTTCCTTGGATTTTTTTTAAAACATTTTTCTGAAAAGATGGAGGGGGAAGAGTTCTTTCCCCTAAAAAGTATATTAGAACATTTATTTAATTGAAATCATAACAAGCGAGAGTAATGTGACAGAAAATCTGTTCCGAATGTCATAGAAGAATATGCATTGTAAAATTGCAAAAGAAATTTTATATATGTATGAACTGTAATGGATCCCATTGGACCCATGACCATGAAGTGCCCTCTCCGGAAAGAATCGTTCATATATAAGAAAGTGCGGTTAAACATAAAAACTTGCGCAACCATATCAATTTTTAACGGACACAAAAAATTAGCTATAGCCACCACACTCGTAATGTGGAAGGAAAGAAACACTTAATGACTTTCATTATGTGCGCACATCTGCTTAATTTCGGCAAACGAGAGAAAGAGAAAGATTTGGTTCCCTCCTAACCTGTGATCTACAGATATACTCAAAATTGAGTGCATTGAGAACAAAAATACCACCAATGCTACAAACAACAATCCCGAAAGAAGAAAGTCTAACTCTCCTCTTAGTGATAAGAAATAGGAACACAGTAAAAGGGAGAGGAAAAACAAACATACCTTAAATCCCCCAAAACACCCCACGACGCCTGTGCACATGCAAATCTCCATAGCAACCGACTCACCCGTCATCTTCGAAGGCAGCCAAGTTAATTAAAATCGTTCTAACGCCAGCCATCAAATTCTCGGCTAAAACTCTTTCCAGAGGGCTGTTGCTGGTATCATAAACTGCAAACAGATAGGAAGCTACGATGCGACGATCGATGAATAAGAAGTCGAATGAGAGCTCTTTAAACGGGGTATATACACAAATCCTCTCTAAAAATTCTATACGCTCCGCGTGGTCACTGTTTTAGTCTTTCAAAATGGAAGAAACAAAAAATCGAATAATAGTGAGTGTAAAGTGAGAATATATTAGTTAGAAAATTAATCAAATTTTAGTTTTAAAAAAATCAAAGGGAAAGTGTAGGCAAACTACAGAGTCCTACGACAATTAGGGAAATCAAAGTAATAGCCTTCAAATAACAAAAGCGTATTAGTTTGAGTAATAAAAAGTGAAATATAAAATACTAGCGAAAAATTAAAATTAAATTTATCAAATAACAATGCTGAATAATTTAAACGATATAAATCAATAGCTAGTTTAACTAAAATCGTGAAAAGATTATTGAACAAATAAAATAAAGTTGATAATAAAAAAATTTCGCGGTTGAAAAAACTAAATTTCCTGCAGCGTACGTGATATGAGTATCACTACTCCCCGTCATAGACTAAAGGAAATGTACTTATTCTACCAAATGTTGTGCAACTTTGTTAGTGTGACATTGCTCATGCTGTTATGACAGCATAAGGCTTTACCTGGATTCTGGAAGAAATAATTTGAAATTTATTCTTCTTATGCACAATGGTAACCAGCTCCCATCGGTTCCTATTGCAAATGCTTAATGAATGACAAAGCTACAACAGTATGAAAACTCCCCATTCTGATCCAGTGAGTAATATGCACAGATCTGAAAGTCATTAGCCTAATCATTTTTGTTCAAAGCGGTTATAAGATGCATATGTGTTTCTTCTGCTTATAGAATACCAGAACAGATTAGAGAGCACTACATTTTAGGTAAATGGACACCATGAGCTAAATATACTACAGGTAGTTTCACTGTATTCACAAGCAGCCTTCGATCTACAGGTTTTCCTACTTCACTCCATCTAAAACTAGGCATTATAAAGAATTTTATTAAGGCAATTAACCCAGCCAATCCAGATATTCAAATCCCGACATCGAAATTCAAATGTTTGGTAGGTGAAGGAAAATTGAAATCAGGCGTATTGAATGATCTTTAAGTTCGTTCACTCACTGACCACGGTGAAATATTTTTAGCCTTAAATCAGACTTGAAAAATGCTTGTCTTGCATTCGAATATTGATGTCTTACGTAACTTTCTGGGAAATCAACGTGCAGAGAACTACGAAGTCCGCATGCTGAAGTGTTACCAAACTCTTAGGACTCAGATATACTTGAATTTATACTTGTTTCACTCACGCCTGAACTTTTTTTCACCAAAATTTGAAGGTATCAGCGAAAAACACGGAGAAAGATTGCACCAGGCTATTGGAAATATTGAGTCACGTTACAAGGTGGCTTCAGTCCCCAAAGGATTGCTGATTATTGTAGGACGCTCTCGCGTGAAACTGAGGAAGATCATAGTCATAAAAACAAAGTGCAGACTTTTGACTTCTGAAACTAATTTCTACCTTAATTAATTTTCATCCACTACCCGCAATTAAGAGTTGGGTAAGACAGATTGAAAGGAGCAAAACCAAGATATTCAAGCTAAAATTTCGTCTGTTCTTGAATTAAAACCTGTATTTAAGAGAGGCTGGATAAGAAAATGTATTAAAATTCAAGGAGAAGGGGTAATCTTACCAACTTAAAAAGAGAGTAAATGGTATGTTCGACGTGCAAGCAATATGTTTACTTACCCCAAAATACGAAACACATTTAAGAAAATAAATGATGCGATAGACATTCCTAAGAGACCTATTCTATGGCTTTGCCGCCAAGGATATTAGTAGCTAACCCCGCGGGGACTAGAATTAAAGAGTTAGTAAAGCATAGAAATTCGACGGCAAAAACGGATAAGGGTATTATTTAGCGATTACCCTGTGACGGATGCGACAGCAATTACTATGGTGAATCAGGTAGAGACATTAGGACAAAGGTCGACGAGCATAAGAGGGACATTAGAGCGCATAGGGCATCAAACGCCATGTTAGTACATGCCGATGAATCCCACCCCAATAAGGCAAATGCCTAATTGGGGTGGGATTAAAATAATTCACAAGGGTTTAACAAAAAGAGAGAGAAGGATAATTGAAGCCGCACATATTATCTCTGACAGATGTGATAGGTCTAAGAGGAACCCCTTGTTTGTGGGTTTTTGGGAGCCCCCTCATTTTGGGGGGTCTGGGGATTTCCTCAATAAGGTGGGTCATTTTCTTACCCCTTTCCGTTCTCCTGAGTATTTTTCGCAACTGGGAAGCGCTCCCCACAGAATTGCAAAGGCACTGGCCAGACCATTGTCTCAGGGACTGGGAAAAATTAGCAAAGCGCATTTAAAGAATTCGACCGATTTAAAGGAGAGGTTAATTGGGGTCAACTTACAGGGAAAGAAAATGGTAAGCTTTGATGTAAAATCGCTGTTCACCAATGTCCCTGTTGACGGTGCTTTGGAGGCAGTGGCAAAATTGTTACTCGTCTTGAATGACGCTGACCTACCCGTTAGTAAAAGGGACTATATGAAGTTAGTTTCGCTATGCGTGAGCTTTGGTGCGTTCACCTTTGAAGGGGAAGAATTTCGACAATACAGGGGACTGGCGATGGGATCTCCACTTAGCGCTGTCATGGCATGCCTATTCATGGAGGTCCTTGAAACAGAGAAATTGATGAGGGTATTCGGGGAGGGTGATTCCTTGTGGTTGAGATATGTAGACGATGTTCTGGCCATAATTCCTGAAAATACTGACGTCAATGAGAAATTAGAGCGGTTGAATGAGATAAACGGTAGCATACAGTTTACTGTAGAGGAAGAAGTTAACAACAGGATTCCTTTTCTGGACACACTTATACATAGGGTTGGGAGTGCAACTGAGTTTTCCGTTTACAGAAAACCCACTAATAAGGATGACTTCATCCATTATTTATCGGGACACAGCGATAGAACGAAGACTGGGGTAGTGATAGGATTCTACCTCAGGGCCATCCGGATTTGTAGCCAACAGTTTTTAACTGATGAGTATAACTACATTAAGAATGCTTTTATGAAACTAAAGTATCCGGAGGGTCTCTTAATAAAGTTGAGGTATAAAGCGGTCGGGATATCGGAAAGAGGCAAAATGAGTAGCACGACAAATGGGACCGCGGATAATGAGGCTTTGACAGGCACATTGGATGGGGTCAGGTACCTTTCAGCGCCTTACTGCAAGGCTGCGAAGAACATAAATGTGGCCCTCAGGAAAACAGGTTTGCTAGTTGCCGATCATGCTGGAACGAAGATCAAGGAATTGGTTTCGCACAAAAAGTTTAGGGCCCAAACGGATAGGGGCATAATCTATCAGATTCCGTGTGAAGGGTGCGACAAGAGTTATTACGGAGAGACTGGTAGGGACATTAAAACTAGACTTAGTGAGCATAAGAGGGACGTCCGGGCACATAGAACTTCAAACTCGTTAGTGGTGCATATAGATGAATGTGGGCATTTACCCAAATGGGATGGGGTGAGTATAGTTCAAAATGTTTATCAAAACGTGAGCGTAGGATTATTGAAGCTACATATATTCTCTCCTATAGGTCGACAAATCACCGGGACGGTTTCTTCAAGCTGGCGACAGGTGCGGCAAGGCTCATTAATGAAGAGGCGGAAGGGTCGAGACGAGGGGGAAACGGCCGGGGGAGAGCAAGTGACCGCGACCCAGACTAACTTTACGAATGGTCGAGCGGCGATCTTCCATCTCTCTTGTCAGTTCCATTCTGAGGAAGTGAAGAGGCGAAACGTCAATAAAGAGCTCTGTGCAGTGTCTGGACTTTTCTTTCTCCCCATCCATTCTCACATATATATATATATATATGTCAAAGTCGACCATCTCACATGTTCATTTCCACGTTAACAACCTCCAAAGAAGATAAGGGTTTGCACTATGAAATAAACAGGTGCAAGATTAACTCGTATTGCGAGAGACATAATGACGTACAATAAAACATAAGAAATATAGATTGGCCAACCTTATATACACACACAACTATATACATACATACAATCAAAATAACAAACAACGGCTAATATACTTTTTTAAATAACCATGTCGAAAATTATATTTTTCGACACACTGCGAAGGAGAAGAGAAAACTAAAATATTGACAACTGTTAAATAGATGCCTGCATCTAATTAATTCTGTGTAAAGGCCTAAATTGCCCCTCTTTCTATGTGGGAGAGATGGGAAGGTCATTAAATAAACGCATACACAAACATAGAGGGATTTCGTAGAACAATCAATGCTTCTAGTAATTTAGCCATATAGAAAACGACAATCATATAATAGATTTCTCTAACGCCAAAATAATTTACCATTGTAACGATTAGAATAAAAGAAAAATTATCGTATCCTCCTTGATCAAAGAAACTTCAAATTTCAATTTCTCAGAAGGGCAGCATAAATGTAGTCCCTATGTCTGAAACCTTATTTTAAACGATATTGTAAATCGCCTAAAGCTGACGCCTTCAGATCAATGTCACTTGCCTTGCCTGTTATTATATATTCCAGTATTTCAGTTTTCTTTGTCAATTTCTCCTAGTTGACGGCTGGAGATGATATGAGAAACAACATATCGAAACTAGTCCAGTTCTGTTAAACTTTATTCTCCCAAACAGTGGTTTCTTTTTACATTTAATTTACTCGTTATTGAGTGAAACTGTTATATATATATATATATATATATATATATATATATATATATATATATATACCTACTTCTTCAAGCCCCTTGAGTTAAATATACGTTTTATTACATATTTAACTACTGTATCTAAATTCATAATAAATTTTAAAAATCAACAAATAATGTTGAATTTCCATTTTGTACCAGCATTTAAACATTTGCAAACATTAAACTAGAGAAATGCAAAGTGAATTTCTATACTATAGACCTTTGAAGCAAAATGTCTTAAAACAATAACACACATTGTCAATTAACCCTCTTTTCTCATAAAATTCTAATGATATTATCGAGAAAGGGATTCATTCAGTCTTTTTGGGAGAATTAATTACCCCTCTTTTTTAAAAACTAATTACGCCAATCTATTCAAAACTAATTTCAAATTTGGGTACTTAAATCTTTAGGAATGCCAGTCCATATTCTCTGTCTTCGGTAGGATCCAACTCTAATTCTGTTTGGATATTTTAAAATATTGCATGAGTTGCTAAAGGGTTGTTTTAATAGGTGAATTAAGGACTAGGTGTTATGGTATATAATTTACATAAAATTGGCTCCGTTAGTCCTTGCCGACGAACAACATTTTATGCAACAATTAAAAGTCAATATTAAGGCTGATTAAAATTTTCTGAAAGGCCCAAAAGATGGAAATTTAAAATGCTGGTATAAATAAAGTTACACTTAATACATATTTACACTTTGCTTATTATGTGGGCTTTAAAACATGATTCGCAGAATAGAAAGCTGCAATTATGGAAGTGTTGGGAAGTTTAATGGAACGTATATCACGTTTAAAGAGTTATAAAATTGGCTCCATGTGTAAATCACAATTTACCATAACAATAAGCTCTAATTGGTGTTCTTAGGCATGTTTAAACGTGTTTAGTGGCAAATGTCAACAATGATTTTGCTACTTGAGTAAGCCTCCTTTCTGGTCAGCGAGCTTTGCATGGGCCCCCTGAGAATACACAGGTGATAACTCCTTTTATTTAATGGAGCTGCCAGAGAGCAGCTGCAATGGTGGGCATGTGTTGTGTGCGTTTGGTTCCTGCGTTACACTCCTAGTTTATCACGTTGTCAAATTTAGCCATTAAACTGTATTTAAAAACAGTGATTAATTGCATTTTGTAAATCAAATAAGAGTGTACAAACGTATATAACAGGATATATACAAACTAAGTTGAATACATGAATCGGCGAGGATGTATAAATATACCAGACAAATTTGGTTATATATACTCCAAGCAACCAGCGGAAAATTTAGCTAAAAGAGTGAAAACTGCATACAATTATTACTCTGGTTGTAAAGTTGGTGACCAAGACAAGCATTGGGTACCTCACAAATCTTGGACTGTTTGTTAAATGGCAAACGGAAGGTATGCCTTTTGCTGTACCAATGGTGTGGCGTGAGCCAACAAATCATGTTTTTGATTGGTAATTTTGTATGACAAATATAGCGGAATTCTCAAATAGGAACAAGTCAAAAATTGTATATCCAGATTATAAGTCAGTAATAAAATCAGTCTCCCACCATATGGAGATGCCAATCCCAGTTTTTCCATCAGCTAGTGCAGTTAAGGAAGATTATTCATTGCCTGAAGAGGAAGATAACAATGACGATGAAATGTATGAGGATGATACTAAGGAAAAGAAGAACCAGTTGATAAATCAAGCTAGTAAACAAAAAACCTTCATTTCCTGCCGCACTTATTGTTGAGATGATAGAGACATATGACTCGATGAAGTTTATTTTGGAAGGTGTTCATTACTTGCATGATAAGTGGAATATCCGTGGTGATCAAAAGGTAATTTCATTACTTCTTGGACTGCAGCTAGGATATACAAAGAATATTTGCTTTTTATGCCTATGGAACAGCCGTGACGGGAGGAATCATTACGTTGTCAAAAGGTGGCCCAAAAGAGAAGAACACATAGTTGGCCGATACTATGTGAAACATGCCTTTGGTACATCCACAGAAGATCTACCTTCCACCACTTTATATCAAACTTGGACTTATCACGAATTTTGTTAAAACAATGGCCCATGATTCTGATGGATTCCATTATCTCAAAGAGAACTTTGGTGCAAAGAAAACCGATGCTAAACTTAAGCTTTTTTTTTGTAGGGCCAGAGATCAGAGAATTGATACGTGACAGAGAGTTCAGAAATAAACTAACTCCACTTTGGTTGGCAGCATAAGATTTATTTGTCCATGTAGTGCAGAACTTCCTTTGTAATCATAGGGTTGCAAACTATGAAGAACTAGTGGACAACATACTAAAGGACTATCAACAAATGGGGCATCGGCTGTCTCTTAAGATGCATTTCTTGCATTCGCATTTAGATTTCTTTCCCTGTAAAATGGATGATAATAGTTACGAACATGGGGAAAGGTTCCACCGAGATATCGCAATGATGGAAATCAAGTATCAAGACCGCTTCAATGAAAACATGATGGGTGACTACCGCTGGTTCTTACAAGGGAAGGATCCTATATCCAGGTACAAGCGCAAGAGCAAGAATCTCAAACATTTTTGAAGAAATTTATAATTAGGTGAGTACTACTTCTTTTATATGTGATACATATCTTGTCTGGGTCTGCAAAAGGAGGTACATAATGCCAAATAGGGTGCCCCGATTCCAAACCTTTGCCCAGAAACGTCTCATTCTTCTCAAACTCGTAATAATTATATCATTTATTAATCCAAGGTTACAAAGTGAGACATATAGCCTAGTTGCATGGCTCACGAACCTTACATGCTAGGACAAATCTAAGCAGAAATTTGGAATCAGCGCACCAAAATTAGATAGTTACAATAACATTTACTCGAGTAGCAGAGACAATGTTAAAATTTGTTGCCTAGTGTAATAGACCGCTCGCGGTAGGAGCGAAGCGAAATGGCCAACCCCTTAGGGGTCAAGGGATTACAAAGCATGTCGGCTTGTGCCCCATAAAGCCCTGAAGGCGTGCATATCAGGTTTACAGGGAGTCACTGTACGTGCCCCAATCTTCACCGACGGATGCCGGTTCGCCAACCCAAGATGATACAAAAGGTACCTCTAATGGGATCCGTGATGTTTCGGGGATAGATTTGGTGTGGACACATGGAAGCCACCAGAGATTCACATGTTCCCTGAGGTGACCAAGCCTCAGAAGATAGAATCTTCAATTGGGTCGAACTCAGGCTCGGGGCCAAGCACAGAACGCGAGTCGGCCTCTGTGCAAGTTTTTCCTCATAAGGCTTGACTCACAGAGGCCTCGAAAGGAGAGTAGGGTTCTCCTCCCACAGCTGGTGCCCCTGGGACAACTAAGACTTTATCCATTTCTGAGAAGGATTTTGATGAGAGTGGTCCATCTGGCCTAGGGGCTTCTTCTGACAGGGGAGGGAAGCGGTTCCTTTCCCATCCCCCTCTCCTAAAACGAAAGAAACAGGAAGGAGACGAAAAAGACCCAGGGCTCCTCTCCCTCCGCGAGAGCCACAGGGATAGACAGATCTGCCGCTTTTTCGGTAAGAAACCAAGTCAGGATCGGCAAGTCCGGCCACGTGCTCTCTCAAGAGGGTAGTCCCAAAGAAAGCCCTGGCATTTTTGAGCCGTCTGAGTTCAATCGCTTGCTGATTTTTCGCTCCACTGATGGCATTATTTTGGAGAAAGGCAACATGATCCATCAGAGGAGAGCACTAGCCTGCGTGATTGGTAGAGAGCCGAAGGTGACCCGTTTCTCGGACGGGAGCCTTCTGGCGAATGCGTCGAATGCCCCCGAGGCGGCCATGATTAGTGCCGTTTGGACACTTGATGGCACGCCCGTTAGTGTGACGCATCACTCTACCAAGAACTTTGTGAAAGGAGGGGTTTATGCGAAGGAACCGTGGACCACTTCATAGATGAAATCACTTTCGAGTTGGCTGACCATGGAGCGGTCAAGTTCGAAAGTGTGATGAGAAAACTGGGAGGGGCCTCAAGACCCACATTATAAGCTTCGTCACGTTCGACTATCACAAACTCCCTGAGTCGGTGCGTGTCAGTTGGTATCTCTAACGTGTGAAGGAATTCCTGCCACTGCCGCAAAGGTGCTATTAATGCCAGAGCTTCGGCCATTTAAATCGCTGTTGTAGATGTGTAAAGTCGGTGTTAACCGAAATCTGTGTGAGATTTTCCAAGGCTGCACACCATAAGTCCAAATCGTGTGTGGTCAAGTTTGTCAATTGCGAAGAGCTGCACTCCGCGTTTTCGAAGCGATATGGTGCGTATCTTCATGAGAGAACCCTGCAGTGCAGGCCCAGTATTTTTTCTCATTTAGCAAGGCTGAGGACTTGGTAATGGGGAACCTGGTCCTGCCTGGGACATGTCATGCTTCAATGTTAAAATCACAACCTCTGCTTCTGGATCCCACAGTCGTACGAGCACGGTCATTTTCGCACCCATTCGGAACCTTTTTGCGGGTTCTAATCACTCAGTACACGCCCCTGATAAAGATGACAACAAAAAGGGTTTACAGTCAGTCCCTCTAAAGCCATGGTTACCCCCTCCCCTAGCCTGACCGTTTCTCTTAATGCGAATAAGCTGTCTTCCTTCCTCTAACGAGTCGTTAGACTCACAGGAGGCAACACTCTTGAAGTTGGTCCCGAGGCGATATTACCGGGTTCCTAAAGCTTTTCCCCGAAAGGACGATAGCAATAAATGAGCTTCGGCTACTACGCACAAACCGAGTGCTAGGCAGGGTCACTCGAAGGTAGTGGGTCCCCCAAAGAAGGGATCCTCGCCCCTGAAATCACCCTGCCTGCCTCTGGTTTCGAGGCAAAGAGGGGAAAAGCTTCGCATGGCAAGCACAACCTTCCCTGATAAGTCTTGAATTCGCGAGCGCCTTCGGCGCATTGTCTGGCTAACAGTGCCCTGAATTCTCTATCCTGGAAGCGTAAGGCCATTTCCGTGAGGATCTTCTCTTCGAAGAGTGCCCCCGCATCTCCTACTAGCTAGACTTGGAGGGCATATTCCTTCAAGGGAATTGCCGCGGACTCTGGGCCAGCTGAAAGAAGCTGCGGAGGCATGTCTCCTCCCATTCCCCGTTAGCTATCTTTTTGTAGGAGACCATGGTGGGCACGTGCCCCATGCCCACCCTCCCTGAGTATAAGATTTTTGCAACACCACCACCATGAGATGGGTAATACAGGAAGATACGCCACTTACACCCGGCATGATGTCTTTACTTTGAATACCTCCTTTCAGCCAGTAGCTGTGCAGCTGCACCTGGATAGGAGGTATTCTGTTATTTCTTTTTACATTACACCGCCAGCTGACTTCGACATGGGGGACTTTCGCCATGTGATGCCACGGTTGCCGAGGTCCTTTTTCGTGCTCAAGGATCTAAACGGTAGACTCGCTCTCTTGAGAGGATACTCGACCAATCATAGGGGTTGGATCTTTGCAAACCTGATCAACAAGCTGGAAATAGGTGTTCTAAATGTGGATGAGTTTACGCATCGCTGCCTGAGAAGCGCTTTATTTTCCTATTTTGATACATCTTGGAGCTCTTCGGATTCACAGCATAATTGGGGGTGGGGGTAGATGATAACCTTCATATTAGTGATCACTTTCTTCGCCACCACCGCCTTAGAGCCTGCCTCTTCTATGCTTGGTACTGGTGCGATGGTCCGCATTTCATGAAATGACTAATTTCTCTTTCGCACTCCATGAGTTTAGGGTGAAGGATGAAGCCGTTAAATTATTGTTCGTCAATCTCATCACGGACCTCAAACAGAAGCGGTATGCTGCCGAACGATTTCACTGTGGGTGAATTTCGTCGAGTTAGGTCTAGGTTACGCCATGTTTCGAAGCACACTCGCCGCTCTACCTGGCGGATATCGCTTGCCCCCCCAAATCGTGGCGAATCACTACTGTGCTCTCTCTTCAGAAACCGGGGAGATATCACTGTACCTCGGCCGATTTCCACCCAATTTTTCTAACATCCTGCGTGTGCGTGTTGCTTTTTTCCTGGACAGCGGAGGCCGCCTGTCTCCTGCATAGTCCTGCTTCTGCAAGTTTCACTCCATGGTCGATGCTCTGCTCCGACTGGAAAATGCCATCTGAGAGGACTTGCTTATTAGATAGCACTACGCCACGGTGTTTTTCGATCGGGAGAAAGCCTATAATACCGCATAGCTATACGGTGTCATGTTGACTCTTCACACGATGAGGGCGAGGGGATGCCTCCCAATCTTTATATCTGAATTTCTGCTAGTTGTTCAATTACGCGTAATGATCGGGGGAGGCCTTTCTGGGCCAATGGACTAGGAAGAGGAGATGCCGCAGGGAAGAGTCCTTAGTGTCACACTCTTTGCCCCTAGCACCAACAGCATCACTTCGGTGCTGCCTGCAGATTTTTTTGCTACGTGTACGCCCTCTCGATATCTTTTGGCGTGGCCCAGATGCCAACTCTGGAACCTCGACTCCAAAAGGAATTGAACAGCGTGGATAGGCTTCTGTTTTCCTTGGTTAAGTTTAAGGTGGTGCACTCCTGCCACAATCCTCTGCTCCAACGTGAATCAGGCTTGTTTCTAAATGGGGTTTGCCTGAAAGTGGTGAACTCGAACTGTTTTCTCGGTCTTGTATTTGCCTGACTCCTTACCTGGGTTGCTCATATTCGCAGTCTTAAGGTCTCTTGTACCAGCGTCAGGGATTTTATTCGCTATGTGCCATCCAGGGCATGTTGCACTGATAGGGATAATGCCTTACCTTTTTAACGATCATTTGTTCGTTCGAAGCTCAACTACGGATGCGAGTTTTATGCATCGCAGCCGAGCATGTATTGCGGAAAGTTGACTCGATCCACCACACGCGCCTTCGACATGCGACCGGTAACCTACGAACGTCCCCCATTGAGAGCCTACTTGTCGATACTGCGCAGATGCGACTCGTTCTGCGCCATTCACGGTGCGAGGCCGCCACCTCCCTACGTCGCTAATAGCTCTTACTACATCCGTAGCCGATCTCGACGGTACCTAGGCCGCTGAGGGACGCTAATCATACCCCTTTGGAGTTAGGGTTAGGAAACTCTTTCGACACTTCGCCTTAGCTCTTGGGCCTGTCGCGTCCCTGCCTCTGTCCAGGATGCCTCCTGGACTGTACCATTTATTTGTTGCCACGCCACTGCTCTCAAACTTTTTACAGCGCCGGGTGTATAGCGTTCGGCTTTTTTGGAGCACACCCCGCGTAACGCTGTAACTGTTCCAGTGTATTCTAATGGCTACATGCCGCAAGAGGGGGTCGGTTTCCACGCCGTATCCCCTCTATTACCGGGGCTCTGCCAAGCCCTACGTCTGTATTCAACGCCAATCTGGTTCGAATCTACCGCAGGGTACAAGAGATAACGAGACGTGTCCGTTTTGGAGACAGGATTGTAATTCATAGCGACTCCCAAAGTGCCCTGAGTGCTCTCGCGGCATTGGAATCTACACATCAGTTAGTTTGCGATATCCGTGACTCCATGATTTTTGCGAACCAGGCGGATGTCGAGATCATCTACTGGGTACCTAGACATGTATGAATTGCGGGGAATGAGCGCAAAATAAGGGCGGCAAAGAGTCCGCGAGGACTGGACGATCAGACCACCTCTCACTCTTTCTCACACCGATTACATGGGTGGAATACGGGCAGCTATCCGGGCGGCTTTGCTAAGAAGATGCGAGGCGATTGAGAGGAACTTAATGTTATGTACCATTGCGAAGTGACTATTCCTTATTCCTATGGGTCTATCCCTCAATGCCGTGACTATTCCTTATTCCTATGGATCTATCCCCCAATGCCGTGACTATTCCTTATTCCTATGGGTCTACCCCCAATGCGGTGACTGATTCAAGCGGCTTTCTGTCCTCTCCGAATTTGAAACACTCGCGCAACACACCGGCATTTGATGAAGCTTTCCCCAGCGCCCTATTGTGACAACTGTGTTGTTCCTCAGACTGTTCGCACATTCTTATTAAATGTCATGGTCTGGTTGATCTTCGCTTTTGTTACCTGTCACAGTACCGGGACGATAAGGGGCGATACCGCTTGTTCCTTATACTTGGGACTAGTTCATGCAGACAGACTTGTGGACTATGCGCATTGTTTAAAGGAGGCTGCCCCCCTCCACTTCATTTAACTGTTTTTTTTTTGTAGGCCGCATGTTCCTGTCCCTGGGGTGAGGCAGGCCTAACCCTACGTCTGAGCGCGCGTCTTTTTTTTCTTTCTTTTCTTTTTATTTGTTGTTTTTTTGTTTGTTTTAGTTATGTTATTTGTTATTTACATATTGTTATTGTTTTTATTCAAGCCTAGTACAAGGCTGTCATGTAATTATTGCAACTTTTGACCTAGTAGGCAGTCGCTAGATTTGTTCGCAAAATTATAAGAAAAAATGCGGATGAATTTAGACCTGTTGGTGACTGAGGGAGGCGCCACCCCGTGCGTACAGTGTACACGATGTCGCATAGCCCGTGGCATCTCCTCATCATCGACAAATAAGTTCTCAATGCGGGAGGTTGGGTAGTGACCGTTTGCTAGGCCGAGACGGGTTTGTGGGGTCGAGGTCACTCTCGCAATACTAGAACGGCTGATGATGTCTAAAAATCATATCTGTATTCAACCTTCGACGAACAAAGCCTCGATAGAAAATAAAAGCAGTAGTCCTACCAGCACCTAAGCTGCCAAACGACGTCACGGAACGAATATTGTTCATGCCATAGGTACACGACGCCTAAAGTTGCGTATAGTAGCCTCCCTGCTGGGGCGTCGGTCAAAATCAAGACTAAGAAAAGGATGCGACTCCACCACTTCTAGGCAAATTCCGATTAAGACCAAATCAAATTCGGCCTGGAGCTGTTAATGAAGACAAAAGTGCACCACGAGAAACCGAAACCTGAGAGCTTTGGTATAGCGAGAGTGGCAGCTGAATGCCTAATGAAGTCTACGCTGCACATTTGTCATCTAGGCTGCTCCTAAAGATTAAAAAGTCGTCCAAGAAGAGCGTGGCGAAAAAATCCTTCGGTAGCATTGAGGTGATGCAATTGCCACTCAAGCTAAAGAGCGTTACACTGGGGACACTTCAGTGCAAGAGCACCTATTTCTGCTCCATTGTGCCAGAAAGAGCTCGCACCTAGTTACGAATAATTCCAGATCTCGCAAAAAAACGATATAAAGTTTCGGATGTCCTCCCGCTTCCATCGTATGGAGTCTCAATCATACCGTATGGCCATGAGGTATCATAGACCTTTTCTAGATCAAAAATCACAAAGGCTTTGCAGACGGCATTTCCCTGTCGGAGCAAATCATCCGACGTGAAGAGGAACTTGAAGTTGCATTCGGTCAAACTTCAGAAAACCTATGTCGTATTTTTAGTAAAAAGAATTACTAATGGTCATTTCAGGCATTTCAGTCGTCAAATAGGGTTGCGTTTTTGCGCAGAAAGTACATATTTATAAGATACTACGCATTTATAGGGCACTTATAACAGCGCTGCTTTTGATTCGAGTGCCAAAACCGGTTTTTCAAGCTTTTGTGATGATGGGGTTATGTGTTTTTTGCATATATAGTTTGGTTAGGCTTTCCAATTGTGTATAATTTGTTCCTAAGGCGCAAGCAAAGCGAGCAGGCGGGTTATGGCAACCTATAGTACAGCTCTATAACGGCTTCCAGTAATCAAACGCAATGTTTTTAGTAGTAAAAAACAGTACTTTGTGCATTTTTAGGCATTTCAATCATCATTTACGCCTTCGTTTTGGAGTGGAAAGCAGTTATTTTTAAAATAGTACCACTGCAAATAGAGCCGTACTAAGTGTGCTTGTAAAGAAAAGGGACCCCAATAAGAATACCCCCTTCATTTGTTTCAGGAATTCCTTCCCTCTCTCTGTCGCCACGTGGAATAATCTCTGAGCCCCAAAAGAAAAAAAAAGAAGAAAGAATTTGAATATCCGTCAGCCGCCTCACAGGTGCAGTTAATTAATTTGGGCATGTTAAAAGCTTTTACCTCGCCGAGGAAGCAATAATTTCCGTAGTCGGGAAACTACTAGCCTAAAGCTTCTCGCCCACATCGTAAAGGCCATTAAGACTTGGGTCAGGCGACAAACGCTAATCTATCTGGCCGCCGGAAGTGGTCAGCCAGTCGTCTGCGTCGTTATAAAAATGGCCGTCATATAAATACCCTGCGTTTTCGAATATCGGCAGATTAAGTTTGAGAACCCGTCCCCTTCGGTTCAGATCGTCCCTGGTATTTGCTGAAACAATCGAGGTTGGATCTCACCAGACAGATCCATCCCTTTTGTGAAGTCTTACTCTCTTCAGAGCAAGCCTCAAGCCGTTTCGTCCCCGAAAGATTAGCTGGGATTCCTCTTCTCTCATCTGGACATCCCCCCCTCAAGGATCTCCAGTTTCTCGTGTGAGAGTCTTGATTTTGAAAGGTTGAACTTCTCTGGAGAAGAAGTGCCATCATCCGTCTTCAAGGAAGTACGTGAACTCTTCTTCTGGTCCCCCGCCCTTCATCCTCATCACTATCAGGATAATCTATATCCATTTCCCCGCGCCGATTCGCTAAAGGATTTCCCTTTCTCGAGGTGACCCCATTAAGGTAAAACGACCCTTGATGGTATCTCCCGTTAATCGACACACTCTCCGACATATAAATATTCCCTCTGTATAACTGATTTTTAGTATCCCATTTAAAAGCTGATTAACGAGTAATTAACGTTACCCGATTGCGAAGTAATCTATATTCTGTCAGAATCGTCCTTATTTACATTACCTATATTTCTCGTATGTGCATATATGTTAACTAGTGACTTATTAAAATTATAATTTGGTTTTCCCTCTTTAAATATACCTTTGAACTGCAACTTGGTAAACTCATTAAACGCTTCGGCCCCTGTAGTAAATCATACTCTTATACATTGTAATCAACGGATTACTCTCACGAAGTGAGCGTACTTATACGTACATTAGAGGATATATGTATATATAACTGTATATATATATATACATATTTTCGTGGCTTTTATCTCTTTCTTCCCAACCAATAGATACATATATGTTTATATATACGTATTGTCTAGGGAGGTGTCCTATTCCTCGAAAGTGCTACTATCATAAAAATTAGTGCTTTCTGCGCCTAACTGAAGCCGTCAATGACGACGGGAACGTATGGGATCGTCTTTAGATGTCTTTTCTTGATAAAAGAATTCATCCTTAAACTCAGTCCATCTCCCTTTTTACATAACAGCTTGAATACATGAATGCGGTGTTTTGAGAACCACTTATAATAAATTTATATATTTAATCGGTTCCCATAAAATAAAATTGCTTTTCTCAACTTACATTAACATATTTTATCAATTCTTACATACCTATTAAATCTTATAATTGGTATATAATAACAAACAAGGAATTAATATAATATTTCTTTATAACAAGACGAAAGAATGACTTAATTCTTAGGCCAGGAATTGTTGGCAAATGTCACCGTTTCTCCTATTTTAGTGCCCCAAAACATATTCCTTTTTTTTTCTTCAATTATACTCTATTTATAATAAATATCTGAAAAAGATCAGATTGTAATTAATTCCTGTAGACATTTACACTATTTTTATATTTATTAACTCAAAATTGCTATATTCCACGCTTGCATTTCTTTTTCGAAATTCGTTTAAAGTTTCTGCATATACCGGTAATATAAATAAAAATTATTTAGTTAATGGTAAAAATAAGCAAGTGATTGAGAGAATAACAATAATTTGGAGAAATATAACTAAGCAGTTTAATTTAGATTGTGGGGGTCGAAGATCGAACCTAAACATTTTATTTGAAATATTTAAACGGTTCACACATGAACCTAGGAAACATTTGTTGGAAATTTAAACGGTTCACACATTGAACCTTATAAATAGAAAGATAAACTTCCCGCTGTTAATAAGTCTCTTTTGTAAATAGGAAGATAAAATTCCCCCTTTGCAATATTTTTCCTTCGTAAACAGAAAGTTAGACTCCCCAGTACGCAGTACGATATCTTGTGTCGGCCATACGTAGCTCCATACAAAAAAATATCTTGTTCATGTAATCCCGTGGAGAAAAGGTCAAATCGATGGCGTTCTTGATATTCCTTTCCCTCGACTTTTCCTCATTTGCCGGCTGTGAACTTTTCTGTGAGCTCAATTTTTTTGTCGATTTTTTCCAAGTCTAAAATTTCGATCGGTATATTTGAGAGAAAAATGCACATACAAAAAAGCGTTACAAAAATAATAGTTAATAGTGGGGAAAAAAGTTGAGCGGAGAAGAGAAAGTTTCACAAGTACTAGTAAGAAAAGAAATGGGTACTCCAGGTACTACCGGAGGTCATATTATTGTATATCTACTTGGTTATTTTTAATCTTACTATATTAAATGGGTTTAGTTCTCCAGGACATACTGGAGGACAAATATTTTACATTTTAATAATTTCAGGAATTTTTGCATTACAGAGAGTTATATTTCATAAATTACATTAAGTTTTAATATATGCACCATCACTGTTTATATTAACGTAACTACTGAGTATTGAATGTTTTTATCATTAATTCTTTATACTCTGAATTTTAGTATTATTAGACATTTTCATCCTTTTTGAACACTGTTTATTAAATTAAATTAATTATCATTATCATTAATTCCTTAAACCTCTGAATTTAAGTATTATTAGACACTTTCTTCCTTTTTTAACCATTGTTTATTAAATTAATTCACTTAATCTTTAATCTATGGAATTACTGCTATTGATACTAAATATTATATTTATATTTAAAACACTGCTTATTATTTTTAACTATTGTTTTTATTAACGTAACCACTGACTATTGAATGCATTTATCATTAAATTCCTTTAATCTCTGAATTTTAGCATTATTATACACTTTGTTCCATTTTAACCACTGTTTATTTAATTAATTCACTTATTCTATGGATTTATTACTAAATTATATATTCATTATTAATCAATTCTTATTATATTTAATTGATTATTATCCACTGTTTATTAAATGTTTTTATTTTACTTTCGTTTAACCACTGAATTTTGTAATTATTAACTATCGTTCACTTTCATATATTTTTCACTAAACGATATCGGACGTCTTTTGACCACTTTTTATATTTTTATACGTTGTCATGTTCACGGTGTGTACACACGAGTCTGGGATGTAGATGGTTCTTTCTTTTAGTAATCCTTCTATTTCTTTCGGCGACCAAGGTCCTTCGTAGGTCCATTTGTAGTCCTCACGAATAATTCCTTCGATCAGGGCCTCCAGGTCACCTTTCGGGGGTTTGCACACTACGGCGCCGAATACCTTGAGTCCCACGTCAACGGCGTTAAAGAAGAATCCTCGTAGTAAGATGTTTCTTTCCTCCGTGAGGGGTACTCCGGGATAGTCCAAAATGTCGTCGTCCTCGTCTTCTTCCCCGTGAAATGTATATTCTTGTTCTTTTGTCTCTTCTTCCTTTTGGGTTTTTTTCTTCTTCTTTTTCTTTTGCTGTTTCTTTTTTTTTTTTTTTTCGAGGGCTTTCGCCTCTTGAATCTTCACTTTCTGTGGTTACTTCTTCTTCTGGGGTTTTCAGTTGTTGTTGAATGTCGGCAGGTTCGTTTGCTTTTTCTTGGGTTGTTTCGTTTTGCTGTGGGTCGTCTACAAATTGAATTTTTAGCACTTCTTGTGAAGGGGGAGAAAACTGACCCAGGCCGTGTTTATGTGTAGACGATTGAAACGTTAGTAACATTTTAATCTATCCTGGCGCCTGATTGGTTGAAATGTTATAGAGTTAAGTTTAGATGAAATTACTATTTATATAGGTGAATTTATGTGTAAAATTCAGTCAGAATCAGAAAATTATTGTTGTTTTAATAAGAAAAATTATATTCCTTGTTCAACATTTTAAAGGCTTATTCCGGCTATAATATACAGGAATAAAGAATGCAGATATAAAAAAATTAAAAAAAAAGTTATAATAAATGCCCCCCTTCCCATAACTGGTGACCCTCAAAGGCCGAACAATCTTCTGATCTTCGTTACAACTGCATCTGCTCTCCTACCAGAGATTAAGAAAAGGTGCTGCTGGGAACTTCAGGAGATCCGGGAAGAAGATGCTATTATTACTCATTGATTAAGAGACAAAGGCTTCGTTCGCTCTCTTCAATCCCAATGAATTAAGTCCACTCATCCCGCAGACTCGGAGGTCGTAGGAGGGACAGCTACTAGTAAACCTCGATTAAGAAATCCAAGACTAGTCTCTCCCCAATCCTCAAATTCGCTCCGCGTTCTAGAAAGGGACCTGTGCAAGGGTGCGAAGATGTATCAGAGAGAAAATTCCTTCCAACGCGAGAATATAAACAGCCCATTAAATTACCAACTCAGAACGGACTCACCGTAGCGTGATGTCTAGAGTGCTGGCATTTGGATTCAAAGACCCGCGATCGAAACTCCCAAACTCCACATTTTTTAAGAAGAAAATTCACGAAGAAAACGGAAATCAAAGAAAAACGCTTTAAGGACAACCCAAGAAGACTCAAAATAAAATGGATCGTCTAAAGAAAGAAAAACGGAAGAAAACAACTTCGAGAGCTAATCCATTAAGAATCCAAGAAGAAATCATCACGTCATCAAATCAACAAGAAATCATCACGTCATCAAGAATTAAGAAGAAATCATCACGTCCTCAAGAATTAAGAACGAATCATCACATCAAGATAAATGCAAGTTAATATGGAGATACATCAAGAAAAGAAAATCGAAGATCAAGAATTAACTCAGCCAACTTTAAAAAGGAGGAATCTCAGCCAACAAGAATACCAAGAGTCAGATAAAGGGAAGACAAATGTTTCAAGGTGCAACTTCAGTCGAGAACAAATAAATAGATACAAATATAGAAAATCTCAAGATGAAAAAGGATATTGATAAATAAGTAAAACCATAATAAAGAGATCCCCTCCCCATACCTGGTGACCCTCAAAAGGGTGAACAATCTTCTGATCTTCGTTACAACTGCACTTGCTCTCCTACTAGAGTTTAAGATAAAGTGCTGCTGGGAATCGCTCTCCTCAATCCTACTAAATTAGCTCCACTCATCCCGCAGACTCGGAGGCCTGGGAGGGAGAGCTACTACTCTCCTCGATTAAGAAATCCAAGACTAGTCTCTTCCCAATCCTCAAATTCGCTCCGTGTTCTAGAAAGGGACCTGTGTAGGGGTGCGAAGATGTATCAGAGAAAAATTCCTTCCAAATCGATAATATAAATAGCCCATTAAATTACCAACTCAATACGGACTCGCCGTAGCGTGATGGCTAGAGTCCTAGCATTTGGATTCAAAGACCCGCGATCGAAACTCCCAAAGTCCACAAATTTTACGAAGAAAATTCACGAAGAAAACGGAAATCAAGGAAAACGATTTCAACGGCTAACTCATCTTAACTCATCAAGAACAACTCAAATCGTCAAGCATCAAGAAGAAATCATCACGTCAAGTTATCAGGAAGATGCATCATAAAAGGAAGGATACGAAGGTCAAGAATTAACCCATCCAACTTAAGGAGGAAGGAATCTCCGCCAACAAGAATATTAAGAGTCAGATAAATGGAGTCAATGTTTGAAGGGGCAACTTCAGTTAAGAAGAAATAAATAGATTCGAATATAGAAAATCTCAAGATGATGAATGATATTGTATAATAATAAAATGCCCCCCTCCATAAGATTATAATGCAAAGGAGAAGTATTTATAATTTGGGAATAGTGCTCTGGAACACTCATTATTTTATGATTCCCTATTCATGGAATATTATTTTATTAAAGCTGCTCCATTATAAAAGACTTTATGATACTCTAAAGTGCAATGTGAGCACTACATACCACAATAAGATTCGTAAGGTTTTAGTCACCTGAATGCCTCTTTCTAGGCTGCCATTCATTGTCTGCTTCCATTAAATATGAATAACATATAATAATAAACAGGGTGCATTTTATCTACAGTTGTTAAATAAGTGTTTAAAATACGCTTATTTTTATATTTTGATAAACAATAAGAACAATATCTTGAGAACTAGATTCATTACTCGTAAATACAGGCAACTCTCTAGGCTATATGGAACATCCAGCAAGCTCAATATCCTCCTGTATACAAAGTTAGGTCCAATAGGCATGCTGCTCTTATGATCACATAGCACCAGGGTATGATAATATTAGGTGATCACCCAACCTAATCATCAGTGGTCTCACCTCTCTCTACTTCTGTTTATTATATACTGGCTTACATCTTTCTAAACTTGCTCTTATATTCATAGAGGCTTTGGCTACCCGGCCCACTTTCGTCCTCTAATGAGTGTTTAGTCGAGTAGCATCGTACACCGTCCCTACCTGCTGCGAGGTCGAAAGGTCGCCGCTAAGCCATTTAATAAGCACGGGGTGTTCGGCCGTTGACTCTGCTTACCGTCTTCCAGAAGGCATATAAGCTGGCTACGACGACACCAGCCTTTTTGGTCAAAGCTCTAGGAAATTTTCGCTTTAATTGCAGAGTTGTCAAGGCAAATCTTAGCTCGAACCCGTGGGTCGACTACCGAGTTTTGCAAAAGTTTTCTTACACTAGTTTTTTTTATCTTTCGAGAGGCTTAGGGATGTGAAAACGTTTTGTTAAAACAAACTTAAAGCTCTATTTTTGAAGTATGTGTCATTAAAACGTATTTTCCATTGTGCACAAGTGGGTCTAGATGGACGTGAAAAGAATAGAAATCTCTGCTCTCCTGCGCGCGGGCCACAACAAATCTGACATCGTCAAGAAGCTCAACCTTAGCCGTATTATAGCTTACCACCCACTGAGTCGTGTAGAGGCTCAAGAACGTGGGAGCTCTCAATGATCGACCTCTTCATGATCACCTCAACTTGTCAACCGTTCCGAAACTCAAAATGACTGCGCTCACGAAAAAGAATATCTCGGTGGTCCAGGTGCCCATGACCGTCAAGGAGGACAGCGGCAAGAGCTGTAGGTCCGAAGAGAGGCCTCTGCTCACCTACCGTATGGGACAACAACATCGGGAGCGCCTTGGTTGCGGTGTCAATGTGTTTAGGAGTAATGACAATTGAATTCTCACTTTTTATAATAAAAAAACATTCCCTGGCGATCCGGTCATCAACATATTGAACCAGCGCGTAGTAAGTTTGGCCAGGACGTCTCTGAGTTCTACTACGTTTCCAAGACCAAGTACCCAGCCTGTGTGATGGTGCTAGGGTTGTTGCTTCAACTGTCAAAAAGATGGCGCCGGTGTGGCTAGGTGTCAGTTACAGGCTCACCGCGGCCGATTACAAGTTCCTCTTGGCCAAGAAAATACTACCTTGCGTGAGAATGATCGCGGAGAAGGCGTACTACTCATTTCAGCAGACCAGTGGCCTGCTCTACAGGGCTAAGACCATTCAAGAGTGGGTGAGGTCAAACAAGAACTTTTGATCGAAGGAATTTTGGACGCCTCAGTCGCCCGACTTCAATCCCCTCAACTACAGCGTGTGGCCGCATGACAAGGTTATGCCTGAACAAGCCAATGCAGCAATCGACGAGGTAAAGTCCTCCCTTAACTGGGGTTGGACCAGCATGAGGAAGGACTTTATCTGCAACGTGTGGGCAGCCTTCTGGTCTCGCCTGAAGCGCGAGTTCGCCGCCGAGGGCGGCCATATTCATTAATATTATATGATAAAGACATTTCTATTTTAAAACAATAAAAAACGTGTCTAACTGTATCAACGCTATTATTATGTCCTTTGCTTAGAGCGTCGTAAAGAGTGTAACATGATTTTTCAAAACACCAGATGTGTAAATGATCACATTTTAAAATTTACTCATCGTATGGAGACACTACTATTAACATCCCAAAGCATAAAGAGGTCATATTATCTACTTTACATGCCACCTCAGGCGCATGGAGATCTGCCTCTAAGTGCAGGCTAGTCCTCACTAGGTTTCGGGGTTGACGAGTTAAAACTGGGCACCCTTTTGACAGGTGCTATGTTTGGAGCTTCCCGCGGTAGATCCACCATAGAAAAGGACATGGCTTGCTTTGTGCTTTTGTCGGGTCTCCTACAACCCTATTCCACCAGCTAGGACGTTTATTCTTCTCACAAAAGTACTGGTGCGATAGCGTTCCCTCACCGCCTTCTTTCGAGGGGCCCAAGGGCGATTCCATCCCTGCATCAACGGCAGTTCCCCTTTTGCTATCTCAGGCGACTACCGAGAGAAAATGCAAACCTCCTAAAATAGACCGCTCCCAGTGTGAGCGGCTCAAAAGGGCCAACCCCCTAAAAGGACCAAAGGATAGCGGCGACCACTGGGCCATGCCACCCTTCCTTTTCCGATGGCAGTCAATTTCCCGGCCCACACGACTAAAAACGGGAGGATTAAAGAGCCCTCTATAGAGATCCGTGATACCTTGGGGAAGGATGAATACATGGAAGCTCCACTGATATGAACATGGCCCTGAAGGTTACCTAGCCTCAGATGGCAGAATCTTCTATATGGACAAGCTTGGGCTTGGTGCCAAACACTGACCCTGATTACCCCCCTGTGCTAGCTTCTCCCAGGCTGCTCGAGCCCCCGAAGACTCACAAGGAGAGGATGGAAATCGTAGCTTGACTGGAGCCCCTTGACAGCCAATCCCTTCTATATCTCTTAGAAGTAGCTTGGTAAGAATGTTTTATCTGACCTGGGGCACCTTCCAGAGGGGTAGAGAAGCGAGTTCACTCCCCACCTACTCTCCTAAAAAGAAAAAGAACGGACTAGGGCTTCCTTTCGCTCCGCTTGGGCACCGGTGAAGAGTTGGTCTTCTGCCACTTCGGCAATCGAACAAGACAAGATTAGCACGTCCAACAACGAGGCGCTCTCGGGTGGGTAGGCATAAACAAAGATCAAACTCGCAAGAGTACCGAACGTAGCCACGATTGGTTCACGGTATCCTTGACACCACGTTTGCCACGAGCCGTGCGTATGTCGAAATTATAATCTGGTGGGGTCTCTGCTCATTTGGAGATTACAAAGCATTAGTGCTGCAATGAAAGCACGCTCTTTTTCACACCGAATACAGGGCAGGTTTCTGGACAGTTATCTGGGCTGCCTTCTAAAGAAGATGGGAGACGGCCGGGTGTTACATAAATTTGCGTGCCATTGCGGCACGACTGTTCACATTGGCCTACCCTCCCCTTTTCAATGCGCGCCGGCAATTATCCAGTGATGGTAAGAGTCGGGCAAAGTCCACTTCACCCGGTGATTTTTTGTCAACTGGAACTCTCCCGCTTCGGGATGGGGACAATCCCCTCCGTCTCACCCCTATAAAAAGTCCAACGCCAGACTTAGAAAGCAGTAACCGCCAGTAACCAGTAGTAACCGCCTGTGTCCCGAGTATCCGCGAGTATCTGCCATCTTTCCGTTCTCGTTGGTTAGTTCCGCGCAAACCCTTGCAGGACCCGTCAAGCTCCGTGAATTCTCCTAGAACTCGCGAGAGTCAACCCCTTCCCCGTTGGTAACCGTTACCCGAACGCGACGCGTCAAATTCTCGATTCGGTATTCTAAACCCTAAGGCAAGATCTGATTTCATCTCGTTTAATAGACGTTTGTCAAGAGGCTAGTACTACTCCCTCGGACCAAATCTGCGAGGTAACCGCAACGCGCAACTCTCCTGTGCAAGCTCTCCCCCCCCCCTTTAAGCCTCGATCTTCTGGGCTTTGCGTGCGCTCTATATTATTTGAGCGTTCCATCTGTCATTGTCCGTTCGTATGTATGATGGTCGCCACCGCCCAGGTCGCTCTTTGAAGCCAAGACTCGTGTACGTCTCCTATGTTTATATACCTTATTAAAATTACTTTTAATTTTCTAAATATATTATTTTCATAGTGGTAAAGTATATTTTGTACTCCGTTTCTATTACCGCAGAAACTTCAAACCTTCCTAAACTGCACTCTGAAACTTACATGCACTCTGATTTGTATTTATAATTTCACCCAAGCTCATAGCGAAGTAATCCGTTCATAGGCCTCCCTCTCTCGGGCCCAGGAATTTGGAAAAGATTGAGATCTAATATTAGCCTAGGACAGTCACATTCGCGGGACGACGAGTGCGTTTTCCTCCTTACTGTTAGGCACAATATTTTTGAATGTCACACTCTAGGTGATCTTCGCGCAAGTTAGCTGTCCTGTTACCGGCAGGAGCGAGGTCACTACCGCTTGTCCTCTCTACTTGTGGACTCTGATATTTTAAAGGAGGTTGTCTCCCTTCATTTTTCTAACCTTTTTGGTGTTGGTTGCATATTCCTGCGCCGAGTTGAGGCCCGCCACCCCACGACGCCGGGACGTGATTCCCTTTTCTTGATTTTGCTTTTTTCCGTTTACTTTTGTTGTTGTTTTTGCTCGTGTCTCTAGTTTTTGTTATTTATTTTGTTTAGTGTTTTGAATTATTTTAATTTTAATGTAGCCTATTATTAGTTTTTAAATTGATTACGGCAGTCACCGTTTAAAAAATCAAATAATAATATTTAGGCGGCAAAGCAACTTTGGATAATTGGCGGCTTTATATGTCTATCCTTTTATACTGAGAGAAGCTTTTGAGATCCTATTTTTTTAAACAATCAAATTAAACAAGGATAAAAGATTTTACATTGTTCTCAATCATTGCTCGAGTAATTCTTCCTTTCAAGTCCTTCATTAATCAATTTTCTCCACTTTATTGCCATCTAGAAACTATATCGGTTTTTGCTAGAAGTTAATCTATGGCAATAGTAATTAAACATATTGTCAGTCGAATATTGAATAGCTTTTGTCAAAAAGACTCTTTACTAGTATTATTGAAGAATTGGGAAATTAATAACAGGATAGTCTCTTTGGACATGCCGCCTTTATTTTTCTTGATTGTGAAAAACGAAAGAGATTTGGATTTTTTGGAAAGAGGTATTAAAAGGTACCTTTTCTAACTAGTGTTCTTTAACTATTCATTATTAAACAATTGGAGGCAAATAGGAAAAAAGAATAATTAAAATGGATAGTAATAAAATGATCGATGGTCTCATAAACACGTGACACTTGTGATTTTATTTACAGGCTGGCCTATTTCCATGCTTGCGCTGGCACTGTGCATAGAACATTGTCATCCTAGAAGACTATTTGATCTATGGTACTAATGCTGTTTAAAATGGAGTTCTGCCTTGGAAATAGTAAAACAGTCAGGATAAAGAATTACCTTGTCGTTCCTCTAGACATAAGTCGGTCGACCTTAAGTTACAGAGTTGATATTTCTATTCATCAGAGCTAAAAAACATTTTTATAAATACCATAATCCAGATTCACTTGCCATTGCATAATTACTTATACACTGCACGATATTGTGAAAATAATATACATACCTTGAAATTTTAGTTCTCTTATGGTATCCATTATCCCTAACTCAGAGCAAATATTAGTTCTTTAAGAGTGGGTTTCTAAAGTGCCTGTTAATCTTTCAGCACTTTTTGAGGCACTGGTTTTACAATTTCCTGGCATCATCTGCTTTTAATATCTAACCCTCCAGATCATTGAAATTATTCATGCCCCTACTATTGCTTTTATTATAAGCTGTCTCTCCATCATATTAATAGATGGAAATTACCTCATAAACATGGCACAGATGAGTGGATCTCAAGAGAGTAGTTCATGCTCTGACAATCGGCCCTCTGTTGACAACTGGGTTCATAACGTTAAGAATGAGGAACATTTTGCTGATTGAGAATTTTTTAAACTTAGATGAAATGAATGGTATTCCTAACAGCAATTTCTCTAACTCCTAGGAAGGAAAATTTCAATTATATTTGACATCAAAGATACGAAGAGAAGAAGAAATGAGAATATAGAAGAGTTAAGAAAATTAAGAATATAAAGGCAGACAATGATTTTTGTAGCAGACTTTGATCCTAAATGTTGGGTCAAGTTTTGGATAATAACAGGTCCCACTGGTTCCTATTACCTTACATTCCTAATCTCTGGTTCCTATTACCTTTTGGCCACTTGGGCTATGTACTTTAACATTTTTTTACTTCTTAAATCTTATTTTCTTCTTTTACCAGTATATAACTCTTTTTGGCAAATAAACTCTTTCTTTTTTTGTTTTTACTTTTTTGGATAAAAAAATTAATTCTGAAGCCTTTATTTGTGATCAATAAGAACTGAACATTGAATAGAAATAAAATAGACTAACAAATAAAAATGAATAGAATGAATAGGAATGAAATAATTCTGCAGAAAAAAATAGTAATAACCTTGACTACACGTATTAGTTTCGAATTATTCCAATTAGACGCTGTTGTTAATTAACCCCTACATACTCAATTCTTACACCTAACCTCAACATCAATTTATATTTGACATCTAAAGAGGATACGTTTTTAAACCTTAATCTCTCAATTTAACACACAGTAAAGAAAGTGGTTATAGGTGAAACTGAAAAGAATAAATAGAAAAAAGGGAAGAAAACCAGTGGGTATATATATAAAATATATAAATAAATAAGCATGCGAATAATGAGAATAAGACTGAACAAACTACAGAATGAATCCAAGCTATATTCTAGGATTCCCTTGAGGCCAGCCAGAAAAGAGAAGCAAAGATGGACGTTGGAAACATAAGTGACTCGAGCTAAAGCTAATGAGATTAGTTACAACCATTTATGAGACCTAATGTGAGGAAATAGCGGATAATACTGTTATTTATACAGCCAGTGAACACATTTATCTTCATATATCAAGGAAATTTATGTCATTTACTCCACTATTGGAACACGTAAACGTGTATATATATTTTCTCCGAATGTTCCGCAATTTCCCCGTTTTCCTATTATTTGCTATTAGACTACACGTGCACATGGATTTATCTACATGTGTACTGGCTAGTCATTGAACTTACATGTTACTCATGACCAGTTGCACCCGCTTTAACGAGGCATTCAGAGCCCAGGAAAAATTAGGAAAGCTCTTCTATGCAGCTTACCGCCGGCTAGTGGCAAATTAGGAATGCATGAAGTCAAAGTGCAAATGGAACCTGAACAAAAACCATCTACGAGACCTTAAAGATGCAACAGGACTTTTCCCGTCACTTTTATCACTGATCTTTTTTCTCGTTTAATAAAAGTTTTTGTCTCCTCGATTTTTAATTTTGTGAACCGTAATGGCACTCACTGACAGCCCAGAGAAAATATTTCCCTTTTTCACTAATAATCAAAATCTTATTATGGTTTTTCCTAAGTTAGTTTAGTTTTTTTTCCTTAGCTTAGTGTAGTTTCTTTATGTTGGATGCGCTCTAAAAGCCCTACATCGTTATGAAAGATGGCACCCACCCCAAATTGTACAGCATCCTTTAGGTGTGACAACGAGATGAAACGTGGAACTTCGTTCATTTATCTCAGCATCAAATCAGTTTTTTTCAAAGCTGCAGTTCATTTTACTGGCATTTCGAGGTAAAATGAAATCAAGGATTCCAAGTTCTTGTGATTTTTTTCAACTTAAGCGTATGTTTCTAAATTTATAGTAAATAACTTCATAATTGGTTATGTTAAACATTTATTAGATCATTTCAAGAATAGCGAGCCCCAAATTATCCATCGCAATAATACCTTTTTTATGAAGGAATAGGATAGATTGATTACTTTTACCCCCCTTAATGTGGCCATTTTATGAAACCCTCCCATAAGTTTTGAAGTTAGAAGTAAAGGATGGTCCCCAGTTTTAGGGTGAGGATGGGTTACCAGTTTATGCCTATCAGGCTAAGGCAGACTTAGAATCGAGTTTTGTCTTACTATAAAGTGTTCTTTTGGGCAATACGCTTGTAGGCTGCGTTCGAATGGTCTCCTGGTCATTGCTTGGCAGAAGGTATGACTCGGGAGAAAAATGGCAGTTTTGTAGACTTTAATCTTGGCTTAAAGCAACCTCAATTCGGGCAAGAGAAATAGTTGAGTTTTCCGTGGTTCCTTTGTGCGCTCATTTCTTTGACTTGAGTTTAATTTGATTGCACTATAACAATGAAAAAAACCCACACAAATCTGTGGTAACTGCTACGTAACGCTTGATAATTTTGTAACGTACAAAAAATGCTTCCTATTTTTAATTTTTAATTGATATTTGTTGCTGTTACTATTTATATTATTTTTTACATAATACAGTGTTTCTACTTTAAAAGAGATAGAGCTAAAATGCCTAGAGAATAAAAAATTCGCCAGACTTTTTATGATATATGAAGATCGGTTACATTAAGACAATACAAGAGACAGTTGAATAAACATATAAAGAAACTTTATATGCTGTAGTTGGGATATAAAGTGGGTGACTATGATAATCACTGGGCACCTCACATAGGTTGTGTCAGGTATACAAGTTGTAAATGGCCTGGCTTATGTTTGGCGTACCCAATGGTCTGGAGGAAGAAAAAGGACCATTCAATGGATTGCAACTTCTGCTTACCAAATATTAAAGGTGGGTATTCAAAATATGTTTTTATCGTAGAATGGACTCTCGACGATATACCATATATAACTATTCGTTGAGGGAACTTCTTTAATTATCTTTAGAGTGCTGGATGTCTGGCTGGCCGATATTATGTATCTTCGATATGCTTAAGAAGTGGAACTGAGCTCAAGGATAATAATATGGCTATCATTAATAAAATAGAGTTTTATTAATAATAACTATCAACAACACACAAAACGGAAAATATTGACATAAACAGAGAATGGAAAGGGTCGTGTGGAATCGAGCTAATCCGAGGATTAAAAGATTTAAAAAGGTAAAACAAATATAAAGTTAAAGAGATGGGATGGTTCGCTAAACCATTTAAAGCACAGGATAGAAATGACAAAAGGGTTAAATACTCAAAGGTAACGTTCGGCGTATGTAATTTATACTTGTTGTGCAGAGGAAGGCGACGTGAAGGAATTTTCGGTCCGCTGGCAAGTTCCAGCCGAAGGGGGGGGGGGCAATATAATGATCCTGACGTAGCGTCTTGGGAATGAGAACCGTTTCTCGACGAACGGCTTGAAGAACAATGGCTGTTCTACGTTGTTCTCTTCTGAACAACAGGGGGATGAGAACCGTCTCTTGTCTACGGGCTCAATAAACAATGGCTGTTCTAATGTTGTTCTCTTCTGAACAACAAGGGGGGAGAGTGAGAACCGTTTCTTGGCGAACAGGTTAAAAAAACAATGGCTGTTCTACGTTGTTATCTTCTAAACAACAAGGACGGGGGTGGGTGGGTGAGAACCGTTTCTTGTCAACGGGCTCAAACGAACAATTGCTGTTCTAATGTTGTTCTCTTTCTGAACAACAGGGGAAGGGTAAGAACCGTTTCTTGGCGAACGGACTCAAACGAACAATGGCTGTTCTACGTTGTTCTCTTCTGAACAACAAGGGGCAGGGGTGAGAACCGTTTCTTGTCAACGGGCTCGAACGAACAATGGCTGTTCTAATGTTGTTCTCTTTCTAAACAACAGGGCAAGGGTGAGAATCGTTTCTTGGCGAACGGGCTCAAGCGAACAATGGCTGTTCTACGTTGTTCTCTTCTGAACAACAGGGGGGGTTGGGTGAGAACCGTTTCTTGTCAACGGTCTCAAGAACAATGGCTGTTTTAATGTTGTTCTCTTCTGAACAACAAGGGAGAAACCTTGTGGACTCGGCGTCACGAAGGCTCGAACCTTGGCACGCAAGGGATATTGTCCTTCTTCTGGACAATTAATGGTGAATCTCGAGGTCGAGGTCCCTTGGCGCACAAGGTGAGAGAGGGTCTTAGTGATGTTTCGCGACGAAAATCTGGATCTCCAATCTGTTCTTAGTGGTAAAGTTTGCATCTAAATAGTCGAGACACTCCCTTGGCGTGGGGGACAATGGAGTGGCAGCTTCGAGGGAATGCACAGCCGAGCCTGAGAACAAGCCTTATCCGCCCATAAGCCTAACTCAATCTGGCGTGATCGGCAGATGGGGCGGACGGGGTGGGATGATAACCTCCTTGTTTAAAGATTGACTCAGGTGGCTGCGATAAGGCGCCCAGCTTCAAAGCGAAGATGCACGTTGGGAGCATCGTTGTTTTAAATAACATGTGATAGTGGTTGAAATTAGGCGGCCTCAACACGTTATATCACAGTTTTCTTTTTTGGTCTTAAATATATTTTCAAGACATGTATTAAGTAAAAAGATCAAAATAAATATTATGTTGTACTTCCACTATATCTGCCAGTGATCACAGGCAGTCTGATTTTATTTTACCTCACTGCAAGAAATCTAACATGTATCTGGATCTTTAGTCTGCTATTCGCCAAGTTGCACATTTAAGTGCTTTCAAAAGGACTTCTGGGAAAGCATCTTGGGTACAAGTGACAGCGTATAGTGGACAGCCTAATCAAGCTCTACCAAGATCTCGGATGCAATATGTGAGTGAAGATACACTTTCTTCATTCTCATCTGTCCTTCTTCCCAGAGAATGCTGGATATGTTAGTGATGAACATGGAGAGATTTTTCATCACAATATAGCGCCAATGATAAAAGGTATAACGGATAATGGAGCCCTGCTATGCTGGCTGACTTCTGCTAGAATCGGAAGCGTGACACACCTAAGACATATTACAAACGACGAAGTAATATCAAATGTAGGTTAATACATTATATAATGCTAACGAACATGTTGATTTACTATATATTCATGAATTAATTACAATGGACACATTTAATCTGACTTTGGGAGCGAATTACATTTATAGTGTCGTGGAAATCGGTATCAATTACATAATTATTAAATCGGCAATTTACAACAAAAGGCTACGTGATAGGCAATTTTTGTTATCAAATTTGAATTCAATACATTTAATTTCATTTTAAAATATACATGAGATCTATGTATTTTCTTGACACTGCAATTTGTTGTGCAGTGTTATCGATATGGACGCCCGAGGACAATCCACCAACAGATTAAAGTGCCCCAGAAAGTCAATTCCTAATTATGACAATTTGGTATCCACGACCACAAATGACCGGCGAAGGGTAGGAATAACTATATCCACGTGCACTTCGCCGTGCACTTTTATTTTGACACCATTATTCGTTGTAATATTTACACTAGATTTACGTAATTCACCCGTTCGCACCAAATTAATCGGAATTATTGACACACTTACCCCCGTATCAATAATTAGAAATTCGCATTTTATTTTATTTATTTTATCCACTTTCACGGAGACAGTGAATAACTAACTGCATGCCAGCAGTCGCATTTGCAATTATATGCTGTGCTAGTTATCTGATGCAGCTGGCAAATATAGCCCGGAGGACGATTGCATTTTAATGTGTTCCCCTCTCTTCGTCCATCGGCACCAAGGCTTGCAGAATTTCGCACTTTCTCCTAAATACAAATGGGATCGACATACCACAGGTCTTTGGTTCCCGTGAATAGGTCGCAGTCCTATCGGTATACTATTGACACTATATTCGTTACTATGCGAACAAAGTTAGAACGGTTTGCATTAGGGTACATACCCATAGTCACTGAGCGCGGACATCCCATATTTTTCACATTATTCATATGATTTTTACACCTACTATTTAAATCAAGAACACTCATACGGGCAGTACTTTCAATTGTATTACTGTTATAATTAACACTAAGACACTGTTCTCTATAATAATGGCATTAGTTCGTCTGCAAGCTTTCCTAGCTGGGCTAGGGTTAGGTCCTTCTAGGTGGCGCTTTGGGCGCGATGTTTGATGGCAAGGATTGAATAAATTTGTGCCTCACGAGTTCTTTCCTAACTCCTGCCTGTAAAGTTGTTATTTAGGTTGATTAAAGGTCTACCAGTGAGTGTGCAGGAGGCACTAAGCTTTTCGAAGAGCTCCGGTTTAGTTCTCTCGAAGAGCAGGATTACTTCGGTCCTTAGAAGATGGTAATTTTGGGCAGACCAGAGATTAGCTGGAAATCGGTCAACAGTTTGGGGAGGTACTGCAGTCAGGACGGGAAAAAATTGTTTCCTCCTTATTTATCCTCGATATATGAAACTGGGCCTCTACTATCCTAAGCCAACCTGATACTGTTGTCTCGTTAAAGAAGGGTGGCTTGATGGTGAGGACGTTGACAATTTCCGTTTCTCCTTTTCCTGCTTGGTGAGGGTCCGACGCATCCATATTTTCTTTTGATTACCTTTATGTTAGGTCGAATTGGTCACTTGTTTATTGGGTGGTCACCAGTTATGGGGTGACAATGGGTTAACAGTATATGGGTGTCGGGCTAAGGCTGCATTTCAGTCGATTATTGCCTGACTCCAAAGTGTTCATTTGGGTAATCCGCTTATAGGCTGGGTTCGAATGGTAACCTGGTTATTGATTGGCAGAAGGAAGGGCTCGGAAGAAAAATGGCTGTTTTGTTGGCTTTATTCCTGGCTTAGGGTTACCTCAATTTGGAAAAGTGTAATAGTTGAGTTTTCCGTGTTTTTTTGTGCGCTAACGTCTTTGGCTGACTATCAATGTTAAATGTTAATGTTCAGTGTCTCTTGTAAGTCTCCTTCTGCTTCAGATTGTTGGGACTATGGACAGATGAATTCAAGACGGTACGGACTGTAATGCTAATAATAATAACGCTACTAATATACTAATCAGAATGAGAGTAATAAAAAGAATGTTTCTGTAAGTCTATTTATACTAACGCCAATTAAGTGGGCGTGACTTCTTTTCTCTTAATCTAAACGCGGTGCTTAACTTATCGAGTCAAAGGTATGTGCGTGTGTTCTCCACTAAGACTGCTGGTTCGAGTCAAAGGGTATGTGAATGTTTAGTGTAGGCACGTGTGCACCAAAAAAATATTTGCATTTGAAAACCTGACGAAGTCTATGAAGCCGACATCCATAGCAAGATTTAATTTGTCTTTTCACAGGTTCATGTAAACTCTGGCCGGTCAGATCAGATCCCGTTCTATTTGTGCACAGCTGTTTTCCACTGTCTTCGTTATCTCTATAGCTAGACCATCGGCTTGCATCTGTTTCCTAATGTGTGCTGGTTTAGATATTCGCATGAGAACACAATAATATCACTTGCCTCATTACAAAATATTCTACTTTGCATTGATCCATATTAATTGCGATTTAACATTATCTACAAGTATTAGCTTTTTTTTTAAATCAGTTAATTGTTACCAGTAATATTACAATGACCTCACCCCAGCTATTAATGACATAAAATCAATGCCTTAATTGACCTATTGATTTGGCAAAACAGATTCAATAGTTATTAAGGATGTGGTCCTAGGGAGTTTAGGAGAAGAGGGAGGGGAGATTTCCAAATAAGCCCATCTGGATTTTTATCGTATTTGGAACAGTTCATTTTGAAAACGTGATTGCTTAAAGAGATGAGAAAATCCAAGTTGATATACTTTATCTTGACTTTCGTAAGGTGGAAGACATCGATCAATATACACGTCTATTACCTACAATTAGAGTGATCAGAAATAAAAGAAAGATTACAGAGAGGAAAATCTTTACATAGTTAGTTAGATAATTAGTTGCGTCACATACTTCTTTTAAATCGTGCATGAGTTACCCTGCCCGGATGTTGAAATACACATCAAAATCAGAATGAGAGTCGCTGCAAAGTTCGTAGACCATAGGTACTGGGTATCGTGTGGGAGGATTAAGTGCACTAATAGCTGTGTTCTGCCAGCAGACTATGATCAGGGAACTCTTCGTGGCCTAAGCCAGAGCCATCAGTTCTGCTTCAGTGGAATTAATATATGATAACCCCTTCGGCAGGTTTCGAGACGGGAGAGTGGTGTGTTAGCTGTGCAGGAAGTCACACATTGGCAAATCTCGTACTGAGTATTAATTACTATAGCAAAGTTCATCAGTGCTCGGGCTAATTAAGTTTATGGAAAAATAAATTAACTTGATAGCAATTTACATTGTAAAATTTCATGATTCGCTTGTGACGCAGAACTAGGAAATTTAGCTCATTTTAAAGAAGATCAGACGAACTTAAAAATGACGTTGGTGAAAGGTGTTGATTGGGTGGACGAATGACGGAACCCTGTCCATAATAGCTGAACTCAATGCCTATTTGATCGCTGTTCATATGATGGTAAAATATGGTAACAAGTTCCGAATTCCCCTGGTTATGGAAGACCCACTCAAAGTTGTGCTGCAAAAATAAACTGGTCCAAATTCGCTAAATATCCTGATGGGTTTATTTGAAAATCTCCCCTACCCCTTTTACTCAGAGATTTCAAACGCGTTACGACCACATCCTTAATAACTATTAAATCTGTTTTGCCAATTCAATAGGTCAATTAAGGCATTGATTTCAAATGATCAATTACTGGAATAATACTGGAAAGTTCGCAAGTAGGACTTTTGGTTTGGTTACGATATTTAATCTACTCCAAAGCATAGGGGTATTATCTTCTGTGGCACCTAATTAATTAGGTAAGCACGAGTTTATTCGCGGAAAATCATAGAGTATCTTTAATTAGATTGATCACTTGTATCAACGTGATCCATGGTTCTCTCTCTGGTTACACTATGTAAGACAAGTTTTAATCTTAGGTAGGAAGTTTTATGTCCGAATTGTTTGTTTAAAAATGTTCTAAAATGGATTTTATTCATTTTAAATTTTGATTTTATAACCTAAATAATCTTATTTTTTAGAAAGGAAAAAAAATGGAGGATTTTGCATAATTTTATTAACATAAGGACAGAAAAATACATATGAACCAATGTATTTATACTAATGTTATGAAAAAGTTAATAGAAGAGTTTCGATGAGTAATTTATATTTATTTGCGTTTATAGTGTAATTTACTTTAGTATCAGCGTTCAATTTACTATATATCCTGGTGTATGCACTCCACTCACTCTTCCAAAGCCACTTCCAATATTCTACCCCCATTTTGCCGTAGTTCTTAACCACAGACTTAACCACCTACATAAAGTTTGGCCTTGTGATTCCACGGAAAACCCTAGACCAATGCATCTCAACTGTCCCAAGCCTTTTTCTCCGTTCTGTTAGGCTTCTTGTAGGATTCCTTGCATTTAAGGAACATCTTAATCTTTGGGGTGACTAAGAAACTGGCTTTGATCTTTGCCTCAGACAACATATGGAAGGAGTTTTAAAGATACTTGAAAATTAATGATTTCTTATCAAGAGCTCTATGTATACCTCTTTGCCGTAAACTGAGTGATTCAGATGAAGATACTGATACTTTCTCTATTTTGAAGCACCGAAAATGCAAATGAATACTACGATACATCAAAAAAAACAAAACTATCCCAGATAGTTTAAACAAATTATTTCTAAGAATCCACCGAAGAAACCTAAAAGTCAGGAAGGCTACTCTTGTGGTTTAAAAATTCAAATTCCCACATGAGGAGTTTAAGGCAAAACTCAATATTCTCTACATTGGTATACTACCATTACTCTCAGCCGATCGTTTAACAATACACCTGCAAGACAGTAGAATGAAATTACACTATAGTGAGAAGCACAACCAACAAGGCACGAGAAAAATACTCTTTGAAAATACTACCGTCCTCAGAAGAGACTCGAATCTTCCCTGCCTAAACGTTGTTGAGGCTCTGTTGATCAAAGAGATGGCTTCTAATCTAAATAACCAGCACACCAGCTCGGAACGAGTACTACAGCTCTTCCACTAAAAGTAAACACTATCGCAGACTCCAACCAATAAAAGGACATATGAACGACAAAAGTAATTTTTTACAAGAATTACAAGATCTATCTAGCTTCCGTGGGGTTTAACCCGTTGAAGAAATAGAACGAAAACGCAAATAGACCTCCAAAATATAGACAACTTACCCTGAAGAAAGAGGCCCACAATACAGTTTAAGAGTATGAACACCGAATGGTGACACTAAATTTGATTAATTGAAGTGATCCAAAATGGATAAAAGTGCGCTAAGAAGAAAACCTATAGTAAAAATAATCATATACATAACACATATACTAACAATCGGAAGATAAATTCATCACAAATGCCCCCAAACTTACAAGTTAATTAGCTAGTTAATAGCTCAAACATGTATTTACACAACGGTATGAATGCTAATATAAACACAAGACTGAAACGGATTTTAATTTTTTTCCATATTAATAAGATTAAATAAAGTTGTGCTTAACATGTGGAGTGAGGATTATGTAGAATGGCAAAATAAATAATTTGGGACTCGTGGATTGGATTACACATTAATCAATAGGTCAAAATAATGAAAATGTTCCATTCAATTCTTCTATCCTCCTGAGTCAGGAAGCAGGTGAAATTGGTCAATTTCTTACACGTTCCTCATTTCTCATTACATTATGCTTTCACTCTTTTTCTTCTCTTCCCCCAAACTGATCCTTTGGCCTCAATGGTGAGGAATCGACTCCTTGGCACCTTCACCTCTACCTCTTCGTTGGTGAGGCTGAGAATTGTCGAAGATAAATATATCCCTCTTAATATCTATCTATCTATAGGCTTCATTCTTAGTTAACCGGGATTGTCGTTCAACTGCTACACAGTTGCTAATAACTATATGCCACAATTAACCATAAAGAATTAGCAAAGGATAGAAACTGACCGAAACATGATTTTCCATCACAAACTTTTAAGTTACATTAGACGTTACTCAACAGATGGGAGACTGATTTGTGCTGAATTTGTAGTCTTATGAAAGATGTTAAAACATTGGAGACTATATACTAATACTCATCACCGAAAAGAAATATAAAACGACCAGAGTGCAAGCAAAAGAATGTCAGTGTAAGTGTATGGGTGTGTGTAGTATTAGCAAGAAGAATGATGCCTAATCAATTTTTTTCCAATACAAAGAATAAAGTTCATAACTATTCTGAAAATACATAATTGCTCTTAAAGCAGAGGGTTTAATTCATGGGGATTGCGATTAACAAAAGCAAATTGGACACCGTTAAATTCCGTTAAAAGCAAAATGAGGACGTTAAATTTTCGTCCTGGTTTTATGACCCAGATTTGTGCTTTGGCCTTTTGCGTGTCACATTCGCCTCTCAATTAGACGCCCTGTTTCTCTTCCGAAAGCTTTGATAACGTGTAATTTACTTTAATGACAGAGATTGTTAAGTAATAAGCCACATAAATCTCTTTCGTTTCACGCTAAATTTTCAACTCATCAGGCGATTGAACGCTTAATAATCTTGAGTAAAAAAATAGTTAAGTCAAAGGGAAGAAATGTGACTCCCAGTCTTTAAGTAGCTTAATGACGTCTAACGTTAGCGATTTAGAGTAGGCAGATATTGGGGGAAGGGAGGATAGGAGAGCGACATCGGAATGTATCAAATAATTATTGTTCTCTGAAGGAAACGTACCCTTATTGGTTACTGGGGCACTACATAAGTAACGCGCGACTTTTAAGTTCTTCTTATCGACCTTTCACTCATATTCTTCCACAGAGTCAGTTTTAGCAAGTTAAAAGACATAGGTTATGATTAGTGCACGATGGTGTACTGACCCTACTGAGAGGGTATCAAACCGTTGCAAATTTGAGGACAAAGAATCAGTTTCACTTCGTTACTTACCTTTCTTTAAGAACCTCTTCCCCCAAAATTCATCATCAATCCTCCGTTAGTTTTGTTTTTTTTTTGTGAGAAAATCGAATTAACTCTGAAATTTCGGGTTAATAAAGAGGGCATCGCCTGCATCTACAAAAAAGATAGAGGGCATTTTGCCGTAAGGGAAATACGAAACTGTTGGCAACAGATTCATGGTCCCCGAAATCGGACAGGCTTCTGGAAAAAATCATCAGCCACCACCATGGGAAAGACGAGTGCGTTCAATCATGTTACACTTGTCTCAAAAATGGCACCCTTCAGCTAGTCTCTTTTACGTTGGCAACTAACACCCAAAACTACCTCCGTTCTTTTAACTCATCGCACAAGGCTTAGATATTACTCAACAATTTTTCGTTGATCAATTTTTCCATCTATTCAATGCAAATGAAATGGTCAGCCGCTGGATCACCTAAGTCTTGAAAACGCAAAGCTCAATGCGAACCAAAGAATTCGCTTCTCTGTGATTTCTTTGTCGCGTGCGACTCTATGTCTCACTATGTTGGTCCTCCTTTAGTTTTTGTCTTTTGGTAATAGCATTGTAAATATTCAGAATATTCTAACCAAATTTGGAAACCTTATGTTGTTTTACATTCTCTTTCGAATGATATCATTGCCAAGGTTCTCCTAAGGTTACTTCGAGAATTATTGAAAGTTTTGAAGGTCGTAAGGTCATAAATTAGAATAAGTGAGAGCACGAGACTTTGGTCAGCAGACCTTGTTTTCCATTCTATTCAGAACTACTTATGATGTTAAGTCACTCTTTTTTTAAAATGTTTGTATACCCTACATAAATACGCGTGTGAACTCTTTCATGGTGATATTAAGTGAAAATTCGCCATCAACCAATTATCATTTTGGTTTTAAACGTTCACTCATAGAACAATGTACAAACGTTAAGTGAACTACCCATTAGCGCAAAATACACCTTTAACCGCAACATTTAATCTTGAAATACTTTTTTATTTTGTAAAATATACGATGCTGTTTTTTAAATGCTGTGTTTATCCTTTCAACTTTAATGCGAGTAATAATTGCTCGAATTAAAATCATGTATATACTCGTACGTACTTTCAATTCATGTTTCGCGATATTTTATGCTTTCTACTACAGCATATCAAGTGATCTATCTGCCTGATAATGTTTCGTTCAATACCATTTAATTTTTTATTCCTCATGATCCGATTACTCCGAAAGAAAAAGGTGTGTTATTTGGGTCGAGATTTCAGATATTTTGGATGAAATGAGTTTATTATTATTTCATGTGTGTTGTGGGTTATTATACAAGGTAGGCCGACTACTGTTGATTCATGATATCGTATTGTTTTTATTTACTTTGTGTATCTATGTATTTCGTTTCGTCCTATAAATATTTCATGATTATTCTTTTAATGTAGCCAATTGCCTATTATTTTCGCCTATTAGCTTGCTATTATTTTACCTGAATTTTATCGTGCCAATTTATGATCTGTTATTATTATTATTTAGTTTCATGTCATGGATTTTACAAATAGTCAATGTAATTTCTTTCGCTCTTCAAAAGATTTCTATGTAACATGTATGTAAATCAGAGACTGAGTTTCTGTTAAAATATTCCCGCAGTTTAATAGGGAAAAGGAAAATATGTTCCACAAATAAAGTTAGTCTGCCTTCCGATGGGGGAAACTCACACACTTTCCACTCTTCTCCTCAAAGAGTGTGTAACCTGTTACACTTGGTATCCGGAGGAGATGCACGTCCTCCCGGTCTGAGTGCAAATGAGGGAGGCCCTGTCACTGGGTGCGCTTTATCTTCTCCCTCACTATGCACTACTTTACCTTTTTATTAGTATTATTACTAGTTATTATTGTTATTATCATTCTTATTATTTATTAATATTTATATATGTTATTGGTATTTATCATGATATTATTATGTATTAAATTTATTTATTCTGATTAGTATTATTATTTATTATTATTATTATTGCTATGTTATCATTATTTATTATTATGTAATAATATTTATTATTATTATTATTTATTACTATTACTTTTTCATTATTTAGGATGATTTGCATATTATTATTAGTATTTACTATCTTATATTATTCCTTATCATTTATTATTACTATGTATTAGAATTAATTATAATTACTGTTAATTACTTAATATTATTTATTATAAGTATTATTTTTCATTATCATTACGGCTCTCCCCTTAATGTTTTTCCTCCGCACTTTGCCGAAGAAGAGTGTTTCCACCCACGCCTACACTCTTTGTCTCGTTTGACCGTGACAGGCTCCCTAAGTCAGTGCATGTAGGATGGTATCGCTCCTGCGTGAAGGCATTTGTACCACCGCTTTTGCCATAGGAATCGCTTTGGTAGACGCAAAAGGTCAGGTTTACCCGTCAGTCGCCCCAAGGCCGCATACGATAACTCCCTATCGTGTAAGGCGAAATTTATCAATAGCAGAGATCCGCACCAGGCTTCTTCGAAGCAATATGATGCGTTACAGATCTTCTCTCATCTCGTGAGTCTAAAGACTTGATCTTGGCCCAGCCAGCGATGTTTGGGACGTCTTATCCCTCTAGTTTCACAAAGACACCATCTGCTTCTGGCCCCCCCAAGCCTAAGAGCGCGGTCGTTTCCATGCCTATTCGGAACCTTTCTGCCGGTTCTACTCACCCTAAGCTTTGCTCAAGAAAGGTGGCGGCATAAAGGGATCGCACTTATACTGAGATAAAACCAGCCCATCCCCCTTTAGTCCTAAGGCGAAACGGCCGAGCGCCACCGAGTCGTTAGTCTCACAGGAGACAACACCCCTGAATGTGATGGGGAGGCCGTCTTCCATGTTTCTAAAGCTGCTAGTCGAAAGGAGGACAGCACCAAAAGAGCATTGACTCCTTCTCTTATACCCAGGGCCTGGCTGGGTGTCTCGGAAAAGGTGGATCCTCCAAAGGAGGGACCTCGGCTCAGATGCTTCTCCACCCAAATGAATAAGGTTTCGATAGGGAGAGAAGAAAAAAATCCTCCTTCGATAAGTCCTTGAAGACGGGAGAGCCTTCAGCGCCTTGATTGACCATCAGCGCCTCAAGCGCTATGTTCATCGAACAGAAACTACAACACTATGCGGAAGCACACAAGTTTTGGTTTTTCTTGGCCAAGTCAAAGGTGTTGTACTTCTGTTGCCATTAGGTTTTCTTTGTTAACCTAGCTCAGATTAGGCTGTAGCACGATTACGCCGACTTTTGCCCTAGTAAGCATTCGCCAGATGGGATCCTGAAAAGAATCTCGATTGGAAAACAATCAAAACACAGTACACATGAGACACAGTACAGTCAACACAATTCCATATCATAGCAGACGGGACAAGTCTCTTCTCATTCACTTTTGCATCCGCTCCATCCAAAGATTAAGGACTTCGACAATTATTACTCACTGGGTTATCACACGATCAGTCAGTCACAGTCTTGAGCTGTGCCCTAATTGTTCACTTGCCATCCAGACCCCAATAACTTCACTACTCTCCTTTTGCCAAGAAATAGCATTAATTCACTTAAGTCCACTCATTCCCTTCATCAATCATTCCTCATTGTACACAGTCATAATTATTAATTCCCATGTTGATAGAGATCAATCATTTCTCATTCCTAATCTCCTTTTATTAATTGTTAAAGATGATTATTATTTTTTAAAATAAAATAGTATTGCAAATTTACTTCCAATTTAGCCTACGTTTCAAACAATAGAATTAAAATCTAATAGCCAAATTTCTGTAGAGAAGTCTTGCCGAATAATCTGAAACCCAGTATTAGTCTTTATAAGAGTTGGATAAGCAGCCATAAGTGATCAAATCTTATTATCTCGCCATAAACTGGAGTGACTAAAACGCGCTGTATGGTGCTGACTATATTAAAACGAATCTCCAGCATCGCCATATATTGTTATATATCTATCTATTCACCAAGTTTTCATACCATGCTATTATGACATTTGAAATCCTAAAGGGTTTCTGCATAATATTTGCTTTCTCAATGAACAAGATCAAATCAAATCTATCGATTTTCTTTAATATTACTATTAAATTGATAAAAATGCCCAAACAATCGACAATTTAATTAATGAAAAACTGAAGTATTGGTTTCCGTTATCTTAAAATTCACAATTAAACGCTTGAATACAAAGAAGGGAGAGAGGTTTAGGTGATCTGAGCTTACTTATCGCTGATCAAAATTACTCAGGAGTTTTGCACCTAAAGAACTATATATATATATATATATATATATATATATATATATATATGCCTTTCTAGAGTGTGTACGATTGTGCATTGTGCAACGGGGAGCCTCTCCGCCTCAAGAAATTTGAAGAGGCTCTAACGAAGATGATTGAAATATGCGAATAGGTGCGGTAGTTTCATATTCTGCAGGGAAGGCAAAAGATGTTGCCGGATCTGTTCATTAAGTGATATTCGATACTACCCTTTTCTCTGCCTTGTTTATTGTATTTCTTCTTGTTATATTTTCTGTTTACAGTTTTAGGTTGCATCTCTATTAATATGCCTATTTATGCTTTTTGGTTCAAATGAGATAGATATCATGACAAAATTCTGGAATATTTAATTAAAGAATTACTATTTATTATTCGAAAAAAAAAATTGCAACGCCCTATCTGCCATGGTTCCTCTTTTCACTATTTTCTCACTATTCGAATCATCTCTGATCATGAATTTGATGGTCAATAATAAATTTTTATTTGAATTAAATCAAATCAAACTATACTATTTTAGTTATTAACTGAAGACAATAAATCGGCTTCATATCATGTTGTTTAGTAAAGACATATTCCCCCTTTTCGCTAATTATTTGGTGTGGCAGTCATGGAAAACATTGCAGGAGACAATTTCCAGAGATTTTCTTTCTAAAATAATTATATCCTTCTGAAGGAACGATGGCAAAATGATCAACTGCTCCTTCCTAGTGTGGGTCAATCAAAGACTGCATTCAAAGTTTTGGTAAAATAAAAAGAAGCGGAACCTCTTCGAGCTTTCTCAAATTCATTCACCCTTTTATACTTTACACTCACTTTCATTCCTTTCACCTGCCTAATCAATCTCTCCTTCACAACATCATACCTCGGTTCCCCCACACTTGTAATCACGCGGAAAAACTCCAATACTTTTCCCTCCAAACATTCCCCCAAAACATTCATCCAGTATCCCGGGTACTTAAGCCTACAATATCGCTCAAATTCCATGAAGAATTCTTCCACACTTTTCCCACCATGTAACCTAAACCTATCTACCTTTGGCACTTCCCTTATCAAAATACCCTTTCCCACATTCACTTCACTCTCACTTGAGCTGCCCTCACTCTCACTCATACCAATCATACCATCACTCTCTCCTTCATTCGAGTACAATGAGTCCACACTCTTGCCTCTTACCTTCCTATCCTTCCTCTTTGAACCAGTCTTTCTTCTTCTCTTGCGTTCATCTATCTTCCATTCTCCGTCCTTCCTATCACTCATAATCACCCTATCCTCTCTAGACTCGCACACACTCCCATTGATCTCATTAGTCTTATCCCCTTCAGTCGGAGCAGGGGTCAAGGTCGAGGGTCCTGGGGCCGGTTCTGACCCCTTCAAGATGTCATACAAATCCTTCATCCGTTGGACGACCTGCTTTTGTCTCTCGTCCATTTCTTTCCTCATCTTGTCTGTCTTCTCATCCATACTCGTCACATCACTCTTCAATCCATCAATCACGTTCCTCAATATCATATATTTCTCCTCTTTCTGCCTCAATTCCATCCTCAGTTTCATGATCTTATCATGCAGGCCCTGTTCCACAGAAGACATCCCCCAGGTTAGTAACAGTGATAGACAAAGGTGGAAAACAACCAAACTACCTGTCACGCTAATTGGGTATGGACTGCAATCCAATCCCGTCACGCTCCCGCTTTCGAGATCTCACGTCAGTATTCGGGCGCCAAATGTAGCGGGCCGAAAATCTATGCTCTAATCTCAATCGTTCCAACCCGCTTCCTACACTAATTCGGACGTGAGAAATCGAAGGAGAATGAAATGGATCGTATATAGTCCTTTACTTACCAAAAAAAATACAATAATAATTACAAATATAATTATAATTTATATTTAAAAGAAAATTGTGCACACTTCAAACTGAGGCCAAATTCCCCAATGCAAACAAGATACCCCCCAAAAATTATAACGGGCGAAAAAAACAAATTTACTCACATATATCCACACAACGAAATGAAAAAACAACAACAACCGAACGAAAAGGGGAACGGGACTATCACTTGTGCGCTGGAGGTGGGTGGTAGTAGGCCACTATAAAAGGGGGCAGGCTCGTCAGCCAATGCAAGTGGGCAGTGCAGGTGGCAAGCAAGGTATGAAAGCCCTCCTTCTCAGGGCTGGGCGGAGCACTTGCCTAGAGAAGCCCTCTTGCAGTCCGTCCAAGCTTTCACTCTGTAGAAGAGATGATATCCCGCGTTTACGATCCATTTACTATATAGGGAAGGGAAATCAATAAGTGGGCACTACCCGAGGAAATTCATTAACTATCTCACCTCTAAATGTACATCCAAGTATGCACAACGAATTCTAATTTATAGCTTTTACAATTCTTTAAATATCTATCTTTATATTTATATTTGATAAAAGATTTTTTTCAAAATATCTCTGAAAAGAGAATACAAACCAATAAAAATTTAAAAAAACAAAACAAAATTTAAAATCCAGTTATTCACACACACCCGTTCGCACAGAGGAAGGGAGAGCGTATTTAAAAAAAAAGGTGGGAGAATGGCCCTCCATACACATATTCACATTCACTCCACCACACAGGGACGACACTATGTAACGGATGCCGATGGTTATTTAAAACTTTAAATAAAACACAGTGCGCCAACTTTCCGCCGATGCTACAAATCAAGGCAAAGCTCAGGAGAGCTGAACTTAATAGAATTCAAAGCTCTATCTATTAATGTCAAATGGGAGTTGGCCGCAGGCATCCAAACAGGAGCACAGTATTTAAAATGAGGCAAGGTGAAAGCATAAAAAGATTTTATAACTGTGTAGTCACGATCAAAGGCTTCCAGCATTTTGGAGGTAAGCCCCTCTTCTGGGCAATTGAGCGAAGATAAGAAACGGATTTGCTTCTAAAAAGTCCGCTTAGAGTAAAAAAATACCCCCAACAAACGCAAAGTAGAAACTTCCTAAACCTGTTCATCAGAAATATGCAAACAGGGATGACGTGAATCCAATATACGTGATCTGCTGATAGTAATAGAATACGTTTTGCTAGCATTAATTTTCATAATTTCATAATTAGAAATTTACACACATTAAGTACTGACACTGCTATATAGTGTATATCTATAATATACACAATATAGCATTTGCGTATTTTTTTAAAATAGAGATATTTATAACAAAGCGCCCACGAAATTCTAGGGCGGGCATAAACCGAAAAATAATCAAAATTATTATTGGAATTTCGAGTAGGTGAAGCGTGTCTAGACTAGTTGTACTTTACATTAACTGCATTAGATGAACTAAAACTAGCTCTCGGGACCAAAATTGAGCTTCAATGTCCCACTTTCGGTCACTGTAAAAATTCTATTTCTGGACTATTCTAAAGTGAGAGAATTACAAGTTGTAATGTGACGAAACTGTTTTTGAAGCAAGCAAAATTGATCACTGTCATCTGTTACGATGTCGTAATTCTGGAGGGATTCAAGAATGACAATAATTTCGCTTAAATGGATTATCAGATCTTTGTATGGGGGACAGCAACGGTAAATTATTTTACTGATAGTATCAGAATTTGAACCTCTTTATCTGTTAGCACATCAAGAAAGATTTTTTTAGCGCTCTTGTAAATTGACGATGTGTCTCTATACTCCGCTCGAGAGTCAAAAGGCGTCTGTGCATTTGTTTGCGCAACAAGTTAAAAAGTTCCAACTATGAAAGATCCATAGGCTCTAAAATGATTCAAACATAAATTTTCTCAAGGGAATCAACATCATTCTAGGAAGCCAAGGTAGTTTCAGGTAAAGGAAAACTGAACTCCTTTGATATCCATCCCGTTCTAGACGGAAGATTACAACTAACATTTTTTACTTACTTGTTAAAAGTGCGACGCAACAAGTTATTTTATCTTCATACGTAAATTTTTTTTCTACCTCTTTGCGAATTTTTCATCATTATAATCTCTGCGTATAAACTTCCTGAAAGCTTTCATGCACTTGCAAAAGATGATTTTATGTCTTCCAAATGAAGCAAGTTTTGGTTAATGTCATCGTCCGAATATTCTTCATTGAGCTGCAAATATTAATTATATCAATGAGTCCGGGCAATCTTTCATCTCTGATCTAAAGCTATCAACTTAAAAAAACACTAATAGTCATAAACGTTATAAAAAAGATTCAATGTTTGTGGTCTCTTTAATGAAAAAATACGAACCCCCAAATTATTACTTTCATCTAAATAATGACGAAAGGGACAAAAGAAACTACGAATAATGACTGTTACTTACGGCCATATGCTAAAACAAATGTGAAATTCACATTTGAGCATATACCTATTTTTTTATGTACTTTACATTTTAGCCTTTTGCATATAATAAATTTATAGATAATTGTGAAGCTACACTAAATCTGATAAAAGTGAATTTCACATTTTTCTTAGCATACGGCTGTTAGTCTTAAGGCGCTAATAAGATATACATTTGATTGGACATCATAAAAACGCACCAATTTGAGCACCCTTTGCAGAAGAATGCGGCAAGGACCAGCCCCATTGTTGGTTTAAAAAGTCTTCTGCATTTCTTAAAACTTGAAAGAGAAAGATATAATAAGAGGGGGAGAAGTTTGGAAGAGACGGTGGAAGTTAATCGTGAGAAAAGGAAGGAAGTGGTAGTCAGATATGTATGTGTGTGGGTGCTCGGTAAAGGGGCACTTGTCATTAATGTTGTCCCACTGTGGGATCTTTTTATTATTTTCTACTTGTTATTGATATACCATTTTTCCCCATTGCGGGTTGTTTTTTTTCAGTCTCTTATTATTTAGCAATTTTCTCTTACTTTTTAGTTGTACTTTGATACAGTTTCCATAGGGAGAATAGCCCCTAGTCTTGCCCAAAAGTTTTGGTCTTTTTTATAGAGGTATGTGTTAAGTGGTTCAAGGCCTGTTTCTTCATGGAGGCTCCGTGAGGTCCGATACTCATATCACTTAGCATTGGTAATAAACCGGAAACGGAGGCCTCTATTTTGCACTCTCTGGAGTCTTTACATATTTGTTCTTGACGCCGCGTTGAGCGGAATAGCTGGGTACATCAGTTTGGACCTGACTAAACTAGTGTACAACTTCTTTTTATTCGTTATGCTGATGTTTCTGAATCGGAACAGTTTGTCAAGTTCAGTGTTAGCGGACCCAATCCTGGGAACTCGAGAGGGTGGAAGTTAGCTACTCTGGAGTCCACTTGGTATTTGCTAGTTGGAGGACCCTTCAAGCTCGGCTCAGTCAAACTGTCTTGGCAGTCCTGTGCATTGGTGAGAGACAATTATGGTTGAGAAGACCTAAAAGGTAAACCAAAAGTTAATTCACAGTTAGAAAATAAAACAATAATTAATTCATAAAAATGTGACTTATAAAAAGAAAGGGATCTTGGAGATTTCTTGTGGCACAAAAGTTACTTCACATTTTTAATGTATATCTATAATACGTATATACATAATATCGTCGTTGTCAGATCCAGCTCGTTTCCAAGCATCGGCTTCGTCTTCAATTATCCGGTTTCCTAGGCTGATATTTGTGACGGATAACTTACGAGACCCAGTCTGTTAGGGAGAGGGTCCATTCCGGGATAGAAAGAAGGCCGGAAAAAAAGAGACAAATGCTATTCGCTGTTGAATTTGTTTTGGCGATCGTGGTCGCGCGAAGGCCACGTGCGCGCAATTGGCCAGTAACGCGTCCAAAGCGGCTCAAAACATTGAGACAGGCGGTTGCGGCGAGGCTGGTTGCATGAAGCTGCCGAGCTCTTGGTCGATCAAAGCCTACTTTTGTCGCACCTGCCCGCCTCTGCTAGAGCCAGACATAGGAACCTTATATGGCCCATGCCTGCTTGGTCCACTGTTACAGTCTTGCTGTTGGTTGCATTCAGTATATAACTGTCGTAGAATGACCCTTGGTTTTGATCCTTATACTCTTTGACACCCTTTTAGTAGCGGTATGCTTTAAGGGGCGTGAGTTACTTCTATGATGAAGTAGGCTTTGTTCTAAGAGTGTTATTCAGTGGTTTTGTTCCTTAAGGAAGAGCTATTTTCAAACACATAAGGATAAGAGGAAACACCAGAATCTACCAAAATAAACATGTATTTTAAACGAAACACTTAACTATTACAAACCAACAGTAAACACATTTCTATCTTTGGCATCAAAGATCTTTTAATGACAAAAAATAAACAAATAGGATTCCTGTAAACAAACCAATTGCCGATTAGTATTTTTTTATCGCGACTCTATTTTAATAGCGTTAAACATTAAATTAACGTACTCTCGTCTACAAACACATATGACCTAGGTTCAAGAACAAGGGTTTCTACTCTCCTATAAACGTGGGACGTACTTAACTTCTACTATCGCAATAGGAATATAAAGGTTATTTTAAACTTACAGGTAGGTATTAGGGATTGCCAGATGTCGCTGGAGGACTTATCTCTCGCTTTGACGTGTTGTGGCCGCTGTTTGAATTTTCGTGGAAGGATTGCTTGTCGCCTGTGACGGGGGCTGATTCTTCAACGTAATTAAAGGACGGGAGCTCGTTGGGGCTGGGTTCTTCTCCTCTCACTCTTACGGAGCTTGAGATGTGAGAGTCGCTCGAGTGTGAGCGGCTTTGCTTTTCTTCAGTCGGACTTCTTTGCAGACTCAAAAGGCTTCTTCGGTATGGCACCGATATAAAGCTTGACTATTTAGGTTAATACGGCCCTGAAAGGGGAGATCGATTTTCTCAATCTGATCCTATCGTTTCTCACGGAAATAGTCTTGTATGGCTGAAGGATCGATCTTCACGAACTAACCCTTCTTCTGGCGTATCGACTTCTAATCTTTTTGTCTGGCTGAAAGATCGATCTTCACGAACTAATCTTTCTTCTGGCGAATCGACTTCTAATCTTCTTGTCTGGCTGAAAGATCGATCTTCACGAACTAATCTTTCTTCTGGCGAATCGACTACTAATAATCTTCTTGTCTGGCCAATGGATCGATCTTCACGAACTAATCCTCCTCTGGCGTATTGACTTCTGATAATCCCCATTTCTTTCATTGCGGGGCTTATTTATAGCCGGATTGCCGCCCCATCTAAAGGGGGAAGTGAACAGGCCACAGAGGAAAAGGGGGGGGGGAGCGAATGGTGAGTTAGCATCTGGGGCAAGCGAGAATTCCTGAGGTGGCAATGGGGTGCCCAAGTCAGCTCGCAAATTAGAGGCTCGCAACCGCACCGCTACTTGGCGTGCCTTCGGACTCAAACCGCTTTTTTTTTCCATAACCACGGGTTTATGGGTCTCGTAGGTAATTGGATCGTTAGAGCGTCGTTTAAGGACCTTAGGTGGTCGCCTTAAAACAGATGTTAGCTTCAACTGCCCACAGCGGCGGGGAGATCACACATGGTAAGCATTTTCGCCGGCTACCTTTCCCACGCTTCTCCTCATAAGGGAGGGGGGCTTTCATGTACCTATACTCCTCCAGGATGCTTAATGTAGCCATTTCTCCACAATAACCTTATAAACGACCTTACCGCCCTGGGTTACTCTGCCAGGAGTTTTAAAATCCTGACGGTATGGCCCTTGGAATCATTGAAACACTCAAGACTTTCTCGGTTATATGATAATAATATTTTTTTGCTTGCCCTTTATTCACAGGCCCTGCAAGACATAAGTATAGCGCTGCTGTCTTTGGAGAAAGGTGGTATGGTGTTCAGGTATAATCTCAATGAAATATCATCGAGTAAATCTCTTGTCTTACATTAGAAACAAAGCTGATATCTTGAAGAATGAGAAGGTCTTCTTCTTTCCATTTCATTCACATATACACAACTTTTGAAAGCTTATACTATAAGAAACAAGATCAGTGGCTTTAAAACTCTTTCTTACAATAATATCAGGCTAGTCATTAACCCATAATGTCAAGACACAGCACAGAACAGCGAGCAAGAATTGTGACAATTTATTTCCAATATAATAAAAAATTGTTACTGTGCAGAAGAACTTTGGAACAATATTTAATCACAGGAACAGTCCCTTGAGGCATTACATCCTTGCAATGGTTCATGGTTCAGAGAATCCGGGTCAACAGGTGATAGAGAACGCTCTGATAGACCAAGATATGTATGACATGTAGGTGTCCTTCAGCGTTTGTTAACCAGAGTTCAACAACAACCACAAACTTCAACTAGGAAACGTTTCAGTCAACTCGAATTTATTTGAACATTATTGCAACGCATCCTATCAAATATTTAAAACTTCCTTAATACAAATTTCAAATACCTCAACAAGTAACTATAGCAGATTCTCAAAAAAGAAGAAACTTTGTATTTTGAAGACTAAGAAATGAACCGACATTTACCACGCATCTAATCATCGCTGAAGAAACCTCTTTTCTTTTTTTCTGGATAAGTTAATAAACAAAATTATCGATTATTATGGGCTAAAAACCCCATGATCATTCACAAGCAGCTTCCTATGCACAAAAGGGTAAGCTTTAATGCTGCATAACCAGTTCGAGAACAGTCACAGTAAAAGGGAACATTTACAGAGAAATTATACGATATTATTTATTGCCAGAATTTGAAGATTTGGATATGCACGATATGTGGTTTAAAAAAAATGGAGCGACACCACACACAGCGAGAAAATCCATGGAACCAATAAGTGCAGCTTTTTTTGGTCCCTTACGGTCGTATGCTGAAACAAATGTGAAATACACATTTGAGCAAAAAACTTCTTTTTTTATGTATTTTACATTTTAGCCTTTTGCATATAATAAATTTATAAATAATTGTGAAGCTACACTAAATCTGATAAAAGTGTATTTCGCATTTTTCTTAGCATACGGCCGATTTCACATTTAGAGGATGATTCTTGGCCAACACGATCATCTGATTTTACCGCTCCAGTTTTTTTTCTTTGGGGATAGCTTAAAGAAAAGATATACATAAATAAACTTAATAATATTCAAGAATTGAAACAAAATATCATTGAAGAAATCGAAAAAATCACTTCTGATATTTTGGAAAATGTCATGGAAAATATGATACAAAGAAACTGCTTTTGTTTTAACAATAATGGAGAACATTTGAAGGATATTGTATTTAAATAATAAAAGTTCAAGATCTCTTTTTCATTTCTTATATCACACACTATTATAACTGAATTATTTTTTGTTATTAGTTTTTCAACATTTTAAATAAATTTCCGGTCACCCTTTATTTGATCTTGTTAAAATTGTTTTCCCAGAACAACATCTTATGTAGGGTGAATACTTGTTGCGAGGGAGAGACAGGGGATGATGAAGCCAATTACCTTAACGCAGCCTACGATTTTGTTAAAAATAATATTAATTGTGAGCGTATTTGCATAATCATCCACTCCATTGGTGGCCCCTTGAAAAAGCTACTCTCTTAACTCTCTATTAAGCAACCTCATCGCTCAACAGAATTCTTGACGCAATGGTGATGGCTCTTCTACAAAAAAAAAAACAACCAGGAACTCTCCAATTATTTGGGCTATTAAATTGCCTTAATATTTGACTGGTAGTCAGAAACATGGCTCTGTCTCTGTGAGCTGGCATTTTCCCACTTACCATCAGACTTCATGGGAACACTAGACTCGTTATTAGAGTGCTCAGGAAAGCAAAAGACCAACGAGGCTCTCAAAGTAATTATTCTGCGGCACCACAAGCCTTCTGATTAGCAACGATGACCATAACACACGGGTAATTGGTGAACCCGGAAATTTGTCCTAACAAGAAGTTTACCATCTTCTGGTAAACACAAACCAACCAACCCTGCTGATCATAACGAGTTTTCTCCAGCAGGTACTTTACCGCTTCATACTTGTCATTCAGTGTAGTCAAGTGGGTGAGAAGTACAAAGAAAAACTGCTTGCCAGTGTGGGGTAGAATACACTTCAGCAATCTCTTGCTGCATTTAATGAACAGTGTCCAATTATCGGGTTGGTACTGTGGTACTCTAAGCTTGTGCATAAGCTGCGCAATATCTATACAGTACACCAATTCCTTCTATTTAGAGAAAAAACAGGTAATCTTGATGTCTTTTGCAGGACAGGTGATGCGAGCAGTGTCAGAGTGTTTTTTTTTTCTTCAATTTGGATCACAACATTTCGACAAAGGGCTTTTACAAGCTGATATCGGGACTAGATCATTTAGCTCTTTTTGAGAAAATAATGTGGGGCATCATCGTCAATAAAATTTCCCCTTCTTTATTTTTTTCAAGACTGGACGAGTCTTCGTCACCAAAGACAGGTACCTGAATTTCATCACAATGAGCTACAAAACGATGAGCTGATTGAAGATCAGGCTACTCGAGGCTACTCTGGTTCTTTTTCTTGATCTCAGTCGAATCAATAGTTCGAAAGTACCAGTCAGTTCCATGTTTTGTCGGCTCTTTCCCCAACATTGGAATTCCAAACTTCAGACATCTCTTCTTGCTTTTGGCCGAACGACGAAGATACTCGGTTCAAGCTTCATCCTGCTCATCAAGCTTCATAGCAAAATAAGCAGGGTAGGTACGCCTTATGAAATTTGTGGCTGGAATCCTGTTAGGAACACAGGTGTATAAGCTGCAAATTTAGCAGGATACATCGGGCTTATATTTACGAGACTTTCTGGCCGGATCTATTTCATTCACAAGCACTCCCAAAATACCAGTTAATCAAAATTGCCGCATTGTAAACTTTGCAGAATTCTTTTATTTAAATAAATAAGAGATGTATTTGCATCATATAAAATACCCCTACATGTAAAAAATACGTATAAAAACATAATTTGGCTCGAGCACGTCTCACTGTAACTTGACAATGCGTCCGTGGAGACTTGTCTTATAGTCCGTTTAATCTATCTGACAGTACTTCTCGACTCCAGACAACGTTAGAGTCAGCAGGAAAGCAGGGAAACAATGAAATCAAAAATATATATTCCTGACAGTGAGGCATGTTGCTCCATCTGTAATCCTATGAGACTGCTATCATGTTCATGGGGTGGGACGTCTTACCGTTTATAATGGCTCCATGAATTCAGAGAAGTACCAAACTCTACTTAGTTATTACATGATTCAGAGTTGTCCGAAAGCCTTTGGACAGTATTGTATATATATATGTATATATATATATATATATATATATATATATATATATAGATATATTTATGTCTAAAATGTAGTACTTTGCACAAAATTGGTACTTCTGCCATAATTCTGCCATAATTAAGTTTTAGATGTCAGAGTTATGCTAGTAAAATAATTTAGCAAGTATAAACAAGAGCCCCTGTTTCTTTTGGCCCAAAATCATTCGCATGCTTTGTAAGTGTTATGCAAAACTATGTTTTTAAAATCTATATGAATGGGTGCATTGCTAACAAAAGTACTGGTTAGTGAAGGACTTATTTTGATTTACATCAAATAAAATTAAAGCTTTTTATAAACCATTTTTAAAAACCAGATTCAGTAGAAGATATAATACAAAGAAAAACAGAAAATTGCGTTGACTGTGATGATTGGGAAGAACTGTTTTCAGGAACGAATTAATACCTCAAAGTGCTATCTATTACTTTCTTCTTTCTCACCTATTACCTCTGAACATTAATCGTACGTGTTACATTTCACCACCTAGCACGACCTAACTCCATCACCAGCCCAGAGCTTGATACAGTTTGAAAGTAAGATAGAGTGAACCCTTGCACGAGACCCTGTTAGGTAGCAGGAAAAGGGAGAGTCGGTCATCGACCACGAGCCTGAAACCAACCGTGGACTGCTGTTAGGGCTAAGACTATTTCGGTAGGTTGATCAAGGAGTGTGCAAATTCAAATAAGTAGGAAAGATATAAATATATCTAACATAATGAAAGCTTCACATTAGAAGAAAAATAAATAATAATTGGGGACACTAACTTTTTCAAATAAATTAAACATAAAAAGAGAGCAAGAAAAAATAGATAATAGGCGCTCCAGGGTACAAATTGGGATCGAGTACAAAAGAAATGCACTACAGGGGACAAGGGAATCCCCAAAACCAGATTGGAGCAAACTGCTCAAAATTGGCACGGGGAAATGTAAATAGCATTTGTGAACTTGATACATAACAGGATATTTCGTAATATGCCACCAAGAAAGTGATGCAGAAAGATTAGTTTAACAAGAAGGAATCAAAACCCCTTAGGAAGATTTGGATGAACCCAGGAATTCCTCCTCATATTATCGTGTATATATTCCTAATTTGCAGAAAGATTTTAAACAATAAATTGAGAATAGCAACCAAATTATTAAAAGGCAAACACGAGAGCCAAAAATGGATTACTCGCGTTTTGCATGAGAATCACAACAGGAAATATTCAAAAGAAAAAATTGATAATTTATAGTGTTGTAACTGCTAAGCACTAAAAAACCGTACAACAAGAGATTGCACAGTGAGGGAAAAAGATTTTCAGAATGTTCTGGTGAACATGGATGGAGAGAGTATAACTCCCCCACAAAGAAATGCTTAAATTGTAACATAAACCATCATAACTTAGCAATGAACTGTCCCAAAAGAAAAGAAATTATAGAGATGAAAGAGAGAGAAAAAGCCCAGGCTATACAGACTGTGCAAAATACCATTTATGCCGGAGAAGCAAAAGACACTGTAAATAAAATGAAGGAAGCGAAAAAAATATAAATATACAATAAAAGTAGGATTGAACGTCTTAGTGTGCATATGATATACACACATGGCCAACATAGGCCAACCAGGAACGTTAACAAACACGCTGAACCAATAACACTGTACAACAATGAAAAAAAAACCCGAAAGTGAGAATAACCTTTTCTAGTGGTATTATTTTGCGGAAATCACGAATATAATATCTGCCTCGTTCTGAGACCTTCGAGTTTCTCGTAAATTACTATTTTACGCACATTAAATTTACTGATGGTTCCGTCGGTATTGAATAAAAACAGGATTGGGCCGAAACTGACAACTCTAAATGTTATAAACGGATTTTGATATAATTTTAATAGAGTATTCCCAAGGTATTTTTCAACCTAACCTATGAAATTTTTGAAAGCATACTCAATACCTTTTTAGTTATATGAGTCCAAATCCGTGATAACTGTTACGTAATGCTTGATAATTTTGTAACTTACTATAAATGCTTCTTATTTTTAATTTTTTATTCAATATTTGTTGCTGTTACTATTTATAATATTTTTCACATATACAGTGATTTTCTTTATAGGAGACAGGGCTAAAATGCCTAGACAATGAAAAAGTTCCACAGACAGATATATATGTGGATGGAGTATGTAGCAGGATGCCCGTTTTTCTGATCACTCCACTCTTTGACAGCACTTTTGTGTCGTGTTATTCCTTGTGGTAGTGATATACTTCTTTGATGAAGTAGGCTTTGATCTAAGAGTGCTAATTCGGTTGTTGTGTTCTTAATAAAGAGCTAATTCAACACGTAAGGATAAGAGGAAACACAGGATTTATACCAAAATAAACATATTTTAAACGAAACACTTAACTATGACAAACAAACAGTTATCACCTTTCTATCCTTCTTTCAATGTTAAACTCGACTATTTCGCTTGTCATCTAGGCCTCTCACAATGCCTGCTATGACAAAAATAAACAAATAGGCTACACGTAAACACACCAATTGCCGATTAGTATTTGATTAGCGTTAAACATTAAATTAACGTACTCTCGTCTACAAGCAAATATCACCGAAGTTAACGAACAATGGTTTCTACTTCCCTTAAAACGTGAGACGTATTAAACTTCTACTATCGCAATATGAATATAAATGTTCTTTCTAACTTACATGACAGGAGGTATTAGGGATTGCCGGATGTCGCTGGAGGGCTTATCTATCGCTTTGGAGTGTTGTGGCCGATGGTTGAATTTCGTCGAGGAGGGATGGCTTGACTCCTCTTGGTGTCTGATACTTCAACGTAATTAAAGAATTGGAGCTCGTTGGGGCTTGGTTCTTCTCCTCTCACTCTTATGGTGCTTGAGATGTTAAAATCACTCGAGTGTGAACGGGTTTACTTTTCTTCAGTCAGACTTCTTCTCAGTCTGTAAAGGATTCTTCGGTATGGCAAAGATATAAAGATTGACTATTTATGTTAATACGGCCCGGGAAGGGGGGGGATTGATTTTATCAATCTGATCCTATCGTTTCTCACGGGAATAGCCTTGTATGGTTGAAGGATCGATCTTCACGAACTGAACCTTCTTCTTTCTTATCGAATTCTAATCTTCTTTTTGGCTGAAGGATCGACCTTCACGAACTGATCCTTCTACTTTCATAACGACTTCTAATCCCCTCTCTTTCTTGGCGGGGCTTATTTATAGGCGGAACATCGCCCCATCTAAGGGAGAAGTGACCAGGCCACCGGCACGGGAACGCAAATGGTCAGAACGAGAAGTGTCGAGGTTGGCACTGGGGTGCCCATGTCCACTCACTAATTAGAGAGACTCTCAACCGCACCGCTACTTGGTGGGCCTTTTGACTAGCACCGCTTTTTTTCATAACGACGGTTTATGGGTCTCGTAGGTAATTGAATCGTTAGAGCGTCATTTAAGGGCCTTATGTGGTCGCCTTATAACAGATGTTAGCTCCAACTGCCCAAAGCGGTGGAGAGATCAAACAGGGTAGGCAGTTACGGTTATTCGCCGGCTACCGTTCCCACGCTTCTGCTCATGAGAGTGCTTTAATGTACCTATACTCCTACGGGATGCTTAATGTAGCCATTTCTCTAGATTTACCTCCCTTCTAAAGAAATTAATGGGAGGGGGGGGGGTATTCCAATCCAACTCTTACAATAATATACATAGGTAACTTACTGAACATTTTTTTTACAATAAATTCTAGTTCACTCGGGAATGCCTCGATAACATTTCACCTGACCTTACATTAATTCCTATATTACTATGCCAACTTAGGAGTTTCCTTTCTCCTACTAGGGGATTACTCACCCCTACTTAATTACGATTCAACTGATTTACCTTTAACTTTACTATAATACAATAGTTGGGCTGCTCCTTAAACGTCGAAAAGATTCCCACTTAACGAGTCGGCCATACAATTGTTGGACCCTTTTATATAGTGAATGGAGTACTGGTACTCCATCTCAGGAGCCTTCCATTCTTACTCTTATTTTTACTTAAGTATGACAACGGTTTATGGTCGCATTCCAACTTAAACTCGCGCCCTATTAGATAATATTTGAATTTACCTACGGACCATATTATGACCAAAGCTTCGATTTCGATTGTAGCGTAGGCTTTTTCTCCATTCGAAAGTTTCCTACTGACATAAGCTATGGGATAGGCTGTTTCGTCATCTTCGTATTGAAGCAATACTCCGCCTTACCCGTTTTGACTAGCGTCCGTGCGAATGCCGAAGATCTTGTTGGAATTTGGTGAGCGAAGAATGGGCGCAGTTACAAGTTTTCCTTTATGAACCTCCGACTGAGTTATTGCATGGGGGTTCCACGTGACAGGGTCTGACGCTGTCTTTTTTAACAAATCATTCAGTGGGGCCACGATGGAAGTGAAGTGTGGCACAATACGCTTGTAAAACAAGGCGGCTCCCATGAAAGATCAGAGTTGTTTCTTTGTTTTCGGCCGGGGCATCTTGACTATGGCGTTGACATTTTCTTGCTGGGTAGTCAAGTGTTTTTGTCCTATTTTGAATCCCAAGTATTCAATGGATTCCTAGGGGAAATAGCACTTGGTAGACCCGTCGGTTAGACCTTGCTCCTTCAATTTCTCCAGCAATGAGCGTAAGGCGTGTAAGTGTGACTCCCATGTACGGGTAGCTACGTACACGTTGTCAAGGTAAAACGACACGTCACTTATGCCAACAATAATTCGCCTCATCATCCTATTTTAATTGCTACCAGCTTTAAGTAGTCCGAAGGGTAGCCTGGAAAACTGTAACAGACCTCTCTCGGTCGCAAAAGCCGTCAGTTTTTTGGACTCATTAGCGAGAGGTATTTGATAGTACGCTTTACACAAATCCAATTCGGTGATGAATTTAGCTCTTTAAATAAATGGAGATTTTGATCTATTAGCGGGATGGGCTCGGCGTCGAAAACGGTCACTGAATTCAATTTTTGGATTCCACGCACATCCGAAATGATTGATCAGGTTTCTTAACCATTACGATGGGGGAGCAATAATCGGACTCCGATGGCTCTAAGATTACCAATTTTAATACATTCCGGACGTCATTATTGAAGGCTTCTGGTAGGTGGATCGGTAAAGGATATGGTTTGCTTTGCACTACTGAATTAGTTTTTAGTTTTATTTCATAGATGAAATCCTTGGCACATCCGGGGGTTTCAGAAATGACTTCTGGGAATTCCATGAGCAAGTTCAACATTTCCGCTTTCTGTTGAATCTCTAAGTGGGGATTTATCTTTAAATCCACCCGAGGGTCTTCCGGGGTAGGTGAGAGCGATGGAAGTTCGTATTCCTCGTCTTGCTGCACACACACGGTGTGTATGACTTGCAGGGGCGTACCCGGGTAAACGGCATCCATCGGTTCTTCTTCGTCTAGAAGGGTAATATTCTTTATGCACGCGCGGCGGTGATATTTTTTTAGCATGTTTATGTGATAGGTTCTTCGCCCTGTTGGGGTATCTATCAACTAATCGACGGGTCCCCCTGCCTCGATTACTTCAAACGGCCTCTTCCACTGGGCCCATAACTTATTATTTTCAGTTGGGAGTAATAATAAGACTTCATCTCCTGCCTTTAATTTTCGCGCCTTTGCTTTCATATCAAAGTAGTCCCGGTATTTGGCTAAATTTTTCTCGGCTTAATCTCGAGCTAATCCCGAGCAGTATTCTAGGCGTTCGCGCATTTCCATCACGTAGGCGTAAGACGATTTGATTTCTTGGTCGAGATGCGCGTTGGAAAATAATTCCTTAAGAATACTCATAGGACCTCGCACATTTCTCCCGTATAATAGCTCAAAGAGCGAGAATCCCAACGTCTGATAAGATATTTCTCGGCAGGCGAAAAGGGCTGCAGGCAGGTATCTGTGCCACTGTGTAGGGTTGTTTTGACACAACTTCTCCAATATATTTTTGAGAGTCCCGTTTAATTTCTCGCAGATTCCGTTAGTGGATGGATGAAATAGACTCGTAAAAATTGGCTTGACTAGCAGTAGTTTATTAAAATACTCCATCAATTCTGAGGTGAATTGGCGCCCTCAATCCGATAGAATTTCTTTAGGCAGGCCTACTCGTGCAAATATTAAAATTAATGCTTCGCGCAGGAAATAGTGTCAATCTTCCGTAGTGCCACGGCATCTGGGAACCGGGTGGCACAATCCACTAGGGTAAGGATGTAGGATTGTCCTCCGCTTGAAGGGGGGTGAATTGGTCCCACCAAATCAATAGCCACTCGAAAGAAAGGTTCGGTATGACGGGCACTTTTTGTAATGGCGCGGGAGGTACCCGTCCTCTGGATGGGTCTTTTTGACACACGTCGCAGGATCGGCAATGGGCAACAATTTCCCTGGCGGCCTGGGGCCAATAAAAGTCTCTGAATATCCACTGTGCCGTTTTCTTGTGCCCATAGTGTCCGGCTAATATTCCATCATGCGTGGTATTCCAGATTCTTTACGTGTATTCTTGAGGTACACACAGTGCTTTGTTGCTCTCCTTATCCTCCTTGCTGATAGTACGGTAGAGAAGTGAGTATTCTACGATATATTGGAGAGGCTTCTTTACTTTCACTTGGAGAGTTTCACCCTTAATAGCTTTCTCCCATTAAGGTGGAAAAGTGGGACATTTCTTCTGAGCAATAGCGAAGGAAGTCAGTTTTAACCCATTGTCTTCGAGGGTAATCCTCGGGGTCAACTCAGCAGGTTGCTCTTTCCTCTGGGCTTCTTGTGCCCGGGTGACTACTTGTCAGGCCACTTCTTGCTGGGGAATTAGGGGGTTTTGTTCGATTAGCACTGCCCAGAACTTAATCGGAGCTATTACCACGTATGTTCAACCGGTGAAATATCTGTATTGGACATGACATCTCACGACGGGGAATTGATTGTCGCGTCCTAAAAAGTCGTGGAAAGATTGCGAATTTCTTATGGTTAGGGTTTACTGGGGGCAGCAACTTATCGGATACCACTATGCACGTACATTCGGTGTCTCTGACTAAAGTGGATGCTCGGCACCCATTAACAGTGCCCTCTTCAAATTTTAGGTCGCCTTGCGAACTTTTGTTGAATAAAAAGTTTACCTGTTGCTGAGGCCCTTCGGATGTTGGCGCGGGGATGGAGGACGCATCAGCTTGTCCTGCTGGGATTGAGGCAGTCAGGTTTTGCACCTGTTGTTTCGAGGTCTTCCTTAGTCGGGAGTTCTGTGGGCACTGGAAACTCAGGTGACCTATTATCCCGCAGGTATAACAAGTGGCGGGCTTCCTGGGATACGTGCCGGTATTAGGGTATGATCCTTGTGGAACTCTAACTTCTTTTTGATTATTTTCTCCTCCAAATTTGGCTTATAAGTTCCTTTTGCTGCTAAGAACTTAAAGGGCTTCTTCTGTAAATGCCTTGGTGGCGAACCATTTTTCTTTGGGAGGGAGCCTTCTCTTTCTTGTACTCCCTCGGATAAACGATGATTTACCGCGTGGAGGTCAGCCTCGTCCAGACACTCGTTGAAGGTAGAAGCTTTTCGGTCCTTAACGAATGCACGTATTTCCTGAGGTAGTGTGCTTAGTAACTGATCTCTAGGCATGAAGTCGACGACCGAAGCGACTTTGTTCTCTACCCCTTCTGACTCCATCCAAAACTGTAGGCTTCGACGAAGCTCAAAGCCAAAATGTTTGTATGTTTGTCCAGGTCTTATACGAGCCTGCCTGAACTTCATCCTATATTCTTCCGGGTTAAGGTTTGTTGCTGAGAGAAGTTCGGCTTTGAGAGTGGAATAACTAACAGTCGCTTCTGATGGTAAAAATACAAATATCTCGCTCATCTTACGATTGAGTAGCGGTTTACTTTCTGGCGACTCCATCTTCTTCTAGGTCGCAATTATTGACTTCGGATATTTTCTCAAAATGGGAGAGATATGAGCATAAATCTTCTTCGTCCCTGTACTCCGAGAGTTTCATGCTGGCCGCTGGTGACACTCCTGTGTTGGATGACACTGACGGCACCTCTAACTGGTCTTTGCTAAGAGCTCTTTAGTGTGCCCTTTGCTTCTCTCTTTGATCAGCTTCCATTTTCATTTTATGTTCCTCTCTTCTTTCGTCTCTTTCGTATCTCTCTTTCTCCTGAATAAACGAGTTCAGCTCGGTTCCTTCCAGTCCGAGGCTTTGACTTTGCTTCCGATAAAGGTCAAACGATGCCATCGCGTTTATGTCAGTCATCTACCTTGTTGTAAATCAAGCCTGACCTACTCCACCACGGAAACTTACCACTTAGCCTAACAATTACATTTAGCTTGTTCGCACCCCTAACTTTACCAATTTTCCTCTGGTCAAATATTCTATTATTCCTCGTATCCATTTAAGTGTTAGCTCTTCCTTAATTAGACACTGCTGGGTTCTTTCTAATATAAACCCTAAAGACCTGACAGAACTTTTATGTAGCAGGATGGGCTTTGTTTATCACCCCACACCTGACACCACTTTTATGTAGGAGGATGGCCTTTTTTTTATTACTCCACTCTTTGACACCCCTTTTGTAGCGGTATGCTTTGTGGTACGTGAGTTACTTCTTTGATAAGAACATAAGAACATAAGAAAAGAAGGAGACTGCAAAAGACCATTCATGGCCTACACTTGGCAGCTCCTGTTAGGCTTTGATGAAGTAGGCTTTGATCTAAGAGTGCTAATTTGGTTGTTTTGTTCTTAATAAAGAGCTAATTCAACACGTAAGGATAAGAGGAAACACAGGATTTATACCAAGATGAACATATATTTTAAACGAAACACTTAACTATGACAAACAAACAGTTATCACCTTTCTATCCTTCTTTCAATGTTAAACTCGACTATTTCGCTTGTCATCTAGGCCTCTCACAATGCCTGCTTTGACAAAAATAAACAAATAGGGTACACGTAAACACACCAATTGCCGATTTGTATTTTTATCGCGACTCTATTTGATTAGCGTTAAACATTTAATTAACGTACTCTCGTTTACAAGCAAATATGACCGAGGTTCGCGAACAATGGTTTCTACTCCCCTTAAAACGTGAGACGTACTAAACTTCTACTATCGCAATATGAATATAAATGTTCTTTCTTACTTACATGACAGGAAGTATTAGGGATTGCCGGATGTCGCTGGAGGGCTTATCTCTCGCTTTGGAGTGTTGTGGCCGATGGTTGAATTTCGTCAAGAAGGGATGGCTTGACGCCTCTTGGTCTCTGATTCTTCAACGTAATTAAAGAAGAGGAGCTCGTTGGGGCTTGGTTCTTCTCCTCTCACTCTTACAGAGCTTGAGATGTTAGAATCACTCGAATGTGAACGGGTTTACTTTTCTTCAGTCAGACTTCTTTTCAGTCTGTAAAGGATTCTTCGGTATGGCACCGATAAAAAGATTGACTATTTATGTCTATACGGGCCGGGGAGGGGGGATCGGTTTTATCAATCTGATTTTATCGTTTCTCACGGAAATAGTCTTGTATGGCTAGAGGATCGATCTTCATGAACTGAACCTTCTTCTCTCTTATCGAATTCTAATCTTCTTGTCTGGTGAAGGATCGATCTTCACGAACTGATCATTCTACTTTCGTACCGACTTCTACTCTCCTCTCTTTCTTGGCGGAGCTTATTTATAGAAGGATCATCGCCCCATCTAAGGAAGAAGTCACCAGGCCACCGGGAGGGGAACGCAAATAGTCAAAAAGAGAAGTGCCAAGGTTGGCACTGGGGTGCCCAAGTCCGCTCGCTAATTAGAGAGACTCAACCGCATCGCTACTTGGCGTGCCTTTTGACTCTCACCGCCTTTTTATCATAACCACGGGTATAGGGGGCGCGTAGGTAATTGGATCGTTAGAGCGTTGTTTAGGGGCCTTATGTGGTCGCCTTAAAACAGATGTAGCTCCAACTGCTCAAAGTGGCGGGAAGATCAAACAGGGTAGGCAGTTACGGTTATTCACCGGCTACCGTTCACACGCTTCTCCTCATGGGGGGCTTTAATGTACCTATACTCCTCCAGGATGCTTAATGTAGCCATTTCTCTACCTAGTACATTAATACAATACAAGAGACTGTTGAATAAACATGTTACGAAACTTTATTTGCTTTACATACTTTGGATGTAAACTGGGTGACCAGTAGAAACGCTGGGCACCTCACATATGTTGTGCCAGGTTACAAGTTCTCTTTCTGCCTAATGGGAAGGCAAAGAGCCAGGCCTCATGTTTGGCGTACCAATGGTATGGAGGGAGCAAAATGACTAATCAACCGATTGCTACTTCTGTTTAACAGATATTACAGGTGGGTATTCAATGTGTTTTTTTCCTGGTCTTTAAAATGTTTTCAAGATATGTATCAATTAAAAATATCAAAATATCAAATACATAATATGTTGTATTTCCACTTTTCTGCAAGTCATCACAGCCAGTAGTATCAATTTTTAGTATGATTTTATTTTATTTCATTGCAGGTCGCAACAGAAAATGCAAGAAATCTATCATGTATCGAGATCTTCACTCTGAAATTCGCCCAGTTCGACATTCAATTGCTATTCCTGTACCACAGCCGCCCTCTGAAGAGGAAATTATCAACGTAATCACTCCTTGAAACAGAAAGCCCCAGGACCATCAAGCTCACAACAATCAACTTCATCACTTGTATTAAAAACATCTTTAATACAAATTTAACCACTGGTTACTTCCTGATACATTAAATTAACGAAAATATTGTTCATCCCCAAACCATGCAAAACTTCAAACCTTCTAAATAGTTACAGGATTATTTATACTCGTATCTTTATCGGCTTTTTTCTACAAAGTTTTAGAAAAGGTAATGGCAAGAAGATTAATAGAATATATATAAGAAAATAATCTCTAAAATAAATTCAATTTTGGATTCCATACAAACAGGGATACCGCCATGGCACTCGGTAATAATAGAGCAAGCAAAACGAACAAAAGGTATATATGCTTTATGATAAGTGACAGACAAATCCGTTGATAAATTCTTGATCAAAGGCTTAAAATATAAAATCCTAAATCTCAAAATAAAAACAATTTGGAAATATTTATCTGCAACTATATCACGAAAAGAAAAGCAATAATCGTGATAAATGAATACGAGGGATCAGAATTTGAAATGAAAGCCGGATTGCCGCAAGGCGGTTGTTTATCTCTCACTCTATGTATATGCAGTAGCGGACGTGCCACCACCAATAAGACCAGATACGCTGAACACCCAGTTAGTATAACATCACTAAGCAGAGGTGAAATACGGCGATCGCGATTAACGGCACTGGATAATAGTAACATGAATAGATATAAAAAAAAATGGAAAATACGTACGAACATCACCCAATTTACTGTAATTCCTATTGAAAGAAGGAAAACAGCCGATCTAATATATGAAGAAGAAATGTACAAATAAAGATCCAAAGATAAAGCTTTGGGTAAAAAAAAAACATAAACAAGTTAGATAAGTCATCACCGAGAAAGGATACAACGAACAATCCCAACCTTACAATTACTATTTTTAATCCGAGGAATTTCTATGCGGAACAAGAGAAAAATTTATATGGCATTGGGAAGGGCAACACTTAGCTCTCAATATCATTGCATATGATGTCACAGTCAAGAAAAAAAAATGATATGCAAAGAGTACAGAATAAGGCAATAAGTTGGATAACGAACGCCAGAAAGAGAGAAAGGAAAAAGGAGCGTCCCTTACATAGATCCCAATATACCACCAATAAATAATGTCATCCGAAAAGGGCAGAAGATATATGGCAAGAAATCAATAATCTCTCACAAGATTTCACCGAACATAACGATATCCCCAACGATCAAAGCAGTCAATTTCATTTCCAAACATCAAGATATTGGCTGAGGAGAGAAAAGCCCATATATATATATATATATATATATATATATATATATATATATATATATATATATATACACCTGATTAAATCAGGAATAATAGCAAAGGAACATAAAAATTCACCGAAGAGAAAAAGAAAGAAAACCGACAACGACAAAAAATACCAAAAGGAGACAAATTATCCTTCGGGAATAATCATTGAATAATGAGAACCGAATTAAGACAATCAAGCAATGTGAACTGAATGATAAAAAACGAATATGGAATATACACGAAAAAAATAAATGAAATAAGAAACCTGTTAAATAAAATGACACCAAACAAACAATCGAAGAAGATAGACTAAATTAAATAAATAAAAATTAAAACACGCTATGCAAAGAATATAGAATAAACCAAGGGCATAAATGTCACCAGAGTAACATAGAGACTTTAAGTGTGAAAAGGGAAGAATGAATGATAAGTAAATGCCTTATTGCGATTCGGAATCCACATCAATCAGCAGGTTCCCATATCCTTTGGGCCTGGGTGTTTCCTTTTCACCTTTGAATATCGAGATTGTTTATTCCTCCTCCTGTCTCCTCACTAAACTTTAATTTTTCCAATCTTCTACTATAAGCCTTCTACGAAACCTTGCTCTGGACTCCCAACCAAGCACTTTCCCCTTGGCTCACCTAAGCTGAGGATCAGAAGTGTGGGAAGTTTCTCCGGGATCGTTGGTGTGGGATAAAGGATAGGAGGACCTTCGAGCCATCCCCTCCCTTAAAATTAACAAGCAAAAAACTGGTTAGTGATATGACGGTTCTAATTTGGACCCGTTTTACTGATCACCCTGTACAATATAGCATATATTATCATTTTATTTGTGTTACATAAACTACCTTATGCTCCTACTGGTGTATCATTAATTTAGAGGATGTAAATAATAATGCGTTAAAATCTTTTGTTTAATTTAAATTTCTTTAATTTAAGGCGAAGCCAAGGAGGATGTATGGGGCAGAAAGTCTGTAACAAAGTCTGTATACGCAATGAAAATATGTGTAAGTTATAAAGACAGATCAGCATGTACGCAATGGGGCCGGGGGGGGCATTTCAGGACACATTTGAAGTGAAGATTCATGATGGTATTTCTGTTCGACCAGATTTAGTGTGCTTGATTTTAAAGTTGTATTATGGAAGATTATAGTATTATGGAATTTGGTTGCGACTAAGCATTCACTTCTCGGATACACCGACCAAATACGACTATACGACGACAATATATCGTGATTTTATTCTCTGATATTCCTAAAAATTTACATTTATTATTAACAAATGAAATAAAAGTGCACGTGTGTCATATATTAATGTAATTTGAATCAAAGTGTGTGCATGTGTGTGTCTATTATTTTACAACCGACTTTTCATAGATAAAAGTTTATTTATGATTGTTTTTATTTGTTTTTCTATTTCCAATAAAGTCTCTATTTATTGGCCAAATTATTATCATCCATTAACAGGCGACAATCGAATCAGACACTCGAGAAGAAAACAAAACAAAATTTGTTTTATTTTGTAATTAAAATAGATCTTGGCCATATTTCACTTAAGTTGAGTGAGTTATTGCCTTGAGTTACAACACTTATACAGTTTAGCAGGAAAGAAGGATTTAATTTTTTCATTTTATTATATTTAATAAAAAGTGGTTGCGCCCGTTAATTACAATTATCGACAGATAAAGCGCACCATCCCATTTTTATGGTGCACTTAATATAATTTGGTGCGTTGATCTGGAAAGTGCAGTCAATTTTTTCATACTCGTATCATCTCGTCTCCATTTTTAGTGATTGCCGTGGAATGGCCAGATTCTCTCTCTCTCTCTCTCTCTCTCTCTCTCTCTCTCTCTCTCTCTCTCTCCCTCTCCCTCTCTCCCTCTCTCTCTTTATATATATATATATATATATATATACTCGTATATATACATATATACGTACTTACTTTTGGGACTTTGGGCCGAAGTTGGTTGAGGACCGTTAGTGAATGGGGAAATTGTTATGAAATGAATCCAGTGGCGATGGTTTATTATTAACTTTGCAGGGTCCTTTTTAAATCAAATATTTCAGAGTGAAGTTGGCCAAAGATTAACAGGTAGCTGGATGTTCGGATAACTTATATAAGTAAAAAGAGTAGAGCCATTAGTGTATGTCTTTGAAATGACATTGAATAGTTGCTACAGAATGGGCCTACACATTGTAAGCAAGATATTTTTCCTACTTGTCTGACCTTCGGGGCACATAAAAGAGTGGAATACTTACATCTAGACATTTCTAGATGTCATAAAACACAAGAAATACAATTTGAAATTATGCGGGACTTATAAGTCCTTCGTATATTAATGTAATTGCATTCAAATTTTTTAAATCTTTTCTGTTTTTATACACTTAGCACAGCAGAGAGATTAATCTATATTACGTGGAGTCAAGTGGCCTATGCGAGAAACATCGTAACCACGACTTCAAACATCGAGAATAAACCTATTGTCACCCATATAATGTTCTGTCCCCTTCGCTTCATATTAAGTGAAAAATAGCGTTAAATAACTTCTAACATCTTATGGACTCTTGGGATTTAGGATGTCTCTCAAATTTCATTGCCTTCTTTCACATCTGCACATTTTTTCTTTAGGAACTTGGAGCAGTTTATTGTAAAAAAATGAGAGCTTTTCCATTAATACTATCAGCGCTATGGAGCATCGATTCGAAAGTTTCTAGAACTAGGGAATGCTTGCAGATTACTGATGGATGTTTGACAGAGACCTGAAATTGGGCAACAGAGCTAGACCAAATTTCAACGTTTGCATATGAATGTGATTTGCCTTTGTTTCACTTATTTTAAGCTGCGCCAATATATATTTTATGTGACCTTTGTAATATTTCAATGGTACATCAAAAATAGACCTGGTTTTGTTTTTACTTGAAATGTTAGTTTGTGTTCATATATTAATTTGGGTATATTTCTCCTATATACTTGAAAGGTTCAATTTCTGCAATAAATCACAACCAGCCACAAAATTTACCATTATATACCTGTTAATGATATAAAAAATAAAGTGCTGGATGAAAATAATAATATAAATTAGAAAAAATGATGTGAATACACGAAAATGGACGGTAAATTCGAAACCTACATAAGAAAAAGTCAATTTTCTCACTGATGAGGAAAACAAGGTAAATATTTGAGACATATGTTATTATTATTTCTCTATAATCATAATATTATTATTTGCTAATATTGTAATTATTTACACTCTCTTGTGCGCGGAATTGTTCACCATAGGTCTGTGTACTACGTAATGACGTCATCCTATAAATAGTTATGTATACTTGGGACCTATGACATAATCATGTATTCCTGTTTACTACACATGGTTCCCTAATAGTGAAGTTTTCCTCCTCTGGAGCTTCTTCAGAGTAACAAGAAACTAAGACAAGAAATTGACGGGAGCACGGCTTATGTAGGACTGAACATTATTCTGTCTATAGTCTGAGCAAGGCGCTGATTCGTCTGTTTCTTGATTAGTTCACACTAGTATATGGGGTAGTCTATAGCCGATGATATATCTCCTTGCATCTAAAAATGGTAAAGCTGTCAAAAGAATGAGGAAGACCACTTGTTTACTCACGATCAGACTTATGTTCAAGAAGCCGGAGTTGGTATTCCGGCATTTTGACATGGCTATGGACGCTGCTTACAAAGCCTTCCTCCTCCTGTTGGCTTTGCATGAGACTGCTCTTGCTTCTTTCTAGCTGATGCGGTGGTCAAGATCTTGCAGCTGTTCCCTGAGGGCGGTGCTGAGCCCCTTACACTGGTCTCGACGCCACTATGTGTCTCGCAAGAGTAAGCCAGGGGGTGGTTGCTACATAGCACCCAGTATACTATCGAGTTCCTATTGATCTCTGCCTGAAGACGCAGATATCTCCAAGTTTAATACCAACTTTAAGGGCGACTCTGGTGGATGGTGCCATCCTTCTTCCTACTGGGATGTGGAGAGTGCTTCTTACCGCCCGATTGAAGCCACAGTGTACCTCAGCTTTTGGAACGAGTCTTGGAAGTACTTCTCCTCCTGTGGGATGAACTCGTGGCTGCTCATCCTCTATGCGTGCAAGAAAAACCCGATGACAAGGCCCATTTTGTCCGGTGGTCGTGGGCCGACAGGTAGTGGACTTTTTGGGATGGCTCTCTGTAGTCTTATGCAATTTAACGTCTAGGAATGGAAACGTGGCGTCGTCTCCCTCTTCTTCCGCGGTAAATTTGATTGTTAGGTGAAGCTACTCTCATGGTTAAGGCGTCGTGGGAGGATAATGATCGTGCCGTCTACGTATTTGACCCATTTGATGAGTGCCCTAAACACTTCCCTTATCAGTTCCTCCTTTATTTTCTCCATAAACGCGCAGGGTAAGACCGTGGGCCGTTTCGATTCCATGACCATCCCGTACACGTGTTGGTACTCCTACTCATGAAGAGCGAAGGTGTTGAACATGACACCGAGTCCAACCAGCTTCAAGAAATAGCGTAAAGGGAGAGGTAGAGACTCGGACCTGTCTCTAGTGATGATTCGGATTGCTTCCAATTCTTCTTCAATGGGGACATTACGGAAAAGGGAGACAACCTCGAAACTAAAGAGTCTGTTGTTACTCACCTATAATCTCTATTTAAGATCTAATGTAGTTTTTCCTATTCTCTCTCCACATTTGTTGTCAAAGACACCCATCATGACATAATAGTTATAGCCCATGCAATACAATCTAGAAAGCATTCCTTCATCGCTAAATGACTTCATACCTTCAATTAACTTTTCTATAGAAGTAAAATAGTAACGAGTTACCATTATTAGACATCTTATTTCAAAGAAAAATATTGTATTTTAATACATAATTTTTGGAAACCAACACATTCAGGCTGAAATGAACACAAATGAAGGTAATGCAAATCACCTTAATTATTCGGGGGTGGGGGTGAAAATCAAGTTTTAAATTAGCCCCCCAAAACTTACTCTTGTAGGGAAATTAACGCCTCCATCCACCTCTAATATTGACTGACACGTCCAAATCTAAACAAATGTTGGTTATAAAGTTATTTACGACTAATTTGATCGTTCTAATGTTGTTATTTATCATAGAAAAAACGTGGGAAAGTTTACATCTATCGTCAGAGGCCATGTCAACATATATAGTTAACACTTATTTTAAAAAAAAATTTAAGTGATTCTTCAGCAATTTCTGACGTGCTATATATAATATATCCCATTTGCTATGAGTTACATGTTTAAAATCAGAATAGAAGCATTTAAATTATATCTTGTTAGGGCTTTAGGTTTAGTTATCATTTGTAGAACATGTCATCATAAATTGTTGACTTAATGTATTTTTCATCATTATTTCAAATATCTTTCTTTCTTTCAGATATTTTGTCATAAACGGATAAAGTAATTATAAAGTAGGCTATAAACTTATAAAATAACTATTATTATTATTTTACAAAGCTCCTAAAAAATCTAAGAAATGAGTAGAAAAAGGCCGGTAGACTTTGAAACGATTGGCCAAAAGCTAATGGAAACACCACATGAATGGGTTCTCTCCAGTGATGATGACTCTGTCGTCGATCCAGATTATGATCCTTTTTTAGGATTCAGCGATGATGAGGCTGAGGAAGAAATGGAGAGAGTTGAACAGAATAAGTCAAGAAGAGGAAAGAGAAGAAGAGCAAAATGAAAGAGAGACATGTACTTTTTGTAAAGAATCTCTACGAGTGGGAAGAATGCACACATCTTATGCAGCAGCTCTACGAGAGGCCAAGCTAAAAATGAAGAGTGTACGGCGGGCGCCACAGGTTTGTAGTCATATTGAAATATACATAGAGTGTATACAACGAAGGTAGACAGCCTTAAAACTGAAAAATATCTGTAAACATATAGTGTTGACGTGGCCTATTTAAGAATGCCACGACAACAAATATATTGTGGACATGGTAGTCAACGTGTTAAGTATTGTTTTTCAATACCCTTTTCATACATAGTTGGAACTGCTTCATTCATCTTTTTCTGATGAACTTGGATCTGGCCAAATCCTTTACTGGCTTGACTCTACCAACCATGAACTGACCCCAGCGAGTCTTTAGCTCTTTTCCCTTGGATCCTCTCCTCCTTACTTAAGGTCCTTAAAATTCTTCTATTCTCTCCCTTTGACTGCCAAATGTACCTTGGAGCGTTAGTTTTATTCTGAGAGCAAAGCTATAGAAGTGAACCTACGAGAGACATTTAATGACTACCAATATACTTGAGAAGGGTAGAACATCCGATTTGTATACCTTTGATACTCACTCCTATAAAACCTTGCATAACTATTTCTGCAAATCCTGCAAACACTATCTCATCACTAACATAATCCTATGCACTATGTGCTTGTCTCTTTGTACATTTTAATCCCCACTCTCTTCCATCCAACTTATCTGCCGACTTCTATAAATTATTCTAGGTTAAGATAGTTCATATGCAATCTTGTTTTCCCTCCGCCCTTATTCATCGCCACTTGATAATTATCTCTACCCTGCTTTTTAAATCATTTCTCTCACCGATGTTTTCCTAGTAGAATTAACCTCTATCCATATTTTTTCAAAAATTACATACTCGCCTCCTAACTCTTACCCTCAAAATCACTATCGTCAATTCTTATTTGTTCTTCTTCCATACCTCATTTGTATCTTTTAAACCTCCCTATCATATGTTAAGCTACGATATGATATAAAACACCCTGATGTTCGTCCAATCATTAGAAGCACTATCTAATTCTCAAGCTACTGCCTAATCTCTCAAATTCCATTATTCTTTCTAACACACTTGAAAGACTGGAGTCAGCCTAGATTTAAGAATATATGTTCCCCTCTTAACTTACCTTTAATACGTCTTAATCCTTCTGTTGCATTTGATTTAGTAAACATAACGGTAATTCTTCCTAGACCGTCAAATACATGGTTTCTTGACCCCGGCTGCCTGCCTCTATCATATCGCATTTAGTCTACTCATTTTGGATAACTGGTCCACGTTTTTTAGTATCTCTCTTCATTCCCTAGAAATTCATATGTATCGCCTTGGTCTACTATTACATTTTTATGCTAAATTCAAATAAATTTACATATATTACCTCCAATTGCGAGTAAGTGCAAGATGATATTTACGAGCATAACATGGCAATGGTGTTTCCTGAAATCTCAAATTATTGTAGAAGACAATTAAAGGAGCCGTTTAAAGGTCTATCAACATCATAAGATCAGAGAAAGTGTTCGTTATATGTATATAGGAAAGAGAATTCACTGTTATGGTAGCCTTGAAGGTAGACTTGAAGAAATAAACAAATGTAAAGGATTGTATGTGAAACTTGACTGACATCAAGCTTACCAAGATTTAACAAAAGTCATGTGAGTTAAAAGCTTTGTCCGTGACGTGTCAGGTCATTTTGGCCATCCTAGATTGCTGGAATTAGGCAAACTGCAACAGAATTAAATAGAATAATACTACACCAGTTGGCAAGATGTTATATATAACAATTAGGAAAGAGTGCAGACCAAGCAGGAACTTAAGATATTGAATTTGAACGATCAACATACATGAGCGCTGAACCAATCAATATAGGAGAGAAGTAGGAAGAATTTATCTTCAGGGAACGCGGAGGCTAGAGAGAATTTAGGAGTAAAATCGTAAAAGGAATTACTATAAGTCAAGGTGCTTTGTTTGGAAGTATACCAGATCAAATATAAACTATATTGTCGAAGACGACCACTAAGAAATTGGCATAGGTGAGGTGAGAGAGCCATGACTACTCAACAAAAGCAAGTAATAAGCTTAAACAGTGCGGGTGCGGGTGCGGGCTTTGTCGTAAGATTTTATCAATCTCAGTCGCAAGAGCACGCAAAGCCATAAAAAGCCCCTTACAGGTCGGCTGTGCTATGCAACTCTTCAAATGACACAGACAAAAAAGATGTACGCCAAAGAAGCAAGGGAAAGGGAAGTAGGATAAGGTTGATGGCAAGAAGAAGAGTAATGGTTATTCGTTTGATTTTGAGGGACAAAAGTCGACGCTGAGAAAACATGGTGGCTCCAAGGTAAGTGATGTCTGGGTAAAAGGCTGAGAAATACAGAGATATGTAACGAAATGGTCAGAGATTACGATTGAGAGGTCTGTTATGATCATGATATTAATTTTGATTGGAGAGACTTGATAAATTTCCTTGTATGCGAGAAGCGACGAATTGGGAGAAACAGTAGAGTTCAAATATGTCTAGAATTCAGGGATGGTAGGAAGAATGTTTACGGATATATAGCCTAGTGAGTATTCAGGGGGCGGATATAAGATGCAGTGTGGAAAGTTGCCTTATCTCCGATGAAATTGGTTAGTTAGGACCTTAGTCTAAATCACTCTCTGCTAGAAAAGGCCACGGCAGAGTTTTTTCTGGTCCAATATTTCCAAGATACGAGAAATACACCAAAGAACACGGCCATTATATCTAGAAGGAGAATGTGCCGCTACCCGCCGCAAATTGATCGTAACTTTGGGATCAGACGGTGCTAAGAATCTTTAGTTTACAGACCTGGCTGTCGATGCTTCGCGACCATAGCTACTTACAATATGCGCACATTCTCAAATTTCCCCAAGCTCCATGAACAGGCAGAAGAACTTAAGAAGACACCACTCCCCCCCAAATAAAATGTTTAGCCTCAGCTAAGTAGAGAGAAAAGAATTAGATAATAAATACAAATACAAAAAGGTCACATACCTGCTTTTATTTAAGCTGAATCTATACACAGAATAATATACAAAAAACAAGAAAACAAACAATTTATTGTCACCTACAGGGAGGCATAATAGCTCTTACATGCTAGGCCCTATTTAGAATAAGGAAATTTGGGAGGATCACCATCTAATATTTGTAAGCTATTTAAACTTTATTTTCTTTTAGGTATTCATCCAATTTTTATTCATAATTTCTGTTTGGAGCGCTGACTACTTCTTGTTGTAGTTTGTGACAGACTTGAACGATTCAGTTGCTGAAGGCAAATTTTCCCGTTAACGTTTTGAATTTCCACCTCTTCATCTATTTGTCGTGTCGTGTCTGTTTGTCGTGTCATCGCGTTGCTATCACCTCTGTAAAATTACAAGGATTTTATACAGTATACAGCATATTCAGCAATATTCTTTTGTTTCTATTTGTTCTCCCCTTTTCCTTCTATGCTCAAGGGAAAAGAGATTTAATTTTTTTAAGCCTATCATTGTAGCTAAGATGTTTAATTCCCCTTATCATTTTCGTATAAGCGACGTTTTACCTTTTTTAAATATATCTAAATCTCTAATTATTTGTGTAGACCAGAAGGGAGCAGCATAATCTAAAATTGTTCTAACTATATAGTTAGACCAATATTAGATTATGCTGATCCCTATACACTTCAATAGCTGCTATTGAAGTGTATACATAGTTTTAACATCGTTGAGACGAAATGACTCATAAATAATACGATTCTTGTTGCTTTATTTCTAATTGCAACGCATTGACTAAATAAATTTAATTTATTATCTATTTTAAATCCTATATCGACCTGCTCTTTTACTTATATAATCTAGGTTTCCTCAATATAGTATTTAAATTTAGGTGATTTTTTTATGCAACATAACATCGCATTCAGATGAAGCGGTATAATTCCATTTAACAATAATAAATGCACATACACACACAGAAAATCTAACAAAGACGCTATACTTGATATGTGTAGAAAATAAGACTAGGCAGGGAAAATATAAGTAGAAACATATAAGTAGAATTTACAGCAGGAGTAAACCTTTAGATTATGAACTCCAGCTTCCAAAAGAAAAAAAAGAATAGTATTGGACAAACAATGGAGATTGATTATATGCATCTAAATAGGAAAATACTGATTTACGACATACCGATTATCAACTCCTTTAACACTGGTAGTGAATACCAAGGATAAAAATCACACTACAGCAAGAGAGACAGACTAAAGGAAAAGAGTAGAAATCCTCTAAAATATAATACAAGGCAAACTTTAATGAAATGATTGACCAAGTGACAGATACCTCATGAGAAAAAAGCCACGCCAAAATAAGAGACTAATTTAAAATGTGTCAACTTTGTATATTCAAATGGCATGTTGTGAATTAACCAAAATATAAGAGAAGTTCAAAAATACTTTTAGATTTAATAAGATAAATAAAACTAGATAGATAGAACAAGTAGAGAAGTGATCTTCATTTTCAACAATCCAGCAGCTGTGCATTTCAATGCTACTCAATTTATCCGATCTCCATTCCTTTAAGCCCTGTTAAACAGACATCACCCAAAACTTTATCCTCGCAAAGGGCAATTTATAGTGATGCAGTGTTATGTATTGTAGCAGCTCGTCCATTTAGGGTTGATCCTTAACACTCATCTCAACTAATTTTGGAACAGTTCTTTCTCAGCTTCATATACTTCATTACATGGTTCACACACCACAAATAAATACACTTTCACCTTTTCAAATCTTTTCTTCACACTCCGCCCCCCCCCCCTCATTATTTTAAATAGACGCAAATTGATGCATGTAATGGAAGGTAAATGAAACAGTATTCATAATAGATCAGCTTTATTGTTAAAATAAAGAACCTAACGAATGATAGAGATTTATAGAACAATCAGGCAAGGGCTGCTTCGTCACTTTCCCATATGGGGGGAGCTTGCGCTTCGCTATTAAGATTATAATTTAAAATCTTAAAAAAAGCAGCCATGTTTAAATTTTTATAAATTTTCTGAACTTCGCCAATTATAAAAATTTAAAAAAGGAACTTGAAATTAACTTTTTTCCCTTTCAAAATATCACGTTGCTAAAATATAGTTATAGAAAAAGATATATGAAAATAAATTTTTTGAACTTCACCATTTGTAATTCTTTTGGTTTTAAAAAAATTCACAATTTTGATACTTATATCTGAATTTTACAATTTTGTTTTTTGATGTTATATAAGAATTATTAGAAATAACTTTGATAAAAAAACATAAGTCATAGCCAAACATAGATGAAATTATTATTCAAATACTTAAAAAAATCTGTTTCTCAAATTATAGAGTTAGTGATGATGATGAAGATGATATCTGACTCTTTGTCTCGTCAAAACATCTACATTTTGCTTTGATAACTCCAGATGGTATTCTCGGGCTCCTACTAGGGGCGGTCAATAAGTTTTGCAATTCGGATATAAGGAAACGAGATATGAGGAAAAGTGTTTTATTATTTTTCAATATAACTACCCTCGACTTCAATGCATTTGCGTCACTTGTCCCTGAGGCTTCGAATTCCCTACAAGCAGAAATCTCCCGACTGCTGTTCAATCCACTCCTGGACGGAGAGCTGGACATCTTCATCGTCCCTAACCGGCATCAACTCAGTGCAGCCTTGAGCTGGCGGAATAAAAAGTAGTCGCGCTACGGGCCAGATCTGGACTGTAGGGGGATGGTTGAGCTCCTCGAATCTGCACTCGTGCAGAGCAGCTTGTGCAACTCTGGCTTTGTGGACTTTGAAGACGTTGAAGTCGATCATGGGGCGTGAGTTTCCTAGGGATCCAACGGGCAGAGACCATGGTGATGGCCAAATTGTCGTGAATGATGTTGATAACACTTCCATGTGATATTCCAAGTTCTCGCTCGATTTCTTAGACCTTCATCCGTCGATTTTCAAGGATCATCCTCTCCACACGGGACACATAAATAATTAATAATAATTCTATATCATTTTTCAGGAAATGACAGATAGTCAATCAGGATATAGAAATCCATCTACAACTTACACTTTACAATAACATTGAACAAAGATCTGAGGAGAGCTCCTTAGGTGCAAAGTTGATATCTCAGAACATCTACGTACTGTCCCTAAGCAGGAGTCAAACATTCCAAAAATTCCACGTTTGTAAATATTCATTTTTATGAGTGGTTCTCTGTTTCAGACAAATAGAGAAGTGCTCAGAATTTATCTAAAAATGCAAAGAAATCGATGTTTGTTCAACTTGGTGAGTAATTGTGATCACCAAATTGATTATAATGCCAAACTCGTCTATAAGTCTAATAACTATTAGAAAAGACGTAAATATCAGTCAATATTTATTGAACAAATTCCAAATTACAATATGTATGAGGGTTTATTTGAATTAACAAAGTTATTCAAAATTACTTCAGCCCAGACCTTGATTCAAAAATCGTAACAAATTTACATGTTCCCTAACTTATCTCCTCTTTGTTCCCTCCCTCCCTTTCCTGTGATCTTTCTACCATCCGCTTGTATATACAAAGCATTTGCGTTCAGGTTTATAATTGTACAGTTGGAAAAGATAGTATATAAAGAACCTAGTCTTATAATGTAAGAAACTGATTCTACTAGTGTTTTTTATATCTTGAAGTATATATATATATATATTTATATATATATAATGTATATCTCTTAGGAACTAACATATTTAATCAAGCATTGTAGAATATTCCATTCTATTCATAAATATCTATGAGAATGTGTAGTTTGCTTATATGTTTGAATAACTTAGTATCTTAATTAATAGTGTGTAATTGTTAAAATAGTATTTTTTCTAAAATTAGAATTTAACCAATATGTCTTTGGTTTCAGCTTGGATTTATAAGGATATCAAGGCACAAAGAACTTTATATCAAAGAAAAGAAACGACAGAAAACGTGTTACAACACTTAGTGAAGGCAGAACAATCATTCAGGCTTCAATACATATCGCCCAAACAAAACCTCAGGACTAATTGAGAAGTTGATTGAAGTTTGAAGTTAAAGAAATGCAAAGTAAAGTTAGAAAGGGTGAAATGACTCAAAGCTAGAAATGACCCGCGGGTATCCAAAGTTCCGAAAATTGGCCATACTCGTAACATTAGTCAACATTAGCAGGAAAAAGTCTGGGAAATCTCAAGTAAATCTGGCGCGAATAACAAGATAAACAAAATGAAATGGAACCGAAAATAATCTGAAGAGTTGCTAATCCCCGAGACGTATTGCATCCAGGAGTATATAAATACGATTGGCGACCTTATTCAATATATATTTGTTAAATTTGTATTGCTCTTCAGATAAATTAAAATTATAAACTTTGTTGATGATGATGGATTCCATAATTCTCCTCTCATAATAATTGTATGATATATAAATGATTTTTGCATGGTTAACCATGCGTTCGAAACTCGTTTCGCTACTTTTATTTATTTTTTTTTATTTGCTTCCTTTCCTACGTTAAGCTACCCACAGATCTGCCTGAGCTGGAGCAGCCATTTTTGTAAGGTTATCTGTCACATGTCACCCCCTGCTCTCCAAACTTACATTCATGCAATGACTTTCCTCTTTTTCCTAGAAAGACTACACTTTATGCTTGGTCTCCCCCCCACCTTTCACGACTGCTCTTCCTCTGATCATATCCGCAACTTAATTCACAAGCTTCCCGGACACTTATCTTAATTCAAGCCCACGTTCATATCCCTGATTGATTAGCTCTCCTTCTCTTTTTTGCACTCTGGCTTACTCAACTTCATATTTCCACTCTTCCGATGATACACTCTCTGTCTGGACATCTTTTATGATTATGATGAAGCGCTGCTGGATTCTTTTGGGTTGTATGTCAAGATTCTGCTAGATTTTACTCACGAATTGCTCTATCACTCCACCAAATCAGCACATCTGCGCTACACAGATGTGGCAAATCCCAGTATAGACTGGAATGTTTATTTTACCAAAATAGCCTGCTCCTACGTTTGATTAGTCCCTAACTTTCTTTAACTCTCTAATACACATATCTGCCTAATTCTCGACCCCTAATTTTCCAGCATCCACCCCTTCATGGAGCGCTTTTATTGTTGTCCCCTGAATGTAGTGAAGCAGTTCTTACTAATAAGCGTAAGACTCGATGATACTACCGACCAGTACTCCCCAAAATATAGTATAAATGAATTATGTATGAGCTTTGCTCTGTTGATGTCTCAAAGAGGAGCGCTGTTTCTCTTAGAGGGCCTATCTAGACCTAATTTAGAACTCATTTTTGCATAACGATGTCTGTTGCCGGGTTTGTGGCTTCGATATTAAGCTCACATCATCATTTCCGCCTGTCATCATTTATGGTGACTCGTTATTTTTTCAAGGAAGCGTGGTTGGTAAGAGGCCACCCATCCTTTATTTTAATCAGGAATTCATCAAATAGCTCATTGTCAGCCCCTTTCTTATACAAAAAAGACAATATTTATAATATTCCTTTCTCTATAGAAGAATTACTAAATGCCTTTTACTTAAGTCACGCCACTGCTCCTGTCTAGATGCAATCCCGTACTGCTTCCTCCAACGCATCAGAGAATCGAAGCTTCACTTCTTTGATCTTTTTAATTAGATCTGGACTAAAGGCAGTTAACAATCTATCTGGCGTAAGGCTATAGTGATGCCTGTCCTCACCCCAGACAATAATCCCTTTATCGTCTCATCTTTTCTTTACATAGACATGAGTTTTTTCATGTAAGATTGTTGAGAGAATGGTGGCGTCACCCCTCCCATTTTCGGCCGAATCCAATTCGCTTTTCCCTGAATGACATGCTGGCTTCCGCAAATTTTGCAGTGCTCTCGATCCCCCTTTTTGCTATAGTCACGAGGTTTATGAAGCAGAGTCTCACGCTGGCTGTATTTTTAACATTCGCAAAGCTTCAACCTCCAAGACACTAACCGTACACATTTAGACAACCGCTGAAGCACACTAATGAACACCATAAACACGGGACATAGGATGTACAAATCACGCAAAACACATAAATTAAGCATTTCTTATTCTTTAAACACATTGAAACTGATAACCATGTAAACTAACCAGGATGGCAGAGGCCCACGACAACCTAACATCACAATTCTACCTGCTTGCAACCAACAAAGCGTGCATCTGGATCGAAACATCATTGGCGAGAGGTGAACCGTATAGAGAATGACGCTCGCTGCATTGACCCTTCCTTCTTCTGGCGCCGCATAAAGAGGATGATGGTCAGGGACCTAAGAAAACGATTATTCCTATACTACAATAATGAATGCAAGTAATACTGAGACAAAGTACACCTACACATCATACTTAAAACACAAGCACGAGAGTAATTCTAGAAAGACTAGCAATGGTGTTGCTCCACACTGAAGAGTTTGGGCTCACCCCCTTGGTAAGGATGCAAGTATTAGACAATTAACCAACCTTATCACCTTCTAAAAAACAAAACACTACATATAAACAACACCAAAAGCATCCTTAGCCCTTCCAGCCTCTTAGACACAATTATTTATTATCTACCCAAAAACATTTTCCCGACTCTGACACACTTATTCAACACCTCACTGGTCTCTGCACAATTCCCACGAATATTCAAAATATCAAAATACATTCTATTTCACAAACAGAACCAAAACCAAAACACGTACATAACTACAGGGATATTACCCTCTTAAAATCACCCACGGAAAATACTATACTTGAATGTAAGGTAAACACCGGTCTCCGGAATTGCATAGAGAAGAGTATTTGGTTTCCCCCTTCCAATTATGGATTCAGGAGAGGTCAATCGACTCAAGCGGTTATGACCATCTTTCATGACATAATATAAAACCAAAACAAGCAGGACAAAAACACTATCCATCAGCAAAGATGTGGAGATGGCATTAAACAAGGCAGGGTTGGAAACTATCCATCACCAAGGAGCTCCCTCTCTGCACCAGAAAGCTTCTTTACTACTGCATTACAGATAGGATGTGACATAAAAAATACAAAAACACAACACATCAACTTACACTACGCGCCGTCGTACCGTAGGGTAGCGTGATGGCGCATAAACTATAATAATATACACAAACGACACTCCTGTGTCAGTGGAAAATTTCAGACACACATGCACATTGTCCTATGCTGATGACGAAATCATTTGTGTCGCCAGCCAGGGCCCTTTAAACAATCGAGCAGCGTGCATAGATGATATTAAACGATATGAGGATACGTGGCTCATAGCTCTGGTTCGTCTGAAGACAGAGAGTACACACAATCACACACGATATCATGAAATGCACAACGTACAAATATGCGTACTTACACCGGACTTAAACTTCCAAGGCCTTACAAGTTTCACATACTAACATCACACTAAAATACTCAGGGCCAAATTTGATAAATACCTACACTTCCCCTACACCAAAAAATCATACAAACAAGAGGAATGCACACACAAAGATGTTAAGGTTTTTCTCGGCCAGCCGCAAACTACAACTACACCTATAAAAATCACTAGTCCGTTGACTCCTAACATTCGCACCCATTACAGTCACCGCCGCGAATCACACATAGAAGAGAAAAACACGGCCTATTAAGAATTCTGTGATGAAACGCGCATGTCACTTTCCTCGATATACAATCATATCAACATTACACGAAACAACAAACTTATACCACTCAATATATGTATACACCTACACCCTGTTAACACTAGCAAGAGACCCTACATACACCCATATACACGCTAAACATCACGTTGCGTTGGCATTAACATAGCCAGAGCTCTAACTTACCCTAAACCAAGACGTGTTTTAAAAATAAAGTAGCAGCAGCATCAGTATGGCGTTTCCTTTGACTTGCGCTCCATTTATTTCACCCGCTCTCCCGACACGCTAGTCACATACCACTATGAACACACCGACAACTTCCTCCTATTAATGCTCGATCTTCATGGATGAACACAGTCACCCCTGTTTTCTCTTTATTTACATCATGTCATGTCTAGGACACACCCTTTCACTCCGATTTCATCTCCGGTCTATATTCTGTATGACTTGAGAAGTTAATGCTTACTTTTATTTACTTCCAGATCTAGATAGATTTCTTACAATCCAGACTCTTCCTTCAGCGGCAGGGCGCTTCACAAGGCGTGCTTCTCTTTTTATTAATGATGCCATCGTTCATCTCTACACTTTCCCATTACATGATCAACTTACCTTATGCTGATGACCAAGTGATTTACTACTGCAGTAGATCTCTCTCCTCGGTCACCAGACAGGTCCAAGTTATAATCACTGATGTCGTTGAGTATACTTTCTCGAAGGAAATCTTTCTCTCCATATAAAATCCTTTTTTATCCTCTTTAATTCACGCTGTTACTCATATCAATGAACCATTCGGTAAAGTTCCTTGGCATCAGATTTACTCGATGCTCAATTTCTTCAACCTCGACGCCTCCACCCGCTCAACCCTCAACCCCTTGTGCAATAAGTTCCCCAATACCTAATGCACCAACCACTGCACGTTACACCGCCACTACTCTCCACTGGCCAAGTTCAAACTAAACCTTAGATACACAATGTACGACACCGCAACCTCCTTTAGCTTTTTGCGCCTTGAGACAACTTTAAACCGGTCTGGCCCTAGGTGCTTTCCGCTCCCCTCCAGGGGCAGGTATTATTGCTCAGTGCGCTGTCCCTCCCTTGCCAAATAAACGTGCCTTCTTTTCGGCGAAGTCATTCCTCCACTTCCGACGGATACCCAGTTCTCCAAAGCTGACGCGTCCCAGGAACAACGGTGCTGCTCTTATCCGCATTCCCGTTCCATCTACTCTCTCTGTATCAGATCTATTTTTCCGGTATCCCGCCGTAGCGGTAACCGCCATAACTCTCATAACTGACAACTGTAATAACTGACAACTCTCTACAGCTAGTAAGGGTTTGCCACCTTCATAGATGGCTACTTCACCTTCTACATCTTGACCTTTGCCGTCATGTTTCAGATGGTGCCTTGTTGTTTCTTTACTTCCGCCTTTTGCTTGGATGTATTTAAACTTAGCAGACTTGTACGGGACCAAGATGGAGGACATTCTAGATTACGTATAAATTGTACGTCATCCCCTCCACCGAATTCATGTTTTTCACGTATTCTCGAAGTGAGTTATTTGCCTCATCCCACTACTCCCAACAAAACCTTCAAATCATTGAGATTCAACAGCTCTTAAACAAAGCTACGATTTTTTCCAATAAAGTTACACCTTTTACTCGGTACCATCCCACTTTGCGATGCCTGACATTGTAACAACTCTCTAAAATCCCGGTTAGCGTCTACGCTAGCACGCTCATACCACCCTCCATTTAACGATCTTCATCCACACATCAAGAAGAACCCAATTCCAATGGTTAGCTGCGTGACCAACTCCGTTTCCCAACACAATCAACTGCATTAAGCTTCCAATCGCCTACTTGGCCTAACCATTTAAGGGCCGCGGGATCAAAAGGTCTCGAGTGGCAAATGTATTTTCCCTGATGACGTACCTCCCATTTAATTTTATTTATATTATATTTTCAAATCATTTACCCATTGGTCTTTCAATATAAAAACATAAAAACAGGCAAAAGAAGGAAACTGTGAAAGGCTAATCAAAAGTCTATACTAGGCAGTTCCTGTCCCCATCACCCATTTCACTCCCACCTATCATTCTCACCCATAAATCTATCCAATCTAATGTTAAAAGTCCGCAGAGAGGACGTTTATATCACATGACTAGTAAGCCTACTCGATTTATCTACCACTCGATTTGTAAACCAATTTCTACCGAACTCTTTGGTAAAAACCTTTACTTCACGGAGCGGTGAGGTTGGAAGAGAAAAGCGTTCACGAGGCAGAATTACAAATTGAAAGGGTCGAGGTAAAGAAGCGAGGGCTCTAGAGAGATGAGAGTTATAGTACTTAAGGCGTAAAATTAAAAAAGAGGGGAGAGTGATCTCGAAACATTGTCGTTATATTAAATCTAGATAAGACCAAGATTAAAGAAGAAGCAAAAAGAAGATTTGCAGACAACAACAACATAGGATTTGAGAGATACTTGACTATCAAAGCTGACGGCCAAATTTTATAATGTTTAGAAGAGCGAACGGATGGACTCAAAAATTTAAAAAGGAGAGCAGTGTTTTCCAGCTATTGACAACCAAAGCAGGGCCCACGAGAATGACCCAAGTGTTGAAGTGATTAAGTTTCTTACCACAAAGCGGGGACCGCGTGTTGACCTGGTACCTGGAAAAGCGGTACGACCTCCAGTCCATAATGTTCTACGTAGCCCGAAATTTGATTGAGACGGCTTCGACATTATTCTTTCAGGGAAGTTTCATTTTACTCTTTCTCCCTCACTTTATTTATAAGCCACTTATCACATATTTTTCTGGATTAGTGGCTAATTTTGCCATCCCATCAGTGATCAACTAGAGATTTCACTATCTCTCCTCAAAATATTTTATTTCAGCGATGCTTAAGATAGTTTAGTCTTCAAAATGTAACCTTTGTCTAATTGAAGTTGATTAAATAAACTTGGATGATGTTATAAATTGCCTAATCAGCCTGGAATACTAGAGTCATTGAAAACGAGATTATTGCCGCTGTCCAGTTAATGGGACTGGAAAGTGAGCTGGGAAATACGGAAGAAATTTCGGGTCTATATAACAAGTTGATCCCAGCAACGGAGGTCTAGGATTGGGTAAAGAGGGGTGACATCGAAAAATGGAAAACGGGCTAAGCATGTGTCCATGAAATGACATAAAATGATATTCCAAACCTCTTTAGTCACTGGGCAGAAGACAAGAAATAATTTTCAAACCTCTTGCCATTGCTGGCCTGAAATGAAGAGTCAGTCATTTTCTATATCGAGCTTTAGGCTGTCGCAAAACATTTCAGAAATGCAAATTCTACGTTTAAGAATAAAAAATGCCAAAGCTTAAATTTCATTGTTCTGAGATAACTATTGCAACTCCCGGGCATGTTCCCACATTTGGGGTTAATTGTTTACCACAGTGGGTCTGATGCTGGTCCAAATTGCCTAGTATAAAATAAAATTCAAACAATGTTAGTTGGAAAAATACTGAACTGCTTTTCCCTATATGCCCTTTTTATGAAAATACATATCAATAAAGAAAGACAACCAACAACTATGTACTCGAAACTATTGAAAAATAAATTGTTAGAACTCTACCACAATAATTCAACCGAAAAATATATTCATTAGATACCTTAAAATATTAAGAACAGAATAAGTGTAAAAAAATATTGTAGATAATTTGCCATTCGTGGTCGTAAATTTAACAAAAATTAAACCTAATATTGATAATGAATTTCCCCTTGTCGGTGCTGATTTTGGCATTTACATTTAAGAATTTAACAACAAAGTTTAAATGAAAGTCCAATAAAAATCTCTTAATAAAGATTTACCTCGTTTCTCTTAAAATTCTCCGGCTGCTTGCTTAAGAAGATGGAAGACGGTCAAGGGGTACGTAAGGTTGCGTGCCATTGCGCCGCGACTGTTCCCATGGACCTATACCTCAATGCCGCGACGGCTTCAGGTTGCTTTCTGTCGTATCCGAATTGGACACACTCGCGGGACGCACCGCCATTTGTCGGAACGCTCGCCTACGCCCTATTGTGACGACTGCCTTGTACCCCAGACTGTTCGGCATTGAATGTTCCCTTCTGGGCGATCTTCGCGCACGTTACGTGTTCCGGTACCGGGACGAGCGAGGTCGCTACCGCTTGTCCCTTGTACTCGGGACGAGTTCGTGCACACTGACTTGTGGACTTTACGACTTTTTGGAGGAGGCCGACCTCCTCCACTTTATTTGATTATTTGTTGTGGGTCGCAAGCTCTTGCCCTGGCGGGAAGACGGGCCTACCCCGGAGACTGGAAAACGCTTCCTTCTTGTTACTTTTGCTTTGTTTTCTTTTTTGTTTTTAGCCCATGATCTTTTTATACTTGTTATCTGTTTTTTAAATATAGCCTAGTCGTAGGCTGTAGTGAGTACGGTGACAAGTAGGCAGTCACTAATAGCTTATAAAAAAACCCTCTTTAAATTTCTTTATAATAATTAATTAAAAGGAAACATGAATGTTCTTCAAGTTTGCGACAAAGGGATAGTTTGAGTTTATTTAAACTTAGACGAAAGCTCTCTGGGGTATGACATTAAAGTTTAGGAGTGAATTTGGAAGGAAAATTATGAACTTATTGAAATTAAACTTGTATGGCAAGGGATTAGCCTGAACACCCAACATGTATAATATATGAGCTGCAATAATAAGCTGCGTAGCTCTCCTATAGCTGTGTCTCTTTCTTAATGAAATCAGATGTCTTTAGCCTTATCTCTAAACAATAAGTTGTTTTACAAGGTATAGTAGCAAAATTTCCATTTAAATATACAAAATTGGGGAAGAGAAACTGAAAAGGATTGAAAGAAGAGACTCCAAAATTGATAAAAAACAACAGTTTTTACTCATCGGTTAAATTACAAATGAAATTCAATCCAGAAAAAAATAAACTTGTTGAGAATGGAGATACAAATATCAGACAGTGCATTTGATCACCTGCCTGTCGATGCTCACAGTCTAAGTGAGTAAATTAGTCAACGGAGAACTTAAAATTACTTAGGGAATTTTTACTTGAAAGAAAGACATTAACTAACATTCGTTCTTCCTTAGATATGCATTGAACGCTTTTTCGCACATTTGCAAAAATATTCCAAACGAAAAAGTTCCGAATCGCGTCCAGGAAAATACTTTTATCGAGGTTTAATTGTAATTATTCAGACCCAGGTTAGCTCTTTCACATATTTGCCAGCATGAACATCAATAATATAAATTGGTTTATGTTTTTTTCTTGTCTTTTCTTCCAAACGCTTTAGTCCTCATTTCAATCTATTATAAAAAATTGTTTTAGAATAATTGACATACTATATTTTAGATATAGTAAAACACCTTGCTGGAGATGGCTTTCATTTTAGCCAAGCTGGTGAGCTGACTTAAAAATAATGTCAAAGTTAAATATAAAACTTTTCATTCGGGTAGTCATTCTTAGTTCCGTTAGACTGGTCTATTTTATTGTCAAAGATAAAAGAAACAATGATAAGGTTTAAATTCCTGGTTTGAATGCATTTTATTATTATATTTAAATACGATGTGATTAAAGTTAAATAATAGTATATATAGCCCAGCTTGTTCTGGGAGGCTTTATCATACACGTAGCAATTGCTTCTTAAAAACTTGATATGGGTAAAATTTTCTCTTATACATCGTTCTCAGTCTACTGCAAATAGACCAGAGTCTGCCCCATCCTTTTCCCATTTACTCTAATTCTTTTCAATTTCATCTGTTTATCTTCAATATGTACAAGTTTTAAGATGCCCATCTATACCAATTTATCTTATCTTCCATTGAATAAATTGCCGGGCACGCAAGAGCCAATAAGCTTTGTTTATCCTTTCACCACCTCCGACATCACGTTTCACCGGAGAATGCGTGTATTCCCAGATCACTTCAGACTGTGCATGCATATACAGTAATCCTTGTTTTATACTATATTCAACGGATAAACGTGAATGTATGGTTTCGCTTGTGCCCAAGATTGGCCATAAGCTCTGGTAAAATCTCCTTAAAGCCAATTGCCTCATTTATTTATTACGTTTAACCAGTGTTGATTTACTGTAGGGTTTTATTGATTAATCGAGTTTATATGTAGAATAAGCTTTATCGTATGACATACAGGGTTATAAATAGAGGTATTTCGTCTTTTGCTCTGATCATTGCTACTATCATTATCATCTTTTTTTTACGTAATACGTTTATCTATTTAGGTGTTCTATTTTTAGAGAATTTGAATTTTTCTCTCCCTATTATTTCTCCAATTTATAGATTTATGTACTATTATGTTTATTTATATATCTGTTTTGTATTCCTTTAGTTTAGATTAGACTTTCATTTTCACCTTCCTTCCTCCTCATGTATTCTATGACAAATGATAATAAGTTTGCATCTTTTCTTAGGCAATTGCAAGGGTGGTACACGTTTTAAAACTTCAAATTTCATTTACTGTAGAGAGTTGGAATTCCCAATTTATTTCTTCTCATACCACTACCTTCCTCCTAACTTACTCATCTAACACCGCCCACATGATGAGTCCTAACCCTTTGCCTTGCTTTAGGCCTTAGACTAGCCCTAGCATAAATCATTAACTAAGCTTACTCATAACCCCACTCTTAAACTCATATCCCCTAATTTTTTCAGACTCTCCATCGAAACAGTAGGTTCTTCCCCTATTTCAGGCACACAACGTAACCTCTTAAGAAAGAATTTACCACATGTTTACATCAAATCACAAACCACACCCATCCCTTCCCATCGCTCTACCGTCCAGCATCCCACTCACCTACCAAACTTGCCCCCTCGATCTCTCGGTTGCATTTGATTGTGTTAATCACACCATAATTCTTCATTGACCGTAAAATACTTGGTCTCTTTGGCACTGATTTGACCTATCCTGATTGTGTGCATCATCTTCCATTCAGTCTAGTAATGTTGGACACTCAGTCCACTCTTTTATTGTATCTTTTTATTCCCAAAAAATTCATATGTATCGCCTCGGTCTACTATTCTATTTTTTTGGTGAAGTCACTAAAATTTACATATATCACCCCCAACTGGGAGTGAGTGTAAGATGATAGTTAAGAGCATAACCAGTTAATTGTGTTTTGTGAAATCTCAAATCATTCTACAAGACGTTTAAAGGTCTATTAACATCATTTGACGGCGAAAGTGGTCGTTATATAGAGGAGAGAGAATTCATTGCTATTGTTGTCTTGAAGCTAGACTGGAAAAAGGAATCAAATATGGAGGATTGTATGTGTCCAGGAATCTTGACTGAAACCAACTCAACAAAGATTCCATGGATGGGGGGGGGGGCGCTTGACGTGGTTTGAAAGAGGTTTGATTTGGTTTGTATGATGATTTTGATGATGAGAGGATTACCTTGATATATTTATAATCCACCTCGATTTGTGATTCTTTTTGCTATTGCGCTCCCCATAAGATTGTTATCTGACTCCCAAAGGTAACGGATAAATATTTTGGGCTGGGCGATGAGTAGAAATTCTGATGTGATTTTGCCTTCGAGCAAAATGGTGATGGAAACAAGAAGACTGCAGTTCTATTTTATTTAGTGGCTTTGGGTAGTAAATAGGGGAGGTCGAATTAGTTTGATTATCGATTTGACGGGCGTATCTTTGATGATGCTTAAATACATCATTCCTAATGTTCGGCTTTGTTACAAGGAATGAATAAGACTGGTCTTGATGTGAGATCAGTTGCGTAAAAGGTTATTACCTAATGCAGAGTAAATGATTTGATTGGTATGGCCCGAGCGATATATGAAACTGCTCCTCGAAATGATTGTCTCGAATGAATAATCTCGAATGATGTCTCTCGAATGATCTCGTTCCTCCTCAATTTGCTCGTTTTAAACTTGGCAAATTTACAAACATATATATATATATATATATATATATATATATATATATATATATATATATATACTTTTGAAAACCTTTTATCTCGTAAGAAAATATACTGTAACGATGAAGTTTTGTCAGGCGCTTTTTCCGTCTTCCTTAACAAAAATAGAAATATTTATTGTGGTTGTAATTTGATGCTCAGTGAATGTCGTTACGATCGAGTCAACTGATTTTAAGGTTCCCTTTTGTAACCACAGAATAATTAATCCCATTTCCAGTTCACCTCTTTACTGCGACTTTTGTCTTTTTGTGAAATCAATATTGGGAATGGTTCTAAAATAACCTGTTACATCTTACAGTGTTTCGTTTGACACCCATAAATTTATTTACATTGGCTAAGTGTACACATTACTACTTCATGGATTTGTGTGTGCACATATTGTGTGCACCACAATTCCAAAAGGTAACCTGTGTTAAAGCTATGGCGGTAGCTGGTCAGCTAATTTTGGCGATCACAGATTGCTGGAATTAGGCAAACAAGCAGCGGGATTAAATAGGATAGTACTACACCATTTGACAAGAAGTTATATAACCAAATCAAGTTAAGTAATAAGCACAAACTGTGCGGGCGCAGGCTTTGTCGGAGGATTTTAGTCCTCTCAGTTGCATTTGCACACAAAGTCATAAAATCGCCCTACTACTCCTACTCCTTCCCTGGCGGGAGCCAAATTTATACGTGTGGCTCCGGGTACCAAGAACTGTGGTGCCCTTTATAATTTTAGGCCTTAGGTATTATGAACTGCGAAGTATTAAGTTGAAAAAATATTTTACAGAATGTGTGATTGCACTATCATAGTTGAAGCTTCTATGCTACATTTTTTAATTGGTGTTAAGGAAGATCTAAAGCAACTACCGGAACAGGCAGGTTTAAGAAATACCTAATGATCATAAGGCAGGCGGTTAAACAATTGTTACAGAAAAGAAATGAATATGAAATACCTCTTTACATTGTATTCATTGGATATGTAAAAGACCGACTCAATAAACAATGATCCAGTTCTAAGTGCACTACTAAAAAGGAGCAATAACAAACATTATATTGCCCTTTCTATTACACATAAAATAATGCAACACTGTCATTTAAGGCTGCGTTATGTCATTAATAAAACACAAATAATTTAAGGAGAAAGACATGGGCAACCCAGATACAGAAATCAAAAGGGATGCGAGATTATTTCGTCCCCTTTGCTTTCCTGATGATAGTATCATTTACTTCATTCTACAAAAATTACCATAATAACAAATATATCACGAACCAGACTTACAGATGACCTGAAAATCATCATTTTAATAGGAGAAATTAATGATCATAATAATGTTTCAGAAGATAAAGAGGATCGAAGATCCTTTTTTAGAGCAAGTACAAAAATAGGTATAAGTAGGGTAGCAAGAGACTCCTTATAGGATCTTTGAAAAGAATATCGGTGTCTAAGCAAAAATAGCCTAACTATTTTTCTATAATGGGTCCATTTCTTCCACCATTAGTGCATTTTATTTTTCCCGAAATGGTAATTTGCTCCCCAATAATTTGTGCAATTTATAATCTGCCTAGCAGCACCTATATAATGGAATAAATAGTGGATGGGGTCATTCTAAAGTAGGATTCGTATCTTCTGGTAAAAACGACTATTCATAGCAGCTCCACAAGTGTCCAATTCGTATTTCTGAGTTAATTTCATTAGTTGCTGATATCGAAAATCTTCGTGACTTTTACAATTTTAACTTATTGGTGATTTTTTTTAAATTTTAAAAACTCTGCCGTAGATTTATTATATCTTCACAAGTAATTTCTTTCATCATTTTAGGTTATTCGATCTTTTTTTCTAGTACTTTTAATTAATTTTTATTTCTACTTCTATAAGTATTTTATTTGTTCTATTATCCAGTACAAATATTTTTTGGCGCATATTATGCATTTGATATACTTTTATCCAATTTTTGCTATTACTACTATTAATTTTTACGAAATTTGATATCAGCTTTAAATTTTATTGCTTTTTTAGAGTGAATCTCCAGTTTACGAAATATTTATTTTAATTCATTCAAAATGATCCGTGGTAGGAATTAAAAACTGTCTTTGAAAATCTTCTACTTATAATTATTTCTTTGTAATAACGTTTCGTGATTATAGAAATAACACTTTCAAAGGGGAAATTTTACCATATGACCGCGCTACTGCTGAAATCAGGTGTTAATGGTGCAGCATTCTTTCTTCTTATTCGCATTTTTATATTGGTTGATCGATTTGTATTGTTTTTATTTTGTATTAGAATATCATTAAAGTATGTTTAAGTCTTTATGCAAGTCATCAGATTGTTTTTTTTTTATATTTGGTTGATTGTCTTTAATTAGATCTGCATCTGCTACTTTGACTCGTAGGGCTGTTCGTTGTTAGATATATAAATATTAAGTGTACCAGAAATCAATGGCGTTTTTTTTAGGTGCAAGGATTAAAACTAACAAACAAGTAAATAAGGAATTTATTTTTAATCAATGTAGGTCCCATTTGATCGAATGTGCTTCTGCCAACGTATTACAATGCTATTTTTGCTTTTACTTTAAAAGTGTTCATGCCTCAATTCAAGAAAGGTCTTCAAAGTTTCTTCTGCTTCTGCTTGGGTTTGAAACCGTCTATTCTTTTCAATGGTTTCCCGATTTTTAAACATATAAAAACCTGTAAGATCGAGGTCTGTAGAATAAGGTTGAATGAGGCAGTACTCCAATTCCCCAAGTTCTTTAGTGTCTAAGACATCACCTTTGCCACATGTGGCCGAGCATTGTCGTGAAGGAGAATAGTACCTTGGCAATTGAATGCGCTAGCTGTTTTTGTGCAACCATTTCTGGATTACGTATAATTCTTGACAGTATTTCACTGTTGTGATTGTTTTCACCTTAGTTCAGGAAGTTATGATAGATAATTACAGATGCAGTCCACCATACTGTCATCATACACTTTTTTGAAGAAAACAGGGTTTGGGGATATGTTTCGGATGCAAAATTATCCATACTTTATAGTTTCGAATATTATTTCAACACTTTTTGACTATAATATTTTTATTTTTACATTGTGTGTATAAACTAAACTTCATATAAATTTAAAGGTGAAAAACCCTCTTGTACCTTTTCTCCAATAAATATATCAGATTTTTATTGCCCATCAGACTGTGCTCTTCCGACGATCTCGCTTCGATTCCCTGCTATCTTCCAGATACAGAAGGCAAGGCCAAGAGGAAATTTCATCGAGGCATATCACTGAGAACAGTGATTTTCTACAAACTATAACGTGGACGGTATAATATCGAGAGCCAACTACGTGCTAAACCCTCTCCATTCCTGCCCTGCCATGACTTGGCTTTGTGAATGTGACTCTACACATAGAGCTCCGTTGCAACTATGCCGTTCTATGTAGAAAGAGCATAATTGCAAACTTTGGGGAAAGAAGGTCTGAGGCTTAACCCACTGCGGAATCCAAAGGAATCAGCAAACCTGGATTGGGACTCAGTTACCAACGTGAGGAGGATTAATACCCTACACTGCGGCACCGCCCAAGACCACAGAGGGAGATACTATCGTTTATGTGAGATGTCGGAGGTAACCGTGAAATATCCAAAACACAATAGTGGGGGTGGCACCCCGACTGGAGTCAGTTGATTCGGGCTTCAGTCATCATTAAGTCCACCATGTTTTTACACCCTCTGAAGAGCCCAACCAGATCCATACTCACTAATTAATCATCACCACATCCGAGTCATTTTCACGCGGTCGTTATCGGCGGGGTGGGGGACCCCATATAAATAAAAAGGAAAAGTAAATTAAAATCGAAATCAATGGCATACAACACATCCTCACTCACACTCATACAGATAATAGATAGAACACCCACTACCAACAAACTCACCGCCAACAATGAACACATATTTCTCAACCTAGCCGCAATCAGAAACATAATAAAGACACACACAGGCTACAAACTCATCTTCCACTCACGCTCACAAGAGGATGCAGTCAAATTTCACAAAATTGCATCGGACACACTCCCAGCACAAGACATCCAGACAAAAAACACCAAATACGTATTACTAAGACCAACTCCCTATGGTTGGCTTCCTTCACTGATGTCCACCGCACAGAAGTATGTGGAGGAGGTCATCACAGATCTCTATTACAACCGCACGAAACAATGGGCAGTAATCACACTGTCCGACGAACATAACAAGACACTGCTTCTAGATCAAGGTATCAAAGTCTGCAGCACTCTAACACACCCACACTACATCGAGCCACAGCTAAACATAAGACCTACACAGTGCCACTGGTGTTACAAAACCGGACACTTTATACACGTAATTGTTAAGCAGACTTGGTTTGCTCCAAGTGCAGCGTAGTGGGCCACCACTACACTATCTGCACAGCCACCACATCCCTTTTCACAAACTGCGGCGGTGACCATGTCGCCGTCAATCCCAAAAGCCCTTACGTAAGTAAGGCCCAGTCTGACGCTGTAGCAGCTATACGGCGTCCTCAATCCACCAACACAACCACACACTCCGCCTCCACCCAGCACAAGAACATCCGCTGCTGCTGCAGGCGCAATGGTGTCCACACCTCTCCCTGTCCTACCCCAGATACATCCAACCCCAGCAGAAACCCATACTCACCCACATATTCCGACACCCGCACCCACCCAAGCAGTTTACATCCAGAGACCCCCACTACTCCCGAAATCCACCCATACCCCACACCATACACCCACCCCTACTTTACACCACTCACCGAACGAGACCACACACCCAAAGCTACACCTAGCCGCCTTGCTCTCAACGGTGGCAAAAGACATGTCGAGGGGTGACCATCGACTATACGCAAACATACTAAACACACTATTCGTCTCGCACGGTCTATAGCAAATCATCTTTGCTGAGAAGGTGTTCTCTCTAATAGACGAGCACACACACAGGAGACCTGTACTCCTCCCTCCCTGATGAGCACGAACACCTTTCTCCCTGGACCTACTGCCCCCTCACACCCCGCCCCCTATCGTCCCCACGCTCCCGCCTCCTCTTGCCCTTCTGTCCCTGCCCCTCTTAACACTGTACCCTCCTTACCTGCCACTCTTCCTACTGCTCCCACCTCTCTTCCAACCGCCTCCTCTCCTCCCTCCACTGCTACTACTCCTTTCTACTACCAACACTCATTCGCCATCAACTCCCTCCCCTATTGCCACCAATCCCCCTCCTACCCATCACCCACCTTTCACAGCCTCCAACCCCTCTCCAACTGATACCACAACCGCCATCTCCTCCTCCCCCAAGACCACCACACCCACTACAACACCTGCATTAAACCAAAACACTTCACCACGACCTTCCCACCCCTCACATACACAACCAGGCGTAAAGCCAACTAACTGCCTCCCTGCTGTCCATACTCTCCTCCTTCCACCCCTGCGTCTCAGCTGTTCGACACTCTACCTCTTTCCGACACCGCCCTCTCATAATCTGCACCTCTTATACCAGAGCTAACTTCCATTTACTATCTCTACTCCCTCCTCCTCTGCTCCTAACTCCCCCCATCCAAGACTCTATTCTCCCCATGTCTCCTTCCGCGACTACTACCCACCCTCCCACTTTCTCTAACCCTCTCTCTGCAGAACACCCTTCCCCCCTCTACCACGGCCTTCTTACCCAATAACACCAAAGACAACCTTTCCCTTTCCTCGAAACCACAGCCGACACGTGTAAAGATTCTCGCTCCCCACGCTTTCTGGGCAATAACCAAGGAGAGTGGTACGGTCCTAGATAAATCAGCTTCACGCGCACTCCACCCAAGTAAATAGGACGGCTCAGAATAACACAACAAAACGTACTCAGTTAGCATGGTATTCGCCATACTATTGCCAACTGGGTCCGAAACACACAAAGACCTGACATAATACTCTTGAACTCGACCAGCCTACATCCTCCCAACAACAGACTCCGCATTACAGGCTAACACACATAACTAACTCCACAAGCACTGCACCTAGTATCAGCGATCCTAATAAAGCTCTTTATTCACTAATCCCTCATCCAAACACACGATGACTCTTTTCTAGGCTGCAAGATGCAGACAAGCTCCGGCCCCCTCCAAGTGGCCACGCACTACATACCACCACGCCTACAAGTAAACATAGAAGTCCCACTCCGTCTCTATCAAACCACAACCTTCCTATTTTCTTTGCGGGTGACCTCAACGCTTTCCACCCAACACTTCTTTCCAGCACCATGAATAATGCAGGGAGGTACCTGGCCGGTGCCCTGCCGCGTTATCGCTGCAAGCACATCGGCCCTGCCTTCCCCACATTCTTCGTTCCTCGCGGAGGAACCACGTCTCCGGACGTGGTCTTCCGCAACGACCACGCTACACGCTTCTACACTTACATCTCACCTGGTCCCCAAGTAATCTCTGACCATAGACCGATATGCCTTATTATAACCACATCTTCCATATTCATACCCACACCACCTCTCTTTGACTACAAAAACATGAACTGGGAAGAGTTCACGAGACACATAACATTACACGCCACAAAACCTCGAGCTGGACTACACCAATCCAGATATGTTAGATGCCCACTGGTGCTCAATCTTAAACACTATAACCACATCACGCAACCTACACACACCACAAAAAACCTACACATGCCTAAAATATTTTACATATTCCATACACACTCAGAGACTCATCACACAGTACAACAATCACTACACTAGAGGCCCACGACAGCACAACATCAATCACCTACGTACCCGCCTCCTACACTGCTTGCATCTAGATAGGAACCGGTAGTGGCGATAGGTCATTCTCATCGTAGACGGCACTCGTTTTACTAACCCTTTCTCCCTCTGGCGACACCTAAAATGGATGCTAGGTACTGATCAACCCAAATCCATCATCCTCCAAGTAAACACCTAAACAATTAAAGACACCAACGTCATCCTCGACGAATTTAAGTCCCACTGGGACACAGTACATACACACAAACCACCCAAACCACACGTGCAAGAGCAAATCCGGAAAGTGCAGGAATGGTGTCGGGCCCACGCTCACGAGCTAAAGCCCACCCCCTGATACGAATAGAGCTGCTTGACTACACATCTAAACTGACCACTCCCATTACCGTCGAGCAAACAAAACACTACATTAAAACCACCCCCAAAACGTGCACATGGCCCCTCCGGGCTACCAGCTACACTAATACACAACCTCCTCGCAAACTTATACCCTACACTTACACACCTATTCAACGCCTCACTAGCCTCAGGCCACTTACCCCAAAATATTCAAAGTCTCTCACAACATAATTCTACACAAAATGAACAAAGCCCCCAAACCCCTAAATAATTACAGGGCTATTGCTCTATTAGAGCACCTAGGTAAATAACTCGAACGTATGATCAACCTTCGCCAACGGAATTACCTTGGAGAGAGGGACTAGTTCTCCCCAAACTAATATGGGTTCAGAAGGGTCTGGTTTACTCAGGCGGTTGTGACTATTGTTCAAGACAGAATACAGAAAAAAGGCCAGGTACATCAACATACACTCTCCATCAGCAAAAACGTAGAGAAGGTCTTTGATAAAGTGTAGCACGAAGGACTCCGTTGGAAACTCGCGAACAATATGGATTTACCCCTCTGCACCAGAAGGCTCCTCTCGCACTACCTAACTGAACGAGATGCCGCATAAAATACAACAATACCTTTTCACAACCCTTTCTACCACCCTCAGATGTTCTCGAAGATAGCATACTGGCACCCACACTTTACATCATGTACACAAACGACACCCCACGCCCACCTGAAAACTGCTGTCACACATACACAGTATCCTACGCCGATGACGAGACGATTTTCGTTAGCGACCGTAGACAAGACGAGATCGCGCTCCACGCACAAATAATACTAGACGCAAAGACAGATTACGAGGATAAATGGCTGATTGCCACGAATCCTCATAAGACTCAGATGACATTGTGTGGCACAAGAGATCCCTTCATGCATAACCTATAAATCTTCTTCAAACACACCAGACATGAGCCATCTAAACCCAACAAGGCCGGACTACACACAAAATACAAAAATCCTTAAGGTAACTTTTGACAAGACCCTCAGGTTAAATATACACCGGAATATAACACGAGCAAGAGCCAAACGCACAAACATAGTGTTTTATATAGGTTTAACTGAAGTTTTTGGCCCTGCGGGCAAAAAACTTCAGTCTGTACGCTTGCTCTCTTGCTCTGAACTGGTAATGGCTATCACAGGTAAGGGAGAAAAGGTTTTAGGAAGGACCTAAATGAAACGCCGTACTCAAGAAAGCTTCTAAGAATAAATATATGCGCTACTGGGGATGATTGGAGATTCTTCCTGTTCTTTTTGAGCGAAGTAGACCCCCCGAGGGGGTTGCTCTTCCTTATTCTAAATTCTTGGCTCTTTATTTATACTTTTTACCTTAAACTTCCTTCTCAATAGCACCACATAACTTGGTCACAGGCAAGTTCTGAGTTGCAGTTGGTAGGAAGGTATAGTGAACCCCTGCAGGAGACCCCCTTAGCCGGCCAGAAAAAGGGGGCCGATTCTCGTTCACGAGCCAGAACCCAACTGTGGACCGCTGTTAGGGCTAAGCCCAGATATGTAGGGTTGACACAGGAGAGTGTGAAAATTTGAAGGTAGGCGAGATAGAACTAGGACAGATAGAGGGGCTCCTCTCACTAGTGGAGACTGGATAAAGACTAAAGATCGACAGAAGAGCCCCTCTCCTCGGAGACAAGACGACTCCCGGGAAGATGGACCCACTGGACTTCAAAAGGCTTCCTCTTAACCCTTTGGCTGATAATCGGCCATATATGGATTTAATTTATTATTTCTTCTCCTATTGCACGAAGGTTTGAAAGTTTTTGTAAGTAGTATTCTCTAGCACTCTTCATTTAGTTGTCAAGTTTGAAATATTTCCATTGCAAATCAGTACATCTCAGAATGACGAGTAGAAAAGTTCAGCAATTTTGCAAACAAAATTGTAAGGGCCAAATAGCCGATGAGTCGAGTGACTTGCTCGAAAATGTAGACTCAGATAACCTAAGTAATATATCTAGCGATGATGGCTGGCTCAGTGAATCGTTATTTAAACTTGACAGTGATAATATATAAGTGAAAATAATGACAATACAGACGAAAATTAAGGGTCCAACCCTCGGCCACGTAAACGAACGCGGCGTGCCACAACTTGGCCCTTGGGCATCTGGCTTGAAATTCCTGCCTGCGTTTGAATCTTCACACTCAGGTTTGACTTCTATATGCTCCAATACACAAAATCCAAAAGAAATAGATTATTTTGAACAGTTTATGGAAGATGATATGATCAATATAATTGTCACAAAATCAAATGCATATTATACATTTTTGAAGCAAAGCAATTCATACAAACCGAATTGCTGCCTTTCCACCTTCAAAGAAATGGACCTCGACGAAATTCGCTTGTTTTTTAGTATTTGGCTTCTTATGAGTCACAGTAAAAAAAACGGCTAAATGATTACTGGTCACCAAATGAACTTCACGAAGAGAAGATATTTGGAAAACTCATGTGAAGAGATAGCTTTCTGCAAATATTGAGGTTTTTACATTTTAGCGATAATTGAATTGAAAGAACTAGCAAGATAGAAAAAAATACACTTATTTTGGATCTCATTAGACAGATATTTAAATCAAAGCTGATTCCTTTCAAAGACCTTTGCATAGATGAAAGTCTACTCTTTTGGAGAAGAAGACTCCATTACAGACAATCCAATCCAAATAAAAGACATAAATCCGGGGTAAAAACGTTTGTATTGTGCAATTGTAAGACTGGTTACGTAATAGATTTGATCATTTATACTGGAACCGGTGGCACATAATTACCATCGACAATGAAGTAGGTGTGAGAGGCTCAGTTGTGATTATACTGCTTGAATCCTATTTGAATAAGGCTCCCGTTCTTTTCGTAGACAATTGATACACGTTCTCTCATATCTTTGCAAAATTACTAGAAAATAAGACTGGAGCTTTTGGAACAGTTCTTTTCTAATAGAAAGAACATGCCTAAATTTAAAAATATGAAGAAGGGGGAGGTTGAATCGATGCAATGCAACAATATATTATGCGTAAAATGTGTGTAATAAACGAAATGTAAGGTTGCTTACAAATATTTATTTTATTCACGTTATAGGAAGCCTTTTAGATCTACAATAAATGAAGAGAAACATACAAATTATGTCTATTTAGAAATAAAAATAAACTTATGTACGTAACTCATAAAATAAAGGAAGAAAGAAAATGGGAGTGAGGTCAGTAAATCCCACGATATTCCTTTCTCAGCTGTTAATTTTTGCGTGTTGTCCACGTTTTCGAATGTGTGCTTTGATATTTTAATATTTTTCAAAAGGATTTAATTTTATTTTGAAAAATAGAAATAGCCGGTTAAATTTTATAATAATATAATAATATTATTATGACGGAATATTTCGTATTTGTCACAGATGTGAAGGAATAAATCCGCGAACTGTCAAAGTGTCCTTGGATACGAAACGAGGGCATTTTCAAAATGAGGGTCATACGAGCTCTTATTTGTCTCCCAACTCTCCTTTCATTTCATTTCATTTCATTACTCTCTTGAATCGTCGCGTGAACACTTCTGCAGTAAAGGCATAAATGGCATTGTAATACGTTGGCAAATGTCCATTAATCGCATGGACCTACTTTGTTTACAAATAAATTTATTATTTACCTGTTTGATTACTTCAAACTTAGTACCTTAAAAAACGCCCTCACTTTTTGGACTACCTTATAATTTTAAATTGTTCGATCCATGTTCTGTTTTGAAGTGTTCGCTAATTTTACTAACTCTAAAGCAGTGTTACTGTGCCTTGGTATTAACGTGGTAGTGGTATATGCAATATACTAGGACTAGAGTCGTCAGCAGGTAAGTTGATCTAATATACCAAATGAGTGTCATTTAAATTATTTTGCTTTGTAGAAAATTTGGATGAAGGTTTGATGTTCTGTAACTAATATTATAGTATTCTGATATTTTTGTATTCAGTTTTCGTTAAAGAAGGTGTAGTTTCATAATTTTCATTAGTAATTTTCCTTTGACAATTATTTGATCGGGATTTTGCGATTTCCCCCCCCCCCAAAAAAAAATTCTACTTAGTCTTCTGCTAAGTAACTTTTGTGTAATTTCTCTATTAGTATCTTTTGAGTTTGGTATAAATTTTCCGATATTTTTTTTAAATAATAATTTCTCAAAAATAACAAATACATATTTGGAATAAGTGTAAGAAATTGCATTAGTGGTGAAATTCACAAAATTATCCGAGGAATTAAAACCGAACCTAAGTTACCTAACGTAACCAAACTTTGAAACTAATAATTAAAAAATGTGAAATACATATTTACAATCAGCGTTAAAAATTGCATTTATGGTCAAATGTACAAAAATACGGGCGATAGTAAAACAAACCTAACATAAACTTACTTAACATGACCTAATTAAAACTAATAATTTCTCCAAAATCGAAACACATATATGGGATTAGCTTAAGAAACTGCATTAATTTTAAAATTTACCAAAACATAGGAGAAAATACACCAATCCTAACCCAACCTTATCTAATATAACCTAACTTTAAGTATAATAATTTCTAAAATGAAATACATATTTGGAATCAGCGTAAGAAACTGCCTTAGTGGTGAAATTTAAAAAAATATCGAAGAAAATACAACCAAACTAAAACATCTCTGTATTAGTGCAAATATTGTTTCGTTTATCTTGATCAGTGAAAAATTGTTGTGACTAATAATTCTTTTTATTTATTTTAATTATGTGTTGAAAAGTGCTCACATAGAACATACTTTGTATTCTATATGTATCAATGCGTATATGACGATGTTTTATTTTCTCATGAGAAGGAATTATCGTTTCACTATACTCCTTTGTCCAATGTTTGTTTTTATTTTCCGTTTCATATCAAAAAAGTTAAATTTGTTGTTATGCAGTTGTTCGAATGTGAATTTTTGTACTCTTTCTTCTTCTATGCCTCTGATAAAGAAATTTATAGGTGAATTAGTTATTTCTTTATTTATTTTGTTTTGGAGATTTGCTATGTAGAATTCAGTGAATGTTGAAACTAAATTGGTTACTACGGCAACTCTGTCATTTTGTAGATATTGTTTTAATTTGTGAAGTTAAAGTATTACATAATTTTATTATCAAGATTTCTTCCATAATTTCCTTTTCTCTTTCTGGTGGAGTTATGTCAGTGTTGTGTTAGACTTGGTTAAAAATGATTTTTATAGTTTCTTATTTTGGGGTTAATACAGGGTGACCCACCCCAAACGGGCCCCAACTTTCGATAGGCCTCAATTCTTAATTTTCTGCAAAGATTAAATGAAACTTTGGTGATAACTAGTTTCTTGTGTTCAAAAACATCATATCAAAACATGAGAGTCTTTGAATTTTTCATCTTTATTCTAGAGCACGTGATCAAGATTACCTCCATTTAGTTCTGTGCATTTCTTGAGGCGCAGCACAAAGTTGTCCATGACGTCTTTACAAACCGACAGACTAATGGCTCTAATCTCCTTCAGGATGGCTTCCTTGAGTTCCGTGGTCGTCTTGAGCCTCCCTGCGTACACTTTGTCTTTAAGGTAGCCCCAGATAAAGAAATCTGGGGAGTTAAGGTCTGGGCTGTTGGGTGCCCACTCAAAATCAGTCTTGAGACTGATCACACAGCCACCAAAGTTCTCTTCCAGCTAATCTCGGGACAAGTTTGAGATGTAAGGGCTTGCTCCATCTTGCTTGAACTAGAACTTACCCATAAGCAATGGCAACAGGGTCAGCACTTCCCTTTTGAAGGATTTGAGGACCTCAACATACCATTTTTTGGTGACTGTCAATGTCGCGCAGGATTCTTCGAAGAAGAATGGTCCGATGATGCCTCTGGTTGAGATTGCAGTCCATACCGTGCACTTAGGGGAGTGTAGTGGCTTGGTGGCTACTTCATTTGGTCTGGTGGTCCTACAGAAGACATTTGTCTTCGAGTTTACCTTTCCTTAAAGATTGAAGTGTGATTTATCTGAAGTCCAGAGGAGGTTAAGGAAAGTTGGGGTCTCCTAAATATTCTCCAGTGTCTTAACTGCCATAGCCCCATTTTTGCTCCTTGTCTGAGGCTGTAAGGGTCTGCTTACTCTGTATTCTGTATGGGTAGCCCTTTACATCCATTACTAACACTCTCCTGCAAGTCTCACTGGATATACCGAGGGACTGACTTTGCCTGCCACAGAACGTTTTGGACTCTGCTGAACTGACTCACTCATGCTCTCGATCAGCTCTGCTGTACTCTTCCTGGGGCATCCTGAATGGCTTTAGGCTGTTATAAATTGCTGCATTGATATTCTCCACCGTTTCATAATTCTCAAGGTGGTCTATCCGGTCTTGAATTCTTCTCTTGAATGGGTCTTTTTCACATTCGAACTGATGCACGAAATTATCCTGCACTTTCTTGAACGAGCCTGTCTTGCAGTAATGTTTGATGCAGTATATTCTTTGCTGGAGCTCCCATTGAGATCTACTTGTGTTCACAGATGTTGCTTCTGTCATGTCCTGCAAAGTATGGGTGAATAGTGAATGAATGAAAGATATATCACAGAAAGTGTGTGCAGGCCCGTTTTTGGGAGGTCACTCTGTATAATATGCAATGTCATGGGCTAGCGTACCACTCATCGAGATACTAGAGGGAGGGAAGGGATTGGTCTTGTTTTTTTTACTTTTGTTAAAACCAAATAGGTGAATGGAAAGTCTTCTGAGTGGGTGCTCGTTTCTAGCGGGGTGCCTCAAGGTTCTGTCCTGGGACGACTACTACTATTCATCATCTACGTCAACGACATGGACGGTGACATGGTTGCCAAGATTTCCAAATTTGCCGACGATACCAAGCTTGGTATAACCGTGCAAAACATGGAAATACTGCCCGCCTGCAGGAAGACCTTGGGAAGATTGGGGAGTGGTCGGACACGTGGCAAATGCCTTTAAATGTGGGGAAATGCAAAGTGATGTATATCGGCCACAGAAACCCCCAATCTCAGTATATCCTTAAGGGCACTGCTATGGAATTCACCGACACTGAGAAGGACTTTGGTGTAACAATCACTAGTGACCTCAAGTTCTCGAAATAGTGCATTGAGGCGGAGAAAAAGGCCCAAAGGATGCTAGGCTATATTAAGCCCCAGTTTGGTTATCGGAACCAGGAGATTGTACTGTGCCTGTACAACTCACTTGTCCGACCGCATCTGGAGTATGCCGTACAATTTTGGAGTCCTTAATTGCGAAAGGACATTGCGAGATTGGAACGCGTACAAGCCAGGGCAACCAAGCTGATTCCCTCTATCCGACATAAAAGTTATGAGGATGGACTAAGGGAATCAGATCTGTTCTCGCTGGAAACCCGTAGACTGCGTGGTCAGCTCATCGAAGTTTTCAAAATACTTCGAGGGTTCGACAATGTTGAATACCGGGTTTTTTTCACACTGAGTGAAAACAGAACGCGCAATCACGGCTTCAAACTTGAACTGAAGCGTTACAACCGCAATCTGTGGGGAAATTTTTTCACTTAAAGTATCTGTGGTATGTGGAACGCACTTCCAGTGGAAGTTGTCAACAGTGAATCTGTTCACCAGTTCAAGTAAAGACTAGACAATGTCTTGAAAAGTGGCCGTTTAGGGACGCAAAACAATTGAGCAGCCTTTTGCCCGCTCGATTGCTAGTCCAAAGGTACCCTCCTTGAATGGACCGTAAGGTCTCCTAGGGTATCTTCTTTCCTTGTTGTTACTCCATGTTGTTATTATTGTATTCACTTATTCGTTTGAACTTTTAGCTCATAATTGTCTCTTTGATGCATCTCGCGATCCTATTTAAGTTGCTTTGGTACTGGTGATTATTTCCTTGCAAAATTCTATTATTTTTTTTATTTGATATGAGAGGTTCAAGGTTCGTTTAACAAGTGGTTTTATCTATTGAAACACCGCCTCCTGCTTTGTCTGGTCTTTAGTGATTTTCTTGCTTTTTTCTCATCATTTGTTAATATTTCTTTTGAATTATTGTTTAAGTTGGAGGTGAAAATGTTTTCAATTTTGTTTTAAGAATATTCTCACTTAATATTTTCGATTTGTATACATTACCTTTTTAAACAATTTTATTGTCCATTTTTCAATTTCTATTCTTTTTTGCATTCTCTTGGATCTTTTCTTTAACAAGAAATTTTGTTTATTTATTTAAAATTGCACTTTTGTGTGTGTCTACAAGACGCTGTGAAAGATTCGTGACAATCAAGCGTTCTTTATTATGATATCTTTTTAAATAAATTCAATTTTAATGCTAATTTAATATTTCGTAAACTAAAGATAAGATATAAAAAATCAATTATACTTTTAATATTGCAATTATTCGATCTCTTATTTACGGAAGTATTTATAGGGTTCACTAAATCAGTTAGAGTGGGGCAATACAACCTTATTATGCGCAGTGCGGCTTGATTCAACTTAACACTCAAACCTTTACATTTCTCATTCAAACTTTTATCCTGAAGGGTTAGCTCACATCGTTTATTTCTATCCTAGCCTGAAGTTCAGAGAAAACGACTATCTAAGGGTAAAATACTTTCCTTTTAGAAGTAACCAGCTGCATTGAGAGGTAAAGACATGTTCTAGGGTGTCGTACCCATTCCAAGTCTCTAGCCCTTCCAAAAAGCATTACCTTCAGGCTAGATTAGTAATTAACTTTTCCACACACTTTTATTCTAACTCACATTACCAATTTCTTTACGTATCTTATTTTGAAAATTCATGGGTTAAAGGCACCTGTAGGTTTTTTACAGGAAAGAAGCGTAAATTTGCAGGTCTTCGTATCCATGCGTGGTGGCTGTTTAGATTAGGCGACACATTGTTTCTTGAAAGTGATTTACTCTGAATTTAGGAGGAATAAGGAACGTATAAGTATCATCACCTTCTTTTCAGATATTCCATAGGTGGATAGGTAAAATATTTCATCAGATCCTAGGTAGTATGAAATATTACAAATCAACAAATTTACCGGTTATTCCAAAAGTCGTGTTGCATTCGTTACGATGCTTACAACAAAGGACACAATGCAGTTGGACAAGTTTTTATTGTTTTAACATATAAATTTGTTTATCTTGTAATATAAATCAATGTGGCTACCCTCGACGGCGAGCACGGGTTTCATCAAGGCCTGAAAGCTCCGTAAATATTGCGGACAAAGTTTTTCCTCATCCTAGCCCACACTTGAGTGACGGAGGACTTCAGCTTATTGACATTTCTGTGGCGGACGTTACAGACTTTGCGCTCGGAACCAACCATTCTTGCACGGTCTTGGCTGAGTTCTTCTTGATCTTTCAAACCAATCGTAGGACTTTCGCGGCAAAAATGTAACTTTAATCGGCCGCGGTGAGCATGTAGCCGGCCATAAACCACACCGGCCGCATCTTCTCGCGAATCGTAGCCACGACGCCGAGTATCATCATGGATGCCGGGTTCTTTGTCGTAGACACATAATGGACCTCATAGATTTCCTAGCTAAAGCTTACCTGTGGTTGTTAATTACCACATCGATCATGAAGTTTTTTTCATAAGAATAAAATGATAATTAGATTGTCATAACACTTCAAGTCGTTGAAACGGCGACGAAAGAGCTCTCGACGTTTTTCTCGCATACGGTCGGTCAGCAAAAGACTTTTCACGCACCAGGGAGCTGTTGCCGCCATACTTTTTGACGGCCCCGGATATCGTGATTTCGTGAGATCAGTCATATTAAGCTTCGGAACACTTTCGAATGCCTTTTTCACAGACAAAATATTGGAAACTTGAGGTTTGCCTGAACGCAGTTGATCTTTGAAGTTTTCCACGTTCTTGAGACTCTCCGCGACTCTAGACAATCATCATAATAATGTTGGTGGATTTTGTGATATAGGACTTGTGTTCCGTGCACAGAAGAGCAATGATGTTGATTCTTATTACCTTGATCTCGAAACATCTGTGCACAACTATTATTTTATTTTTATCATTATTATTATCATTATTATTATAGAAACCACTTAAGCTCCCAAACAGGGTGAAAGTCACACATGGTAACCCCGCAAAACACCCAAAGGCACTGTATAGGAGCATTAGTCGCATAAGAAATGACTAGAATACGCAAAGTTAAGACAAAAAAATTCCCTAAAATATAGTAAAAATTTTTTTAAATTAAACTAAAAATATAAATAATAATTTGTCTGCCTGTCCCAGTTAATCCCTCACACAAGCATGTAAATTATGAAAAAAAAGCATTAATAGCAGATTTAAAAGCATTCAGTTCAGCATAATGAACAATTTATTTTGGAAGATAGTTCCATAATTTGCTATAATATGGAACAAAACATTTATAAAACGGATTAGTTCTGTAGTTAATGTTGAAAAATGCATTTTCATTCAGAGCTATGGTAGACCTAATAGGTCTAATGGGGATAAAAGCAACAGATAGTCTTAAGTACAAGGGATGGTTAACATTATGGAAAATCTTGTACAAAGGAGACAAACTACCAATTTTTATACACGTTTCTCCAAATCGATTGTTAAATCTGGTATAATGAAACGAATACAATTTAAAGCTCGGTCTAATAATTTAAGATGACACTTAGCTGTAGAATTGTAGGATGAATGCAAAAAAGAATTTAAAACAGCGTCATCATTACCTAGTGTCCTGACGAACTTGCGAATAAGTGCAGTTTTTTGTGCTTCTCAAACGGAAGCGTATCATCTCTCAAATCACCCAAGAGTTTAAGGAAGCAAGAGAAGACCAAAGGAGACCCACAAAGAAACAATGGTTGATGTAGAGGGTCATGAGTCCTTCCTCGATCTACATACAATTATAGATTTTGTCTTGTTGGATTTTGCTTCATGCCCCATTTAAGATACCAAGACTGTACTCTAGAAATATATCTATTCAGGGAATCAGCCACTGAAGCACGATCACTAAAAGAGCTAACTGAGGTATACAAGGTAATATCATCAGCATAAGCAATGAATTTACATTCAAAATTTCATCCCAAGTACTATCCAAAAGTACTAATTTGTGGAACGATCATGGGCTAATGAGACCTTTTCTGAAACCAAATTTCATAGCAGACAAAAGTTTTGGGGATTCGCAAACTTGTCTAGTCCTCTTGTTAATCACTTTTCATAAACTTTTGAAAGAATTGGAGTAATAGAAATTGGTCTTTATTTCAAGGGAAATTGTGTAGGAGAAGCTCCCTTAGGAATTGGAGAAAATTGACACTGAAAAACTACTAAAAAACAATGGAAACAGAAATTTTAATAGCACGCGCACGAAAATTAGAACTTTAAGTTTGTTTGACGTAACTTTTTCTATCACACAAGTAAACCCTCTTGAAAGATAAAAAACTGGGTATAACAAATCTTTTGAAAACCTGCTACTCACGATTGCGGGTCAGTTGCTTTCCCTCAAAGCTATTTGGTAAAGTTAATCAAACATATCGATAGCGTCGCACTATTAAACCTAATATCTCACCAGGCTAGAATATATTTCTAAGGGATTTTTCTACCCTATCTCTAACTCGCTCACAATTTAAAGGCTCACTATTCCTATCAAATACAGGATCTGCGGGTAACAAAACTACCATAAAACCTTCGCCTTATTTAATTTTTGCATTTCCAAAACTTTTTAATGACAGAAAAATAAATGCAGAATTCAAGAATCGTAGACTATATATCCATATTGTACAAGAAAGAAAAAAATGGATGTGAAGGACCACATGAGGCAAGAAGCCAGAGGTTATAGAAAGGCAACGGAAAGTGCCATTAAAGGATAAAAAAGATAAAGGAGAGCAGAAAACACTGCAATTAAAGAAATCCACACCGAAAAGACAAAAACAGCTGAAACATAATGGCTATGTATCGAACCAAATTCTCGTTTATGCTCGCCAGTTCTTTCCCACTAAGCTACCGAGCACAATTTAATCAAACATCCACAAAGTGTGACCCTATAAAATATAATATCTTTTTTAGGGTAGAATTTGCTTGCACTATATATCCGGATATATAGTTTTCAATGCAAAATTTCTCCATCATTATTTCTGCCTTCAAATGGTTTTAAGGAGGTAGACATTAAATAGGACCAAAACGCTCTAGTGGTTCCTATTACAAGCAGCCCATTAATTTTCACTTTCTTGCACTTAATATGGATACTAAACTTATAAATTGCAGGCGTATTACAGATAGGGTATAAAAATCTTTTATAAGTAAATTCTATCCTGGTGAGATATTGGGTTTGCCAGGGTGGTTCCTTGGGTATGTTTATATTACTCTCCCAGGTAGATTAGTGGTTTAGTATCTTACTGGGAGTGCATTACATATCCTTCTACCTCTTCTTAACCTAGCTGCCTCTGTATCCTGAAACTAATGTTAGATTTCAGCAAGATTGAGATGATCTCCAATTACCTTACTTTCTACTTTTCCGTTAGGAAAAGATACCCGTGGCGGAGCAGCCATCACCTGTCCCTCCAAACTCACCTTCATGCAATAGCTGTCCACAACTTAATTCACAATTTTCCCCAGCCCTTTCTTCTCTTAGACTATTTCACCAACAGGGAACCAGCCTTGGGTGACTACTGCTTGAATTACTTCGAGCCGAATTTCGTATTCCTCAATTTTTAGCTTTCTCTTTTTTAACCCTGGCTCACTCAGCTACATATCTCCAGTCTGCAGGTTGACGTATTTCGAACCCACTTTCCTATTCCTCATAATTGAGCTCTCTTTCTTTTATTTGAACTCTAGCTTACTCAGCTACATATCTCCACTCTACCAGTGATACACTCTCTATCTGGACCTCTATTTTGTTTCTGATGAAGCGCTGCTGGATTTCCATGAGCTGTAGGCCAAGAAGATTTCGTGTGGGTTTGACTTATCAATTATTTTATCGTTCCACCAAACCAACCCATCTTTGGTATAGCAGAGTTAGCATTTTGCAGTATAGACTGGACAGTTTCTTCTACCAAAATTGCCTGTTCCGATGTTTGATGAGGACCTAGCTCTACTAAACTCTTTAATAAACATATTTGTCTAATCCTTGTTCCCCGAATCTTCCAGCGCATTACCTAATGGTGGATTTTCCTTGTGTTCACGTGAATGTAGTGAGGTATTTCGTGCCAATAAGCGTGCAGCTCTCTGATACCACTACTCCTTTATATCACGACCTAAAGTCGAAATAAATCATCCCAGGGGTGAGCTCAGTGCTGTTTCAAAGAGGTACGCCGTTTCTCTTAGAGAGGCTATGTGAACAAAATTTCAACCAAATTTTCCCATAATGACGTCTGTTGCCGTGTTCGTGGTTTGGTCTAGTAAGCTCGTCCCATCGTCCCCGCCTGTCTTCAAGGATGGTGAATCGTTATCTTTTTTTAAAGAAGTGTGGTTGCTGAGAGGTCATCCCTCCGTTTACTTTAATTTTGAATTCATCAAAAAGCTCATTGTCGGCTTCTTTCCTGTCCAAAAGGACAAATATTATAATATCCCCTTCTCCATAGAAGAATTATAGCAGGCATCTTCCTTAAGTATAGTCACTGCCGATGGCCTTAATGGAATCCTGTACCTCCTCATCCAACACATCAAAGTATCCAAGCTTCACTTCTTCTCATATTATTATAATTGGATCTGGATTGAGGATTTAACACTCTATCTATCGCAAGGCTATTGTGATGCCTCTCCTCAACCAAGAATCTAACCCTTTCAGGATCTCATCTTACCTTGCCAGAGACATGAGCTTTTGCTCATGCATCATCATGGAGAACATGGCGGCATCGTCTCTCCCATTTAAGGCTAAATCATGTTTGCTTTTTTGTGACTGCCAAGATGACGTTCTGCCAATTTCGCAGTGTTCTCGACCCTCTTCTCCGCTATAATCATTAGGTTTTTGAAGCATAGTCTCAAGCTGGTTGTACATATGTTTTATATACCCAAAGCCTCTATCTCTAGGACACCAACCCTACATATTTAGACAACCACTGGAGCAAATTCATAAACACCATAAAGACACGACGTAACATGTAAACATCATGCAAATCACATACTTTTAAAACTTCTCATTCTCTATACAGACAGAGCCTGATAACCATGTACAATTTCCACTACGCCAGAGGCCCACGTCGACACAATAATACAATCTTATATGCCTGTTACCTACAAAGCATGCAACTGGATCAGGTGACGCTCGCTGCACTAAACCTTTCTTTTTATGGCGGTGCGTGAAGATGATGACGGGTACGGACCCAATAACACGAAAAACTTTATACTACAATAATGAATGCAAGTTCTAGTGAGACAATATACACACACACATCATACTCAAACCACATGTACCAGAACACTTACAGAAAGACTAGTAATGGAGACGACTCCACGCTGAAAAGGTTGGGCTTCCCTCCTGGTACGTATGAAAGTATTGGATAACTTCACCATACTAACCACTCCTATCACCGTCAAGGAAACAAAACAAAAACAACTCCGGCCTTCTACTCACAATATTTCATCACCTACTGCGAAACATTTTCCCTTCACTGACAGACCTTTCATCGCATCATTGGTCTATGAACATTTCTCACAAATAGTCAAAACATCACAAAACATTATTCTTTACAAACAAAACAAAAAACCCAAACACGCAAACAACTACAGGCCTATTGCACTCTTAGAGTACCTAGGGAAAATACTCGAACATAAGGTTGACACCCGTCTCTGCGATTTTATAGAGAAGAGTAACTAGTTCTCCCCGTGGATGTCGGTCTATTCAAGTGGTTGTGACTATTTTTCATGACATTATACAAAAAGCACTAAAAGCAGGACAAATAACACTATTTATCAGCGAAGATATGGAGATAGCATTATAAAAGCCAGCACCTATCGAACTGCCTTACAAATAGTAGGTCTCACATAATATAGAAGAACACCATATCACATCCATTTACACCACAGGGTCGTATCGTGGAGCCTAAACTATAAATAATATGCACAAACGACACTCCAGGGCTAACGGAAATCTTCAGACAGACGGACATTGTCCTTTGCTGACGACGAGACTATTCTCGTCGACAGGTAGGGCCCAGACAGAATCAAGCACCGTTCATAGATGATATTGAACTATCTGATGACACAGATGAGACTCTAGAGCACGCGATATCACTACATCCGCAACATACAAATATACACATTTACAACAGAATTAAAATGCTCAGGTCCCACAAGATTCACATACAAACCTCAAGATAAGATACTCGAGGCCATATTTGATAAATATCTACGCTTCCAACTACAACAAATCATTACACAGACATCAAATTAATACGAAAGGTTTTCGCTGCCCAGCCACAAACTACAACTACACTTATAGAAAACCACCAGTCCGTTGACTTCTAAAATACACACCCATTAAACTCAAGGCCGTGAATCACACACAGAAGAGAAAATCTCTGTAGTGAAACCTAGATGTCGCTCTCCTCGGTACACACTCATATCTACATTACACGAAAACAATATAATCATACCACTCAGTACATATATACACCTACAGCTGGTTAAAAAAACAGCTTGTAAAACTCAAATGGGACCATAAATTCGCCCTATATATATATATATATATATATATATATATATATATATATATATATATATATATATACAGGTATATATATATATATATATATATATATATGCCAGACATCACGTTGCTTTGGCATTTATATAGTCAGCAGCCTTAAATTATCCACCTACAGCACCAGCCTTTACATAAATTAACAACATCATAACTATCGCGTTTCTTTTGACTTGCGCTCTATCCATTTAACCCGCCCTTCAACCACTCCAGTCAAATACCACTACATAGACATGCGGAGTAGACAAGGCATCAGTATCTATCCACTCTTAAAATATTTCTGAAAACAATTTCCTCCAATTAATGCTCGATCTCTCTATACTGCCTTCGATGGTGCCTCCCTTACAATATTTAGCAGCCAGCTCACCCTCATACTTTCATAAATGGCTCTGACACCTTTCATAGCTGCCCGATGCCGTCTCGGTGGAGGGTGCTTGTTTGGTTCTCTTCCTTCCACCTTTTCGATGGCTCTCTTCATACTTGTATCGTACCGAGACGGAGGCATTCCGGATGATGTATACCTTGTTCGTCGTTTTCAAGGAGGCCGTCTTTCTCGGCTACCTTCCCCAATCCCCCGAATTCTTGATATCACGTATTCCTGGAGTGCGTTTTTGGCCCAATCCAACTACTTTCACCAACACCTTCAAATCCTAAGATACAACAGCTCTTACACGAACCTTTTATCTCTCCTGTTAAGGTTTCTAACTTCTCTTTGGTGCCATCCCGCGTAGGGTCAACCTCCACCCTATCACGCTCATTAGCCCACCCAAATTTAACGACCTTCATCTAAACGTCAAGTTCCTTAATTCTAATGCGTTGCTCTGTGACCAACCTCGCCTCACAACACAATCAAATGCATTAAGCCCCCATTCAGCTACTTAGTGTAATTATTCCCTAAATACAGGGCTAATTATTTCTTTGTTTTATAGGTGCCCGTGCATAAGGCGCCGTACTCATCACAGCCTAATACTAGGCTAAATTAAAAAAAATATGAAAACCACAGATAACGATACAAAAGGAAAAGGGCTAAAAATAAAAACAATAAAAAACAAAAGAAAAAGGCGGCAAGTAGGAAGCGCGCTCTGGCGTCGGAGGTGTGACCGCCTTCCCTCGCCGCAGAAACATGTGACCTACAAAAAAACACCAAAAACCAGTCAACTAAAGTGGAGGAGGCCATCCTTCTCCAAAAAGTCGTATAGTCCAGAAGTTCTTTTGCACGAATCCGTCCCGAGTACAACGGATAAGCACTAGCAACCCCGCTCGTTCCGCTACTGGGACTAGTAACGTGCGCGAGAATCACCCAGACTCGGACATTAGAGAAGAATGTGCCGAACAGTCTAGGGGAAAATGCAGTTGTCACAATAAGGCTCAGGCGAGGACTCCAACAAATGGCGGTGCGTCCCGCAAGTGTGTCCAATTTGGAGACGAACGAAAGCACCCCGAACCTGTTGTGGAATTGGGGTGGGGGGACATTGAAACAATCGCGGCTCAATGGCACGTAACTTTAGGTTCCCCTCGGCAGTCTCCCAACTTCTTTACCAAGCCGCACGAAGGGCAGCCTGTAGGTATTCCTGCCATGTAATCGGCATGAGGAAGAGCGAAACGCTTGTTTGATTTCATAGTCCTCGCGTACTCTGGAGTCATCATCGGGGTGCTCATTCCCCGCAATTCCTACATGTCCAGGAACGCAGCAGAAGATAATCTTCACATCCACTCGGATCGCCCAACCGCGGCGTCATGTATATCACGAACCAGTGGATGCGGAGATTCTAATATCCCGACAGCACTCAGGGCGCTTTGAGAGTTGCTATAAATGTGCCCGGGTCTTCGAACCGGGCACGTTGCGTTATTTCCCGTACCGAGTGGTGTATTGCAACCAGCTTGGCCGTGAAGAGAGACGCGGTGCCTGGCAGAGGCTCACTGACTTTAAACAGAGGGGACCGGGCATAGAAACTGACCCCTTCTTGGGACTTGGAGCCATCCGTATACACTGGCACGGTTCCAGCGTGACACGAATTGTGCTCTAAAAGGCGAACAGTGATACGACCGGCACTGTAGAAGCTCTGGGAGCAGAGGCGTGGTGACAAATATTCATAGGTTGTACTCAAAGGGTGTCTTTCTAACATTGAGGCATAAGACCTCCTAGGTAGCGCCGCGCCCGTCACGACCAAGTCCCTAGCCTCAAGAAATGAGATACGATCTTTGGACTGGAAGGCCTACATTTCCTTCTCAAGGAAATACGCACCACATTGCTTCAAAGAAGCAAGGTACCACTCTCCACAATTGACACACTTGGCCACGCACGATTTGGACTTATCGTGTGCGGCCTTGGAGCAACTTATATAGACTTTGAGTGACTCCAACTTCGCGTATCTACAAGAGCGATTCGTATAGCCGAAGTCGTTGCAGTAGTTACACCTCCGAAGCAGTGGCACGAATGCCTTCACGCGGTAGCGATACTAACCGGCACGCACCGACTCAGGGAGCTTGTCACAGTCGAACGTGATGAAGAGTGTAATGGTGGGTATCGAGGCCCCTCCTTACTTTCTCATCAGACGTTCGACGTTCACCACTCCATGGTCAACCAGCTCTAAGCTGATGTCATCTATGGACTAGTCCAGGAGTTACCCCGCAAAAACCATTCTCTTAACGCAGTTTATGGTAGAGTGCAGCATATTACTTACTGGCGTGCAATCAAGTTTCCGAAGGGCATTAATCATGAACGCCTCGATGGGATTCGAACAAAACTCCCGTCCGAGATACGAATCCCCCTCGGCTCTCTACCAATCACACTAGCGAGAGCGCTCACAGATAGATCATGTTGCCCTTGACTAATATGCTGCCATCAATGTAGCAAATAACTAGAAACCATTTGAAGCCTGCGGGCTCAAAAACTCCAGGTAATCTCGGAATGAGGGACTACGAAGTAATCAAGGCTTCGCTCTGCGCACTTTTGGTCTTTGTCAGGGACGCTCCACCCGGGTAAGCACCAAGTTCAGATGTGCCGTGCTTGGCTTGGTCGCATACCAAAATGGCAGCGGCCCCATCCGTCCCTGTGGCTCCCGCGGAGGGAAACGAACCCCGAGTCTTTTTTGTTTTTATGACATCTTCAGAAAATTAAGAGAAATGAAATGACACGTTTTATGTCTGAAAAAGATGGAAGATAAAAGTACATTGTAAGAGTAAACTGGATAGCGGGCGTTTATGAAATAGTTGAGAGGGAGTGAGTTGAGAGATAGTGTTGGTTGCTGAGTGACCAGCCATCTGGGGGCTTCATCTTATTGGTTTGTTTTGTGGAGGCCCTGGTGCCGCTATTATCCTTTGGTGTTTATCTTGCGTTCTATTTATTTCCTGTGCAGTTGTTGTTAGTTTCCTATTTTATTTCTGTAATTATCATGTAATCCTTGCTTTAAGTGGAATAGACGGATATAGAAGTATCGATCAGCATAGAGCGTTGTAAATCTTTATCTTATTGTGTGTGCTCAAATCTTTGAGTTGATAAATCTTCACTACGTTGGCTCTGGCTAGGTTTAGCCTTTCTGTTAAATGTTTCTAAAAATACATTTGGGTTAATCTTGAGCCCGAGCAATTTGCCCTCGTTTTAATACTTGTATCTTTCATCATCTATAATCATTCGTGAAGTTTTTCGTCTCTCAATAGTGATAATTATAAACTTTTCAATGTTCCTCCCGATTTTCCATTTCTTTCCGAAATTGTTGATATTTTCAATTTCGGCCGCTATTATCCTGGCAATCGTTGAGACATGTCTTTACGGACTATTGGTAACGATGATCATGTCATTCGCGAACTGAATGTATCTTGTAGCCTCGATGATTGGGTTTGGTAGGTCAGTCTTGTATATGCTATACATTGTTGGACTCAAGCAACCCCCGGTAGGGACTACATGGTGGTGGTGGATTTTAAAGGGAGGTCCCTGATAGTCCTCTCAGGAAATATATGCAGTACGATCCGTAATGTAATCACACATACACTTGGTCAGAATTCAGTGGACTCTAAACCTTTTTATCTTATATTTGTGTCGTACCCCACATACTTTATCGAACGCCTTTTGGGCGTCCCTAAGGGCCAGATCCATGTAGTTCTTTTCTGTTTTAGCTTTTACTATTGTCCTTTCAACTATGGGCAGTGGTGTTTCCTTGTTTCTATTTTTTTAAACTCATTCTGGTGATGTATTTTAGGTTATTTTCTTCCACGTGTTGATTAAGCCTTGTGGTGATCATTCGTTTCAAAAGTTTTTCCAGCATTTTCAACAAAGTTATGGGTCTGAAATTTTCAGGGTCGTTTGCGGGCTTAATGGGTTTAGGCGAAAATAGTATTTTGCCTCTCTTTATGGCATTATGAAAATAACCGGGGCTAGGTGTCGCGTTAAAAAGGTCGGTTAATTTAATGAAAAACTCATCTAGTACTCTCACCAGGTTTGCAGAGCAGAAATGGAATGATCATCTTCTTCTTCTGTGAATAGTGGTGAGTATGTGCATATGAGAGATAGTGGTGTACAAGAATGAGGCAGGGGGATAGTGGTGTACAAATATGAGGAAGGATAGTGATGAAAATGAAGGAAGTATAAGAGTTGCAATGATTGCAAAGTTGCCTGGAGATCAGAATAATCTCGGTCGTGTTCGTATTTTTGTTGTTTTCATTGTTGTTTTAGTGTGAGTATATATATTTAAATGCACACCTATACATGCATATATACGAATTTTCGGCATTCAACCTTTCGAATTCATAAACTTTTACTTTGATACTTTGAATTCTATTTGTATTATTATTTTTAATGTTTCTGTTGCTGGTTATAATTATTTGGTTGTTTTGTTGTTATTTGTTTTTCTGTGTTTTGTTCTTCATACTTACTTACTGTTGATCCTTCTTAGGTTTTTCTTCTTGTAGTTGGCTTCTTAAGTTTAATTTGGTCTTGTTCGGTTGGGTTCTCATATTCAGGTTTCTTTGTCTTATTCGGTTGTTTGCTTGTTCGAGGTTTATTTCATTTGGTTATGCATAAAATGGGATAACTAAATTTCCAAGCTTGCGGGAAGTGCTTGAGAATCTTTCTCTTGCATAGATTGCGTTGATTTTCATCAATGAGTGCTCTGATCTCATCGGTGGTATTAGACGCTATATTTTCTCTTATGGCTTTCGCTATTTTTTTTAATCGGATGTTCAGCGGTGTGATCGTTACCGCTCTGTCGAGATCTTCTTCCTTTCTCATCTCCCTCCTGCGTGTACCGGTGATAATGTAGAGGCATTTGTTGTGATTTTTTTGCAGCTCTTTTCGTGCCGTTTCTGAGACACATAAAATAGTTGCTGAAGGTTAAATGAAGATCGATCTAACTAGAGCCATGTATATTTTTCACTTATTTATTGAGCTTAAATTCCTAAATGTATAGATAGTTCTGACTACCGACTTCGCTTTCTGTATCCGATCTACGACGTGCTTCCTGTACCCGGTAATTTTCTTCCCGAGTAAATGGCACTCATTTGTGTAGGGACACCATGTATCCTCCACTCTTATATCTGCTAATTTTCTTACCCCAAACGAGAATTCTTGAACTTGTTCCCGTTGGTTCGTATTTTCCATTTTGCTTTATAATCATTTAGGTTTCTGATTTCCTCGGCAGTCATGTGAGCTTGCATGGCGCATTTCTATATCCACTAACGAAGAGTTGACTTATATCATCAGCGAAGTAAATGTTCAGGTTCCAGGAGTTGCTGGGCTCGGGCATATCAGCTGTGTAATCTAAGTATATGGTTGGGGATAGACACCCGCCTAATTCAAAACGTACAAAAACGGAAACCCCAGGAGGTCGCTCAGAGCATCTTCAAAGATTTGCAAATCGCCCTGATACAATGTACTGAGACACCAAATGGATTCCTCGTTATCTTTGCAGAAAACAATGATGTGAAACTATTAATATCGTCTGCAAGAACCTGTGCATTAAGGAAAAATCGACCTTTAAGCCAAAGTACCACCCCAGGTTATTGGCAACAGAAACTGTTAGAACAACAACCCTGGATAAATTTTCACGACAATATCAAATTTAAGAAATACACACACGTGTTTAAAACCATGTATGAGTTGACGGAAATCGCCTCTAATGCTCTTGAAAAAGTACTCTTCGCATTTATTATGATGATACCGGCTACAAACATACAAAGAGATCAATACTAAGACATACAGATTTGCTTCCGTTGTTAAGCCAACTGCCCAATGAAACAAGTAATCTGCTCATAGTTCAGTGGACCACATTCGGTGATAAATTGTAGAGGCAGCAAGACGAGATTATTAACTGCACGGAAAGACACATAACAATGGCTATGTCTTGCCTGAAGAGAAGAGAAATAATCAAGGGAAGGATAACGAGAATCATCAACAAATGGAAGCAAATAAAACATCATACTTTGTAGTGACCGCCAGAAATCAGAACCAATCAAACCACATTAATATAAACCGAACACTAAACGTAAAAATTGACGTGCATCCTACAATTTATGCAAACAATTTAACGCCATGTTAAAGGAAAATGGACTTAAACCCATTAAATTCCAACAGAGAAAGCGAACCAGAAGAGGAAACGAAAAAAAAGAAACCAATTAAGAAAATAACACAGACAAGTCAAACGAAGAAGAAGCTCAAGAAATTAGAAAAATGACTCTAAAACAGAATAAAAAACAAAGCTACAAAGGTCCAAGTTCCAACTACAAAAACTGGATCGACGCAAACGCAAATATCGGCAAGAACTGAAAGGTAAAGAAGAAGGACAACCAGAAGATACCACTAAAAGAACAAAGTAAAGCCCCACTCTCCCAAGGAAAAACAACCGCTAGAAACTAAAGAACAAATATGGAAAGAATAAAATTACGTATATTACAAACCAAGACAAACGGATAGAAAGATAAAGAAACTTTTACAGAAACATTTTAGAGAAATTGACCAGGACTTGATACTAATCGCGGACCACGGAATAAACACCGAAACTTTAAAGATCTAAATATGGAATTACGAAATAATAACTGCTAGCCACACAAACGAATTACACAACCGTGCAGTGATAACAATAAAAAGAGGACTAGATTATATAATGCAACAACGAATGAGCGAATCGTACCTTACAATTTAGGTGAAAAAGGAACTCTGCAATATTATAATAGCCACGGATTATCAACCACTCCGACCTCTAAATTTGCCGATAATAATTTAGTGAGGAAATTCAACAGAAAAATTCCAATCTTGTTTATGGGTGATCTAATCGCGAGATGGACAGAAAACGGTTACTGAAGAAGAAAAGAAACAGGAAAGGACCTAAAAACACTAATAGAAATAGAAATAATCAGACGACTCGGCCCACACTTCCCAACGTATATCACAAGCACAACACCAACACCAGATATACGAGGATCGGTCAATAAGTTTTGTGAATCGGTAGGGCAAAACAGAGGAAGGGGTATGGCTGTTTGTGGGGGTGTTAGGACAAGTTATGACAAGTCAGGACCTACAGCCGCACGCTCCAGCCTCGTCTATTTAAGAAGCAGTAGCTGATCGCAGATCGTCAGTCGCAAATTTTTCAACAAAGGAGAAGGTTGAGAACACTGTAGTGAACAAATTTCTAACCAAGGAAGGCAAGAATGCAAAAGAGATCCATGAACGCATGGTTGTAGTGTACACCAACACCGCCCCTTCCTATGCAACCATTGCTCGCTGGAATAAGGAGTTCCGCCATGGTCGTGAGTCCCTAAAAGATGACCCCCGTCCAGGACGCCCATCAGACGTGACCAACGAGGACAATGTGGCCCGTGCGGAGAGGAGGATCCTCGAAAATCGACTGGTGAAGGTCGAATAAATCGAGCGAGAACTTGGAATATCACATGGAAGCGTTATCAACATCATCCACGACAATCTGGCCATGACCAAGGTCTGTGCCCATTGGGTCCCTAGAAATCTCACGCCCCATGATCGACTTCAACGTCGTCAAAGTTCACAAGGCCAGAGTTGCACAAGCTGTCATGCGCAAGTGTGGATTCGAGCAGCTCAACCATCCCCCCTACAGTCCAGATCTGTCCCCTAGCGACTACTTTTTAATCCACCAGCTTAAGGCTGCACTGCGTGGACGCCGGTTTGGGGACGATGAAGATGTCCAGCTTGCCGTCCAGGAATGGATTGAACAGCAGTCGGGAGAGTTCTGGTTGTCTGGAATTCGAAGCCTTAGAAACAAGTGGCGCAAGTGCATTTAAGTCGAGGGTAGTTATATTGAAAAATAATAAAACACTTTTCCTCATATTTCGTTTCCTTATATCCGAATTGCAAAACTTATTCACCGCCTCTCGATATGTCTTTCAAACAGTAAAAAACCACTTAATTATCATATGGAACCTGTAGATGTTATCTGCAGCGACCATACCGCAACGCTGCTTACTATCAACCAGCAGCCAATTTAGATTCCCTCAAAGAAACGGACGGCATACCACAGAGCCGATTAGGCAAAATAAAAAGAATAATTAGGACACTACGCACTGAATGAACTTAAGAAATCGACGGAGAACGAGACAGAATAAGAACACGGATAAAAAAACGGACAGTAATACGATCCCCCAGAGCGAACACAAAACCGTTAAATATTTTATTTGGACAAAAGAGATGAAGATAAGGAATACAGAAATAAGAACACTTGGAAGGCCATTTGTTGGCCTTCCCCCCCTACAAGAGCTTGATGCAATTCCGGTGACGCCCTTTCGAATTGGTGATAGCATGCAGTAATTATAACAGAAGTATACGGTGGATATTGGGGGGGGGGGGTTGCTCCACGTCACTTTCTACTTCAAAATTTACGTGGCGACCCAGGCATACGACCACAATCTGGCTTCCCTTCGTAACCTCCTGTGCCGACTCCGAGAACACTACCTCACAATTGGCCCCAACAAGTGCCACTTCATTTTTAGCACTATTGACTATTTGGGTTTACACATAGGAAACGACTTCAATAAAGAAGTAGTTGTGGTCAATCATGGGGTCCGCCTCCTTCTACCGACGTATTATTATGAACTTCGCCTCTATCGCCGCGCCCCTGTGTGATCTTCTCAAGAAAGAGGCACCCTAAGTGCCTCGTCTGGACCCTCCGTTTAATCCCTAGCTTTGGCCAGCTTAAAGAGAAGTTAGCTTCAGCACTAATCCTCCACTTACCCATGCCCCTTACACCTTTTGGCATACGGACTGATATGGGTAAGGATGGTATAGGTTGTGGTCCCGTCCAGAAGAGTGACCATGGCGAAAGTTTTCCCAAAGCGTTTGGAGAATCCACAACTTCAAAGTGTTTATCTTATCTAGACTGACCATAAACCCCTCTCTTATCTACAGAACGTTAAGAACAATAATGTTCGCCTCATGAAGTGGAGTCTCTCTCTCCAAGAATTCCAATTTAAAATTGTATATATAAAGGGTTCCGATGGACTTGTCTCCAGAGTAATTTCCCAGTAATTGTTACGTAATTGTATGTGCCATTATTTTCTTAGTATTGTGTATATATTTTTATACTTCCTTTGAAGAGAAGACTTGTTGAGGTTTCTAAGAGAGTTTATGGTTTAGGTCTTATAACTTATAGGTGCAATGGAATTTTGGGGCACAAAGTGATGTGTGCGTTGGACCCGCTCGCTCTCTAACAGGTTCAATTAGGTTTGGTTGTTCTTTGCCATACTATAATTTTGAAAAACTTTGGCCATTTTTAATTTGCCATCCCTATTTTAACAGTTTGTTTTCCCAACAGTCAATATTTTTTCTACAATTATCAAATTAGAATACAATAAAATAAAAACAAATGTAGTTTAAACTTTTCCGCTTAACCCTCGGGTGTACTTATCTGATTAGTTCATATTGCAAGAATCAAGCGTATAATAGATAAATAAATGTGACACTTAATCTTTAGTACCGTCTAAAATATGCTCATTTATTTTTACACTCATATATCCCTTGGTCATCGAGACAACCAGATTTTCCCTACTACGAAGGCCGTTACATAGAAGAAGCGGTTCTACAAATAGTAGGTAACATAGATGACACCGCGCTACTGAATAATTAAACTCCCATAAAGACCTGATTGAAAAAACTGCACAACAAATTTCAGTGTCAAGAAAACCCATAGATCTTATGTACAATTTATTATGAAGTTGAGTATACTGAATTTGAATTTGATAACAAAAATTTCCCATCACGTAACATTTTCTTGCAAATTGCCGAGTTAATAATTATGCAATTGATACAATTTCCATTATACAATAAATCTTTTTCGCTCCCAAAGTCAGATTAAATGTATCTATTATAATTAATTCATGAATATATAATGAATCAGCATGTTTGTTAGCATTATATAATGTATTAAACTACAGTTTAATATTTATTTCTTCGTTTGAAAGACGTCTCAGGTGTGTGATGCTTCAGATTCGAGCAGAGGTCAGCCAGCATAGCATGACTCCATTTACCATAATACGTTTTCCATTGAGGCTATAATTTGATGGAACTTCTCTCCATGTTCATCATTCACATCTCCTGAATTCTCTGGGAAGAAGGACAGATGAGAATTAAAAAACTGTATATTGTTGCGTGACATATTGCATCCGAGATCTTGGTATCACTTGATTAGGCTCTCCACTCTACGCTCCCGCCTGTCCCCTTGGTGCTTTCCCAGAAGTCCTTTGCATGAATCGTTTAAAGCATATCAGGCCGCTAGCTAGGTTTCATCCATTGTCCCCTCGAAGTCCCCATAAGCTATAAGTTAACGAATATGAGGGCCTAGGAATATGCCAGCTTTAATCTTGGCATCACTTAATTTTGGGAAGAGCGCTTTGAAGCACTGGAGAAAATTGTTCCATTGTTGCAGACGTGAAGCCAGGAGTTCACTCTATTGCTTAGTAAGTGTTAGATCACAAACTAGATCATTTAGTTCCGGTTGAGTGATGAGGTGTGGCTTCTTGTCAGAGTCAAGCTGTGCTACATATGGTGTATCTTGAGATTCTGAATCGTTTAACAGGAATAGCACTCGAATGTCGAACTAAGCGAATAGCAAACTGAAGATCTGGATAAATGATAGATTTCTTGACTTTTCTGTTGTGAACTGCAGTGAATTAAAATAAAATCAGTTCAAAAATGGATATTACTGGCAGAAATAGTGGAAGGACATCATAGTATATAATTTGATCTTTTTAATCAATACATCTCTTGAAAATATATTAAAGACCAGGAAAAACCCCCCATTGAATACCAACCCACATTTAATATCTGTTAAGCAGAAGTAGCAATCCGTTGAATTGTCTTTTGTTCCCTCTAGGATCATTGAAACGCCAAACATGAGGATTGGACTCTCAGTCAGGCAGAAAGGGAACCTCTGCACCTGACACAAGATATGTGACCTGAATAGCGTTCCTCCTGGTTGCCATTTTACACCCAAAGTACAGCTCATAAAGTTTCTTCACATGTTAAGTCAACTCTCTTGTATTGTAACTGATTCATATATATAACAGAAACTATCTGGAGAATTTTTTGCCTTTTCTAGGCACCCTAGCTCTGTCTCCTGTAAAGGAAAGACTGTAGTATGTGAAAAATAATATAAATAGTAACAGCAACAAATATTAAATAAAAAAGTAAAAATAGGAAGCATTTATAGTAAGTTACAAAATTATCAAGAGTTGCGTAAGAGTTACCACAGAATTGGAGCCATATGACTAAAAAATATTTAGTATACTTTCATAAATTTTATAGTTTAGGTTGGTACATACCCTTAGGACCCCCTCATTAAAATTATATCAAAATCCGTAAATAACTTTTAGTGTTTTCACTTTCGGCTAAATCTTGTTTGCATTCAATTCCTACGGAACCATGTGTTTCTAACGTAAGATGGTAATTAAGGAGAAACTGGAGGGTCGCAGAAAGAGATGAATTTTATATTCGTAATTTACGCAAAAAATACCACTAGGAAAGGTTATTCTTATTTATCTATCAAATTTACCCCCCTAAAAGGTTCCTCAACGTCATTGAAAATTAAAAATAATGGGGTAATATCTGAAACTTAAATTCGAATTTTAAATTGATACTTCCAGACAAATAATTATTGTATGTTAAAGAACAAGTAAACGAAATGTGAAAATGATCAATTGATATTTAGAGGTTCCTTAATGACATATTATAATGGCGTATTTAACAATTCGGAGGATCTCATTGAGAGTGGATGTGTGTGTGTTTGTGGTTCTGTCTAGTGTCTATTGGTTTAGGCACATTCTTCTATTTGTAGTTAAGAACAGTTATTTATAGTGTACAATAAATATTTATACACGTTTTATTATATTTCAGAGCTAAATAATATGTAATAAAAAAATTAAAACAATATTTAATTTGGCATTTAAACCTAGAACGCGTCATGTAATTGAAAGCCCTTTGTTTGGTGCACCCTGTGCCATTAACAGGAGCTGCCAAGTATAGGCCATGAATGGTCTTTTGCAGTCTCCTTCTTTTCTTATGTTCTTATTAGTGAGCGAGTGTTGTCAACTTATAAAGATATTATAAAATATGTTTTGTTTGAGCGAGAAAAGTAGAAGAACCTCAAAAGAAAAGATCCGCCGATTAAACATTTTATCACATTAGTAGCGGAGAAGTTAATTTCTATTTAGAAAACGGCATCAATCCCTTGTGTGTTAAGAGAGGCAGTTAAAAAAAGAATTTTAAATTATTATTTAAAATATCAGGCTTTAATGAGAAATATAAGCAGAAAAAATGTGACATCATTCAAACAGAAATGTGACGATTTTACAAAGAATGCAGAAAAATTGTCTGATATTTCGTGTTATAAATGCGATAGCTTTAAAAACTGTTCTCATAGCTAAAACAGAAGGCACTGCCATTAGAACAAACGTTTCTGGAAGACCATCGAACAACTAGGAAAATGGCCACAAGTAATATCGATCAAATTCCATCAAAGAAAAATATTCAGAGTGTATTTAAGAAGAATCGTGAGTATTGTCTTTTAAATCAGTCGTCTACTTTGTCAGATAATATTGAAGTGATTTTTTTTCACCCACCACAGAAACAGAATCTGCTGATGAAGGTAGTGTGTATGAACTTTCTTTTTCTGTGAAACGCAATGAAGTAAACAAAATATTGCATCCGAGACTGCATCTAAACGAAAACAATTGTCAGAATTTGCTGGTGTGTCTGATCAAGCTGCAGCTTAAATAGCAAGTTCAATCCTTAAGGACTTATCGTCAATTGAAGGCAAAGGAACTTCTGAAGTAGTTGACAGTTCAAAAGTTAGAAGAGAGTGTGTCAAAGAACATACTACAATATAACACGAAATTAGATTGGATAATTCATTATATTCTATTTATTTTGATTGTAGAAATGATCGCACATTTGTTGTAGAAACGATGAAGGGAACACATCAAAAGAAGAAGATAATGAAAGAGCATATGTCTATGATAGAAGAACCCGGTTCAGAATGCCTTGGACACCTGACAATGCAGACAGGTTCTGCAAAAGCTATATGCGACGCAATATTTTCGTATCTAGAATCAAATAACATCAAAACCGATTAACTCGTTGCTGTGGGGTGCGAGGGAAAGGCAGTGATAAAGGAACAAGAGGAGGTGTGATCAGAATGTTAGAAAAAAAAATTAATACACAACCTCTTGGTTAATTTTCAAGCTCCATGCAAGTGATCTCCCATTGCGCCATCTCATAAACATCTTGGATGGAAAAAGAACGGTGCCTCGTGGATTTGTCTGACCTATAACGAAACAACTGGATAAATGTGAGACTCTAATTGTTGTTGAATTCGAGCCATTTCAGACTAACTTGCCCTCTGATGACAGATGAAATCTAAACACCGATCAAAAGTATCTCGTAAGAGTCCTGGAAAAATGTTGCATGAAGGATGGCTTACAACGGCAAATCAGATACTTCGATTATATGTTTCGAATTCCGACCATTCTGATACGCTGAAATTCATTGTCTTGTTCATTATAAAAGTGTATGCACCCTGCTGGTTTAAAATAAAGGCTAATTATTCTTCGCAAGATGGAGCAGTCAACCTCTTTAAGGTAGTGCAATCACTGCAAGGGATGAACAAACAGATTTTGCACATGCGGAAAACATTCTTCTCTGTATGCTGCAAGATGAAAGAAATCATATCCGGGAACCTGCATGGAGAAAAATTATGAAAGAAAGAAAATATCATAAGGGGTAATCAATACGCACTTTCATGATCTCAGAGATAAACTTTGAAGCTGACGACTAAATCCAACGAATTAATTATCAGCAGACAGTTGTGACCGAACCTCCGCTGACGAAGACGCTCTATGATGATCAAATTGAAGAATTTATCCGTCAAACCCCTAAATTGGATATTCCAAAGTTTCTTTGTCACACACAAGCGATTGAGAAATGCATCAAACTGGTCCCAGAAGCATCACTAGCAGTTTGTGTTGAAGACCAACTGGACGGCTCTATAAGAAGTAGAATTGAGTCCAGGAGAAAAATACCCTCATTTAATACCAAGTAGGATTCCGTAATGAAAGATAATAACACTACAAAAATCTAATTGAATTGAATAAATGAATATTAAATAATAGTGAAAATTTAAATATTCGACGGCTAATTGTTCAATTTCTTCTCTTTCAGAGTAATGATGATAAAAATCTACAGGTTACATGGAAAGAAACAGAAGACTAGAAAGGAAACCTTATCGAGTAGTTAATAGATTATTTTTATTCAATAAAATAGAAGTAGAAGTATTGGTTGCAAAGTTTTATGGAAATAATATATCCCGTATAGGACAAAAATATTGAACAAACAACTTGTAGTTGAAAAACAAATAGATAGAATTTTCAGACATTTTCGCTTCTTTTTTTAAAATTTCAATTGCGTTGAGGAACCTGAAAATATTAATTTAGAAATCTGGAATTTCAACATAACAGTTGTCGAGGTTGGGTCGATCAAGAATTCAGGGTGGGAAAATGATAGAAGAACCTGGTTCAGAATACCTTAGAGACCTGACAATTAAGACAGGTTCTGAAAAAGCTCTATGCGATGTAATATTCTCGTATGTAGAAGCAAATAAAATAGCAACCGATGAACTCGTTACTGTGAATATGTAATCGAACGGCGGTGAATAGAGGAACAAAAGGTGTGATCAGAATGTTAGAAGAAAAACTCAATAGACCACTGCATTGGTTTATTTGCCAGCTCCATGCAAATGATCTTCCAATGCGCCATCTCATCAACAATTTGGATGGAAAAACAACGGGGCCTCGTGGATTTGTCTGACATATAACGAAACAACTAGATAAATGTGAGACTCTAATTGTTGCTTAATTTGAGCCAATTCCGACTAACTTGCACTCTGCTGACAGAGGAAATCTGAACACCGATCAAATGTTTTTCGTAAGAGTCCTGGAAAAATGTTGCATGTAGGATGGCTTACAACGGCAAATCGGATACTTAGATTATATGTTTCGAACCTGACCCTTCTGATACGCTGAAATCCATTGTCGTGTTCATCATGAAGGTGTGTGCACCCTCCTGGTTTGAAATAAAAGCTAATTCTTCTTCGCAAGATGGAGCAATCAACCTTCAAGAGAGTGCAATCACTGCAAGGGATGAACAAACAGATTTTGCACATGCGAAAAACATTCTTCTCTTTCTGCTGCAAGATGAAAGAAATCATATCCGGGAACTCGTATGGAGAAAAATTATGAAAGGAAGAAAATATTATAAGGGGAAATCAATACGCACTTTCATGATCCCACAGATAAACTTTGAAGCTGACGACTACATCCACCTAATTAATTAGCAACAGGCCGTTGTGAATGAACCTCCGGTGAGAAAGACGGTCTCTGATGATCGCCCTGAAGAATTTATCCGTCACAACCTAAATTGGATATTCCAAAGTTTCCATGTCACATACAAGCGATTCAGAGATGCATTAAACTGGTCACAGAAGCGTCACTAGCAGTATGTTGAGAAGACCAACTGGACGGCTATATAAGGAGTATAATTGAGCAAAGGAGAAAAATACCCTCAATTAATACCAAGAAGGAGTTCGTAATGAAAAGTAATAACACTACAAAAATCTAATTGAATTGAATAAATGAATATTGAATAATACTGAAAATTGAAATATTCGACTAATAATTGTTTAATTTCTACTCTTTCAGAGGAAAACTTTTCGAATAGTTAATAGATTATTTTTATTCAATAAAATGAAAGTAACAACAAGGAGTAACAACAAGGAAAGAAGGTACCATAGGAGACCTTATGGTCCATTCAAGGACCTTTGGAATAGCAATCGATTGGGCACATGGCTGCTAAATTGTTTTGCGTCCCTAAACAGCCACTTTTCAAGACCTTGTCTAGTCTTGACTTGAACTGGTCAACAGATTCACTGTTGACAACTTCCACTGGGAGTGCGTTTCACATACCGCAGATACTGTAGGTGAAAAAATTTCGACACAGATTGCGGTTGTAACGCTTCAGTTCAAGTTTGAAGCCGTGATTGCGCGTTCTGTTCTCACTCAGTGTGAAAATATCCTGGTAGTCAACATTGTCGAACTCTCGAAGTATTTTGAAGACTTCGATGAGCTGACCACGCAGTATACGGGTTTCCAGCGAGAACAGATCTAATTCCCTTAGTCTATCCTCATAACTTTTATGTAGGATAGAGGGAATCAGCTTGGTTGCCCGGGCTTGTACGCGTTCCAATCTCGCGATGTCCTTTCGCAATGAAGGACTCCAAAATTGTACGGCATACTCCAGGTGCGGTCGGACAAGTGAGTTGTACAGGCACAGTACAATCTTCTGGTTCCGATAACCAAACTGGCGCTTAATATAGCCTAGCATCCTTTGGGCCTTTTTCTCCGCCTCAATGCACTGTTTCGAGAACTTGAGGTCACTAGTGATTGTTACACCCAATTCCTTCTCAGAGTCGGTGGATTCAATAGCAGTGCTCTTAAGGATATACTGAGATTGGGGGTTTCTGTGGCCGATATGCATCACTTTGCATTTCCCCACGTTAAAAGGCATTTGCCACGTGTCCGTCAACTCCCCAATCTTCCCAAGATCTTCCTGCAGGCGGGCAGTATTTCCATCCTTTGCACGTTCATACCAAGCTTGGTATCGTCGGCAAATTTGGAAATCTTGGCAACCATGTCGCCGTATATGTCGTTGACGTAGATGATGAATAGTAGTGGTCCCAGGACAGAACCTTGAGGCACCCCGCTAGTAACGGGCACCCACTCAGAAGACTGTCCATTCACCACCACCCGTTGCCGTCTGCCACTTAGCCAGTTCTCGATCCAGCCGGCTACCTTTCCGTCTATGCCAAGCGCTCGCACTTTTCGGAGAAGGTGGCGGTGTGGTACCTTATCAAAGGCTTTTTGAAAGTCTAGGTAGACCACATCCACCGCCTTGTCCCGATCGTGCTCACTGAAAACGAAGTGGAAGAATTCCACAAGGTTCGTCAGGCATGACCGTTGCCTTTGGAAGCCATGCTGGGAACTCCTCGGTAGCAGGTTTGACTCTAAATACGACGTCACTTTGTCCACCATGATGCTTTCCATGAGTTTACCGACTATCGAAGTCAGACTGATAGGTCGGTAGTTCGACGGTTGGTTACGGTCTCGTTTCTTGAAGATAGGAGTCACCTCCGCCTCACGCCAGTCTCTAGGAACGCATTTGGTCCGGATTGACATGTTAAAGATTGCGCACAGATGTCGTGATACTTCATCGCACACTTCTTTCAACACTTTAGGTAGAAACCCGTCCCGTTCAGAGGACTTATTCGTCTTAAGGTCAGCAATCTTTTTCTTTATTTCTCCTTTGGTGAAGTCCATTGCCTCCAGCTTTTCCCCCGATTAGGAATCCGTCGGCTGGGGAATGGGACCACACTCTTCAGTAAACACTGAAGAGAAGTAGTCGTTGAGGAGGTTAGCATTGTCTGTATCTGAATGCTCTTATGTCCCCTCCTCATTCCTCAAAGGGCCAATCGTTCCTGGGATTGGTTAACGGCTGTTCACATATCCAAAAAACTTCTTAGGATTCTCTTTACAGAGTCTCGCTACTCGGAGTTCCTCAGAACGCTTAGCCGCCCTTATGCTGGATTTCACTCTCCTGGCTCGCCTCCGGTATTCGTCAAAGTCACCCGAGATCTTCGATTGCCGGTACACAGTTCTCTTCTCCCTAAGCAGTTGGCCGATTTCTCGATTTACCCACTTTGGTTGAACAGAGGAATGACGGGGGCATTTCAGAGGGATGAAACGCGATTGAAGACTCATGAATGTAATTTCGAAACTGTTCCAAGAATCTTAAACAGCCTTGCACACTTCTAGCCTCGCGTCAGTCAGTCCCGCGCGTAGACCTGCAAAGTCTGCTCTTCTCAAATCGAGTTTCCTTGATTTACTAGTTGCAGGCTCTGCCTTGGGGACTCTTTACCACAAATCTAATTAGTCGGTGGTCACTGCCACCGAGCTCTTCGCCAACAGAGAGGTCCTCTACGATGTCATCCTCAGAGGTAAAAACCAAGTCGAGGATATTGTCTCTTCTCGTTGGCTCTCTCACCCATTGAGTGAGTAACTCGTTGTTCGTGAACTCCAGGAGTAGTGCATTCTCGCCACAGGGTTCTCTGGTTTCCCAGTCAACTTGTGTGTTGAAATCACCCATGACGATACACACTCTGTCTTCGACAAGTTCTCCTAGTAGCTGGTACAGATCTCTGTCCTTTTCAACGAGTTGGTCAGTAGGTCTATAAAGCACCAGGGTCCTGTATTTGCCAGGACCTATCTCTAGGTCAACACCTAGTAGTTTATGGTCGGATATGATGTTGCAATCCGTCGAGTTGAGAGTATCCTTGACATACAACATCACACCGCCACCCTCTCTGTCTGGCCTATATTTCTGGAAGAGCTGGTAACCGGGAATCGTGAATTCACCTTCAAAATCTCGGCTTGAGGTTTTAATCCACGTCTCCGTTATGGCCACCATCTCAGGTTCCTCTGTTGCTACGAAGCCACGGAGCTCAAGAAACTTATTGCTGATTGCCCTCACGTTGAACAGAAGAACTTTTAGGGAGTCCCCCAGTGTAGGACTCACTACGCTCTTCCGTTTCCCGGCTTCTTTTGTGTGGCAGTACCCCTCTTTGCCACATCTAAGAACGTCGTTCCAGGAGTGACACGGGCATACTGTCTTATGTCCGCCTTCACTTTGGGTCGGACGCTCCTCTGCGTCTGCTCTACGACATCCTGGATTAAGTTACAGAGTACAGCCTTTCCCTTGAATGAAAGGTGCACTCTGTCCTTTTTTTAAAGGTCTTTTCAACCGTAAAAGCTGTGGTAAGTGTCCAGAAAGAAGACCCCTTTCGCCTTACAGAAGTCGGACAGGCGCTGGTTCAGGGTCACGTTCTTTGAGTGAGCTGTCCGGCTAGGACCTCTTCTTTGGAGTATTCCTACAACGACCCGTTTGCGAGTTCTCAATCCACAGTCGTCCACGGCTCCCATGAACATTTTGAGAATTTTCTCGCTCGGGCGTCCTTTGCCTCCTCGGAGGTAGAGGTCATTCCCACTAACCATCATGGCAACGACTGAATTCTCGGAGATCTGAGATTTCTCAGCCTCTACCCTGATGTGGTGGTTTGCCCGTCCTGGCTGGCAGCATACCTCCACACTAGTGCGAAGGCGGGCCGCTAGCAGGGGCTGCAAACCTTGTGCTTGGGAATCGCCCACAAGGGTAACCCTCGGACATTTCCGTGCAGAGGTTTGAGAATTTCCTTGCGGAAGCGAACTCTCGGTACCCTCTTTCTTCTCCATCTTATTTTTCTTGTTCTTCTTTTTCTTATTCATCTTTCCCCCCCTATCTTCCTTTGTTACATACTCTTCTATTTTTCTCTTTTATTCCTCTGCTTCAACTTTCTCTTTTTCAGCTTCTACTTTATCTTCTGTTTCAACTTTCTCTTCTTCCTGTTTCTTTCCCTTCCTTTTCTTTTTCTTCGAGGGTTTATCCGTAGCATGCGGACCTAGCACTGGGGGTAATACTGCAGATGCAGTGTTTACTGCAGGGCTTGACGTTAGCTCAGCTATTCTGACCTCTAGCGTGCGAATCAGTCCGGCGTGTTCTAATTTGAGGCTGCTTATTTTCTCCTCCTACTTCCTGGATCTTTCCTCGGAAACCATGCATTTTTCCTTTAGCTCCTTGATTTGGCCGTTTGAAATACAGTCGGTGCAGGAACTGCCCGGGTGGCATTTCGAAAAACACCCCTCCGGAAAGTCCACGCACCACTTATCTATGTAGCATATTGCGCACGTGTATTTTAGAGCTCTTGGTCCTTTCTTGCCGGTCATTTTGAACACTTTCTCTCTTCCAATACTTTGCAACCAATCAATGATAAAAAGGGAGGTTGGTGAATTCTTGCCGCGTGAGTCGCTCCCGCCTATTAATCGGAGTCGTTTCGGACTCTTCGAGAAGGCACGCTCCATGTGCTGCTGTTCGTCCGACCGAGTCGTCAAGCCTCGGCGTGCCATGGCTCCCAACCAAGCAGCACAGACGGTCCCCGAAGGGGCCATCGATTTGTCACCAGGTGAACAACAACGAAGCACGCCCCTTACTAAACTCCTACTAGTTCCCTTCACAACGGCCAGGATCTCGGAGCAGCGTTCAATGGATATCCCACCCCACCAAGAGACTCGACCCAAGGCTTTTTATTGGCCTGGCAACCAACCTGGGAACAAAGGGCCGTCACCTCAGACCGATGCTACCAGAGGCATCCGTAAACGGGCACTGGAAACGGTCAATAATTACGCGCCAGGGAAGGGGTTAACGGGGCACTACCCTCATCCCATTCATCGTGCCCCAACGCCTAGGACACCTCTAGTCCTAGTCTCTCGCAACCAGTGAACGTCGATTGGCGTTGTTTATAGAGGTTCCAAAGCCTCTCTTCTGACGCGTGAGGTAGCTGCCAGGTCCTTATATGTAGATAGAGGGAAAAAAGGGAAAGAGTGACATGATAGGAGTAGCTTTTTTCTTGTTTTTTCTTTTTGTATAAGTATGAGAGATAGGATGAAAGTAAAAAAGGAGAATGATAGAGTAGAAAAAGAAAGGAATGACGCACTTAGTCTGGAATCTCGTTTTCGACCAAATCGACAAGGAAAGCCCTACCAGAAGTATTGATTGTAAAGTTTCATGGAAATAATATACCCCGTATATGACATAACTATTGATGTAACAATTTGAAGTTTGAAAAAAAAAATAGACTGAATTTTCCGACATTTTTGCTTCTTTTTTGAAATTTCAATTGCGTTGAGGAACCTAAAATATTAATTTAGAAGTCTGAAATTTCAGCACAGTAGGTTTTGATGTTGGGTGCATCTAAAAATCAGGGTGGGAAAATGAATTTCCAAGACTTTTGCAAAACCCCCTTTTTTGATTCACCCTATTGTACAGTGATCATTGGTGAACCCGGTCTTTATTGAGAGGAAGGTGGTGCACGTATAAATATTCCCGTAAAACTCAACTTCCTTTAAAACCATATATACAGTCCTCAATAAATAAACAAATTTTAAACCTCACCATAACTTCCCCGTTTCTACCTATACAATACGCAAACGTTATATAGGATAGCCAGAGTACATTGTCTCAGTTGACAATTCAATAATTTCTATCTCACGACTTCAAAAACCAAAACACGTGTAAAAAAAGAAAAAAACAATGAAAAGGCAGTTCAATATAGTCAAATTTATAAATCCTAAATACTACCTAATAAATTTATACAGCTATACACCCCTTCCCCCCTGAGAAACGTCCAACAAGATCAAACAAATACTAACCCTAATATGTTGTTCTAACTAAAACATTGCGCTTTCCTATCCTAGGAAAAACCATTCCGACCACGCTTCATACCAAAACGGGTACGGTAGTAAATATTTATTCGAGGAAAAATAGGATGGAGGAATATTCGTTCAATTTAATGGAAATTAATGTGTAAAATGTTGGTTGACTGAATATCTCTTTTAAACAAAACATTACACAACATAACCGGATTAGATCACATAAGAGCAAAAAAAATACGTTGGGGCAATTAGGAAAAATTATGCCAGCAATAACTGATTTTCTTCATTCGCAGATACATAGTCTATATACATCCCCTGAATAGACGTCTAAATTTAAGCTTTAGTTTATAATATATGATAGAATACATAAAATAAAAAAAAATGGATAAAAAGATGTCAGCAAATTAGTAATTTACCTCATCTTCATTCACGTCATTCGCTTGTGAATAGACATGCACCGCTAACCATATAATTAGCATACATAAAAAAAAATGCTATTAATACAAAAATGAAACGTTATTTTATATATCGGATCAGACAATAGCTTCGCCACTTCCCTCATGGGAAGAGTTTGCGCTTCGCTACTAAAATTAAAATTTAAAATAAAAAAAGGCGGCCATGGTTATATTTTTATAAATTTTCTGAACTTCGCCAATTATAATCATTTTAATTAGATAAATATAGAGTTATAGAAGATATATAAAAATAAAGTTTCTGAACTTCACCATTTGTAATTCTTTGGGTTTTAAAAATTCATAAAATTTTGATACTTATATTCATTTCTGAACTTCACCATTTTGTTTTTGATATTATAAAAGAATTATTAAAAATAACTTTGATAAAAAACATAATTTATAACCAAACTAAGATGAAATTATTATTCAAATACTCAAAAAATCCCCTTCTTCAATTATAGAGTTAGTGAATAGACCTTTTCTTCTGCATGCTTATAAATCACTAATAACACTAAGTTTGCAAATAATGACTCACGACATTGTCTCTGTACTTACAGTTCCTTATGCTATCGATATCGACAATAGTATCTAAGAGTTCCCTATTAATCTAATTCAAATGTGTTGTAGATATGGAACCAATGGCAAGCAACATTCTTCTCCATTTTCCGCTAAGCAAAAGAGCATCTCAATGTTCTTGCTACTGCTTCTGGTTTTCTTCTCTCCTCTAAATCCTCTAAATTTCCTTTGAGCGATTGATTACACGCTCTCAATGAAAAATAGGTCTATTTGAGATTAAATCAAAATTAAATTAGAAATCAACATTAACCATCAAAGAAGAGAGCAAATTTGGAAAAAAAAGTAAAATTGCCAAAATATATTAATAAAAAAATATTAAATAATAATTTTTCTATTAATTACTATTCAACTAATTTTCTTGATACTCAACTGAATAAAGAAACGAAAAAAGAATCGTTAGAAAAAGTGGAACTAAAAAAATAAAGAAAAACACCTCTGCTGACCAGATGATAGTAGTGTCCCTCAACATCGGCCTTTATTGCAATGGGAAACTTGGAATATGAAACTTTCACACCATTTCACTCACCCCATGTTCCCAACGAACCTTTGTAAAACGCTTTTTTTCAGAATATGCGCCATTATCTTCGATAAAAACTCAGGAATATGTATGGAAAACTTCTGAATAGCTCCTAAATCAACTGTCTGACAGCAATCAATAAGATTAGACCGCCACTAAACCTCCCATTTCTTAAAATTAACGCGTCTTATTGTCAATATTTGGGGTATTGGAAATCGCTACAGTCAATCTTCAAGCTAAGATGGGCTTAGAAATAAAAAATGTGATCGTAAATGCAAATAATCTTGGGTCAAATGAAATTTTAAATATGTGGTCAACAACTTCAAACTTAGGGTAAAAATAAACATTAAACAGCAACTTTTTCTTTATCAAGAAAAACGTGTTTCACTCAAATTAAAAATAATTATGATTCATATTATTACAGTACATTTTAAGAGATGAAAAAATTACTATTCGCTTATAAAAAAGGAGTTTTTTACACTTCTGCACTATTATCAAATTCTCTCTAGCAAAATATGAAGATTGTATGTAAGTGCTTAAAAGAACCAGTGGAACAGTACGAAACAATTGCCCCTCTAGAAAAATTTCCTATGTTTCCTGAACAGTTTGGCTTTTTAGACGTATGTAGATTTATTCATTTGATGTATAAAATGGAACTGTTTACGATCCTCTCAAGATTTCCAAATCTCATGACACTTAAAACCATCGGTTCTAAAATTTGCATTGCATTATTTGATGTATAAAATACTTCTTTCCCTCCTTTTCTTCTAAACTTTCTTGCCCTTCAGCTTACATTTCTTCTTGTCAAGCTGTTGTCTCATCAGAAGCAAGCTTCATTTAATATTTTTTATATTTTACTTCCCCTTATTTATGTCAAAATAAACAAAAAGTACATGTTTTTGTAAAATGTTTTCCCAAATTTCCTTCATACAGTGCTCCCTAACTTTATTCCATGAAAAGCGAATGTTTTATATTGCACGGGATATATTAAATCGCCACAAAACTCTTTGATTGATAGTCAGCTTTCATCAACTAAATCGATGGCGTGAGTAATGCTTCAGCGCAAATAAAATGCCATGAAGTTAGACACATCGCCTTTGTGTTAGGTAATGTTTAAAACACTTAACATTAGAATTTAGGTCGATATATTATTGTGGGTGAACTAGGTAATTTCAAAAGTTAGAATGATCTTGAAGAGTGTATTATTGTATTTTGCATAGTCTCTCGTCTCAAGAATGAAAAAAGCATTCCTCACATAACAAATCAGACCCACGCTATTTTTTTCGTGACAATAAATAACGGTGAGTGTCTGAATAGTAAATCTTTATAAAGATCTAGGATTTTTAAAATTCTCTATAAGGAAAGGTAGGTATTTAGTTAAATCTAGCAACATTCTCACAAAGAGGTAAAGTGAGACGGTCTTTGTATTCTCTAATTTACGAATTACTTTAACCTGCTGATGAAGTCAATTTTGATCTGTCATTCTTTTCCAAGAGAAGTCTATTTTTCTGCATTAAATATTTGCTAAGGCAAATAATTTTCTCGATAAACAGTTGGATTCAATTTCATCTTAAAATATTGCCTGCTTGATAATTGACACTCTCTGCCTTGTTACTCACTGATTTTAACTTATGTAAATTAAATCGCTTACGGTTTTTAAGGTTTTGAAAACGTCCATGACTATTTACAAATATCTACAGACACGGTGGTTTTGGCCTCGTTCATTTAGTCTCTAAATGATTCTTAGCCTTAGTCGGAACTGTCACTTGGCTTGGTAAATTCGTATCTTGTATTAAATGTTCTATCAAAATTACTCGAATTTTCTCTATATTTTCAATACTAGGCCATTACGCTTTTTATCTTACTTTGGATTATATTGGAATACACGTTTTTAAAGGATTAATTATTCTGTTGTGGTTTCTCATAATGGACACTGCTGATTTGTCAACCCCTATGTAAGTTAATTATCTCCATCTTCGTTTCTGTCAGTTTTTATCTTTACTATATTTATCCATATAATATTTTTTTCCAGACACTTATCATTCATAATAAAGGGAAAAATGACATTAAAAAATTAAGGGAAATAATTTGAAACGTAGAGAAAAAATATGCACCAGCGATGACGACTAAAAAAACTTACTCTGCATCAGTGACTGAGAGTGAGTCTGACTAAGCTTGATTTAGGCCTGTGACGAGCGTGTTGTAGTCGTGTTCCTTTTCATGTCATAGTACGTCAGGTAAGTAATAAAACAGGAGCCTGTTGATGAAAATTAGAATTGTAACTTCAAGTTATGGTAAGTCAAATGATCATAAGTTGACGACTCGTATCTACTCGTATGTTGGTCATTAATAATAATCACTATTTTGGGCATTATATTAAGTTGGTATGAAAGATTAGGAAAAAAAAAGTTTGATTCACTTTTTCTCGAAAAGGAAGTAAATATGACGCTAATACCCTCTTACTATCTAGTTTTGCTCATCATACCGATAAAACATTAAAAAAGTAAACAAAACACTTCCATTTTATTAACTGTGTCAATAAATATATATATATATATATCTCAAAGTAGCACGAGAGAATGATGAAAATGAATCCATTAAACCACATTGAAAGAGAAAACGGAATCATTTTTTGCTTGCAGTAATATTTTTATTACCTTTTTTCGAAAAAATCCGTGCAGGGAAGCGATTCGAACCAGGCACACTGAGGCAACGAGCACCGCTTTGATCACAGTTAAAAGTATGCCGTTAGTACACTACGCTACGCAGAGAACGAAAAACCCCCCGAATAGAATAGCTTTTAAGGAACACTTTCGCCAGCTCGAACGGAGACTATGAGAGAAATAGAAAATTAATCGGGAATTCAAAGAATAAATGAGGAATAGGTAAACGCGTGGCAGATAAACGAATGTATATATCTCTCAAAGTAGCATGAGAGAATGATGAAAATGAATCCATTAAACCACATTGAAAGAGAAAACGGAATAATATTTTCCTTGCAGTAATATTTTTATTACCTTTTTTCGAAAAAATCCGTGCAGGGAAGCGATTCGAACCAGGCACACTGAGGCAGCGAGCACCGCTTTGATCACAGTTAAAAGTATGCCGTTAGTACACTACGCTACGCAGAGAACCAAAAAATTCTCTGAATAGAATAGCTTTTAAGGAACACTTTCCCAGCTCGAACGGAGACTATGAAAGAAATAGAAAATTAATTGGGAATTCAAAGAATAAATGAGGAATAGGTAAACGCGTGACAGATATACAAATGTATATAAATCTCAAAGTAGCACGAGAGAATGATGAAAATGAATCCATTAAACCACATTGAAAGAGAAAACGGAATAATTTTTTCCTTGCAGTAGTGTACTAACGGCATACTTTTAACTGTGATCAAAGCAGTGCTTGCTGCCTCAGTGTGCCTGGTTCGAATCGCTTCCCTGCACGGATTTTTTCGAAAAAAGGTAATAAAAATATTACTGCAAGGAAAAAATTATTCCGTTTTCTCTGTCAATGTGGTTTAATGGATTCATATATAAATATATATATATATATATATATATATATATATATATATATATATATATATATATATATATATATATATATATATATATATACATATACAAAGCAATGGCTTTGCTAACAGGATAAAAATTTAAAATCTTAAAAAAAGCAGCCATAGTTAAATTTTTATAAATTTTTTGAATTTTACCAGTATAATCATTTTAAAACGTAACTCTAAACTAAATTTTCCTCCTTTCAAAATTTCACGTTGCTAAAATATAGTTATACAAGATATATAGAAATAAATTTTATGAACTTCACCATTTGTAATTATTTGGGTTTTAAAAAATTCACAAATTTTAATACTTATATTAATTTCTGAACTGCACCATTTTGTTTTTTGATATTATAAAGAATTATTAGGAATAACTTTGATAAAAAAACATAAGTCATAGCATAACTAAGAAGGAATTATTATTCAAATATTCAAAAAAATCTCCTTTTTAAATTATAGAGTTAGTGATCATATATATATATATATATATATATATATACAATGCAAAAATGTCAAATTAAAGTTTTCCTTTATCATATATAATACATTTTTATAGAATGGAAATTGAATTAAATGAATGGTGCGAGACTATATCTATATTTTTTTAATTTCAAATTCAGGTCTTGGATTTCAAAATTAAATTTTAAGTTAGACGGAACAATCATTCAAGATTCAACGTATTACAACAAATCATTCATTACATTTATTCAGGTATCTCTACCAAGTGAGAGAATATATTTTCTTGTATAGTATATGTCTCCTGAGGTTTTAGTTTACTTTTATTATAACAATATCATAAATTAGCATTCGCAATTATTCTAGTACATGCGTACTTCTACATAGGTAAAAATTACGTCCTCTGTCTTCCTTTCCTTTCCTTAACTAAACTTGAGTGGATCTAACTGAATTTGCTACATGTAATTGAACTCTTCCTCAAATTTTAAGACCAGATAGGTAAAAAAATGACTCACTTAGACGGTATTAAACTGCATGTTATTAAGAGTCATTCCTTGTCTTTAGTTAAAAATATGGATGTTTGAATCTTTTTTAGCATTAGGGAACAATCGAAGAATTACAGACATTTTATAACGAGGGCTCAGAAAAAAATAGCGAGACCTCCAATTTTTAAATGTATGGCCAAAAATAACTGGTATTATAAAAATTCCAAAAACTCACTGTAGGAGAATAGCCTAATGCTCCAACATTTCCCCACCCCCCGCGGTAACAAACCTTCCCCTTCTGGCGCGATGTCTGGTGGCCTCCCGCCGGAAGAACCAGCCGGCCATTTCAATTTCAGCTAACTACCGCATTCCTTCCCGAACTGGTTATTGATCGATGGGAGCCCATCTTGGCTTGTGTTGGTTTCCGGCAGTTTACATAAGACGAAATGGAGGAGATAATCAAGCAGCTGTCACCCTAAAAAGGGCGTTTGACATCAAATCTACCTCGGAGCCATGTGAACCTCTCCCGAGTTTCGGGTATAAAAGATAAATTCTTTTAACCCTCGGTAGTAGAGCTTGCACAGCGTCTGGCGGGGCAGGAATTGCCATCTATCTCGGTGTTGTGGTAAATCGTCGAAGCACCAAGTCTTTAAAGAGGAGATCAGTCCCAGTTATGGAGGCTCCTTACCCAGTTGGTCTGCAAGTCAGTGAGGACCCAGGCTCGTACTTACGTTTTCAGAGCCCAAGCTACAAACATCCTCACTCTGGTTCCGTAAACGAGAAAACTACATCCCGGCTTTTCTCCGTGACCCTACGCGTTGATAGTTAACTTTGGACCCTCACAGAGGCACCCAAGATTCCTCGGAGTTCATGAGCGTGGGGCCTTCTTCAACAAGAAGCTCCCGTCACCGCTTTCTTCGAGCAGAATCGTGACGGAATTGTGGGAGAACCTACGTCATCGTCTCCGCCGCGTAACTCACCACCTTCACTAACCAGCGCCACCCAAACATCAAGTTCCGAGGTAACCCTTCCCTTTCACATTCCCCAACTTCACCGCGAAGCATACAAACATTAAAAGTGTATAGGGATTTACATAGTGAACAGTTATTTACAAGCCAAGTGAGATATCAAGCTTCACTTATTAATTTATCCCTCAAAGAACCTTATTTGTATATATATATATTTTTCTTGTTTAGCGTTCATTAAAACTTTATTTTCATATTGTTATGTATCTAACTTTCTTTGGGTCGCATGCTGGCAAAATTTATTCTAATCCCTTCGTAGCCAACCTCTAAGCACTCTGAGTCAATAAACCCATTCAGGGCACGGACCGGCCAAACGAAGTATAAGGAGTAGTACGACGACCCCTCCGCATTCGTGATAATAGGATATATATATATTAAGATATATATATATATATATATATATATATATATATATATATATATATATATATATATATATATATATATATATATATATATATATATATATATATATATATATATATATATATATATATATATATATATATATATATATATATATATATATATATAAGAGTCGGGGAAAACTCCAACCACCCCTAGGTCTATTCCTCGACACTCACTTACTTCAACCATATTGTTTGTGAACGAACATCTTCAAAATCTCTCAGGTTGACTAGATGTTCATTCCCACTCCCCTCACATCAATAGAAAAAAACCCTGCGAGTGCAAAGACTCCGAAACAGAATTTTAGAATGGCGAGAGATAATGTGAGATCGCAAACATCTCTCTTCCTGCTTCGTATTCTCGAGTCTAATTGTCAATATTATGAATATCGGAAATCAATAGTCAAGTTTTCTATTAATAAATTTGGCCTTTCTGTAGGCTTCGATTTTATGAGATTTTGCTTGAAGAGAATGCAAATATGATGCTGATATATATGCCAGCTTTCAAATTGCCTAATATTATGCTTTACAAAATAGATGTTTAAGTATATACATATATAAATATACTATTGAAGTCCACAGCTGTGGCACTGTTATTAATTTTAACTTGTATTTTCTTAATATTTCTTAAAAGTTTTTTAATGGGGTCTTCGAGGCGAGAAAAAACATCCACGAATGACATTCTTCATTCATATACTTATTTCGACCATGTTAGGTCATCTTAAGCGAATGAACAGTAATGAAATTAGAAAAAGATGGTATACTCAATTTAGTAGATGGTGAGATAGTGGTAGATAAAAGTTGGTGAAAATTAAAGCAAGGAGGGGGTTTTGCCCTAGTAGGATGGCATCACTTTATGTTTTTCTTTAGATTTTTCATTTTGTCTTATTTTTGTTAAGTTGTGTTTTTATATGTTGTTCATTTATGTGTTGTTTGCGTGTTCTTCTTATTGTTACTGTTTCAATTTTTGTGTACTTATTTTTGAGTTAATTTCTTTGAGCATTCAAGCCTTTTATTTCTTTTAGCTCAGCAATTTACCTTATGTTGTTTAGTGTATTGTTATTTATTTTTTTGTTTTGATTTCAGGTGTACTGCTTTAGTTTCTAGTGTTCCTGTTATGTGTATAGTGATGTAATGTTTCCCTGAGAGCAAATCTTAGTACTTGGGAACTGGCTACGACAGGAGACTTTCTCCCGTAGTCGTGCAGTTAGATTAGGTTTGCCACCAGTTCCCTGTATTTCCAGGATGACAACATTCGTAAGGGTTGACCAGACCTTTCTTTCCAATTTTTGGGTGAATAGGTTGATAGAGTCCAGTTTTTTTCCGCCTATGAAGATCCATTTGCTGATGTTGGTCGCGCCTTCTGTCTTCGTAAATTATTAGGGATGCGGAGTTTTGAACACGTTGGAGTTTTCTAATTGAGGTCTTGCTGGTTGTTTGAGCCACTACTGCGTGGTAGATGAGTTTAGGCCGGAAGTAGATCAGGTATATTTTCCTAATGTTGACAGATCTAATATCTCTAAATCTGTATAGCTTGGAGATTTCTCTCTTTGCTAGGTTCCGCCTCTCCGTGTTTTATCTCGAGTATCCGTGGTCGGAGATCTTTAGGCCCAGGACAGTGCCTTCGGCTGAGTAGCCGTATCTCCTCCCATAGATGATGATGGGCCATGTCAATATGCGGCTTAGTGGGACGATTTTGAACTTGTCCTTATTTTTTCTGATCATCCATAATCTCTCGTACCGGTTGATGTTATTTATTTCCGCTATTGTGAACATTGCCTGTTCCCTTGCTTTCTTCACCGGGTACGGAACGATCTGGATGACGTCATCTGCGAATTGCAGATACATCGTGTCCCTGTGCACCGGAGTTGGGAGGTCAATGGTAAAGACCAAGTAAATCAGTGGGATAAGGCAACTTCAATGGGGAGCGCTCGTCTTGAGTTCAAATTCAGATCCTCTGTATGCTTCGATCATAAGACATGCCCTTCTGTCCATGGCAAAGTTACAAATGATTCTTTCCAGGATTAGGTATAGCTGCTGGTTCAGAATCTCGTATTAAATTCCTTCCAGCTACACTCTATCAAATGCATTCTGCACGTTCTCAACACAATGTCTACATAGAACCCATTCGCTCGTCAAAAGGCTACTTTTTCTGTTAGGAGCGCTAGGGCTGTTTCTGTGCCCCTTTACCTGCGGAACCCGTGTTGTTGGGGGCTATGCGCTCCTAACTCGCTCAAATGAGCTTATTGGCTATTAGCTATAATATTTTCAAAGATCTTGCCGTGCATCTCCAGAAGAGAGATCGGGCGATTTTTAGCCACCTGGTTTGGGAGCTTGTTTCCTTTCGGGATGAAGATGATTTTAGCCATCTTGTACTCGTCAAGAAAGTAGCCTTTATTCAGGGCGGCATTGATGGTTTTAATCAGTCACTGTATGATTTGCCTCGGGGCATTCACGAGGTTGTTTTTCGTGATTCCGAAACAGCCTGGTGCCCTTTGCTTGAAGGACCTTATGGTGTTCATGGTCTCTTCGAAGGTGATTTGGCACCCGTGGCCACCATCTCTCTTTCCTGAGATACTTGTGGCTGGGGGTAGGTTCTATGTATCACTGTAAGGTCATCGAGCAGTTGGTCTTCGAAGTCCTGGTCGAAGTCATCATTCTCCTCATGGTTTATAGCAAAAATCTAATTCCAGTGTGTCCTGAATCCTAATTTGAGAGACTCTGGATCTTCAATGATATCATCTCCGTCTTTTATTTTTGTTCTGGTTTTGGTGGGCAGTCTCCTAAGTCTTCGGATGCTGTTACAAAAACTTACTAGACTATCCTCCCTGTCCAGCCTACCAATGATGACATTCTAGATTTCCTTCTAGGTCAATGTGATTGTGTGCTTTAGCTGCTCGGTTAGTCGTCTCATTCTGGTTGTCCTTTCCCGATTTGGGCCTGTCCTGCCTATTTATTCGTAGATTCTTCTATGTTCCAGGGCGATTTCCTTCTTCTCATCCGTCCACCTAGGTAGTGGGAGCATTTCATAAGAGATCCTGGAGACTCATCTCTCATTGGTTTAAATACGGAGATTAGAGATGGAGTTTATCTCCTCATCTATCTCTTCGAGATTAGCTTCTCTCAGGTTATCTGGTTAATATTCGCTGAGTATCTCTCTATATAGCTCCCAGTTAGCTTTCGCATAAGTTTTTCTAAGTGGGACGGTCTTGAGTATTGAAGCGGGCGAGATTGTTGTAATTATCGGGATGTGGTCGCTCGGTACCACAGGTGCGGGCTCATTGCTGATGTCAAATGGGAAGTTACCGCTCGCTAACACTATGTCCGGTTCAGTTGCCGAACGATGTATTAGGTAGGTTGGGAAATCCGGTCCTGCTCTTTGGAGTGTGTCTCTTTCGAAGAGTAGTTCCAGATTCCTTCCTTCCCCTTTGGTCGGTGCGACCATAACCAGACGCTGTGCATCTGGCGTTTTGGTGTCTACCTAGCAATGCTATTTTTCCGCGCCCGAAGAAGTTGAGAATCGGCAGGTAGTTTCGCCGGGGCGGCTGATAGGCCGCTGCCACAGTTAGCTCTCATACCAGGGTTGGGACTTCGATAGCCACAAATGATTCTTCTAAGTCTGGTATTTTTTTGTATGTGATGTTTTTTCGGATCACGATGGCTTCGCCGTGGTATCGATCTTGTGTATATTTTTTGTGATCATAATGTAATTTGGTATTTTTAATGTGTTAGTTTCTGCGTTTACACCTTGTTCAGAAATGAGGATCAGGTCAGGATCTACTGTACGGAATATGTTTTCATAGGGAATGGATTTCCATTTCCATCCGTTTACGTTTAGTAAGAGTATTTTTAGTGTGTTGTTTTTGTTCTCCATGTTTTATTTGTTTGGTGTGCTTGTAGTTTATGTGAATGTGTGTATTGCCCTTTACTTTTTATCACGTCTGCTTTTTCCGTGTTTTATTTTCTCGTACTCGGCTTCACTTATCGTGAGGCAGAAGTCCCTATGCAGTTTTATTTTCACTGCCATGAGCGCCTCGTCTAGTGTTGCTTCTTGTGCCTGCGCATCGTATATTTACTTTAGTTGACCTGTCTTTAGCCCTTCAACAATCTTTTTAATGCTGGGGTTAGCTGGGAATGGGGTCAGATTAGTTCAGTAGAACTGCATTTTCATTTTTTCTCTATCATATTTGATGGTTTGTTGGGGAGCCTTTCTCCTGCTTTTACTCCTCAATCTCATATTTTATTTTGGTGTTGAACCTGTTCTTCGTCTTCAGAGGAAGATGCGGAGCTTGAGAGCTTTACCTCAGCCTGCTTTATTCTCCTGGAAGCTTTTTTGTCCAGTATCTCCCGTTTTCTTCCTGTCTCTATTCTTAGATGCTTATTTATGGATTTTTTAGGGGCTTGTGATGATTCCTGGTGTTTGTTTTCCTCCATTCTTCCTTTATTTGCTGGAAACGGCGTAGCTGGGGCTTCTTCTCGGGCTGGTATTGCAGTTGCAAGATGTCCCCCGCTGGAGGGTTGTCCGAGAACCACATTTCCTCGAGTCCATTCTTTTTGAGCATGGAATTATTTAGACAGTGGACATATAGATGTGAGAGGGGAATATAGTAGTAGAGGTAGGAAAAAAATAGTGGGGATAATTAGGAAAATAATAGGAAAGTGAAATGAAAATAGAATGAAAGACAGATCCCTGGTGAAAGGGGAGCTCTGGCTTTCCTTGCGTTTTTTTTTTGTTTTGAGTATATATAATATAGCTATTTATATAAATATATATACGCATGCAAAAGGCATTCAAGCCTTTATAGCAGAGGGGTTTTTGGACCCTACTGCTGGTGAAGAGTTTTTGATCTGGGTTTTTATGTCCTGATTTTGCGTTTATTCTTATTTTTGTTGTTGTTATTGTCGTTTATTTTGGGCGTTTTACTAATTCAAGGGAAATATATACATACGAGTATATATAAAAAAGAAATTAGGTTTTAAAGTGATCAGCTTTGTTAGTGTTTGATTTGTCAACGGAACTTTACGTTAACGTTTGGTTTATGTCGTTGGTGATGAGCAGTTTACTACTTGTAAATAATCTTCTGTGTCTTGAGTCATTCAAGGCTATGTGCTCGAGCACAAACTCGGGAGGGAGGCGCCAGTGTACGGCGTCCCAGATCTTTAATGCTATATTGTGAAGCTCCACGTTTATGGAGGTCAATCTTACCATGAAGCTCACTCTGCCTTCTCCTTTCTCTCCTTCGGGTTTCCGTTATAAGTAAGACAGCCTTATACTGAACCATTTGCAGTTTAAGGATCTGGATCGTGGGACTCGCGTTTATTGGGACCGGAGGGTACAGGAGTTTGAATGGAATGCACGCATTGTAGATTTTAAATTTGTTGGGGAAGTTTGATCCAATTCTTGTCATAATTTTTCTGTAAATAAGTGTCTCGAGATTTCTGCCTGCTGGGTTGGTCGATATATAGTTTGATTCAGCACTCCTCGCATGTAAGTCGCCGGAAAAAAGAACGGTTCTGCCGTGACCACAAAGCTGCACGAAGTTTTGGAGGGGTAAATACCCTCTCCTTGGGGGCTGGTACCCTGTTGCCAGGACCAGGGGCCCCGCTGCCGTACTTACGTCTATAGCTAAGTAAGATTCGTTGAACCCACTTATTTATCGATAATAATACCTTTATCACAGCAATTACACAACCGTCAAATCGTTCTCCACTGTTATTTCTGGTTATGACTTCGTATGGAAATTTTTTTATTGGTTTTCTATCTGAATTTACCCTGTGTTCTAAGATAAATACAAAGTCTAAGTCAATTTGTCGTATTATGTTACCGTAAAGTAGTCTTTTCTTGGTCTAACCGTTTGAATTAATATATAGTATTTTTAATTGGTTCATTGTCTTATTCACGTAAGGTTCCTGTGTATGTGCTGTTGTTATGGCTTATTCTTTACCAAGCTTGGGCCCTTGTGGAGTGTTTGGTGACCTAATCGTTTTACCATTGCGGTTTTTTTCTGTATTCGCCGTCTGTGATGGTAGTAAAGGTTTCGGGAGCCATTTTAATTGAGCCTTGTAGTAAAGCCTCCTCGACTTCTTTTACCGTGCAGTCGTCCAAAGGAAATCCCAATTTGTACTTTCCGGATACTTATCCTTCAGTAACATTAAGGGAAGTCATCTCCATTGAGAAAGAGGACCTTTCAGCGGCGTAGACCTTCAAGTTTATTTTTCTTGAGTGGTAGACGTGCCTAGATTCTCTCTTACAAGAAGACGACGACCTTGGACGTCTTTGTGGCTGCGAGCTTTTCTTGGAGCGTGGCGAATGCGTCCCTCCCTCGGGTCTTGCAGTCTCAATCAACGAAACTTCGATTTCCGTTTGTGCTTTATATTTTCCCATACCACCCACCCGTGAACGTTAAAAAATTACGCGTTCTGCAAACAATATATATAAATTTTGTTTCAAATTTTGTCTCATTTTTGTTTTATATAGCATTACCCCAAATCGAACCATCCTCAAATTTTTTGTACTTTGTTTTAATTATGAGTCCGACACTGGAACAGCTTTCGCTCGCTTGTTCCAGTGTCGGACACACTTGCCGTATAATTTTTATCCCGTCTCCGCATAATTTTTACAATCCGAGCATCCTTTCAGGTTACCCGGAGTAATGTCGGACGGGTACAAACATACATACTTTTAAAGTCGATAGTTCCGACTCCAAAATCGCTCTCCAAAGCGAGCAAGAGGCGTCTCCCGTGCCTGCAGTTCTTACAACAACTGAAGAGGCCGACTACGTGCCCCAATCTCGCACACTTCTGGAGAGGAAAAGGGCTGCTACTTCACTTTAGAGCCTGTAGCCTCGAGTGACACTCGCCCTCCTTCCCCTGGATTCCTCAGACTTCCGCCTATCTCTTCACCGATTCGTCCAGAAGAGAACGAAGGAGATACGGAATTCCTCATCTCAGGAAGACCTGATAACAAGCAGCCATCAGCATCCCACTGATACCTGTTAATCCCAAAGAATTACTGCAGACACCTGGTACTCCTGCCAGGTACCCTCGTGTTCAGTCTCAGCCCGCCGCGAGTCGAGAGCACTCTCCTCCCGACGACACCCGTTGGAAAGTGGGCATATAAAAATCATATGCCAACTTGTCATGGTCATATTCTACAAGGAACCTACAAATACACCCTTTGCATTCCACTACAAAACGGTCACCCTCTGGATTACCCTCCTCCTCTTCCTGAGAGCGCGCGTCATGTCGGATTGTATCTCAGCTATGAATGACACACGGAGGGGCATAATCCCGCCAGATGTCTTTAATCTCCTTCGGGGACCTTACACTTTAAGATCTATCAATTATCTGGAAAACATCACCAAAAAATATCCGATACGTAGGGTCCGCCAAGAACCGCGCTGAATATTCATCTCGAACCGACTTCCTTTAACTATTTTATGGAACCATTGGATGTTCCTTGCAGTGACCACACTGCAACTCTAATACACATAAACAAGAATCCTATACAAATCCCTTCGAAGAAATGGATAGCATACCACAGAGTAGATTGGGATAATAACAAAGAATTATTCAGACGTACTTGCACATCCTAGTCGGGGGAACCACTCTAGAGGAAATCGACGGGGAGTTGGATAGGATCAAAGAAGAAATTAAAAGGGCAGAGAAGGGGGCTGTCCCAAGTAACTCTTTCCAAACCATTAAACAATTTAGGTGGACACCAGAAATGGTGGATTTGAGCAGGGAGATCGGCTGGGCGGCAGAAAATATACGAAGATTCTGAGAATCAAGGGAAGTATACAACGAGCTCAGGACACAGAAAAGACAACTAATAGCACTAATTTATGAAAAACAGAGGGAGAAATGGGATCAGAATATCGAGAAAATAGATGTGGAAACATCACCAAGGGAACTTTGGAAACATATAAACAGATTAAAGACACTGACAACAAGGAATAAAATAAAAATTAAGGATGCAGGGAACAACATTTTAGATGATGGAGAAGAAATAGAGGCATTATTTAGAGAGCACTGGAAAAATGTATTCAAAAATTAGCGAAAAAGAGAATGAGGACTATGACATTGAATTCGAACATCAGATCGTGGATGAAATTAATGGAAAGATCGAAAAGACATAACCCTTCCACTTTGTAGAAGAAAGGAGAAACAAAAACAACGGAATAGATGCAATCATTACATCTGAGGAATTAAAAGAAACCATAAAGAACTTCTGACAGAGAGCCCCAGGCAGATCGAGAGTCTCCAGATTAAATTACATCGAAGCACCTGCGAACATACTGGAGGGAGTGAGAAACGTCTTCAATGCGTGCTTGAAAAAGGAATACTTTCCTAATGAACTGAAAGTGGCGACGATGATATTTAACCGCAATGCGGGAAAACCCCCAGATCAAGTGGGTAACTACCGCCCCGTCTTGCTGCTAGATTTCATCGGTAAATATTGGTAAAAATAATAAATAACAGACTGTCCAAATTCCTCGATGATAATGGGCAAAGAAACCACGGCTAATTTGGCTTCAGGAAAAAACAGAAGCACGAAGATGGCCCTTGGATTCATCCTTGAAAAGAATAGCGAAAGCAAAGAGAAAAATATGAGCGTAGACATTGTATGCAGGGACGTGTCTAAAGCATTTGAAAAAGTATCGCAGAAGGGTATACAACTTACGATAATCAGATTAGGAATGAAGAACAAGATCGAAATGAATTTTTGTGATTATATAATGGAGAGACATGCTTATCTGGAAATAGGAGGACATCAGGGAGAACTATTCGAGCTCGCTGCGTGTTTGCCCCAAGGCTGATGTCTGAGTCCGTCTCTCTATTCAATCTACACAGCAGATATACCACTACCAAGAAATGAAGGCTACTTGAACATCCAATTTGCCTACTACATCACTCAAATCATAGGTTGCCCATACACGAACGGCCCAATTCAATCTAGGATGACTGGAGAAGAGATGAGAAGCATTAATAGATACGAAGAAAAATGAAAAACTAAAACCAACAGGGATAAATTTAAAATGGTACCCGTGTACAGAAGGAACATCTCAGATCTATATGCAGAAGGACAGCGCTACAGGTACGAGAAAGAATTTAAGGTGCTTGGAATAACCATTACAAAATCAGGTTATAAAAGGCACGTAACAGAGAGGGTAACTCGAGGCAAGAGTAGCCTGGCATTACTGTAGATGTTATTCAACATAAGCATGAAAATCAAGAGAAAGATTTATCTAGCCATAGTGCAGTCCGCGATTATTTATGCACCCATCGCGATGTACACGATCTCAAGAAGTAACCTATTAAGACTCCAAAAAGTCCAAAACAAAGCTATCTACTTAATAACAAACACTCGAAAAGGAGAAAGAAGAAATCTACGAGACCTGCACAGGGAGGCAAGGATAAAGTCACTTAACAGAATAATTGCAAAAAGAGCAACGAAAGTCTTAGAAAAGACACAGGATGAGGTAGGAGTTGAATTAACCAACCAAATTGCCCAAAGAGAAGGAGGAGACCACACAGATTAATTCCAAGTTTCTAAAGGATATATGTGGAAGGACTAGAAGACGAAAAAGAACTCTACACCTAGAGACCTAGAGAAAGAGATTAATATTCGACGACGACTAAGAGTAATTAATTAACCGAAGCAACACCAGACAATAGCGTATAGTCAATTATAACTAGGACAGGAATACGAAAGAATAGATAGAGAGATAGAAACCTACGCTAGTTTTTATTAAAAATATTTACTAATAACGGTTTGACCGCCTCATAAATACCAAAACTACTTTCTAACTTTATCACGTTAGCTATACTAACTAAAACGGACAGAGATAAGCCTGACCTCCAGGCAAATAGCAACTCTTTGTAAACTTCTTAATTCCATCAGCCTTCAGCATTTATTCTTTTTTTACTATCTCATTCGCACACGGGACTCACAGTAGATACGTGGGACAGGGGTTACGATAAACTGCAATGTTATAGTTAGAGACAAGCAACACATCGTGGTTCAGATGTCACCTTAAGCTGTAGGTCCCATGACTAACTAAGTCCACTTTTGTCTCCTACTATTTTCTTCGCTGTCCTATCCTAAAACCTTCTTCTTCCTCTCCCTCTCACTCCTAACCACCATACTCACAGTGGTTGGAGCTTACTTTGGCTTTAGACAGTGTGACTATGGGGCTCTATATAGGAGTACCGGGTCTTCTCCCTCACTCTTTTACCGCTCAATGAACGCCAATGGGGGCCGAGGGCGTGTTGGAGGAGCTGTTTTTTTTTGTCTCCCACCTCTCTTTTCATTTCATTTCATTTCTGACTATTTGTACCTCCGATCTAGTTCTATGGCAAAGGATGCAAAGGAGACAAAGGAAAATGTAGTTTAAAAATGTGCTTCTTTTAACGGCGGTCAACTTGGAGACGCCGAGATGTAGGCAGTATAGTTTGCTGCTGAAGTTCCACGTTAATTGCCGGTTTCTTCATTTAAATAAGGACTGCTTCGGCCATCTCCAATCTACTACGGATTTGGAATCTCAGAATGATGGAGGTGTCCTTATTCAGTTTTTCACGGATTGGGGTAGTGCCATGAGAGTGGGCGTGTTTTTTAATCGCGCCATTTTTAAGGTAAGCTGTCAGTCGCCTTGACATGGTTGTGGAGGCTACGCCCATGTACTTTGAATTGCGGTGTTTGCAGTCACCGACTTTGCAAGAATATTCGTACACGACATTAGTCTCCTGGAGTTCGCTCGTCAGAAGGAGACAACTGTTCTTCATGATGCAAATACTTGTTTTATTGGTTTTGTAGTTCAAAATTTGTAGTATACAAGTAGTTGCATCATGTGATAGGCATTTCTGTGATAGGCCATTGAGCCATTATTAGATTTTGTCGATATTTGATAATTAGTACGGAGTGAACATTCATCATGTCTGTTCGTGACCAAGAAGGAAAGGTTAAGGGAAGACTCTAAAACGCCCTCACCAGACAGATACCCAACATAATACCGTTTTTTGGAACAAGACAAAATTTGACGAAGATAGAAGCACACATATACAAGAAGGAATATGGGAAAACGCTGCTCGAAGGGAGCCATGGGGCCACCCAATCTCAAGCTCAAGCATGTCTCCCTCCGCACCATCCTGGGACAACAAAACTCTTTGAATTACGGTCGTCGAAACAATCTTTGGAGCACTAAATATAGCTCTCATCAGGCTTATTGAAACTCCCCACGGATACGCCTCGCTATGTTGGGCTGATAATGACATTAAGAAAACAGTGTCAGAAGAAGCTAGAGAGCCCCTTCGAAAAATTGGGCTTGAAGCTTCCGTACCCCAAGAAATATTTGTAAAAATAGCAATAATCCTAGGGAGGCTCGACCCATTCTTCACTGACAATAGTTGCGAAGACATCAAGGTCGAGCTAACCAAGCACCAAAAATGGGCAAAGAAATTCGGAAAAAATATTGTCAAAATAATCTTCAAAAGAGTCGAGATGGTTCAGAGGGCCATGAAGTAGGAACTTCTTGGGTTCTACCTTCGAATACTCCTTAAACATGTTGAAGCTGAGGAATTCACCATTCTGGAAAGCTGCTTGCATTGCCTTGCCATAGAAAAACACCCCACGAAGTAATGTAAGGCCCCCGACGTCACTTACTCCTTATGCTCAAAGATTGGTCACTAATGGAAAGAGTGTAAGTCGGAAAAACCAAGTTGCGTGAACTGCTGAGGGGACCACAGGGCCTTGGCCATGAGATGCCTTGTCCACATACAAGTTCTCAGAATAAAACAGGAGGTAATAAAGCAACAAAAATGGCAAAAAAGAAGACCTACTTTGAAGCAGCGGCGACGGCTACAACGACCATCAGTGGAACCGCGGCTCTGAAGCTAGTGATGCCAGATGAAAGCAAAGAAATAATGTTTATGGTCGTTGTTGCTCACCTGGTGAACCTAGCCAATCCCAGCCCTTTTTCGAATGAGTTAAATCGTCTCCTACAAAAAAAACGCTATTAAGAAAAAGCTGTGGTTCCCGCCTAACCTCGCGTCGCAGGAAATACTAAATATCCAGTTTATCGACGAAAAACAAAGAAGATGAAGCATAAAAAAGCAACAAAAACATATAGGAAGAAAAATTAACCACGGAGGAAGAAGAATCGGAAAAGAGTGGAAACCCCAAAATGAGCTCGAAGAAAAAACGTCAAAGAAAAAAGAAGAAGACGGAAGTGAGACAAGAAACAGAGAAGGGAGAGAATAAAGAAATAGAAAAAAGCTCAGAAGAAGATGAAGACGAAATCCTAGGCTATCCTGGAGTACCCCTCACGAGGGAAATGGATATCCTACTGCGGAGTTTCTTCTTCGACGCCCAGAACGTGAATCCCAAAGTCTTCGGTGCTTCTGTATGCAGACCCCCAAAAGGAAACAGAAAAACGGCTAGAAGGTATCTACCGTTGCGACTACAAATTGACCTACGAAGGACCTTGTTTGCCAAAGGAAATAGGAGGACTACTGAGGGAGCGCGCGATGTTCAGCCCGCAGTCGTGCATTTACACCGTCAATATGTCCACCTACAAGAAGATAAGAAGTGACCAAAAACATCGTACGAAAAGGTGTAGAAAATAGCAAAAAGCGAATAAATATCTATAATAAAGTGATTAGTGCGAAAAAAAAATAATAATTACGGAAAGTGAATAAAGAAAATAAGTGAATAAATAGCGATAATAAAGTGACTAAATTAGTGGTTAAAACAAGTTATTGGATAATAACGAAAAGTGAATAAATAAAGTAGAAAGCGAATAAATAACGATAATAAAGTGATTACAAAAGTGACTAAAATAAATAATGATTAAAACAAATTATTGATGAATAATATAAAGTGAGAAAAGTAAATAATATTAACAAAAAGTGAATAAATAATGACACTAAAGTGATTAAAATATGTTTACAATAAGTAACTAGACGACTAAAATAAATAATAATGAATAAAAGAATAACTCAAATTGGAAATATGTAAATACTATAGTAATTGAATGCGACCAAAAATGTTATATGGTTATATTAAAATTCAATAATGTAAATAATGTAAACAACCTATTCTAAAAATTAGTAATATGTTTTTATACAAAAACAAAACCAATAAATGTATAATATCAAAGATAAAAATAACTAACCTTTAGATTAAAACAATATGATCCCCTGACAATTCCGGAGGAAACCCCTTTATTTCTTACTCATACTCATATTTTACTCTTCTCCGCTAATTTAACAAAAGCTTTCACCACTATTACCATTTATTTATATATATATATATATGTATTATATTTTAAATAGTTGTAAAAAAACTTATTATATTAATGTCTCTAAATATGTCTTAATAATTTTATTTCTGTTCATTCCCTGAAGATGACCTAACATGGTTGAAAGAGGTCTAGGAATAAAGAATATCTCTCACGGAAGTTTTTTTCTCGCCTCGAAGACCCCATTTAAAAACTTTCAAGAAATATTAAGAAAATACAAGTTAAAATTAATAACGCTGCCACAGCTATGGACTTCAAAAGTACCTATATATATATATATATATATATATATATATATATATATATATATGTTTCTGGGTTCTGCTAATCCCAATGTTTATCAAACACGTGTACATGGTGGTTTATAGTATATTACACTAGGGTGATGACTTTTTACAACCTCATTTCCCTGTGTTATAGTTTGATGAACTTTAATTAAAGATTATATAAAATCTTACTTCTAAGGTGACTTGATAACAAAAACTCACGCAGAAAATGATTTTAAAAATTTTATTTGTCAGCTTTTTTGTCCAGTTTTTAAGGTCACTGGCAGCATATACAAGATTGAACACAAGCTTGTGAGTCACATATATATATAACATTATATAGGGTCATCAAACACACAAGGAAGTAAATTAGTTACAATAATGTCATTGGTCAGGATGAATCTCAGTGATAAGTTGTCCTTGTTGCGGCAGCGCCCGTGCTATTCTTGCATAACTTTGACTGCGCGCTCACAGCACTGGTTGCTTTGGGCAATATTGATTGGAGATTCATCTGTTTTCCAGTGGGTTTTCAATCATTTGAGACCTGTTGGATATTTATTTAGAGCTGCAGATAGTTAATAAAAGTATTCAGCGCGGAACAAGTGGGGGCTGAACCAATGGTCAGCCCATGTGTAAGAAATGAATAAACAGATTTTACGCAGCCTGCTTCGGGTGTCAGGCATCAGAATGAACCCAAGAAGTGCTAGAATGGCACGAGAGTTTTAACGTGCATTGCTGATGTTTGGGATCTTTTGAAACTTTACAAACGGGACCTCATTCATCTCAGTGAAGTGACGGAAAACAAGCGTGAAGTGATAGAGAAACTTCATGTCTTCTCTCCAGCCGCCTGTATCCTTAATATCAGTTTTACCGTTGCTGAAGGCTGCTTCAATTTATCATATTTGCTCATCAAATCCTGCATAAAGATGTACTCTATGTTTGGTTATTTAGTCGACCCATGGAGCTCATCGTCGATGACAACGCTAAGAATCCGATCCAGGACATGGTGCTGGTAACTGTTGAACTTGGGTTTGGGGTGACCTTTATCTTCGAACATTTGCTGCAGTCGAACAACAACGCCTGTCTTTTTGCCGGTATTCACCGACGTCTACGCAGTGCATGATTAAGCTGGCCGAATAAAAAGTAGTCGCTAGGGGCCAGATATGGACTGTAAGGGGGATGGTTCAGCTCCTCGAACCCGCACTCGTGCAGGGCAGCTTGTACAACTCTAGCCTTGTGGACTTTGACGACGTTGAAGTCGATCATGGGACGTGAGGTTTCTAGGGACCCAACGGGAACAGACCTTGGTCATGGCCAAATGGTCGTGGATGATGTTGATAACACTCCCCATGTGATATTCCAAGTTCTCGCTTGATTTCTTCGACCTTCACCCATCGATTTTCGAAGATGATCCTCTCCACACGGGCCACATTGTCTTCGTTGGTCACGACTGACGGGCGTCCTGGACGGGGGTCATCTTCAAGGGACTCACGACCATGGCGGAACTCCCTATTCCAGCGAGCAATGGTTGAATAGGAAGGAGCGGTGTCGGTGTACACTGCAACCATGCGTTCATGGATCTCTTTGGCATTCTTGCCTTCCTTGATAAACTTTGATCACTGCGCGGTGCTCAACCTTCTCCATTGGTGAAAAATTTGTGACTGACGATCTGCGATCACCTACTGCTTCTTAAATAGACGAGGCAGGAGCCTGTGGCTGTAGGTCCTGACTTGTCATAACTTGTCCTAACACCCCCACAAACAGCATTCCCCTTCTTCTGTTTTGCCCTACCGATTCGCAAAACTTATTGACCGCCCCTCGTATGTAACCAATTATGTGTAAAACCAACGTCTACAATTAACTTAATTTTCCCTTGATTATTCCAGTGTTTTGTGCTAAAATACGTTGTAGATACGGTTAATAAACAGTAAAATGCCTAAAGTAAGGCAGTTGAGTGAGTGTGAGCCAGGTCAAATCATAGCTCATCATAAAGATGAAATGTCTCAAAGTCAAATTGCTCAGAAGATGAAATGTTCTCGATGTGTGGTGCAAACTATTCTCAAGCGCTTCAGAGAGACAAAATATATGAAGACAATACAAAGAACAAGTAGAAAAAAGGTTACAACGCCTCGTGATGACAGATCCTTCATCCATCAGTCGCTCAGAAGCAGAAGAAAAACATCGTCAGAGTTCTGTGCCGAATTCAACGAGACAGGTACATCACAAATATTAACCAGAACTGTTCGAAGAAGGCTGTAGAGTACGGTCTGAATGGCTGTAAAGCCAAGGAGGAGCGATAGATTTCTGAATCGAATATGATTAAACGTCCTCAGTTGGCCAAAAACCACTCAAATTGGACTTGTGAGCAATTGTCAAAAGTCATATGGTCTGATGAAATTAACTATGAGGTAATATAGTATAAGTATTCACTCAACATATAAACTCAAAATATCTGTTTTTTGCCCAAAATATATAAGAAATATTCAACTTAAGGATAATAGTATCGTTCATATTTTTTACTCAGGTTTTCGGCACATCTGGTGTAACTTTCAGGCATCGCAGATTTGAGGAAGAATTTAAGGCTGAATGTATGGTACCAACCGTAAAACATGGGGGGGGGGGTTCTATCATGGTGTGGGCCAGCATGTCTGTCACAAGACCCGGAGAAATGTTTTTCTGTCAGTTAAGGTTGAATTCAGCTACCTATGTTTCCATGTTATCGGATGTCTTAGAGCCATCAATTGCTAACTTGCATCCAGGAGTGCCGAAAAACAGAGATATCTTTCAACAGGCAACGCTCCATGTCATACAGCAAATAATACTCGTCAATGGTTTGAGACACAGGGTATTGTTCCAATGGACTGGCCATCTCAATATGCCGATCTAGATCCGATCGGACACCTATGACGAACTCTTGGTAAAGCTTTTTAAGAACACAACAATTAAAAATAAAGAGCATTTCTATCAAAAACTTAGAGAAGAATGGAGTAAGATTACGCCTAGCACCGGCAAGAAACTAGTTGTTTCTATGCCTAACCGTATAAAAGCGGTGATTAAAGCTAAAAGAGGGTCAACCAAATCTTAAAAATAATATATATATATTGTGACATATACCATAAACCACCGTGTGCACGAGTTTCATTAAAATTGAGATAGCAGAACTCAGAAATACTGGGGTGGTATAATACTGTTGGCCAGGGCTGTATATATATATATATATATATATATATATATATATATATATATATATATATATCTGTGGCGAATCCGGCACTCGGGCTGTTCGGGCTTACCCTGAAGATAAATTTAGTAAAGTAAGCCTGTATTTGCAAGCTGATTTAATTTCTGCCAACACTGACTTTAAGTAAATAATTGTGGCCAATAACTTGGGCTACTTTTATTGAGCCTGGTCACAGATCATATATTTTCGTTCAGCGTCTAGTTGTCGTCTTACAGGTGCCCTGTGTCCAAAAATATCATTAGTAGCAGACGTTCTCTCGATATCGTTCACACGCGCTTGACCCGGGCTCAGAAGTTACAGCCTGAGTTGTCATGTATAATCGTAAAAAATAAAAATAAATAAAATTCAATGTTTTTTAAATAATTTATATAGTGATTATGATTTAAATTCAAATCTTTGAAAGGTTTCCGTTCTACAATATTCTTAAAGGAACGAAAAATTATCCAGCAACTCGGGCTAATATGAGAGAGCCTGGTAGGTGTGAAAGACTAACGGCATCTTTTGTCAAGAGTACAGTACAGGCGACAGTCAAATCAGTCTGTGGCTATTGTTTGTTGAGCATGCCACTGTCGTTATTTGATTCCTGGTATTTTATGCGTCCGTGTGTAAGGATCAGTTATGTTTTGCAGGGTTGCTTTATTTTTAGTCGCGGGCGACTCTACATCTCACTATGTTGGTCGGTCGGTCTCCGTTCTTTTTAGTGTTTTTATTATAATAGCATTGTAACTATTCAGTTGATTCTACGAAATTTAAAACAGTCATGTTGTTTTACATTTTCTTTCGAATGATATAATTGCTAAAGTCCTCCTAAGATCGCCCATGAATTATTTTGTTTTGGCAATAACATCATAACTAATTATCCGAATCTCTTTCGAATGATTTAATTGCCAAATTACTCCCAAGGTTAGCCAGGAAATTATATGGCAATAAACACCTGATCTTTTCTCTTATTATGGCGCATTTTCTTCTCATCAGTCGGTTGCTGAACGGCCGGTTACTCGAGTGAGTAGATCCGCTGATAGATTTCTTAATTTCAATTCTCATCGTTGGAATCGAGGGATGAGATTACTTTTTCATGTTATATTTATTTGGGTGGTTTGATGGGCCCTAATTAGAAAAAAGATCCCCCTCCTCATTTAAAAATTACCTTAAAAATGATATATAATACAATATGATGCGATTGCAATAACCTTAAAGTAAAGCAGACCTTTTATCCTGAAGTAAGTGAATTGCCGGGGTAATTCTGAGAGTAGCTCCTTAATAGTATGTTTAAGATATGTAGAATTTACTTAATATTTTTAAAATTTACTTAAAATAAAATATAATGCAGCGTGCATCAATTGTAGGACGTCAGAAAACACCATGTTATTGATTTATACATGTTTGTGATATTTCCGTCATAATTTAAAGTTCTGTCCTGTTTTAGTTTTCAACAAGCATCCACTGCCTTTAATTTTTGCGCTGCTCCTAAGTGTTTGTTAATTGTCTACACCATATCTTTGGTGTTTCTTCCTCTATGACTTAAACCGTATAAGAGCGTTGACTAAGGATCGGAAAAGCCATCCCCGAAGCACCTCATCATAAACAGCTAAATGACCTTAGTCTTACACCCCTTGATCAAAGACTTTTTCCCCCGTTTTGGGTTTCCTTGTAGTTTTTCTGATATGTACGCTATTTATAGACTTTTTAACAATTGCATTCTCAGTATAAGACTGAAGAGGGTATGATAAACTACATACTGAAACTACTCTCGTAAATTAAACTTTCGACTCCTATACAGCGGTTTCACTATCATATATATATATATATATATATATATATATATGCAGATACACCCACAAAGGAAAGTTGAGAAACGATTCCGAGCGCTTTCGTCTTTATTCTTAAAGACCTTTTCAAGCTAGTTATTATCAGCTTCTACGCGAACTGTCTGGACTAGGTTAAGAGGTTCGGGGGGATAAGAGGCTTTTATCACGGCGGTCTTTTCATCCAGGGCAACAATATTTTTGATGCAGGTGCGGCGGTGGTAACGTTTGAGCATGTTGAAGTGAAACACTTTGTTACCGGAGGGCGTTTGGATGAGGTAGTCCACGGGGCCACGGGATTCGAAGACTGAAAAAGGCTTTCCATTGTGAAAGAAGTTTATTTGTCTCTGTGGGCAGGATAAGCAGGACCTCATCACCGGGCTTGTCCCGTCTTTCTTTTGACTTAATGTCAAAATGGTCCCGTTATAGGAGCGGGGGATATGTAGAGGGCGCTTAGGGGCAGTGGTTAGGGACTGAGCGGGTGATATGTAGAGGGCGCGTAGGGGGACTGGTTAGGGACGGAGCGGGAACGGAACAACAGTTCATCCTCAAGGAAGTAGACCTTCTTGTGACCACGAACTGATTCGCGCTCGTTGGTCCTCAACTTTTCCAAAAATGGCTGTAGGGAAGGACATTCACTCGGTGCCTTTACAAAAGACTCGTTGTTCAGAGTCTCGTACTCAGGAGAAAAAGGGGGTTCTAAAGTCACGGAGGATGCCTCGTTCTATATGGTTTAGGCCCTCGTGATGGCGGGCTGAACAACGGGACTAGGGGAGAGCTGCGGAATCTGGCAGACCAATACCTCGCAGAATTAAATAGAGGCTGCTACGGCGTCAGCCCAACCGGTGAAATATCGGCATTCGATGAAACAACGCACCACTGGGAAGCAGTTGGCTCGTTCAAAGTAGTCCTGGACTACTGCAAATTTATCTTGGTCGGGGCCCACTGGGGGCAGCAACTTTTCTGATACAACGATGCACGTGCATCCCGTATCTCTGACTAGGGTTGAATCCCGGCAACCATTAACCGAACCGGTTTCAAATTAGAGCCCAGAGGGGGAGCTTTAGTTAAATAAAAAATTAACTTGAGGTCCCGGGGGGCTATTCGCTGGTGGAAAGGGCAGACGTTTCGGGGCGAGCAGACGGAGGAGAAAGAGAGGCGCTTATTTGTTGGACTTAGTGGCTGGGAGCAGAACAGAACAGAGAATTTTGGGGACAGTTCGTCCTCACATGCCCGGGGGTTCCACAAGAAAAACAGACGATGGGTCGTTGGTGAAAATTAAAGGTGGGAGGGATATTTTGCCCGAGTGAGGAGGGCATCACTTTTTGTTTATTTTTTTTATTTTCCTTTTGTGTTTGTCTTTTATAAGTTGTGTTTTTTCCATGTTTGTGTTTCTTTATGTGCTCTTAGCGTGTTCTTCGTATTGTTTATTTTTAAATTTAGATGTACTTACTTCTAGCCAAATATTTGAGCTTTCAAGTCTTTATTAGCTTTTGGCGCAGCATTTTACCTCGTTCTGGTTGTTGTTTTAGTGTCCTGTTTTTTATTTTATTCTTGTTTGTTTCGAGACGTAATGTGTTAGATTTTAGTATTAAATGTTTCTGTTATGTGTATATTGGTGCTATGTTCTCAAGTGAGCATAGCATAGTGCTCGGGAAGTGGCTACGATGGAAGACTTTCTCTCGTAGCCTTACAGGTATGCTTAGTCTGTCACCTGTTGTATTTCTGGAATGACAACATTGGTCAGAGTGGACCAGACCTTTTTTTCCAGTTTTCGGGTAAAGATATTGATAGGGTATAGTCTCTTCCACCTAAGAAGATCCTGTTGGGGATGGTGGTCACGCCTTCTTACTTTGTTGATTATTTGGGTTGCGGAGTTCGGGACACGTTGGAGTTTTCTCATTGAGGTCTAGCTTTCCGCTTGAGTCACTACTGCAGGGTAGATAAACTTAGCCCGTGCGTATTTCAGGTATACCTTCCTAAAGTTGTTCGAGCTAAGATCTCTAAACCAGAATAACTTGGATATTTTTCTCCTTGCCAGGTTCGCCTCTGCGTGTAGTGTCTCAAGTATCTGTGGTCGGAGATCTTTAAGCCCAGGACAGTGCCTTCGGCGGAGTAGTCGTATCTCTTCCCTCGAATAATGATGAGCCAATTGACCTGTGGCTGAGTGTGACGTTTTTGAACTTTTCCCTGTTTGTTCTCATCTTCCATCGTCTCTCGTATCGGTTGATATTGTTGATTTCCGCTATTGTGCGCGTTGCCTGTGCCCTTGCTTTCCACTCCGAGCACGGGATGATCTGGATGACAACATATGCGAATTACAGATACATCCTATTCATGTGCACTGGAGTTGGGGTGGCGATGATAAAAACCAGGTAGAGCAATAGGCCCAGGCAGCTTCACTGGGGAACGCCAGACTTGAGTTCAACTCAGGTCCTTTGTATCCTTCAATTATTAGACATGCTCTACTCTCCATGACAAAGTCAAAAATTATCATTTCCAGGATTGGGTATAGCTGGAGATTCAGAATTTTGTAGTGAAGTCCTTCCAGCCAGCCTCTTCCTTACTCACTGGTCGACCTTCAACCAACCTAGAGGACTGAATTACAGGTAGGAGTTGGGGAAAAACTCGTGAGGCAAAAATTTATTCATTCCTTGCCAGCTAACATTACGCCCATAATCGCTACCCAGAAAGACCGAACCATGGCCCAACTAGGAAAACTTGCTGACGAACAAATGCCATTTTATAGGGCACTGTGTCTTAATGTTAATAATAGCAATATACCATAGAACATAGGGCCACTTCTTTTCCCGATGTGTGTATTCCCTATTTAAATAACAGATCTGATCACTGTGTAACCAAATTTCACTTTTGTCTTGTCGTTGGGTTAAAAATATTATTTCCCATGATATACTGATCTACTGTAATTGTAAAGTTATAAAAACAGTAATACAGTAGTAATAGCTATTATTTCCCTTATCTTTCTTTTGATACCTGGACAGCAATAGCAGTTCTTTTACATTCCACATAGATTCAGCACTAATTTCGTGAAAAATAAAATGTAGAACTTTATAGAACTTGCGAGAAAGTTTTATGTGTTGGAAGAATTTCTAGAACATTCTGGCAACGTAGATGACTGTATAAATACAAATAATGTCTGCCAAATAGATAAGTTTAAATCTAGCCATCAAGGTGCAGACATCGTCACCCATAATTGATAGAAATATTCGTCACACATATCATTAAGACATTATAAGCATCAACAGACGAATTTGCTTATGTCTGCGGTGAATTTATTAGGACAAGAGCGATAAAGTACTCTGTATAGAGATTTTCTAAAGGCATATTTCGGCATGCCATTCGGAAATCAACACAAACCTTGGGCACCTCATTTCATCTGCGAGCTCTGCAAAAGAACTCTGAAAGTTAATATATATATATATATATATATATATATATATATATATATATATATATATATTTATATATATTTATATATATAATGGAAGATATCACATTAACGTGATGTATATCAGTGAAAGATAATGGTAAACAACAATATTTTAATCAAGATTTGATTTATAGCAATCGGACTAGTTTCGGCAGGATGTCGTTTTCAACTAATAATGAAGAAATTATCCAAGGAGCACAGTATATATAAGGTAAGACACATCCTAAACAAAATGAAACAGCAGGATACAATCTGGGAAGTAAAAAAACTCGAGTGAATCTGGCATGAATGACAAGCTAAACAAAATGAAATGGAACCAGAAACAATCTGGAGAGTTGCTAATCCCCCAGACGAATTGCGTCTGGAGGCTTATAGATACGATTTGCAACTCTATTCGTTATATATTTGTTAAATTCGTATTGTCCTTCAGATAAATTGAAATTATCAACTTTGTTGATGATGATGGATTTCGCAATTCTCCTCTCAATATAATTGTTTGATTTATAAATGATATTTGCATGGTTAAAGTCAATTCTATGGTCGTGCTTTTGCATGTGCGTAAAGAGAGTTGAAGAGTTCACACACCTTCTGATATTAGCTAAATATTCTTTTATCCTCTTATTAAAGTGGCATAACTCTCTGATGCATGTTAATTTGCAATTATAGCATGCTATACTGTAAACTTCAGCATCGAGATTGATTGGGCGCAGTCTACTCAAGGATTTTCGACTGGTATTATAATATTTAAATGTAATATTTATATTATTTCCTTTCCCATATGATTTTAGAGGAGCCAAGGCTGGAACATATGGGAAACTAATACATTTTTTTGAATCGTCCCTTCGTGGTTTGGAGGTGTCATAGAAGTTTTTTGTGCTTTGGAATGGCATCTATTTAGTGAGGTCAATTGGATATTTTAGTTCAATGAAATTACAGATGAGGTAGTTAATTTCATCCTGAAGGAAGATTGGGTCGCAAGTTCTATAGGCTAGGAGAAAGAGGGAAAAAAGAACATATCCTAACGGATGTGTCATGTAGTGAGAAATCTACCTATTCAACTAGTCTCTCTATTAATACTATATGCAACGATTAAAATACATTGTACAGGATGTTGCACAAAAAAAGAAACCATCCAAGGAGCACAGTATATATAAGGTAAGACACATCCTAAACAAAATGAAACAGCAGGATACAATCTGGGAAGTAAAAAAACTCGAGTGAATCTGGCATGAATGACAAGCTAAACAAAATGAAATGGAACCAGAAACAATCTGGAGAGTTGCTAATCCCCCAGACGAATTGCGTCTGGAGGCTTATAGATACGATTTGCAACTCTATTCGTTATATATTTGTTAAATTTGTATTGTCCTTCAGATAAATTGTAATTATCAACTTTGTTGATGATGATGGATTTCGCAATTCTCCTCTCAATATAATTGTTTGATTTATAAATGATATTTGCATGGTTAAAGTCAATTCTATGGTCGTGCTTTTGCATGTGCGTAAAGAGAGTTGAAGAGTTCACACACCTTCTGATATTAGCTAAATATTCTTTTATCTTCTTATTAAAGTGGCATAACTCTCTGATGCATGTTAATTTGCAATTATAGCATGCTATACTGTAAACTTCAGCATCGAGATTGATTGGGCGCAGTCTACTCAAGGATTTTCGACTGGTATTATAATATTTAAATGTAATATTTATATTATTTCCTTTCCCATATGATTTTAGAGGAGCCAAGGCTGGAACATATGGGAAACTAATACATTTTTTTGAATCGTCCCTTCGTGGTTTGGAGGTGTCATAGAAGTTTTTTGTGCTTTGGAATGGCATCTATTTAGTGAGGTCAATTGGATATTTTAGTTCAATGAAATTACAGATGAGGTAGTTAATTTCATCCTGAAGGAAGATTGGGTCGCAAGTTCTATAGGCTAGGAGAAAGAGGGAAAAAAGAACATATCCTAACGGATGTGTCATGTAGTGAGAAATCTACCTATTCAACTAGTCTCTCTATTAATACTATATGCAACGATTAAAATACATTGTACAGGATGTTGCACAAAAAAAGAAACCAACATTTAAATTAATATATCTCTGAAAGTATTAAAGCTAATTAGTTTCTAAAAACTTTATTTTTTTGTGTGCATCTATGTTGAAAGTTTTATAAACCTACATCTATAATTGTAAATTTTGTAATGAAGTAAATGAAAGACATAAAAAGTCTGCTTGCGAAAGCAGGTAAAATACAGAATCAAACTTCAAATAATCATATTTCCAAACCATTTAGTAGAAGGGAGCAGAAAAAAACAATTTAATTTCTAATATTTATTACAAAAACAGTTAATTATTATTTATAATGTAAGAGGCTAATATCTGTTTCCTTCGGTATGGCCTCCATTTCTTTCTACAAATACTAGCATCCTTCTTCGCATTTCTGGCATAATTCTTTTAACTAAATCCTGATTTTCTTTTAGTAAATCAAGTTCATTTTTAATTCTTTGCTTCAAATCGTCTGTGTTTTATGGTAAAGAAAAGTGCACTTTACTCATGAGATGGCCCCACAAAAAAAATCGCAAGGTGTTAAGTCCGCAGATCTGGGTGGGCACTTAATTGGATGGTTCAATGCAATAATGCGGGTATTAAAAATGCCCTTCAGCAATTCCTGCACAGCAGGAGTTCTATGTGCTAGAACGCCATCTTGAATTCACCAAAGCCTGATAAATCTGTTTCCATAAATTTGCCGTAGTTCAGGAACTATCGTTTCTGTAATTAGGTTCAGGTATCCATCTCCAGTTAAGTTATTGTCGTAGAAAAAAGGGCCCACAAGACGTCCGTTTCCACACATTCTAACCCACACAGAAACCTTTTTCCTGGATACGCCTACATTAAATTTAAAATTAGGGGGATTGCTTTGTGGCGCATACTGACGTATGTTATGATAGTTTACTCTTCCATTCATATAAAATGCAGCTTCATCACCGATTACAATGTTTTCCAAGAAGTGAACATTTTTTGAAAAAACCAGTTGGTAAAATTTAGGCGGCGAGGTAAATATTGTTCAGAGTTCTTGCCTTACATGCATTTTGTCAGGATACCATTTCAAATCACGTTTAATGATTAGATGAAACGTATCCTTACTGATGTTCAAACCATTTTTTCTGACGGATATTCTTTGATCCTGATTAAGCTTTTCTTGAACAAGATTAATGTTTTATGTCCGTTCTGTTCTCGTGCGCCCCCATCGATTTTTGTTTAAATTTAAACTTGTTCCTTCAGTCTTGTACTTATTAACATTTGACCAGATGTATTTGGTGGTTGGGAAAACTCTATCCGGAAAGCGTTGCTCAAAAGAAGAAGCTAGTTTTATTTTTTGGGATCACTTTACTGTGCATGGCACATGATCACACCGCATCATTCATGGCAAAATAAATGGTGCAAGTATCAAAAGATACCTTGGGAAAAACTGATGTCAAATGCAAAACTTTATACGGGCCACATCAATATACATTTCCGTAGGAAAACTATCCCTGCCACACAGCTAATTTAACTCAAGATTGGTTTAGAAATAGAAAATAAACTTCCTTCCATGACCAAGTCAGTCGCCAGACCTTAATCCTATTTAGAGTTCGTTGCGAATAGGGAACGCTGCAATCCAAAAGACAAAACCATAGAACCTTGCCTCTCCGAGGGAGATTGCGAAGACCTAAATTTTACTACGTAGAAGCAAAAAAGGCGATCACCGAGAGATTAATTCAAGAGTAACTCAGAGATCTATCATTAGAACGATAATACTATTATTATATTGCTTATGCACCATGTGACAGTCCTTGTTCATTACTTCTTATATAGAAGTGCTAGAAATGAGATTAAATTTGCCTCATTCTTCCAAATCGAGCCTATTGATAGCAAACTGAGTCCAATGGTTACAACTTTCAAAAGGAGCCTGGTCGATTTTAGAGAACTAGGTACTTTAACCTACATTTTGGGTTGTCCTCATGTTAAACTTGCCTTGGCCTTTGATATAGATGACGGTAATTCTTTCCTTAGATAACTATATGACTCTATGTTGCCGTGTATCAAAGAAATATTACGATTTAATAAGATTTTCTATCAAAACTAATGGAGGATCTGGGCATGAATATTTGGGGAAGAAGATGTTAAAGAGAGTAAAATTAAGAAAAGGAACTCTTTTTTTTTTCCTTGGATTTACCATGGTTTGATTCCATCTCAATGGGGTCAGTACAGCAAAGTGCATGAGTGAACATATTGCACTAATCATATCCGTTGTCTTTTAACTTGGCTGAAACTGAAATCGGTGTCCCCACTCAACTCGTGCATGACTCAGTGAAGAAATAGTAACAACAAGGAAAGAAGGTAACCTAGGAGACCTTACGGTCCATTCAAAGAGGGTACCTTTGGACTAGCAATTGAGCGGGCACAAGGCTGCTCAATTGTTTTGCGTCCCTAAACGGCCACTTTTCAAGACTTTGTCTAGGCTTGACTTGAACTGGTCAACAGATTTCCTGTTGACAACTTCCACTGGAAGTGCGTTCCACATACCGCAGATACTGTAAGTGAAAAAATTTCCACACAGCTTGCGGTTGTAACGCTTCAGTTCAAGTTTGAAGCCGTGATTGCGCGTTCTGTTCTTACTCAGTGTGAACATATCCCGGTAGTCAACATTGTCAAACCCTCAAAGTATTTTGAAAACTTCGATGAGCTGACCACGCAGTCTACGGGTTTCCAGCGAGAACAGATCTAATTCCCTTAGTCTATCCTCATAAATTTTATGTCGGATAGAGGGAATCAGCTTGGTTGCCCTGGCTTTTACGCGTTCCAATCTCGTGATGTCCTTTCGCAATGAAGGACTCCAAAATTGTACGGCATACTCTAGGTGCGGTCGGACAAGTGAGTTGTACAGGCACAGTACAATCTCCTGGTTCCGATAACCAAACTGGCGCTTAATATAGCTTAGCATCCTTTGGGCCTTTTTCTCTGCCTCAATGCACTGTTTCGAGAACTCGAGGTCACTAGTGATTGTTACACCAAAGTCCTTCTCAGTGTCGGTGAATTCCATAGCAGTGCCCTTAAGGATATACTGAGATTGGGGGGTCTGTGGCCGATATGCATCACTTTGCATTTGCCCACGTTAAAAGGCATTTGCCACGTGTCCGACCACTCTCCAATCTTCCCAAGATCTTCCTGCAGGCGGGCAGTATTTCCATCCTTTGCAACGTTCATACCAAGCTTGGTATCGTCGGCAAATTTGTAAATCTTGGCAACCATGTCACCATCCATGTCGTTGACGTAGATGATGAATAGTAGTGGTCCCAGGACAGAACCTTGAGGCACCCCGCTAGTAACGGGCACCCACTCAGAAGACTATCCATTCACCACCACCCGTTGCCGTCTGCCACTTAGCCAGTTCTCGATCCAGCTGGCTACCTTTCCGTCTATGCCTATGTGAGGGAAATGTCAATGAGAAGAACCTAAATGGCGTAAGTCACTTATGTAATGCTCCGCTCACCAATAATGGTTTTTTGCCTGAACAGAATAATAATTAATACATTCCAATGTCCCCTAGTGCCTTCTTTCTCACCTCTATATCTGCCTTCTCTCTATCGCTAACTTTAAACGACATTAAGCTACTTAAAGATCAGGAATCACATTTCTCTCTCCTTTTTTAATAATTTCAGTGGCCCTTAGCAACACACGGGCAAGAAGATCTCATTCTCCTTCGGGCGCAACTGTTTTATTATTGAAGATTATTAAGCGTCCAATCGCCAGATGAGGTGCAAATTTGGCTTGATATCAGAGCGATTTATGTGGCTTATTTGTTAACGATCTCTGTCATTAATGTAAATTGCACGTTATAGGAAGCTTCGGGACGTGAATCATCAGACCATTTGGGTGGGAGGCCATTGTGAGACGGAAACAACCAAAGCACAAATATAAGTCATAAAATAAAGGTTAAGAATTTAACGTCATAATTTCGCTTGTAACGGATTTCAACGATGTCAAGTTTAACTTACAATGTACAATTTAGCTTTATGAACAATTTCTTTCGCGATATTTAAGCATTTTAGGTTTAATCTTATGGAAAAAAGGGTATTTATTACGCGTCCTCCTGTCTGCTTGTCGCACACCCATAGAACGATATTCGTTCGTTTCCACACCCTAATTGCTTTATATTATTATCCGAATGATGCGTATAAGTCAACTATTTTTCAATGTTTATCGCCATCTTTCACCTGTGTTTGTTTACTCGCATATGCGTAAAAACGGACAGGAAATAAACTAAAAAATTAAAAAATACCATAGTGAAAACGATTCTTGGATGAGCAGGGTTTCTACAGTTAACAAATCATAAATAATGCCAGAGGGAAATTACATTTTCTAGGCCTCAATAACCAAAGTGATTTAAAGATTAGACTCATAAAAGCATAGATATTTAACCCGTGTATGGTAATCACCATTTTTTTAACAATTTATGATCTATTCATTAAAAAAATAAACCAATGTGAGCACTTGTACCACAAACCTAAATTAAAAGTGAACAAAGTGTAGATGTTAAAAGAAGAAAAAATGTGTGGAAGTTACATCGCCGGGAAGGACACGCATCTCACCCCTTCATTCCTTTCGCAGAGGAAGCAACTTCCATTCCTCTTATTAATTAGATAGAATACATGTGATTATTATTGATATAAATGCAAGAATTATAATTGATAAGAAATTGAAATGAGTAGTTACCTATATAATCCGATGAGGGACTGTCTATTTCTGGACAAAGTAGATTGACAAAACTGCGAATCCTTATACATTTTACTTCTGATGCCGAGCGACCCCATAACCACGTTCGTTTATTGTCAACTGTGATCTTTCTTAATTTTGTTCCTTTTCAAATCTATTCATTGAACTCTTTATTTTGATCATATTTATCACCGAATGACCTGTGACCTAGAGTGAATATTCCAATAGGAACCTGCAGTAGATCTCAAACCTTGGGTTGCTGCACTGTACTTAAACTACTACAAACTCGCCACACATTTGTCGTATATGCATTGACTAACTATATCTGATCTTAAGGAACAATGTTTTATGGAGCGAGAAGCAGTTGGCCCCAAGGATCTGATTTCATCAACCATAGTGTGAGTATGGCCACTTTTGCACTAGTAGGCAGTCGCCAGATTGGCTTTTAGGACTGGTACTCCCATTTCCAAACCTGAAGCCTCTTCTATCAGGCAACACTCTGAGTATCACCATTATCCTCTTAATTCTGATTCATTTACCATATTATCTTTAGCCTTAACTTCTCTCGATTTGAAAAACTTAGAGTCAGTGTACATCAATGAAATAAATCCAAACCTAAATAATTACTCTTCTTTAATTTAACTATTCACTATATAACCAAACAACACTTGAATACATTAACTAGCCAACCGACCGACCGAACAAATCTCGTTAGTATTTTTTATATCTTTAGTTAGTTGATTTCATAACTCCTACTATAAAGGTTTGTCTCTCTGTTTAATTCATTCACATTTATTTTCGTTTTTTTTTGTTTTTATGTTTATAATTTAAACTAATAGGTTATTTTATTGTTTACTCCAGTTACCTTTAATTTTTTATATTCAAGTCAGTTTATGTTAAAACTTAAGTTCTTTCTATTATTTTTCAAAATTACACTTCATAGTATCAATTAATTCTATATATTGTTATATGTGTTTTACTTTAATCTCAATAATTGTCAATTTTATTATTTTAACTCGTCTTCGTCTTCATCCGCTTTTTTAGCCATTATATAATTCATGCTTCGAACTATTTAACTGTTATCGTTAATATTCCTTCCCCATCTCATTAGTCGGAAAGTCCGGCCAATAAATGATTAGTGTAATCTCCTGGGTCTTCATATTCCTACTACTCTCAGATTTACAAGGAACAAATCAATTACAATGTATATATATATATATATATATATATATATATATATATATATATATATATATATACAAAAGATCTTTCAACAAGGACACTCGAGCTTTGTCAGGCGATAGTGGCCAAGTTGTTAAAGCGACTTCTGGCAACCTCACTGTGATCTGTTGAGTAGTACTTGGCAAGTCATGAAGGAAGATTATAGCGTTGAACAGCGTGGGCAAATCATCAAATGTTATTATCATAATCAGTGCTCCGTTCGATAAACGTTCCGCGCATTACGTGATTTCTATCCTCGCCACAATCGTCCTGCGGAGTCAACTGTTCGACTCTTGGTGGCCAAATTCGGGGCAAAAGGTTCGATCAACAATCATTTAACACCCGTACGTCGCTGAAACGCAAGGTCTGATGAAAACATCGCTGCCGGAAATGAGAGTCTACGGGAAAATCCGAGGCAGTCAATTTCTCGTCGTTCACAAGAACTTGGCGTTTCTGCGACTTCAGTTTGGCGAATTATGAGTAGGGACTTGGGTCTGCACCTGTACAAAATCCAAGTTACCCAGAAACTTAAGGTAAACGACCATAGATAACGCAGTGTTTTCGCTGAGTGGGCTATAGAGCAATTGGAAGTTGACCCAAATTTCCCCCACAAAATAATTTTCAGCGACGAGGCCCATTTTTATATGAATGGATTTGTGAACAAGCAAAATTGTCGGATTTGGGACAAAAAAAATCCACATGAGATACACTGGCACCAATTTCATCCCAACAAAGTCACTGTTCGGTGCGGATTTTCGTCTAACGAAATCACCGGTCCGTAGTTTTTGGAGAACGAAGATGGGATTGCCATAACCGTCAACGGCGAGAACTACAGATCGGTGATAAGCAACTTCTTGTGGCCTCAACTGGATTATATGCCTGATATAGATACTGACGACATGTGGTTCCAACAGGACGGCGCTACGTGCCACACCCCACACGCCACGATAGACATTTTGCACCAGCGATTTCAGGGCAGGGTCATCTCGCGCTGCGGCGACGTCAACTGCCACCGAGATCATGAGATTTAACGCCATTAGACTACTTTCTTTGGAGCTACCTTAAATCGCAGGTCTAAGCGAATAATACGCAAACAGTTCATGTCCTCAAACTTAACATAACGAACACCATCCAGCAAATTCAAGCATCTAACCTCGAGACAACAACACGTGTTAAAGCGATGCTTATGAACTTCATGACGCTCCTCATTGAAATATCCCGGCGGTGAAAAGTGATCTCGCTTGAAATCCAGCTGTCCTCTGAAATACTAAAGATAAGACATGCTCCGTAACGAGCGAATCCGTAGATTGCTTCAGTAGGAAGTCAATTTTCTCTTAGTAATGGCCTTGTGGGCAAGATCATGTGTTCTGATCCTAAACCCTTTAAACAATTATACATAAATAAATGAGTACACTCAGAACCATTTATAGGCGGTGAATAGGTGACCAGACCGAGGATTGAGATGGCGGACTCTTTATTTATGATGGGGGAATTCGCAGACTTCTTCTCCTCCATCCTAAAGCAGTCACTGGTGACAGAGTCTACCTCCTTTGGAGAGGAGCACCCCATAACCGGTGAAAGGCCTTCTTCCTTAGGTCAACTTAATGTTGAGGCTGGAGGTTATCTTTCTGACTGGCTGATACTAATAAAGAAGAATGAATAATTGTCATGAGAGTGTTTCAACCCGGGAATTCTTTTCTCCTAATATGGACTTTGCGCGGAGCTTATAGGGTGAGAACAGAGTTAGTGTGCTCTTTAAGACTGCTGGGCTGAGTCAAAGTGTGTGCGTGTCTTCAGTGTGGAGACGTGTGTATTGGATTTGGCCACCTGATCGTTGCTTTATCAAAACGGCATCCATAGCAAGGTTGATTCTGCCGTTTCACAGATTCATGGAAAATCTGGCTGGTCAGATCAGATACCACCTTATGTTTACCCAGCTGCCTTCCTCATCTTGTATCGAGACCTTTTGTCTCACAGCTGTTTCCTCGCATGTGTATGTTTCTGTGTTCGCGTGGGAACATCCAAATATTCACTTACCTTCTTACACTCAAGTTTCTTAATACGAGTACAATTGTGATATAAGTATTTCGTTCTTTTCTACATTAGTTCATTGCTACTACATGGCATGTCATTTCAGTATTTAATATGTGTGCGCCCAATTTCAAGATCCCCGAGGCCAATAGGGTGCTCATTTGTGAAGCTCCTCGTTGAGCCTACTTCACCTTGCAATTCGGGCGTCGGCACACATGTGCAATTGTGATTTAACATTATATATATATATATATATATATATATATATATATATATATATATATATATATATATATATATATATATATATATATATATATATATATATATATAAGGGTGTTCCAATAACTTGGACCGATTTTAAATGTGAGTTAAGTTTAAGCGTCTAATGATTTTTTCCTTTTCTTTGAGATTTCACAACTTTAGTCTTTGGCAATTTCAACCATGGAAAGATTATCAATCTAACAACGTGTTAAAGTTATAGAAGCCTATTACAAAAATGGATGCTCAAACAGAAACGCATTTTGGGCACTTCACGATTTATTTGGTCAACATAATCGAACAAGCGAGAGTGCAATTGTGAAAATTGTTCGTAAATTCAAACAAACGGAGTCAGTGGCCGATATGAAAACGCCATTGCGTGTTCGTTTACGCTGTTCAGCTAAAAACATTGCTACAGTGCGCGAGAATGTGCCTGAAGATCCAGCCACCTCTATTCGTCATCGCGCGCTGGAATTGAACTTCTTCACGACAAGTTACATCGAATTTTGACAAAAGATTTGTCTCTACAGGCTTACAAAATTCAATTGACACAAAACTGAAGACTGTTGACCATTTGAAGCACCGTACATTCGTCAATTGGGTGCACGAGCAAAGAGATGCCGATGATGATTTTTCGAAAAAAATCATCTTTAGTAATGAACCCCATTTTTATCTTGGTGGATTCGTTAATAAGCAGAATTATCGCATTTGGGCTGATGAAAATTCCAGGAAGATTGTTGAAAAGCCACTGCATCCACAAAAGGTCACTGTTTGGTGTGCATTTTTTGCTAGCGGAATCATTGGGCCGTATTTCTTCGAAAATGATCCCAGGAATTCTGTTACGGTGACAGGCGAGCGATACAGTGTCATGATAACCAACTTTCTATGGCCTGAATTGAATTCTATTGATGTCGAAGATTTAGGGTTTCAACAGGACGGTGCCACATGCCACACAGCCCATGCAACGCTGGCTTTATTGAATGAGAAGTTCCCAGGTTGCATCATCTCTCGAAACAGCGAGGTCAATTGGCCACCACGATCGTGTCACTTGACGCCTTTAGGTTTCTTCCTTTGGGGTTATCTCAAAAATAAGGTCTATGCCAAGAAGTCAACAACAATTCAACAGCTCAAGCATGAGATAATAAGGCTTATTGGTGAGATCGGGGAGCAACTATGCAGAGACGTGATCGAAAGTTTTGACCATCAAGTGGAGGTGTGCGGCCGAAGCCTTTGCGGATATTTAGACGATATTATTTTTCATAAATAATTGCCATGACTCAAATAACAGGATCCAATAGTGAAATAAATAAATTTTTACCAATAACACTGTTTTATTTATGCTAACTTCGATCCGTCTTAATGGAACCCCCTTTATATGCGGTTAAGATAATGGCATAATTAGATAACTGCTCTGCTTCAGGTCCAGCAGGTGATTCTAGCCTCCTCTAACTGGAAGACAACACTTAATGATGGCCCATCCGTCAGCCCCAAAAAGCTATTTCCAAAGTCACCCCTTTATGTCGTCTTGCTTACTGTCACATAAAAACTGTTATTATTAATATATTAACAGCGTTGACTAGCCAAAACGCTCCAAAGATGGAAAAATATCCAAGACAAATTGGTGCTGGACCTGAAGCAGAGCTGTTGTTTAATTATGCCATTATCTTAATCATACCAATTTGTCTTGGATATTTTTCCATATATATATATATATATATATATATATAAGGAGCAAATACAAGTTCTGCGGGTGATAACAACATAACTCGTATTTGCTCCTTCTTTGTATGTAACATGGAACATGGATAATGAGCCTTTAAATTGTGAGCGGCTTAGAAGATCTGGTATAAAGTTTTCCTTGGAGGTTCCTAGGAGGTTCCTAGGTTAATGAGATATTGAGTTTGATAGGGTAACGCTTTGGACGAAGTAGACTGGCAATCAGCAGACCGAGTTCGAGCCCTGGCGTTATTTCTGTCTTCTCAGTAAGGATTGCCTTCATTTTGCCGCCATTTACTCTCTTTGATCCTAGTGTTCTTCTAATTTTCCTTTCTCTTGTACTATATATATATATATATATATATATATATATATATATATATATATATATATATATATATATATATATATAAGTATTTCACTTTATTCTACATTGCTTTATTACTAATACGTGGGCCCAATTTCAGGACTCCATAAGCCCAACACGGTGCTCATTTGTGATGTTACTCGTGGAGCCTACTTCACCTTACAATTCGGGCGATGCTCCACATTGTCCAAAACACAATGCAGATCCAGAAAGGAGTGCCCTCACCACAATTATCGTAACCAACCTCAAGCAGCTTATTCTATATGGTCACAATATACTCCTTCTTGCTTCACGCTTAATCAGCGCATCATTAAAAAAAAAATGCATTTCACACACTACGTATACGTATTGTCATTCAAATAATTATAAACAAAAACAACAAACAATAGTTAAAATCTTTCTCTTTGGCTGAGAAGGCCAACTTATACACAGAGTAGATAAATCACGCGTATGATCACTCCACAATGGCTTATCTCTCACCACTACTTTTAAACTTCTTCCCTCAACACATCCCTAAACCAAAATCCCAACTCATCTAAACAATGCCAATGCCCAAGACATCTCGCTAACAGGACAACACTACACATTCCACATTGCAATGAATCATACAATGATACTGAATGCTCACTAGAATAATGGCTTGTAGCCTTCGAAACATCAGTGGAAATATTCACACCCGGTATCAATCAATCAAAGGATTGCTCAATAATCACAATTAATGGAAAAATCCTACCGTTGAACAAAACGTTCACCTTCCTATGAATTACATTCTATACATGAACTTTTTTCACCTCACATGCAAATAAAATAATAAATAAACTCAAAATTCTTGAAGTGCTGGCAAAAATAACTTCTAGACAAGTAAAATCGATAATCAGACTATACAAAAAATTCATTCGCACCGCCATTATTTAGGCATCACCAGCTTTGCACGCAGCCCTATCCAATAACAATGAAGACAAGTTCCATACAATACAAAATAGGGCCCTCAAAATCCTGAGAGGTTTCACATAAACCAATCGCGCTTATGAATATACGAATACACAGGGAAACCCACAGAATCTCAATAAGAGCACACCTAAACATGATAGAAACTCAACACGTAGGAAAAGGCTAAACCCATCATTTCCAATCGCCACGTCACAAAAAACTAACTCCAACTACACTAAAAAAATAACCGTTTGTACAGTACTACCAAATTAAGTAAAATAACCCTTACATCCCACACCAAACATAAACGCACTACCTTTAACCACTAACACTTAAATAACCTTACTCTAAAGAATGTCCTTAAAAAAACACCTCAAATAGACAACTCACTATACATGACACAGAGCACTTTTATCCCAATTAAGATTAGACCAATCTTATATTCTTCCAAGATACAAGCACAGAATAAATCCTCCCCGCACCCTAACATGTAAAAGATATCGCCTTAAAGAAGATAAAGTAAAACACCTCCTAGACTGCTCCGATCTCGCACAAGCCCCCAAACTTATAGATGTTTGCTATAGGTAAGCCTCTTCGAGTGTGGTGCGATCACCAGGCGGTGATTTCTCACCGAATTTTTGGCACCCCTCTTGAGACAGTCAAATTCGGCATGGCGGCTGCTGCCTGGTCGTTCCTCAGTAAATGCCTTTTATTCACTGAGGAAATGGTGATTGGAGATTTCCTCAAACGTAAAAGGAATCTTGGAGCTGGATTCAATATTCGTTATTCGGCAAGAACTTTAGAATCGTCTTCAGATGACTTTTCTTGATAGAATAATTCATTTATCCTTAACCCTTGATTGATTGTATAAGTTTATTGTGCAATAGCATACATTTATACATAATCTAATACAAATACAGTAATAGTATGATACAATAATATAAATACACGTAATATAAGCGTACACATTACACAAAGCGGGGAGCCCGTTAGTGTTGGCGTGCATTAAGACGCAGTGGAGCGTCCCACGCGTGTCTTATCTGCTGCGGGTGGGTGGCGGCTGTCCTCACCACCCATCGCCCGGCTGGGCGCGGGCGGCGATCAGCGTGGAGGGGGTGCTATTCTCAGCACCTCCAACAGCTCGTTTGTTGGGGTGTGGCGGACCACCTGGGCGGCTCTTGCCTCTTGCACCCTCAGTAGGGCGCCTCTTACAGGGGAAGGGACTGGCGCTCGCTCGGGCCTGAGGCGGGTGGTGGCTGGGCAGGAGAGGAGGTAGTGCAACAGTGGGCGCCGGGAGCGTGCGCCGCAGTGTTTGCACCTCCCTGCCACAAAGTCGGCATGCAGCTCTTCACGCGTGCAGTAGCCCAGCCTCACACGCTGTAGCAGCACGCTGTTCGCTCTGGGCTGCTGGAAGGATAGGTTCAGTAGGCGATAGGCTGTGGCTGCAGCATACCACGCCACTTGCCTCTTAGTTGCTTCCCATTCTTGGTGCTGCTGGTGGTTGTTGTTGGCAGCCCTGCGTTTGAGCTGCTGCAGGCTGGGGCGCACGGTCCAGGTGATGGTGGGGCCGTGGGCGGCTCGCTTGGCAGCCTCGTTGCCGTGCACGCCAACGTGTCTGGGAATCCAGTGGAGCCGGACACGCCTGCCCTGAGCTGCCAGGTCCTGCAGGGTACACAGGATGGTGGGGGTGAGGTGGATGTTGTCCCGGGTGTGGGCGTGGGCGTGCTGCAGCGCCTGCAGTCCCGACAGAGAGTCCATGTGTATCACCACAGTGGCCTCCCGGCGGAGCAGAGCGTGCTGGAGGGCGTGCAGGATTGCTACCAGCTCCGTCTGGAGGGTGCGAGCAGTCGTCTGATGATCCTTAACCCTACTCCATTTCCCTCTTTACATCAACAGCTCGAATACATGAATGCGCTATTTTATACTGAGAATTTTACTTAATATATATATATATATATATATATATATATATATATATATATATATATATATATATATATATATATATATATATATATATATATATTTGATTAGTTCCCATTCCATTGAATTCATTCTCTCAACCTAGATTAATATATTTTATCAATCTTTACACAATTATCATGTCTTATAACTGCAATATAATAATAAACAAAGAATAAATAAAATTTATCTTTATATCCAGACGAAAGAATGACTTGCTCTTTTAGGCCTTGTATTGTTGCCAAATATCCTCATTCTCTTATTTAGGTGATCTATCCTATAAATGCTCTTTGTTTTCATCATTCAAACCCGATTTATATAAAATATATTGAAAAGATAAAATTGAAAGTACTATCTATAGACTCTTACTATATCTCATTCTTTCGATCTTTTTTCTTTTCTTTAATTCATTGAAAATTTATTCCGATCATGGAAATAAAAATGATTTAGTTACTGGTAAAAATAAGCAAGCAATTAAGACAATGACAATAATTTGAAGAAATATAAGTAAGAAGTTTAATTTTGATTATAATGCAAATAAGAAGTATTTACAATTTGGAAACAGTGCTCCTTTTAGAGCACTTATTATTTTCGGATCTCCTATTTATGGAATGCTATTTAGTTAAAGCTGCCCCATTATAAAAGAATTTATGAAACTCCAAAGTGCTGATTTTTTAGGTATCTTTGATTGCCTCATGCTCTCTTGTAATGTGAGCGCTACATAACACTATAAACTAACACTCTAAAGAACACATGTCTGAGTGACATGCGGACCAGCCGGTTGACGTCGGGACGTTTCTGGGAGCTGCCTATCTAATTGTGGACCAGAGAAAAAGGCCACAAATTAAACTAAATATGATCTAGCGCAATTTGATTAATAATTATCCTTCTAATGCTTAGAACAGAGGTGCAGAACCTTTCCTGCTTTGAAAAACACATTAAATTAGCTGTAGGCCGCATTTAAAAAATTTTAATTAGATATAAAACAAGTTGAATATTATTTTGTATATAACAAACTACAGACTATGTATCATTTTAAAAATGAAAAATAATCATTTTTAGAATTAACTAACTTTGTAATGACTTAGTTGCGATTTTTTGTAGAAAAGTAATAAAAGGATTTGATATGCCAAAATTTTAATAGCTTATATATATATATATATATATATATATATATATATATATATATATATATATATATATATATATATATATATATATATATATATATATATATATATATATATATATATATATATATATATATATATATTATAAAAACAAAATATGTAGTTTAATTGTGGGCCCAAGGCACCTGAGGAGAAGTTCGCCCAAAGGTGGACTCAGGTTTGGGCATTAGCACCGATCCCGGGTTCGACCATATAGACGATCCTTCCCACTGAGGCTGTGCAACTTCCCAAACCATATACATACATCTCAGGGAGGAGCATCAATGTGAAAATACCCCCCAAGACATCAATGATCTCATTCAAAGTATCTTTTAACCTGAATAATAATAAATTATAATAAGAAAAGGAATTATAATAATAATGATACTAACAAAAATAGATAAAGTTGCACTGAGAGGGAGCATCGAAAGGCGCACCATCAACTTTTCCAGGCCCCATCAGAGAGTTCAGCTAAGTCAGTGAGATGGCTTGCCTACATTGCACTCAGGCCCGGGGGGACGTGCTCCGGGTACCAAGTATAACAGGTTACACGAGGTACCACCCATGGGGATGTATTTACAGAGATGCATGTGGCTGTCTGGTTATGTTAGGTACTGTTGACTATTACGAGAACTATAAAAATCGGGTAAATAGCTCCATCATATGAAAAAGATTAAATAGTGCGATCATAGATATGAAAATGCGTACGAATCTATTTAACAATTTAAGATGTCGATTTGTCAACTTCGTCTCGATAGCACAATGGTTAGTTCAACGGTCTCTATATGGACAAACCTGGGCTCCAATACTACACTCACCTAGAAATAAATTGCAATTAAATTTAGTGAACTTACAATGAGAGAATAATAAGAAGGTTAACGTCCTTCACAAGTAAAGTAGCTGATAATGTAGAATGAGCAATTTGTAGAGATTTGTGATAATAATGAGTGGTAGGAAAAGGGAAAGGATAATGACCACCAGAAAAATACTAAGACCCATTTCTGCTCAATCCCCATCAAAATGTCGCCCTATTTTAGAATGATGGGCATAGAAACAATTTATGTGGAGGGTACATAGGAAATTTTTTCCGATAGGACATACACATAAGGCAGACGGGGCTAAAGTTGCAGCTTTTTACCTAATAGTTTTTATTTTATTTATCCTTAAGACTTTTTCAGGAATAACACTAAAACCTAAACTTTCGAAAAGCCTCGGACCTTTGAAAAAACAGCTAAATATTAGGAGTTTTAGCTCCTTCTTAAAAGGTCACATGCATCTAAGATTTTAGAAAACTCTCAAACCACAATAAATAATTTAAATGGCCTATAACCATGGTGCTCCACCTTTTTATCATACTTGAACCCTTTGCAAAACACGATGTAATTCTTCCCCGCTGTTTCCACTGTTATGAAAGATTATTATAATGGTTATCAATAACAGATTCATTGAGATTTATAATGGTGTCTTGTATTTATATTTATGGAATGGCATCATTAAAGTTTTTAAACAATAAATATATATGAATCTCTTTGAGGGAAAAATCTCGCACTGCTAATGGCCCCTTCCGCACCCCCTTAAGGCTGTGAAAACTTCAGTTAATAACTCCCGTCCTTTGGACTTACAATGCTCAGTAACCTCGGTGAAATAGGCTTTAAAATCTTGTCCTTCAGAGCTAACTGAATAAAATATATCTTTCGGCCCGTTTTTATTTTTCTTATTTCTCCCAGCTCACCTTAATAATCCATTTTTTTTCAATGTAGTATTGATAAATGAAGCCGAAAGATTTGGGATTAGATTTTTGCTGCAAGTAATCTTCTTGTCGTTTGTATAAATTCTATTCCCTTAATTAAAATTTATGTAACGTTCTTCTTAATCTCCTCGCAAAAAAACTTTTCTTGCTTGTTGAATGCGGTTAGATTACTACAAGTTGAACCATCTGCAGGTCCCTAATGATCTTACTAGTCGCCTCTCTCACAGACTCAAACTTTGAACCAGCAATACATTTTTTCCCTCTTTCATTCATTCCTTTCATTTCAAAGCTCTTTTCTTGCCCTCCCTATGCTACCAGCATTATTCTTTAAAAGATATTTATTAAAATTTCTTATATTTTTGTAAAGCGATAAATTTCTGTTTACGAATAGTAAATTTAAAATACAAGGAATTTTCTTGTTTTCAGAAAAGGGAAGCTTTCTTAATTGAAGGGGTTTTCTTCTCGGAATTCTATTTCTAAGATTTTTCAAGTTGTTATTGAGATTACAGCGAGAACGAGGAAAATAAAAGCAACCATGAAAATCAATTTAGTGGCACAGTGTGTCTGTTTTTACCACCCAAACGTGTAAGAACCAGAAATCCTAAGTGCCAAATCTAGAGCTTAACCAGAAAGAAAATACAACGATGCGTAATTATTTAACTAAATAAAAGAAATATATTTACCATTGGAGAGGGAAATATTTCATGGTTATTACAATTTATACTAAGGTAAGCTGCAATGTACGCAGTGATGGTATGTGGTTTGTATAGGACTGAGTACCCACCTTCACACCCAATTGATATATAGTTCTTTTAGGGCTGTTAGATGTGTTTTGGATACAGTATCTTGCTTAGCGTGGATAAAGAGTCCCTCAGGCAAGCCTAATCCAGTATGAAGGCGGATGCTCATTGCTATACTAACCACATATGTTTATGTTTATGCCACAATATATGAAAAATAAGTATATTAACTCCTCGTTTTCCTTCTTTCTAATGAAATATCAATTTTTCAGTTTGGTTAAATCTTAGCAAATTATCAAGCATAATTCGGGTCTCATATTTAACGAAAAGCTTGTACAAAAATGTTATGAGTAGATGCCCTGAAAAAGAAAACTAGCACAAATATAAAACAGAAAAGAGCACACTGAAAAAAGGTGAACACAAAGTGGGGTAGGAAAAACAACTTTGAACAAAGATTATATTATACAAGATCATTTCAATCGACATTGCTAGTGACAGGGCTTTTTAGGTACTGTTATATACAAATGAGGTAAAAAAAGCTGAGGTTATACAAAGAGCGGACGTTCCTTAACTATACAAAGAAGAGAGTAGCAGCGTAGTTACAGAAAACAGCAAAACGAGAGGATAATAATGAGTTTCCTTTGAGTAGAAAAATGAATGTCCTTTGAGTAGAATGCAGGACCAGATATAGTAGGTGGAACATTGTGCAGATTATATTTGTGGGAAGAAAACATATCATTGATAATAAAATCATTTACATGGCTGCTTACATTTAAAATTTGGCCATGGAACCAGAAATCGTGTTCGAAGACAGGAAAAAAATAATGAATAGCGAAACCTGCCTAATGATTATGGCCTAGGTAGAGCAGATAGCTCTAAAATCTCAAACATACAGCAGAAGGGAAAGTGAAAGAAGCAGCCCTCATACTCATTACCGATGGAATCACAGGAGAAGTGAAAAACAACCTCTTTAATTCTTTAAATCGATTTCGGCAAAACAAAAATATTTGTACCTTCAACTACAATCGCTAAAGGAAAAATAGCTATTTTAAAGAGGACATTATGCCTACACCACCCTAAATACCAGGAGCATGAACTATTCGGTGTGAAATTACAATATGAGAGCAACGAAAAATATACCATAAATTGATAAATGGCCCAGGTAAAGGATCCTGAAATTTTGTTATGAAGATCACCTTTTATGAATAATTTCTATTCAAGAGTAGAACATTAAAATTAACCTTCCTAAGTCTAACTTTAAATGGTGCAGTAAAGTACATACAAAAATGGCCAGGTTTCAATATATATCAATTTGCATGGGTTTGATAATTGAACAGCATAATTACTCAGTCTGAACGCTTGATCTCTTACTGTGAACTGCTAAAAAATATGGTGAGAAGCCGAAAAACGACTTTTCCTGAAAAAAATCAAAGAAGCAATATATGGACTCACCATCTCCTTCTGCTGTATGTTTGAGATTTGCTATCAATCTGCTCTCTTCAGTTCATAATAATAAGAAAGGGTTCACTAATCTTTCTTATTTCAATATTTGGCTGTTTTTTCCCAACTTTATACCTCTAGCTTATTTCTTACTACCACTACATCACTTGGTCACAGGAAAAATCTGAGTTGCATTTCATAGTAATATATAGTGAAACCGTGCAGGAGAGAACCGTTAAGGGTCCAGAAAAGGAAGCCGATTCTCAGGCACGATCTAGGACCCAACTGTGCCCCGCTGTTAGATATAGGTCAAGATAGATAGAATGACTAATGAGAGTGCGCAATTTTGAAGGTAGAAGAGATAAAATAAGGTCGGATACAAGGTTCCCTATCTCTTGTGGATCCCGGGAAATTTCCTTACAGTTAAAGATCTTCAGAAGAACCTTTCTCTTCGGAGAGGGAGAACGCTACCCAGGAAAGATGGACTCTCCTGACTTTAAAGTCACACCAAACGGAAGGAAAAGATCTCCACAAGAAGTAGGGTAAATAAGCATAGAGTAGAAACAGAAGAGGACACAATCAGCAAAGATACAAAGACGAAAAATACGTCCGAGGACACTGAGAAAGAATGCAAGCGGGCTACCCGTAGGAAAACTAAAAGTAATAGGAAACTAAAGCCATCAGCAAAAGGAGTCCATCTCCCAGAAATGAATTGCCGGAAGTTCCCTCGTATGCAATCATCAGAGGAGCAACAGAGGCAAAAAGAACAAAGAAACAGAGAAAGAAATGCCAATAATTTATCCTTACGGTTAAGACACTCCACCGTAAACAATTAAACAAAAGGAAATGGACAATTGGAATATGGAAATTAAGAAAGTAAAAATACTACAAAGTAACTCATGGAGATGGAAAGACAAGTAAATTATGTGCGAAAACCTATTCCGAAATATTGACCCAGATGTTATACTATAATAAGCCATGGAAGAAGCATAGAAAACGAGAAAATAATGATATAGAATTACAGTGTTATAGCCACATATCCTTCATTAAAGGCACACAACGGAGCTGCAATATGTAGATATCAAACAGAGATTAAGGTTAACAAAATAACAAGGAATGGAAGATGATTATTTAGCTATATAAAGTTAAATGGAGTTAAACAACATCATCGTATCAACAGGATCCCTGCCATACCGGTGTAAAACTTAACTAAGCTATTTTACAATAGGATGCTGGTCATTCTGATAGGGGATTTAAATACGGTTTGCAGGTCATCTCAGTATAGATCTAAAAACAGAGTCGGAAATCAACTTAATGCACTAATCAAAAGACGGATACTGCAAAGCCTGAGATACAGCTTGCCCATATACTAATGAGGAGAATCTGTCACAAAACCGGATATCTGCCTGACTGATTTCAATCTGTCCTTTAACTAGTTCAGGAACTAGTCGAGGTTCCTTGCAGTAACCAAACTGAAACTCTAAATCTTATAAACAAGCAACCTAGACAAATAAATTCGAGGAAATGGAAAGCATACGACAGAGTGGATTGGCATAATTAGAAAGAATTACTTCAGATTTACGCACCCGACCCACTCGGGGAAGCCATTTTAGAGGAAATCGACCGAGAGTTGCATACGATTAGAGAAGAAATTAAAAGGCAAAATATTGGGTCAGCCCCATTAACTCGTTCCAAATTATCCTTTGATTCATAGGGAAAATAAAAATAGTGGCATTGAGCGAGAAGATCAACCAGGCAGCAGAAAATAATGCACTCAAGAGAAAGAAAAGAGAATTATTATTACTAATTTACAAGAAAGGGAAAGAGAAATGAGATTAACACATCGAGAAAATAGCATCTCCAAAGAAATTTAGAAACATATTAGCAAATGGAAGCCATTGGCAATAACTGATAAAAGGAAAAATAAGGACGCAGGGAACATCGTTCAGAGAACAGAGGAAAAATGTGTTAAAAATCAGCGAAGAATAGAACGATAATATGCCATTGAATTTGAACATCAAATTGTAGACGAATTAAATGAGAAGTCTACTTGATGCTGAAAAAAATAATTAGATAACTGAAGCATCACAATTAAGAAAATTACAACTAGAATAAGGATAGTTAAATAGATAGAATCCTACACAAATTTTAGTAAGAATAATACCTAATTATGGTTTAACTGCCTATATAAACAAACGTTACAACGACAAAGATACAAATAGATACAGATACTAAAACAGAATGCGTTATTTTCACGCAAACCTGACTTTTAACTTTATAACGTTAATTATGACTACCTACAGAGAATATGTATTAGCGTGATCTTCAGGCAAACTCGTATCTCTTTGCAAACCTCTACATTCTTCAGCTTTCAGCAACTATTATTTATTCACACACAGGAATCAAAGTAGATACGTAGGACAGGTTTTACGATAAACAGCAAATATCTTAAGTAGATACAAGCATCATCGTTTGGATTTACGTTAAGCTATAGATCCCCTGACCAACTTTGTCTGTTTTGTTGTATCCTGTAATATTTTCTCGCTCTTCTATCTTTAAACTTTCTTTTTCCACTCCCTCTCACTCTTAGCCACCGTATTCACAGTGCCCGAAGTATACATAGGTTCTGCACAATGTGAGTGCGTGAGACTACAAATGAGTACTGGGCCTCGACTTCCCCCTACATGGCCACTATTTTGAGGGCCAAGAGCGTAGAGGGAGCTTACTCGAGCATCCATTTGAACTGCATTATTGAAAATTTCTTATTTATCTGTGCATTCACAATTTTACACAATTTTTACACTCAATCACTGGTAAACACAAAGGCAAATCCTTTAAATATTTTCTTAGCTAAACTCCATTCTTAGATTATTTCTTACACGAATTATGGGTGGATCTTTCCCATACATGAAAAAATTCCCCTAGCAATATTTGTTACAATTATGGCATGCAAAACTTCCATCCACTTCTTCTCATTTTGTTAGTGGCTCTAAATTTAAATTAAATAAGTTCTCTCGTTTGATATTGCGGAAAACTTTTAGAACTTCAAAAGTTTAAATTAGTTCATCCATTATTCGTCCTGTTTACAATGAAAGTTCGTCTTCTTTACTTTTATTTTCCTAAAACGTTTATCAGACTATAAATTAATTTGTTGAGGCGATGTTTAACTTTTTCAAGCACCTGAATTGAGGCATAAAGAAAATTATAAATTGAGACCTTGTAAATATGTTGAGTCAACTAGTGAACGTGTCTACTTAAACAACCCCTCACTAAACGAAGAATTTCTATGGTACGGGTACAATCGACTTAGGCTGCGGATATAGGTTTTTCAGGTAAGGCGCCGGTCGAAAAAAAACAAGGAACAGGCCCACCAGTTCAAAAACAATTTTGGTTGTGGTGGAGCTCTATATGGTGGCAAAAGTGCACAACCTTATTATTGGCCTTGGAAAACAGAAATATGTACGTTTCCGCATTGTGAGATGCGTTTCAATGCCTGTTGGAGCGTAGCGAGACAAGGTAAAACCTTTGATGTTCAAAGCAAATAGTTGACTCTGAGCATACCTCCCTTTGGGAGTCCTTATCTTGCCTAATGTGACGAAAAGAGCTCCTCTCACCCGTACACTGAATTTTTAACCAGGTATGAAGAATTAGAGGTCCTCCGGTTGGCCTCAAAGTATGTAGGATCTCCATGATACCATATCGTATTTGATATATTGGATATTCTTCAGGTAATGAACACCGTGACGAAATGATGTCTACGAGTGAATTTGGCGCAGATATCAGTTTGTACGGAGAATTTTAGGAGAATTAGGGTAAAAAACGACCGGAATCAAGTAATCTCTCACCTTTTTTCAAGAAACGAGCATAGTATTCATTAACTAGAAATATGTGAGGATACTCTGAATCCAGATTCTTATGAATAAGTCAAGGAAGCTGAGTCAGAAGTTGCGTGCCGTTTTTATTTAGAAGGCTGAAGCGAGTCGTCCGAGAACTTGCCGCAAATTATAATGACTCACATTTACACCTAGGCAAGAGCATTCTTTCCGTTAAATGAAAACATTTATGCCAGATATGAAAAGCGGCCTGTATACTTTTAAACAAACCGGAACCTAGCTCTAGCTCGAGGAAATTCACCGACAGTGAGATAGTTCCGGTGGCGCGGCGAGATTGTACAAGAATATTGCTTCTCTCTGACGGACGACTCTCACTAGGTCACACACAAAGGAAGCGGCGGGCATAAAAAACGGCCGGACATTCTTAGAGTGGTAGAAATGACAAAGAAGATTAAATTATCAGAGAAGAACTCAATGGCCTCATAAGCCGACTTAAAATAATTGACCCATACTGAAAAATCAGTTATTTCCTGAAATACAGAATAACATACCTGCTTCATGCACTATTGATGTGGTTTCTCAGGCAACAACGGATCAGATAGTGATATCTGAAATCGAAAGGTTTTTTTTACATCCTCTCACCTAAAATCAGGCTTTGCTGAGAGACAGATTAATGCAAGAAAATAAAGCGGGTCTAAGATTGTGATACATCTTTCATCAAGTCAGAAAGGGCCCGACACCTGAGATTGATCTTCTGATCACCTTTAAGGGATGCCTACCGTTCAGGTTTTCATTTAGGATAAAGTGATTTGGCATGTGACAAAACGCAGCGAATTTCTTCGCATCAAATCCAGTTGTGGGTGAAATGTAAGCAGTAATAGAATTATATCTCCAGTTTAGATGTAACTCCACGGCCACTGGCTAAAAGCACGTGTTTTAAGCAAATAGAAGAACGAATACATAATGTAGAAGATGAATTACGCATCTTTCAGCCTGTCCTTCATCCCGCAGGAGTGAGACTGCAAGTTAATATGACCTGAAGTCTGAGCAGTGAGTACTCTTTCAAGATTGCTTCCTTATGAAAAACAGCTAATAGTGAAACGTAGGATACGAGCCCCCATAGCGATTTACCAATATAGCCGGAATAAACGGTAATTCCATTGAAAGTAAATGCTAGCTCAAGCTAGTTCATAGGTGTGTCTCTTTAAATAGTCAATGCTTCCTGGACGCAGAACTAACGCAGATATTGTTCATAGAATATGTCGTCTCCTTGGCGACTTAATAGATGGCGTTTATTTTGGCATGCGATGACTTTCATCCTCCACCTCGAATCTTTTTGCTTGCGGGCTGATTTTGGCTCTTGGGCTGACTTCTTGTTTGGTGGGACATGCATTCGACGAGCCACTCCCTCAATTCCTTGCCGGTCGAATGGGAGTCAAAGCTCCCTTGGTGCTCTCATTCCTTCGGGACACAACCTTATAAGACTCCGAAGAGATCCTCAAAACCGCTTTCGGGTCTTTTATCCTTGTGAATGTAACGACTTGGTGGAGGCACGTGACTACTGTGTCTCAGGAAATCGGACAAGCATCGGGGCGGACCCCTCCTTTTTGACGGAGTCTAGTGTGAGCTCCTCTGGTAGCGCGCAGGAAGGATAGAACACATAGAAGGTTTCTGAATGGGCACAGAAACGGCCGTTCTTGTAGGACTAATGGGTCCATAAGCATGCAGTTATTTCCTAACCTGAGAGTGGTGGAATCTCCAACTTAAGAAAAGGAGTGAGAAGACCAAATCTTCGCATCTATAAAAGAGAATCAGTTCAGAGGCTGAACAGCCAGGATCTTTTTCTCAATAAGATAGACGCCCCATTTCTTCGAGGGAAACAGGGTGTCGTTCGCTGCAATTTATACACTTGACCGTATACAAGATGGATTTGGGGTATAAGGTTAAGGAGCAATTTGTACAGATTTCAGGTAAAGCCTACATTGCACGTCTGTAAAGTAAGAAAACTCCTATATAACAAATTCTAATATCTTGATTAACGTTTATCTATTTAATTCATAAATTTAAAACTTATAAAGGACAGACCATATGATAACTGATATCAATAAACAAGAACTCTTCTCGTGTCTATAGAAAATGGAAAAATATAACCTTAAAAAACAGCTTGTGTAACAGACCTCATAAGAAGGTTTTATTAACACACTTTGCATCAACTATAACTATGATCACAAAAGTTAAATATAAATAACTCGTAAGGTAAGTTTTAAAAGTAAATAATAAAATCGTGTGTATAAATTTTTTTGAAAATATGAAAGAATATGCATTTTTACATGATTAACCTATTTATCACACTCTCTCGCGTAACCACTAGCCACCTCAAGCGGATCCACTGTTGAGAAATGAGGTCCTTAGACGATCATCAGAACTCCGCTTTTTTGTAGGAAAAATAATTACTCTTCAACTTGTTATACTGTAGCTCTCAATGCGACTTTCATTCTAACTCTAACTGTTATTTTAATCAAATTATTAATAAAAAAGGAGGAATATGATGCCTCAACAGACAGTGGCCATCACATATCGTAAACGAAGCTACAATGGGCATTTACTAAGGTTGTTATGTAAATTTAGTTAGGTTAAAAGTACTTAAATTACTTTTAACGAAATTGAATAATATTCGTTTTAACACCATTATGAATTTTTAATTTTTTTTTTTATAATATTTGTTTTAACACTATTATGAATTTTTTATTTTCAAAGATATAACCGTTTTTAATTCTTAAAATTATATTCACCGATGTAATTTTCTTTTTTCGAAACTCAATAATAACGTAGTTATTTATTTTTCGAAAATTTTATTATTTTGCTAAATTTGAATCTTTCCGCGCCATTTTCGTATTTCTTTCACCTTTCAGCCTACTTTTGACCTGAGTAGTTAGCCAATAGCATACTATGTTATGTCTGCAGGCGGTCTGTGCATGCGTCTTCAGGCTGCTTAGCCAATAGCAGGCTTTGTTATATTTTGGACGCTTTGCGCATGGCTGTCTCTTCAGTTTAACTGTTAGAGGGGCGTGCGTTAGTTGCGCTATAAGTGACAATATCATATACATATAATACGTTAATTCTTTAAAGACGATATTCCAACCATAGAAATATATATAGGAGTCACAGTATAATTTCGTGAGTTATTAAATGGCATACATGCTGCAGGAAATGTAAATTTTCCAAGGTCGAAAGTTCTTTTATTGTAATATAATTGTATTCGATTCGAAAGCCTCTTGTCTCTAAACTTTTCTGGACAAAACATTTTTTCAGCGAGAAGATGAAGAAAACATCGTGGTAATTGTTAAGATTAGAGGCATACGATTTTGGTAGCGATTATTACTAGGGAATACTACGAGATCATTAGACATTGCGGGGGGTATAAAGACGAAGCTCCCATTTCGAAATTTACCAAAACGCAAAAATCGCTAAGAAAAATCGTGCTGCACTAATATTAACAATTACCAATATTATTAGAGTTAGGTAAGGTAAGGTAAGGTTAGGTAAGGTCTGGTTTTGTATACTTTAAATGAATTTTAAAATGTTTTTCTCATGCAGTTTTATGTGTACTATTCATACCTGAATCTCCTTTTTGCTGGAAATCCATACTTTTCCTATTATTGAACTTCAGTCGATTATGGGAAAAGTATGCATTTCGTGGAAAAGAGTGTTTCAAACTTGAAAGGTACACATGAAACTGCCTAAGACACACACATTTTTAAATTCATTAAAAAATATGTGTTCAAAAGAATATATACCCAGAAATTTGAAATATCAGTGTTTTTTGCTCATCTTTTATGAAAAAATAATTTTACCATTTCTTTTGCAGATGTAGCCAGTAACTGCATAGCAATCAGGGAGACGATGGAAGGTATAGCACCATACAGGTCATACTGCATTCTAGGCGTAAATATAAACACTGCACAAAGTCCCATACGGCGCAGACGACTACAAGGAATAGAAAGTAAGGGAAAAGTTCCATAAAGAAGGGTTTTCATTGGCCGAGACTCGCTGAATGCGGAAGATAGGTAGGAAGGTGCTGCGGTATAGGGAATGTTATACATATAGTTATGAAAGAGTAGCTTAAATGTGATTCTTGATCGAATGGACTACCAGTGCATTTCACTGAAAATATTATCCACACTCTTCTTTGTTATTGCACTCACAATTGCAAAGATTTGCATTTGAATTTGTGTAACAAGGTACTATTCTTAGTATTTGATGTTATTATCCTATTTTAGATCTCCATTTGAGTAGATGCTGATAGGTGAAGACTACATAGGTAAAGGAAACTCTCTATTCATTCTTTTTTGCTTCCAAACAAGGTTCGTTTCTAACTAATGTAAATGAATGAGGTGCTCTGGATAAAACAATCTCTAGGGAGATCTATTATCTAACAGCTTATATGTTGCGATAAAATATTGGCGTGTAGTTTCCATATATGATAATTAGCTTTTTCTTCGATTTACTATATTTAGCTTTTATTCTTTCTTTATTTCAGTAATATCTTGAAGAGAAAAAAATGTGGATATTTCTTCTTTTGTATAGTTCTACAGTCTCTAAATATGCACGTTAAGAATAATTTTTTCCAATAGACATACAGATGTCTCATTTAAAATAATATTAACATTGATGAGCATAGTCTGTAAATGTTATTTTCAGGGTAAACATCATCGCCTCCTTGAGTTTGCTACCCTCTTTACTCTCGACGATGTAAGTCAGGGTGGGTGAAACGGGAAATGGATCTCGACTTGTTTCTTTCAATATACATAACTTTTGTATGAAGTGCATAAACTTTTCACGAGGTGATTTAGAATCATTGATATGTTTATGAAAACATTTATGAATGGTGTTGAAATTATGTTAAAAAACTTACCCATCCTCTTTAGCATCTAATTTCAACATTTTGCATTAGTTAATTTCTTATATATCCATTTTTTGCTTATTTATTCTACGCAATTTCTCGTATTTCCTCTAATTATCTCAAATTTTAACTTTCTTCCAATATATCGTCTAGTATCTTTAGTACTACTTTCTTTCGTGCTTCCCACTTGATAAATCAAATCTTTCTTGTGTTCTTTCCCTCCATAATATCTAGACTCGGACTTGTTGTTTTGCGTGTAAACATACAAGGAGGATCAGTTAGAAAGGGCGACATAAATACTCTGATTCAATCTTCAAAAATAGTAAAACCTTTCTCATTTTCTAGGTTTATATATAGTTTCATGAATGGAGATTTGTATGCGCTCACGTAGGATTTAAATGTCTCAAGGTATTTTCTCCATTTTACAAAATATAACTTACATATTTTTCCAAGCCCTTTCACTTCAAATATCCTCTTTACTTCGTATTTCTTGCTAAAATCAAACTTTATTTTTGTGGTTCTTCCTCATAAATCCCCCTTTAATATGTGCTCCATTTAAATTTTCAATATAATATAGGTCGAATACTCTTGCACTTCTATATATCCTGTAGACTTTTTTACTGTATCTGGCTTGGTATCCTTTTGAGAATTGATGGAACACGTGAGATCTGAACATAATCACTAATCTAATACAGAAACCTTTTTTTTACCTTTAATTCTCTGATTTGGTTTAGCAACAACATGCATAAAATAGAAGGGTGAATTACAATTGTTCTATGCCTAGAATTAAATTACGCGTTTGTAAAATAATGAACCACGTCAGTATATTTCCATGTGAGCATTATTAAAGGTCAAATATCTGAAAGTCTTTCCATTATTGTCCTTTTTACGAGCTCTACAAGACTAGTTTTGCTTAGTTAATTAACATGGCATAATCTGATATAATTATCGCACAATAGCTTTTTCATATTTCCTTTAAACTCTCCTCATTCATAAGAGCATACAAATATAACTTGCAATCCATCCAGTTTCTTCCATGAGATATCGTATATGTAGCCTTTAAAACTGATTGATAGGTCTTCTACATTTTAGTAATTAACCAGAGATATGTAAAATAGACGTCAATTACAAAAGGGTATGTAACTTATACTTTAATTATAACTTTGAATGTTTGTCATGTCTGCGAGTTTTACCTTCTAAATACTATTGCTACCTTATGCTTTATCATGTTTTCTCTTAAATCATATGAAAACATTAGGTATAATTAAGGGTGAAGATTCGTTTTAATACAAATTGCACCGTAATTTAAAATGTGTTTTTACTATGGAGATTTATATGTACTTTTATGATCTGACACTCGTTTTTTCGCAAGAATGCGTACTTTGCCTATAATATACCAAAGGTCCATAATAGGAAAAGTATGTATTTCCAGCGAAAGTGAGTTTGATATCTGAAAAGTACACTTAAAACTGCATAAGATAAACATTATCAAAATTATTTAAAAGATCTATAACGAGACCAGCTCTAACTAGTTAATTTAAGATGACGATAGCACCGCCTACTGTAGGTTTTTCCGACAAAAGTTAACATTTTTTCAGGTACTTTCGAAATGCGGAGCTTTACCCTCATACCATCTAGATAATTGTCGAATGAGGGCATGAGAAAGCAGCGTGCACTTAAAAGCACTAACGGATAATTTGCACTGGGTTTTTCACCCTTTCGGATCCTTTAATCCCAACCTAGCACAGCCACCGCACGCCATTATACCATATAAACTAAAAAAAAATAAAGCCATGAATCGCCTGAAATATACGGCAATCTAAAAAAAACTTATATTGGATAATCGGCAAAAGACGCATGCTCAGATCGTCTGCAGATCTAAAAAAAACACAGTATTGTTTGGATATCACCAAAAGACGCATGCGAAGATTGCCTCCAGATAAAAAAAATCCAGGTCTGGTTGAACTAGTTAGCCCAAAGGTTCAAGGAATGAGGGCAAAAATGACGCAGCAAGATTGGAATTTAGCCAAATAAAAATATATTTTGGAAAAGTGAATAATTACGTCAGTATTAAGTTCCGGAAGCTAAGAATAATATCGGTGAGCATCTTTTTAGAATTAAAAACGTTTATGTCGTTGAAAATTTGAAAACCATATTTGCGTAAAAACGAAGTAAATATTTTCAATTATATATTTTTTATATTCGCAACCTTATTACTTTGTACAAATTTCCTGATTGTCAGGATCAATAGAATCAAGAGAACAATAGTTAACATGGAATTGATAAAAATGATCAATTTGTTTTTTTTTAATCCTCGTTTTAGTTTTGAAAATGAATATTTATAATTTTTTATGTGATCTTGGATCTAAATAAAATAATTCACTAAAGAACCCAGCTTTAATTAAAAACCCTTTTAGCTCGGGTGAATTTAAGCTTTTTTTCTTGTGAAGCACCTCTTAATTTGACCTAGGCATTTTTCTCCGTTTGAGAGCGTACCACTCTCAAACTATATTCATGTACAATACTCCAGTTTATTTACTACATTCCAATATTCTCCTTACACACTACGTTACATCACTACAGATGTTGTCAACCAATTGAAACCTTTGCCTGACACAGTTCAAATTAGCTAAGCAGAGTCGAGCACTTTTTGTCATCACATGTTCTCCACATCTAAATATATTCGTACTCACTCCATTCGTCAGACACGTCACCTATGTGTCTATACTTCTAAATCTTATTATCATCATTATCATTACCTATTCAATGTAAATTAATACTCATAAATTATGAAGATTTCATTTTGGAACTTAATGAAATTCAATCGTGACCCACAACTATATGTTTCCAATCTTCATCATTGCTTTTAAATATATCTATTTATCGTTTATGCGTTAGCAATCGCAACCCATATAATATATATTTATATATAAGTTGTTTTCCTATAAGTATCTAATTGCCCAATGATACAGTATGTAAATATTCCCAACTGATTTAAATCCTAGAAATATTTAATCGGTTTCTCATCTCCGAAGCATCGTTTCCTGTGACGCTCGCTCGGTTTCCATTTACTATCGTTTACCTTTTTAACGAAAGTCGTTTTCCTTTGAACGCAATACCACCAAATCCTAATTTACTCCTAAGTAAATTTAGAGTAGGTTAAGGGTTGAGTTATTTAGGCAAACATACTCATTAACCTGCTTTATTGGAGTCCCGAGACCAATTTCAATTAAATAAATCGATCGTCTAGTTAGATTCGGACCGTGGTTCTTCAAATTTCAGACTCGTACAGCGTTCTCGCCCTTATTGCTCACAACACGACGAACATCTCTCTTCCATATTAAAGATTCAGTCCCTTTGAAATTATTTCACTTTCACGGTATCCTTAGAAAATCGTTGTAAGGATATCGTAAGTATTAAATTGTACTTTGAATAGATTGTTATTCTATCGATTTTTTTGTCAACTGTTTTTTTCACTATATGCATTTCTTTTCCTTTATATCCCTTAACTTTCAAAATTAATTCATTTTTCTACATAAATTTATTTTCATAACCGTGAATAAAGTTTCTACCACACACATAGACTCACACAACATGGACATCACAATGATGATCACGATTGCCACATATAATCGACTTCCGCCATATCAGGAACAATCACTACCATCTAAACAAGCTTGACATTCGCAAATCCCCCTACAGCAGGCAACACGGCGTCAACAATCATTCATCGAGGTAATTTCGAGCAGGATATCCGCCTCAGAGGCACTCAGTCTTTGATCCTTCTACTCAATTTTGATGCAGACGACTCAATCAGGTGGATGGAAACATACGACATAAAAATGGATACACATCCTCTCATAGACCAGGATCGCATAATCTACATCACGCTGAAAGTCCCCATGAGTATCTTTACGTTTTTCCGGGGGATTTGATTAAAAGTGGGAGAAAGGGGAGTATGGGGGCATTTAAAGAAGCATATAAGCTATAATTCGTTAGGTTCTACGTCGAGGATTTGCGAGAAATGTTTAATACACAGCAAATGGTGATATGCGTCCGATATGGTTCATTAAGCATCTCAAAAAATTAATCAGAGCAAGAGGTGCTAAGTCTGGTGTTTTGGAATCCCACGACCCCATTAGGCGTCTTATCATTATCAGGGAGGAACCTAACGTATATTAATTTGCCAAAGCAGCGTAAGTTATATACTTTAATCCCAACGAAAATTGGGGAATCAACCCTCATAATTTGAAACCTCAGTCAAATTTCTCTTTCGCAGTTTCAGGTAACACGGAGGCTTGCAACAACAGGCCGAACCCATGTATTAACTCTCCCTTCAACGTACGACAGTCTGCCGTAGTGGATAGGATACAGAAAGTCCTACAAACTCTAAAATTAGGATCTGCAAAAGCACGAGTGCGCAGTCAGAAGGGTGAACGGGGAGACGCTTGCCATTCGTCCTCTCCAAGACGAAAATATCGAGTGGCATTCCGGTTACTATACTCACCCTTCTACCACTTATCCTAAAACACTTAAATTCCCTCATTCTCAATCAATGGGTCTCTGTTAATACCATAATAAATATGGTAGCAACGTTATACACTGTACAGAGCCCTGTAATTTTTTCTAAGTCAACAAATTCCCAATTTTCACATTTGTGTCATCGCATTCTAATGTATCTTTCATGCCACAATCAAATTAGAGTTACCAAAAAAGTGAAAAAGCTGTAAACTATTTGCAGCCTCTCAGGTATCCACTTAACTTAACTTCACCAATTTTAATTTCGCAAACTTAGAATCAAATTTCTCACGTTTCTCATTCTAATTCTTCAAAGCCTATCAATCAACGGAAAAATGTAAACTGAAAACCCAAGTGGTTTAAGTGTATATCACCTCTGCTGTTCCTTCACTGTCTCACGTTGACCAATCATTTCTCATTTATGATCCACTTACAGATTCTCATATCTGGTTGACACTGGTGATCAATGTAGTTTTATTCGAGCCTCTCTAGAAGATAAAGAATGTTTCTCCTCGGATAAATGGAAACATGGAAGGCTTATCCTTTAATTGTCTTTTGGCCTGACAAGTTTTACAATGGAGGTTAATTATTGCTAGGGGTAACGTTCCAATTTTGGCCTCTATTTTCTCTTTTCCAACGTCATATTGTTTAATTCTCACAACCCAAGCTCACATTTTCTGGTTCATTTTCCCTTTCCAAAAGTTTTCACTTTTCTGTCCGCTTTTCTTCATCCAATACCCAATTCTTGCGCTTTCTTCAGGAATTCCTTGGCCTTACTCTTCCATCTTTAAAATACTGGCCTATTAAATAACTGTGGTTCACTGGATAGAGACAATAGAGAGCCTGCATTATCCCGTCACCGTCGTCTAGCTCCAGACAAACTCGTGTTTATGAAGCAAGACGTGGCCAAATGGACCCACTCATCTGTACCTTGGCAGCTTGCTAGGGTTAAGCGCGTCGTAAGGACTCCTCTAGTCCTTTTACATTGCTTTCGTCACATTTCAGTGCCATTCACCTTGATCTTGTAAACTCTCTTCATTACTGTCGTGGTTGTACCTCTTCTGACCATGATCAACGCCTTCGCTTTTTGGCTAAAGTCTATCGCTCTTCCATACAACCGACCTCAACCATCGCTCAGGCTTTTATCTCACACTGAGTTTGGCGTTTTGCTGAACCTTCCGCAATCAAGACCCAGGTAAGCAATTTGATTCCCATCAATTGATTGTACACACGGCATTTATTGGTTCTTTTCGCCTTCGTACCACAATGACGCTGAGGAATATCTGAATCTTACGCTCAAAGTAATCTTATGCTCCACCGATCAAAATATCTCTTGGGTGGATAGCTACCTTTGATTCTTTTGGGGATTTGTTCATCCTTGAAAGAAGATTTGACTTGCTCTGAAGTGGAACATGATTATGGTACCCAACTCAATCTTCCTGGTCGTTTTTTTTATTCTACTGATCTTATTTACCTTTAATATCACGATCTTACTTCATACCTACATAATTTAGTAAGGTAGATGGACGAAATTAGGCCTACCTCCACAAGAGTCCCTGCTAACCAGAAACCTTTTGTGTGAAAAGATATGTCAAATGGTTCCCATTGTTTTTTGTCTCGACTCATTGCCCTCTTCATTTTAATTCGTTTATGAGGAAGCTTTTCTAGTCATCTCTAAGAGGTTGAAATTATTTGTACTACAGCTTGACACCAAACCAGATCGTGTTTTTCTGAATTGCTTAAAACCTGCCTTTATTGATGTTGTATAGCCTCAACACTCCTCATCTCTTCCTCTTTCCAATATTGCGAAAAATAGTTCAGTGATTCACCTAGCTCACTACTACCTAACCTCTTCACTAATCATCGCTTCCTTCCCTATTGCTACTGCTTCCTTTTACGCAGTAACTTCCGTCGTCTAAGCTGGTCAGTTAGAGGAACATATCTCCAAATACTGCCCCTTCCCAATCAGCAAACCAGACTGAAAACGTCCTGTTATCACAAGACGCCAGTTCGGGGAAGACATCCAAACGGAATACGCTCGATCCATTCACCTTCGTTAGTGACACTGCTTCGATTGCATCTCGTGGCACTGCCAACACTTTGCGTCCCAACGATCATAACAATTCCACCAGCGTCACCAAACGGGCCGCTGCCATTGTCACGGACCATTGATTATTCTAAGTAGCTTATACTTTTTGTAACGGGGTGGGTAACTTTCTAGGGGAGGTGTATTGTAGCAGCTAAGGTAATGTATAAAAAAGTACTCCATCAACCAACGCCAAACGTTTGGAATATGATTCCTAGTTACTATGCTTCCAATTCCAGATTTCACAACAGGTTATGTTCCAATCAAGCTCTAGGATCTTTTAGACTAGTTGTGTGAACACTCGCTCTACTGTGACATTGATCGTGCTATCTTATTTACTTGAAAAACGATCCGTAAACTCGACCTAGAAAATTATGAGGATCTCATCGAAGAGATCAAAGATGTATACGGTGCCGATGTCTATGGAGATTCATTCTGCTATACTCAGTTTGTATCCTTCGTTAATCCATTGCTAAAGGATTAACTATTAATCATTAAACGATGATCACTACAATCTCACCATCATTCACCATGTTAAAATGTAATTTACATAAGGTTTTGAATCACCATGTACTATAACGATTGAAGAGTCACCATACGAATACAATTTAATCAATCATTAAATTGATTAAATCAAAAGTTCTCCACCTTTTTCCAACCAAGTACCCCTTGAGTTATCAGGCCATCGACAGGTACCCCCTATACACTGAATATGGAATAGTAATATACATATTAAGACTAAATTGATACACAGTTATTATAATTGGTGTTATTAGAAGGGTAAAACCATAATACATTTATTAAGCAATTAAGTATTAACATTATATTCAATATACAATGATACCACAAAGGAGTAAAACTAAATAACACAACCAGTATTATACTTAAATGTGAAGGTTGTGGCTGTTTTGTGTAAATATATTTCTCAATTCGAGGACAGTCTTAGACAGGCATACTCGAAGCTCATACTCCATATTACTCTGTGATCGATTTTAGACCAGAACTTAGTCAATGGAATTGTTTCAAATGTATATTTTGCAACATAATCTTTCACTAACTCAAGGACTTCTTCTTGCATGCTATCTGGGAAAAGGTGCTGATTAACAATGACTATCCAGTTGCACAAGATGTACCAATTCTAGTTTTCATGTTCCTTTGTTTTTATCAAGTGCCTCACTAAAGTGTTTAAACATAATAATATTTAAGTCTTTTTGGCTCCACAGTTCCAGTTAAATGGTAAATGACCTTAGTTTGTCTACAAAATCAATCACTGTGGAAACCGCCATTGGATGTCTAGATTTAAAGAGTGTAGATGTTAAATTATGTCCTTCAGTTAGCCCAGCTTTTGAAGCCACTGGTTATCTGACCATTTCTTGGTTAAGTCAACCAACTTTGTCCTGGCGTCACAATTAGATATTTTGCAAAGTTCATCCTCCAGCGACTCTTTTTTTTGATACCACAATCCACCTGGCAACCAACGAACCTCAATGTGAAAAAAATAATGCTTATTCATCTGATTCAAACTCTTGGGACAGTAGGCGGAGGAGTCTTGAATTAAGAGATGTTGAATTAATAGTATGTATTTACCATGAACATGATATCATTAAATATTTTAGATACCAGAGCATATTTGTAAAGCATACAATAAAGAAACATTCTTTTAAATTTGACTCATTCACTTTTACTCGCTTCTGACCACTTCAAATACCATGATGTGGACCTGGAACTGTATCCTCATGAATCTCGGTACATATTTGTGGGACACAGCAAAAAAGTTCTCTAGCTAGACTTGGGAGATATTTTCCTCATCTGCTTCAGTAGGCTTACAAGCTTCTCAGCACCCTCTTTCAGCTTACCCTTCATCTTCTTTGACAGAAACTGTCCCTTTCTTAGCCTCTATGATTGGTAGCGGATGTTATCATGCACTAACTGCCAGATGACAGATGAGATACTCTGGCACTCCTTTGTATCTGGTTCTGAATCTCATTATTTTGCTGGCATCGTTGTCAAAATTGCCATGGATATCCGTAACCAATTAGGGGCAGCTGTTCATATCAGATAGCTTAGAGTGATGTTTCCGAGCCAAAGTACCCTTAAAATCACGGCCGAACTCATCTTTTCCTCATTTTCTGCACCATCATCAAATTGACACCAAAGAACTCCGAGATCTTCGCATTTGAACTCTCGGCGTAAGTCACAAGCAGCACATCTTACCGTCTTTAAATATTTGTATGATTGAATTCAGACATGATTTTGCTTCCTTCACAAACGATGCAAAACTGAGTCTACTATTATGAAAAAGAGAGAACCGACGCCAGACAACGCGCATGAGCAAATTCATAGTGCCAACGGTGACAAATTAACACACCATAATGTATATAGGCAACACTTATTCGATACTTAAAAATCCTCTGGGATCTGCGCTTTCAAAACTTTTCTCATTAAACACACCCGCTCTAGAAAATTTATGTGGAGAATGTGCCTAAATATTTTTATGGATATATATTCCCTTTTATCTTTATTTTCTCTCTAACATCCATCTCTAGAAAACTATCACAGATATTCATACCTACCGACCCTATCTGCCTATTTTCCCCACTTTCTTAGAATTTAGCATTGAGAATTTTCCACGCCGGCATTAACATACTCCAACTGACTACAAATGGTGAAAAGAAACTCGAAAATACTCAATAATTATTTAATTTTAGAATTAAGACACCTCAGCCAAAATAATTAAACTACTGTATAAGTAAAATTAACTATGATTAAAGTTGTCTATTAATTTTTACGGAGTTAGAATAAAGCTAACTTCAATACGAGAAAAATATTTTGAAAATTTAATTAAAATCTAAGAAAGCTGTAATAATAATATGGTTTTATTGGTATAGATATTGTGTCCACTCTAATCTTATACATATTGACTCAGATTATTAACTAATATCTGCATTGCTACCATCTGAACATCTATGCTCGCTTGATTTTTGCTTTAAATTTAATTTAAACAAAACATATATTTATTCATTCTATCCATTTATCTAAATAAGTATGATAATTCTGTAAAATCAATTAAAAATTGCGTCCAAATGAGGTTGCTTTTACGTTTGCTAGTCCTGAAAAAACGAAAAGAGATAAGAATGGAGCTGCGAGAGAATTGCAGTGAAATTCTGTTGATTGGTTTATGTAATAGGTAGGCTACTGGCACCAAGTTGCCGGATTCAATAAACCCAGCAAGCAACTCCAAAAAATAGACGTGCGGTGGTCTCATTAAATTCTAACGCGCGGGAAATACGAAAATGGCTAACGCGAGAAAAGGGATAAAAGGTCAAGATACCCAAGTCAAAAAGAGGAAATGAATAAAAAAAAAACAATTTACGTCTCGGGATAAAATTATCAGAAGACGGAAGTCTATGGAAAACTTGAGTAAACACAAAGTCCGTCCAAAGGAAATTATAACACACTTCTGTAATATCGGGTCATAGAATAGCTGGATTAACTAGAGGATGTAAGCAAATTGTGATACAGAGCCGTTCAAAACTCCGCTCTTATGGCGTGGAACTAATGAGCCCCGACGAAAGATTTGTGCCGAAGTAGAATCTAGGCCACGCCTCCCTGGAAATAAAACTGTATATATTGGCGTATTAGCGTTTATGGAATTCTTTTTAAATTCACCAAGTCTTGTCACTCCAGAATTTAATACTTCGCTTTGAGTATATATAGACTGCTAATCGCCCGCAAAGTAACTTCGTGACGTGCCGCGTGCTACGTTATAGGCCAATATTAGAATAAAATATATATTTATGCAACGTCCTTCTTTACCTTGATTACCCTAAACCTTCGATAAGCTAAGTTAAAATAAGAACATTGTGAAGAATTTATCTTTGGAGTCAGATAATTCATTATTGAAGATCATTCATTTAATCCACCTTCTATAAGTTGCGTACATCCATAAATCGGTGTCCCCAGTCACTCCTATAAACTGCTGCCGCTTTATGCTTGAGTACCTCTTCAAACTGGTGCCCCTCATTTTTGATCGGACAGTCAAGGTATAGAAGAAATGGACGCAACATGGCACAGTCAGACAATACGATGGCTATCAACATCAAGCCGCCCATCTTTATGAAAACAGCAGTCAGAAGTTGGTTCAAAATTGTGAAGCCCACTTTCACATCTCCGAAATTAGAGTAGATGAGATTAAACTTTTCCACGTATTGGCCTCATTTTCTTCTGAGACCGAAGATCGTCTTCCGGCGGCCATTGTAGCGGATCGACCTCCAGCAGGCTGAAGGGATACGAGAGTTGCCAACGAGAACACAAATATCAGTCCGAGCAATATAATAATGTACAAAGTCGGTATATTGTTGATATAAAGTTAACTCCTGTTGCTTTACATAGTCCATGTATGCATTAATTCAAAGGTTAACTCAGTATGCTTAAGTTCAGTACAGCTAAAAGTGGAGTGTTCTGGTTCGCACACACAAGCCTTGTAGCGTCCATTACAAGGCAAAATAGATTCAGTATGAATCCTCACATATGAGTGTCATGTGAAATCTGTAAATGGTTATAATTGGTACGCGTATACGAATAAACTAAAATTAAAGATATAGCTGTATTCTTGAATAAAAATAACTTCTCATTGCGTGAATAATATATATATGTACACAATATAGTCAGATAAATAGTGATGTTAAATGGTAATGTTATATATATGTCTCTAAAAAGTAATATTGTATAGTTTTCGTCCATGTAAGTTATAAGAAGTATACGTTGCAAGGCAAAATAAGCTCCTTGTTGAACGCTCACATATGAGCGTCATGTAAACTCTATAACACCTTGTAACAGTTCCGAAAACAACAACAAGCTTTTTGCCAGGAATTCGTCTTTCGTGTATTACTAATCCTTGTGTTGGCAAAATTGTAGCGAGATATTTAATGTAAGAGGAAGAGGCCTAAATATATACACGCCTCGACTCCTCTATAGCTTCATTACATGCCTTATTATGTGTTTGTTAAGTATCTTAATATATTTTGGAGAAATCTGAAGAAGGATCGGTTAAATTTCTGGGTATATTGTATATAAATGTATTAGATTTTACTATTATTGTATTATATGGAAGAACATGGCATACAGAGGCTTGTTTAGTATAGACCACATGCGTATGTTGTATATGCTCTAAGATATTAAGACGGGCAAAAATATGTAGTTTATATGTATCTACCAAGTAATGTTATACGCTGTTTTCTCACCAACTCCATTACTGGCGAGGAAGTACTGTGGTGAGCGGTTTATGTAATAGGTAGGCTACTGGCACAAAGTTGCAAGATTCAATAGTCGTAGCAAGAAACTCCAAAACTTGACGCGCAGTGGTCTCATTAAATTCTAACGCACGGGAAATACACAAAGCTCAAACGTGAGAAAAGGGATAAAAGGTCAAGATACATAAGTCAAAAAGATGAAACGAATAAACAAACAATTCACGTCTCGGAATAGAATTATCAGAAGACAGAAGTCTACGGAACACCTGAGTAAACAGAAATTCCAACCAAAGAAAATTATAACACAGTTCTGTAAAATCGGGTCATAAAATAGCTAGATTAGCTGGAAGATTTAGAAAATTGTGTTACAAAGCCTTTCATAACTCCGCTCTTAGGTGATGGAACTAATGAGCCTCGACAACAGATTTGTCCCGTAGTATAATCTAGGCCACGCCCCCGGAAATGAAACTGTATATATCGGCGAGCAATGAGAGAAATAGAGAGTTAATAATTAAGCATTATAATTATCATTAAGTATTGTCCTACCCGTATTAGCGTTTACAGACGCCCTTTTAAATTCGCCAAGTCTTGTATCTCCAGTATTTACTACTTCCCGTTGACTTTTTATAGAGTGATAGTCGCCCGGAAAGTAACTTTGTGACGTGCCGCTTGCCCCGTTATATGCCAATATTAGAATAAAATATATATTTTTGCCTCGTCCTTCTTTACCTCCTTTACCTTAAAACTTTCGGTAAGCCCAGCAAAAATAAGAAAATTGTGAAGAATTCATCTTTGGAGTAAGATAATTCATCATTGGAGATCATTCATTTAATTCACCTTCACCTTAAGATAGTCACCCCCATAAACTTTACCCTATAACTGGTGGACGCTTCATTTTAACTCACAAACTGGTGATTATACCTAGTCAAAATAATAATATAGGAATCTCTGAGTGACTTTCTATAAGGCCACAGACCTTCACAAAGACCCTGTCTAGCAAAACAAAGGTTTGGGAGAAGTGGATCATAAAGGTATGATCGGAGGTAAAATTGGATATAATAGCAAAAAAAACAACCCAAAGAAAGCAATAAAAATATTGGAGCATTTGCTGAAACTTAAGATTATTAATAATAGTGAGCGAAGCACAATGCACATCCGAACGCCGCCACCGCATTTGAGTGAGGTAGCAAGTGAAAGATTTTGGAACTACATAAAATGGAAAGAAATGGGAGAAGAAATCAAAAGAATTCTTATCCAACGTTAAAGCTCGAGTAAATGTCACTTTGTTTGGTGATAAAAATGGCTACATTAAAAAGAACACAAATTATTTGTTGTTGATGAAGCAGAAATTAACTATTATGAGAACAATTCGAGGTCTTATAATGGCGTGTTTAAAATCAGCTTTCTTTAAACTTCGCTGTTCTTACTTTCGATGTATTTATCATTGTATACAAATTTATGTGTATTTAAGAATTGTTCTATACGTCTTCTTACCTCTTCAGCAAAAAGAGATGACTCAGTTAAATTCTGAATTATACAGAATCCTGATTTACCAATAATGGATAGGCACCTTAAATATTGCATTCTTACGTACTAATGGTTAGGCCTTTTCATCAAATCTATGCCCGTCATATATGTCTAAATTTATCTTAACTTCATCAATTTTCTACTTTCTTTTTTCTCCCATGTGCACAACATCCAACTCACTCGTTTCCCCATTCCGCTTGAGTTTTATCTTCAGAGTTGATCTATTGTCGCTACCTTTCTTTCTCTTCCAGTGATCAACTCTTCCGCATCATTTCCATTGTTATTTCGAGCGCAGAATATTGACACACTCAATTTCACTTCGACCCACTTTTTATTATTCAAAGATATTTTATGATTCTTCTGTTGTAAAGATAAATGTGTTTTCCTCCCATAAAAATCATACATATCTCTATCTCGAATTATTATTTTAAGAATGGAATGGCAAGGTTCTCTCTTGGTCCTCGGTGAACAACGTTATTTGTTTGATTTTTTTCTATTACATTATTTGCATATTTTACTTTATTGTAACTTTTCGTATCCCTCTCTAATATATTTACTATATTTGTTGCTAACTATATCTATAACTATCTAATTTTATCGTTTTTACTCCCCAAACAATATTTGAAGGGGCTATTAAGATTGTACCAAGAAGCGGATGAGTGAAATATTAAATTTCAATGTATAATCGGAGCCACGCAAACCTTCTGGAGGGATCCAAACGATTTACGCTTGATATCTATCATTATGAATCTATTTGCATGGATATTGTCATTATAAAATGACTATTTCAAGTTTATGACTGATCGTAAAAGCATAATACTGGAATTTTCATAACACGATATCAGCTGAGGATTCTTAACAAATAGAGCCGTGGTTCTGGAGCCGGTTGAGGTTTTGTGCATCTCGGTAAATATTACGCTAATCGATCGGTGTTTATTAAGGTCTAATTTGATATCACTATCAAATACATTTGCTTAGTAAGCGATGGAATTTAGGCATACATACACTACCGAATTAGTATCATGGAACCAACAGGACGTTTATTTACTTACTAAAAATCAAAATAATTTATCATTGTAGTTAAAAAAATACTAATAACGTAACTTAATAATATTGAATCATCATTTAGATTAATTTATTGATCAAATTAACAAATCGTAATATATAAGTAAAAAGTCTAACTTAAAACTATATAGAAAATTCAAAATTTTGCGTTTTTAAATTAATTAGTTGATAAATTTAAGATATATAAATATATATCTGAGAATTTCAACTTAAAACTGTACCTGAAGAGATAAATCAGATTAAGATAAGAAAATATAAAACTGGAGGTAAAGGGAATATGGGCGACGAAGTAGAGCTCATGCTAGCCGAGTTGATGAAGCGTTGACCTCCCAACGTCACAGAACCGGGTTCGATTCCGAATCCCAGCATGAGCGGACACAAACGTCAGCGCACGTAGAGACCTGACTACCGATTGGTGGTGCCGCTGTGCTCATCCCTTTATTCGGGTTGATAGATCTTACACCTCTCATCTCACACATAGCCAATCACAACACTGCTTTCTTTCCTCTCACGCCTCACATCACAACACACACACTCTCTGTTCCAAGGAATCCTGCCGATGGGTATCTATATCCACGTACCTCTGACGCAGAACAGGTCCCTTTCTCGCGAGGTGACGAGGGTTTCCAGATAATACTTCCTGGCACCTCTCTCCAAAAGAGGGCCGGCACCTGGGTCCCTCGGCCCGACCAGCGATTGCCATACTGACCTTATAAAAATATCATTATCCGGTCGGGGATCCTCCTAGTATGGTGGAAGGATTGGCGCTGACTAGCTAACTAACTAAATAACTGGGAAAAGAGGTGGCTAGATAAACATGATAAGGGTACGTCACTGTACGTAAATTGGATAGTAGTTTATATCAAGGTTAATTAATGCTTTGATAAGTAACAGAGAGCCCCGTTAGTCTAAGTGTGAGGGAATCCCCACGTGGAAGATCTTTAGCAGAAAGGAACTCCCATGTGCAGCAGAAGGCCCAGCTAGGACTAAAGTAGTAAGCCTACCCCCCCCCCCCTCTTCCTTCCAAAAGCGGTGCCTCGAATCGAGTCCCCCACGATTCACCTTTATGCGGGCTAAAATAGCTCTGCAAGAAGATTCGAAGCCCTTCGAGAGTAGAGCTGTTTCCCGCTAACCCCCAACTCTGGGGAGAGCCTCGGACATAAATAACGCTTGACTTCCCGGAAGAGACACAGAGTTGAGAAGTCTCGCCAGACCAAGAAGATTTCCCTATGGTTCCAAGTCAAGTGCTAGAAACAAAGCAAAGTGACAGCTGGACTATTTTGTGTATTTAGAATTAGCCCCAGCCAGGAGATAAATCCACTGAACGATCGCCCCGAGTGATTTTCCCGACTTCTTCATCAACAACTTTTAAAGCCCTCCTTATTTTGGGTAGCCGAAATACTCTCCCCTGGACCGGAAGTTACCACCCCCCCCGTTGCTTTTGGAAAACCGTCATTACTCCAACCTTCTGTTCTGAAGTCCGAGCGGTCTCACCTCACGTACAGAAGACATCCGTAAGCCAACCCCCTCCCCCCTTCAGTAACCCAATTGAGTTAATCTTTTCCCCTTCGTTTATTGATGTGATTTTGGCCCGTTAATTCTCTGAGGTAATTTTACCCTTCAATTCTCTTATCAATTTTTTGTGTAAATAAAATTCTATTTGTGTACATGTCTCTATAAATAACCTTGAACTTTGCCATTGTCCATAATTTAACTAACCTTGTTGCACTCTCTCGTTACTCAGCCCGTCTGAACGCTTTTTTTTCCGTCCCATTTGTCGGTTCGCTTTCAAGTTATTGGTCCCCTCCCTCATAGATATAATATGGTATTTTTTTTTATTGTGTTCGAATTTTGGAGACTCTCCTGGTTATTAATCAAAAAGAGTTAAGTTCCTTGGTGTCCGAATTCCGGTAGGACCATTTTAATTTTTTTTCCGCTTAGAAACAGCAGAGGTAGGTAGCTGTATCGTATTTTTTGGGTGATCAAGGCCTTCACGAATATTCAAGTATTCGTTTTGCGTGGGTAGTGTCCTAGCTCGTTCGCGTATCAGTGTTCCCTCAGTTAACTGCGATGGAGGAGAACAAACTGGAGATGGAGATGGAGGAGAACAAACTGAAGAGGGAGATGGAGGACAACAAACTGAAGATAAAGATGGAGGAGAACAAACTGAAGATGGAGGAGAACAAACTGAAGATGGAGGAGAACAAACTGAAAACGGAGATGGAGAACAAACTGAAGATGGAGATGGAGAAGAAAAAATTAGAGATGGAAGAACGTCAACAAATTAGGCAGCATGAGCTGGAAATTAGCCGAAATCAAATGGATTCTCAGTCCATTGGTTCCCGGGCTGAAATTCCCCAAACTCCTTCAGTCCACCTTCTCGCTTAATGATGGAGAGGACTTTGGGTCATTTTTGACCATTTTGAGAGAATCTTTCAGATCAATGGATGGGATCTCGAAAATGATGGCGTCGCTCGCTTACCACCCCTCCTAAATGCCAAGTTAAGGGATATCTTCGCATCCCTTCCCCAGGAAGCAACTTTGGACTATTCCACGTTAAAGTCCGAATTGTTAGCCGCTGTCGATATGAATAGCGAATTCTACCGCTCATGATTCCTCCAGGAAAGGATCCGCCCTGGCCAAACATTTCGACAACACGGGTACATCCTCCAAAGAAACCTTCAGTGTTGGCTGGATGCGTGCAAAATTCCCCAGATCTACGAGTCCCTTCTGGATTTCTTCCTTATGGATCAGCTTTTAGCTGCCGTGGCTCCCGAAATTCACTTCTTCATTAAGGATAAACGTTGCGCCACTTTCAAGGAGTGCTTGGAAGAGGCCGATGTCTACGCGGGTAGCCACGATTTATACCCTAAGGATGTTAAAAAGGCTACCCAATCACCCCCCAAAACTATATTTTATGGCCCTAATACCCCACCCACCCTAATTTGGTTCCAAGATTTACCAAAGTTCCTAGTCCCTCGAAGCCAAGAAACTTCCATCCATCGGAACACCGAGACGTTAAGCCCCTAGTTTCTTCTCCCCCAGGTGGGCCGTACCCAAAGAACCCGATCCTCTGCTACACCTGCGGAGTTCCCAGCCATTACTGCTCGAACTGTCCTCAAAACTTCCGATTCGCAAACTCTCAGTCCCACCAAGTACACCAAATCTGGGCCACCCCTGATCCTCCTCCGTCGCCTCAGAAGACTCCCGAACTTCTCTCGCCCGCCAAAGAACCGGTCCATCAGGTCAATTTTCTCTTTAATGAGAACAACCCTGGTGGATTGAAGTTTGAGAACGGAACTGTGAACGGTCGCCGAGTATCCAACCTCGTCCGTGACACCGGGTGCACCTGTATTATAGTGTCTGAGGACCTACTTCCCCCTGTTGCGGCCGGCCACAAGAAATTTGCGGTGGTCCACGACTACCTTGGCCGGGCGAGTCGTTTTCCAGTAATTCGTTGTCACATCGAGTGTGACGATATGTCCGGTTGGGCCGAAGTGGTAGCGGTCACAATCCAGTTCTGCTCCGTTTTATTCGTTCAGAACCCCGTAATTCACGACCATCCCGTGATTACCCGTACACAAGCAGCCCTGGAATCCTGTGCACCTGTGCCCCTGAAAACCCCTATCGACCCGGAATTCCAAGCCCTCCGGAGCGATAAGTTTTCCCGCGCCCAGAAAGAGTGCGCAACTCTTCCTCTCCTTTAGGAGAAAACTAAAGCCCTCGAGCGTAAGTACACCCGAGGTAACAAACGAGTCTCGTATCCCGTGAAGAAGGACTTAGTGAGAGGTTTGAGACCTAATTGGACCTTAAGTCACGAGAACGAATATTCAAGCCTGGCGCGAAGGTGCTGGTGCTACTTCTCACGGAAAGCAACAAACCCTTAGCCAGTGAGAGGGACCCTACCCCGGCCTCGAGGCTAGAGGACCCTTGGATTACCTCATCTATACTCCGGCGGGAGCGAAGGTTTTCGACGTGAATTGTATATATATATATATATATATATATATATATATATATATATATATATATATATATATTATCATCAATGTTCCTAATTATGATTTTTTTTTGGTCCACCAAATTGTTAACTTTTTGTTGTTTTTTTGTCTCATATTTATGCCTCCATTTAATTGTATCCTTTTTGGGGGCGGTTTCACTGAAATGTCGCCAATGTTCTCCTGTGATTTTTCTTTTTTTTAAATTTGTATTAGTTAAATTCTCTATAATCGACCGGTTTAAGGCTTATGCCCGTGAATTCCCCTCTGAGCTCAGATTTACGGTTTTCTTTGTGTGTACACCTGTCGTAGCAGGTCAAGATTTCCCTAGACCTTTGATAATTCTAGTTTCACGGGTTGGGATGATCCTTTCCCATGCAACTGCTCTGTAAAGCATCATCTTTCGGTTAGGAGATGTGTGAGGGAATCCCCACGTGGAAGATCTTTAGCAGAAAGGAACTCCCATGGCTAGCAGAAGGCCTGGCTAGGACTAAAGTGGTAAGCCTACCCTCCCCCCCCCCCGTCCTTCCACAAGCGGTAGCCTCGAATCGAGTCCCCCACGATTCACCTTTATGCGGGCTAAAATAGCTCTGCAAGAAGATTCGAAGCCCTTCGAGAGTAGAGCTGTTTCCCGCTAACCCCCGACTCCGGGGAGAGCCTCGGACATAAATAACGCTCGACTCCCCGGAAGAGATACAGAGTTGAGAAGTCTGGCCCGAACCCAGAAGATTTCCCTATGGTTCCAATTCAAGTGCTTCAACAAAGCAAAGTGACAACTGGACTATTTTGTGTATTTGGAATTAGCCCCAGCCAGGAGGTAATTCCACTGACCGATTGCCCCGAGTGATTTTCCCGACTTCTTTCATCAACTTCTATCGAAGCCCTCCTTATTTCGGGTAGCCAAAATACTCTCCCCTGGACCAGAAGTTACCACCCCCTCCTCTTGCTTTTGGAAAACCGTCATCACTCCAACTTCCCGCTTTGAAGTCCGAGCGGTCTCACCTCACGTACAGAAGACTTTCGTAAACCAACCCTCCTCCCCCCTTCAGTAACCCAACTGAGTTAATCTTTTCCTCTTCGTTTATTGATGTGATTTTTGCCCGTTAATTCTCTGAGGTAATTTTACCCTTCAATTTTCTTATTAATTTTTTGTGTAAATAAAATTCTATTTGTGTACATGTCTCTTTAAATAACCTTGACCTTTGCCATTGTCCATAATTTACCTGACCTTGTTGCACTTTCTCGTTACTCAGCCCATCTGAACGCTTTTTTTCCGTCCCTTTTGTCGGTTCGCTTTCAAGTTATTGATCCTCTCCCATAGATATAATATGGTATTGATATAATGTAATGTCATACCACGACAGTAATCATATATTTAAATTTAATGATTGCGAATCATTATGTTTTCGAATTTAACTTATTCCTAGTCTAGGGAAAATACAAAAATATTAGTGTAATGTCAAATTTTAAAACATTTTTACATGTATTTACACTTTTGGTATAGAAGAGTCAAGTAGTGGAAGTTCATTTTTGAAATATCAGAAAATATGAGCCTATGTGTGCAAGAAATTGATTATTTGCAAGCACAAATATAATTCTTTGTGGAACACCTGTGCGAAACTGAAATACTCTGGCATTCATTTATATGGATTGCAATTCTGTAAGAGATGTGTGAATGGACGAGCGCAAAGTAGAGGATACGGAGGCTATTATATGGTAATGTCTACCTGATGAAGTAGGACAAGTAAGTTTGTAGCTAATGCTTTTAGCCTTAAGGGGGTCACCACTAACTGATACTGATATATCTAGGTTAATTGGTTTTCTGCAGTAAATTATGATCATATGCGAGGTGTTTGCAATATTTAAAGATGGTTTATTAGCATTAAGCCATGTATATACTGAATCTTGATTGGCCTTTTCATTGATCATAAAATCATTATAGTAAATATTTCCTTGGCATATTTACTACTATAGGGTTCATTGCTGAAAAGTTATTGAAATAAATGAATAAGAACGGCCCTAAGGCAATACTCTGGAGTAAGCCATACATAATGCAAAATTAATTTGATTTATTCATTTAACTAAACATTTTGATTTTTGTTGATTAAATGAGACATGACTGCACCATATCTGACCATTTTCGCGGGGGAAAATGCCAGATTTATTGTGTCAAAAGCTTTGACAAGTCAAAAAATATGGCTTCAACAGTTTTCTGATCTTTAATATCTTAAAATATTCGTTTCATAATCGCTATTTTTGCCCTTTCCATTAAGGTATTGAGCTTAAAGCCGAATTGGTGGTCGAATAAGAAACTCTCAGTTAAAAATAAAGTTACGAACTGAGGTTTTAAGTAACATTCCCAATGCTGGGAGATTAAAAATGGAGCAAAATTGGATGTAATGGATGGATCTTCCCTTTTAAGATACTATAGTTGTAATACGAGCAAGTTTAAGGAGTCCGAGAACACCTCTTTCTATGAGGAATGAAGAGATGGCACATAAAAATGGGGAGAAATAATCAGCTTGAGAATTTTATGAGCTTAACTGAAAAGATATGAATATTTTTAGTTATTTAATTTAGGTTCTTAAGCGTAGTTTTAACCATATCGCGGCTAATATAATCAAAAAGAAAATGCCAAGGATATACAGGTGGCGAGAAATTCTCCAAAAGTCTGCATTCCTGCGGGATGGAGTTGGAGGCAATCATATCAACCCAGGCAAAATATGATTCAATTCGTTGCCAATCACAGTGTAATCACTGATAATAATACGCTTTTTATACCGCTTCGGTATTGACTTTTTGGCACATTTTCATCTTCTATGAGCCCCATTTATGTGATTCCATTTTTTTCTGGAGTTATTTTTACTAAAGTTAAATTTGCCTGTCTCGGAATATTTCTCCGTTTTTGCAGTTATATATTATTTATGCCTTTGATTTATTACTACCATTAACGCTAAATAGATCCATGCTTTATGCAGTTGTTTAGAGGCCACTTTCTATCAAATGCTGGAGTGACTGCTACGGTCTGCATTCTGTATGAAAAAGGACACAGTCGAAAAGCCGAAATCTTATATTGATTTATGTGACTTCCCACACCAAATGGAAAGTCAGATTTATCAACTTTCTCTAGATAAGCCAGGATATCAGCCTCATTCTGAACACGTAATACATATGATGATCGAAAATGTGGAAAGGGGCTGATTTAGTGAGAAGGAAGAGAAGAAAATAAGTAATCGGTGATATAAGTAAGAAGGATGCAGGAAATCCACCTACATTTATGATTAATAAGCATAGGAATCATTAAATTTTGTTGCTAGGGTGCTTGTAACAATTTATTATCCTAATATAGAAAAACCCAAAGTTTTCTGGTAATATCTTTAATTTGTCTCTGAAACAGATAAGAGTTAAATCAAACAAGTCTGTATAATTTAATATTTGCTAAAGAGTTAAGCAAATTCACTTCTAAGGGTAAAGAGAGGAAAAGGAAGATTGAGTAGGGAGAAGAAGAACAGGAGAGGAGAGAAGGGTAGGATGAAAAAAGGGAAGAGAAGAAGGAAAATAGGAAAATAGAGAAGGGATATATATATATATATATATATATATATATATATATATATATATATATATATATATATTATATATATATATATATTATATATATATATATATATATATATATATATATATATATATATATATATATATATATATATATATATATATATATATATATATATATATATATATATGATGGAGTCGTTCCTTGGGAACCTTATTCGTAGTAGGAATATGAAGACATATGTAATGGTTACGAACATTTAATTTTCCGGACGTTTCGGTCAAAAACCATGACCATCTTTAGCGAATTATAAATACAAAGAATTATTTTTATAAGAATAACTAAACACAGCAATAAAAAAACAGGACAGGAATCACAAATGATAATCGAAAGCAAGAAGTTAAAATGAAATATTTAATCCTAAATCGTTGAAAGCAAAGGGGTGAAAATCTATTAATAAGAATTTGATTAATATCGTAAAAATAACTAAATTAAAATATGCATAATAAACATGAATTAAATTCTTATTGGAATACAAAAATTATAAACTATAGCGATGAATTCGAAATCAAGGGATGAAGAAATCGATTAATATGAGTAACAAAAAATGATTACATAATCCCATGAGCAGCAAATTTGAATAATAAGCATGAATTAAGTCTTAGGTGCAATGCAATAAATTCAATATAAACAACAGCAAGAAAGAATTATAAGAGCAGAATGAACAATCCAAAATAAGTTAGATCAGGAGCTATGTAATCAAAGAGGATATTAATAGATTAGGCAGAGCAAGTAATACAATAAAGTTAAAGTAAAGTAAAGTAGAAAAGGTGTGGAAGGTGAGATATAATAGATCGCCAAGCCCCTCCCCCTCTCCCTCCGGTTATCCTAAGATGTCTAGAGGGAAAAGGAAGGGCACTAGGCCCTCCCAGTCTCCCTCCAGAGTCATGTTGGACTTCTGGATAGGAGAGAGGGGCAAAGGGAAAGAGACAGGGAGAGGAAGAGGAAAGGGAAAAAGACAAGGAGAGGAAGAGGAAAGGGAAAGGGTGATAGCAAAGTTTAAAGTAGTACAAACCACGGTTTGTACTATATCCTGTCTATTCATTCAATCTCTAGTGCTCCTGTTCCACGTATGATGTGAAGGATAGAAGAAAATGTAGATGAAAAAGAAGGAAGTATAAGATGTGCAGTTGAATGCAAAGTATACGTAGAGGTCACGCTAATCTCTGGCATTTAGAAATATTATAGTTTAGAATTCAAATGAATAGAAATAGTTGCCTGAGTATCAGGTTTATCCTTTATGTTCGTTTAATGTCATGTTTTTAAATCTGTGTTATTGTTGCTGTGATGTGGCGTTCAAACCGTTGTTTTAGTTGTTTTGCTTCACTGGTATAATGTTTTCTTCTTTCTATTTTATCATACCTGTTTCTTGTTTATCCTTTTATGTTTCTTTTTATTATTTCTAGCTTTTTCTACCTTGTGTACTTACTCCTTCTGTTTGTTCTTATCATGTGAACACTTCTTCCTCTCTTCATTGATCTTTGAAGTACAGGGGGGTAGGTCTCTACGTACTCCCCCTTCTTGTCTCTGGGTGATAATGGATATTACTTCCTCTCTTATCTTGCGCTGCGTGGTTTGGATGAGTTTCTTGGCCCTTTTCTCTATAATCTTGTTGATTGGATGAATTCTTGCTTCACTATGCAAATCTTGCTGTCTTCATCTGTCTATTATTCCTTTGTTCGTGATTATCAAAACTGCCTTGTTCTGTATTCGTTGCAGGGCGATAACATTACTTTTTGAGATTTTATACAATGGTATCACCGGATATACCATTGTTGACTGGAGTAAGGCTTGATAAATTTTCTTCATGTCTTTCTTTTAAGTGCCATGAGCCTAAATAATAGCCCGAGTCTCTTTCTTCCTTTTTCTACTATTTCTCTCGCATGCTTGGTATATTCTCTTTTCGTAATCGTCAATCCTAGCAATGTAGCTTCGTTGTGTATTCGTATCTGTTCCTTCGATCACAATGTTGCTCAGTCTCTTCCTTTGTATTGGTACGATTTTAAATTTATTCCTGTTGGTGCTGATCTTCCATTGATTTTCATGAGCGTCGATACGTCGTCTTTCTTCTGCTGTCAGTCTTGCTTGCATATCAGGGTTCTTATAAGGGCAGACGACAATCTGTGTGATGTCATTTGCGAACTGTATATTTAGTCACCCGTATGTAGCTGGCGGAGGAATGTCTGAGGTATATACAGAGTATAATGTTGGACTCAGACTTCCTCCTTGCGAAGGGCCAGCCTCCATCTTGAATTTATCTCCATGTTAGTTTTCCATTTTGAGAAATGAGTTTCGTTCAGTTATGTAATTGCAAAGTAGTCTTTCCATCTTGCTCTCTAGGCGTAACTGCAATATCTTATATTGCATTCGTTTCATCCATAATTTTTCAAAAGCTTTGGTCATATCCCTGCAGACTATATCAACGCTAACCTTTCCTCCTTTTGATTTAGCTATTTTTTCTGTTATGACCGCGAGGGCCATCGCCGTGCTTTTTTTCTTTCTGAAGCCGAATTGAAATTTATTTAGAAGGTCATTAGCTTCAGCTGCTCATTCAGTCGAGCGTTCATGATTTTCTCGAACATCTCCCCAATGAAGTCTAGTAGAGATATAGGTCTGTAATTCTCCATTCGTGTAGTAGGCTTGCCAGCTTTGGGTATGAAAATCATCTTGGCTACTAATGTTAAAAATGTTCTTCCAGTGTTCTTTAAATAATTGTTCTATTGTGTCAATATCTTAGTGCTTTGATTATCCTTCAGGGTCATCTTCTTGTCCTCTGATTTTCCTTTCATTTGCTTTATTGTTTTCCAAAATTCTCTTGCGGGTGCGTCATCGTCAATCTTCTGGATTGTTTCATTCTAGTGCTGATTTTGTTTTTCTATTTTTTCCGTATTAAGAATCCTCTTTATCATCTTCATTGCGTTGAGTAGCTCCCTCATTGGTCCGTTTCTCCTTATGTCGTCTGAAATTTTCCTTAGTCGTCGATGGTTTCTTATCATCTCTGGAGACCAGGTAAAGGTCTTAATCATCGAGTAGCTGTTTCTTGGTATGGCTTTTCTATCCACCTTTTTTATCAAATTCCTAATAGTTTCTAGTTCTCCATCTATCTCTTCTTGCGATGTGCCGTCTAGTTCTTTTGGCTGATATGTGTTTAATTCTCTCTTGTATGTCTCCCAGTCTGCTCTGTGAAGGGCTTTTGTTACCTTCCCTGGGATCTGGATTGATCTTTGTTTAAGGGTGAGCAGAGTTGCTATGTGGTCCGTACATGGGATATCTTCTGGCCTCATATAGTAATTATATGGAAGATAGTTGTTGCCCAAGTAGATGTCTAGTTTAGTGGCTGCGTTTGCCCTCACGTAGGTGAGGTAGTCCGGTTCAAGACTTTGACAGATACCTCTAGTGAACAGAGTTCAGAGGTCTCTGCCTATCCCGTTTCTTCGTCTATATCCGCTCTCTTGGCAGTGTGCGTTCAAGTCACTCCAAAATAACACTGGTAACCTATTATTAAATATTCTGATGAAGTTCTGAATAGGCAGTTGGTTTCTCCTTGGCGGTTGGTATCCCGTTGCTATAATGATGTTCGTCAATTACATTTTGATCTCCACTGCGATGTAGGCTTCGTCCAATTCGTTGCAAGTTCTATATTTAATATCTTTTCTTGTAGTTCTCCCGTCGGGTTAGCCACTATAACATGGAAATTCCAGATTTTGATCTCGTCTTCTTGAAGATTTACGCCGTGAGCCGAAATTAGAATTATGTCCGAGTCTAGTTTTCTAAAAATGGATCCATGCATTATCCTTTTGCTTTTCCCTCCGTTAACGTTGAGCTGTAGAATCTTACGATCTCTTTTATCCATTGTAGTTTCTGAAGTCCTAAAATCGATTCCGTTTCCAAAGTCCTTTAACCGTTCGTTGATCAAGTATCTGTTCTGTAAACTAAGTTAAAAACTTATTTTCGTCTTCCTGCTGATTTACTGGAGCCCTTAGCTCTCAAGTGGTGATCCGTGTTTGTTGGATGTGGGCTTGGTGAGTTTTGTCTACTTTATGGAGCTGGGCTCTTTCCCGTCTTGGTTTTTCTTTTCTTCTGGACTTTCCTTGCTATTATTCTAGTCTCTCTTCTGCCGATTCAGAGCTAGTGTCTTCTGTGTCTGTTTTCGTTTTGCTGTTTTTCTTTTTGAGCGTCTCTTGGTTTTCAGTCTCTGCTTTTTCCATTTTAATTTTGTCCCAGACCACCTTTTTGACAGACTTACTTCCAATATCTTGTCTTGAAGGTTATCACACAAAACACCTCTAATAACTGTCCCTAAACAAAAAATATTTTTAAAACTGCCTTATCTCTCACTTGATAACTACAAATTTAACAAAGCTTCACTCTCGATTCTTAATAGATACTTTCTCCAATGCAAGTTTCTCCTAATTAATTCTAATCATCTTGATGTTTATACTTTCCTTCGAAATAAAGAATCGCTCCCATTATGCCTGCGTTCCTCCATCATTTATCAATTCACTTGTGCGAGCTGCCAAAGTCACTATGTAGGCCAAACAAATCTACAATTAAGATGTAGGATTGCTAAGCATATCGGAGTATCATACAGAACCAACATTCCCATCTCTAAACCCAAACACTCCTCTATACGAGAACATTCACTAAAACATAACCACCCGCTTGACCCTAATTCCTTTAGTATACTCTCTTCTGCCTCCTTTTCTCTGAATTAAAAAATTCTTGAAACACTTTACATTAAACAAGTAAACCTGGAACTCAATGATTATTCATCATACCTCAAATTATTCACTATATAGACAAACGTACAACCAACCACATCCCCCTTAATAGTTTTCCTTCTGCCTAATTCTGCCCGTAATATTAGTTTGTACTCCTAGCTACAACGAAATAAGGTTAGTGCTCGTGCCGAGAAATTAAAGTTTTTATTTCAGTTTGTCTCGTTTATATCCAAATGATCTAGTTTACAAATAACTTTTCTTTAATTTAATGTTCTAGTCGTCCTCTTGGCCCCTCCATTATTGCTTATTTAATATTTAAACTTTCGTACGTTAGTCTACTCATATTTATTTAACGTTCAATCACAAAAATTTTAACTTTATTGAATTACTTGCTTTGCTCAATCTATTAATATCCTCTTTGATTACATAGCTTATGATCTAACTTATTTTGGATTGTTCGCTCTGCTCTTATAATTCTTTCTTGCTGTAGTTTATATTGAATTTCTGGTATTCTGCTTGAAACTTAATTCATGCTTATTATTCAAATTTGCTGCTCATGGGATTATGTAATCATTTTTTGTTACTCTTATTAATCGATTTCTTCATCCCTTGCTTTCGACTTTATTGCTATAGATTATAATTTTTGTATTCCAATAAGAATTTAATTCATATATATTATGTATATTTTATACTCATGATATTATTATTTAATTTAGTTACTTTTACGATATTAATCAAATTCTTATTAATAGATTTTCACTCCTTTGCTAACAACGGTTTAGGATTAAATATTTCATTTTAACTTCTCGCTTTCGGTTATAATTCTCGACTCCTGTCCTGTTTTGTTTTTTTGGTTTTCATCGCTGTGTTTATTTATTCTTATAAAAATAATTCTTTGTATTTAGAATTCACTGATGATGGTTATGGTTAATGACCGAAACGCCGGGAATATTAAATGTTCATAACCATCGCATATGTCTTCATATTCCTACTATATATATATATATATATATATATATATATATACATAATATATATGTAGGTTGAAGCCAGAACCAGTATTTGGAACACATATAATTTAGAACGTTTCGAACATTAGCTATTTTCATCTTCAGTCTGTAATGGAGTAAAACAGTATGAAAGCCAGCAAGATTAGAATACATAAAGATATATACATATGTATTAATGACTGACAATAAGTTTAAAGTTTGTTGAATTCGAGAGAAAATAATGCGACAATGTAATAATAAATAAATTTAGAGTTTAGTAAATTTTAAAGAAATAATGCAAAAAATTATCGAGAGAACAAAAAGAAATTACAAAGAAAAACACTTCAAAATTATCAAAACAAACTGAGAAACCAACGCAAAAATTAAAATGAAATAAATGAATGAACACTTACCAACTTGAGAGAAGGACAGGAATAGAATGATTTAATTTCTGGAAAATTTGAACTGAGATAAACATGGTAGTTGTTTAAAATAACAAAAATATAGTTAACCAAGTAATAGCACATTATAATTATCGAGTCATTGAGTTAGTCGTTATTACATTTTAGGTAAAAATGAATTATATAACAAACTAAAATTAAGATATTTGAATTAATAGATGTAAAGTGGTGTGGAGGACTGACTCGAATTTTATTCTGGATTAAGTAAGCATTTGAATAAATAGCGATTCCAAAATGTTGAGATTTACGTATTTATCCGCATAACCCCAAACCTTGAAATTTGAGGCGGATAATAATGAGGTGCAAGTATCGAAATGATTCCTTATGCAGAGAATTACGGTTTAGCCATTGGTCTGTCTGTATAGTGAGAAACCCCCTTATGTTTTCAATTCCTTAGTTTAATTCTAACGTAGTTAGAATTGAACGTAGCGAGTTGGGCAACTCGCACGCAGAAATTGATAAACAAGTGAGGACCTGAGTAGCAAGAGTAGTTTCTCCTTATGAACTAAGTAGGTTTTAAGATAGTATTAATTGGTATACAGTGATGTGGTATGTCTAAGATGAGTTTTTGGTCAGCGAGCCTATGTAGGGTATTTTCATATACATTTTCTGTTTTGATACATTAGATTTGACCAGAGGAATCACGTGTCTTTTATTTAGGAAACTTTTAATCGATTTATTCTAGTAATGATGCTCGGAATAAATTAAATTTTTAAAAATGTTTGAGATAAGACACCTCTTTATAAAAATTGTTCCAGTCAGAGCATATTCTGAAAGCACAGTTTATTCGACAGCTTACATATGATATTTTGAAGCAGTGAGGTAAACTCGAGAAATAATTAGTTTCAAGCAGAGTGGATGTGGGTTTTCATATACTGAAGTGAAAATTTTGTTGTCTGACCGGGTAATCTTAATGTCCAAAAATGAAACAGAGTTATTAGTTTCATGCTCCAGTCTAAATTTGATACTATAATTTGGGAATTGATGTAGTTTTTAAACTAGGAGGCATGATTATTATTTTTAAAGAAAACGAAGTAATCGTAAATGTATCTTTTATAGACTACAGGTTTGAACTGTTGTGGACAATTGGACATCCAGTCATGTTCTAGTTTACACAGAAAGGCATTTGAAAACGGTGGACCCAGAGGTAAGCCCATTGCCATCGCATCCCTTTGTTTATAAATGCTATTTTTAAATATAAATACTGTGTCTTCAATGGCTATGTTAATAAGCCTAGAAAAATCAGGTTTATTGAGACGATTAACTGTGCAATTTTTCTTAAAACGTGAATCACATATTATATTACAGGTTTCAAGAATGAGTTGAATAGTGATTCAACTTCGAAATTAGTCATATGATACTGGGAAAATCTAGAGGAATTAATTAAATCTACGAACTTAAAGAATCCTGTGTAGTAAACGCATTTTTAGTAATAGGCTCTATTATAGGTATCAAAAATTTACAAAGATTATAAGCAGGTGTACGAATTGCCAAAAGGATCAGGCGAAATGGCAATCCGGCGAATTGTCTGACCGGGTAATCTTAATGTCCAAAAATGAAACAAAGTTATTAGTTTCATGCTCCAGTCTAAATTTGATACTATAATTTGGAAATTGATGTAGTTTTTAAACTAGGAGGCATGATTATTATTTTTAAAGAAAACGAAGTAATCGTAAATGTATCTTTTATAGACTACAGGTTTGAACTGTTGTGGACAATTGGACATCCAGTCATGTTCTAGTTTACACAGAAAGGCATTTGAAAACGGTGGACCCAGAGGTAAGCCCATTGCCATCGCATCCCTTTGTTTATAAATGATATTATTAAATATAAATACTGTGTCTTCAATGGCTATGTTAATAAGCCTAGGAAAAATCAAGTTTATTGTGACTATAAACTGTGCAATTTTTCTTAAAACGTGAATCACATATTATATTACAGGTTTCAAGAATGAGTTGAATAGTGATTCAACTTCGAAATTAGTCATATGATACTGGGAAAATCTAGAGGAATTAATTAAATCTATGAACTCAAAGAATCATGTATAGTGAACTCATTTTTAGTAATAGGCTCTATTATAGGTATCAAAAATTTACAAAGATTATAGACAGGTTGTCGAATTGCCGAAAGGATCAGGCAAATTGGCAATCCGGCCTGGTGTATTTTGTGGAGGCCATAGAGTACAACAGGAGTTAAACCTGGAGTAAAAAGTCGATGATAATGTTCTTCAGACAATCATTTAGACTTAAGCTTACGAAAAAATCTGTTAATTTTATTCTCTATCAAAATGACACTTTAAAATGGTTCACAATCAACTTTAAGAAATGTAGAAGAATCATTCAATATAGAATTCAGTTTATCTACATAATCAATTTTATTCAACAATACCACATCTCTGCCTTTATCTGGTTTACATTTAAATAAATCTAGCCGTTTTAAGTTCTTTAAAATATTAATAGAGGATTCTAAAAATGGAGGGAGAACAGCTCCCTCCAAGATCAGCTGTCTCCCTTCAACGAGCGAACTCCAGGAGACTAACGCCGTGTAGGAATATTCGTGCAAAGTCGGTGACTGCGAACATCGCAATTCAAAGTACATTGGCGTATCCTCCACAACACTGTCAAAGCGACTGACAGCTCACCTTCAAGATGGCGCGAATAAAGAACATGCCCACTCTCATGGCACTACTCTAACCCGTGAAAAACTGAATCAGTACACATCCATTATCCTGAGATTCCCAAATCGCAGAAAATTGTGGTGGCCGAAGCCGTCCGTCATCATTCAAATCAAGAAACCGACAATTAACATGCAAATTCAGTTGGAACCATAATATCGACATCTTCGCGTCTCCGAGTTGACCACCATTAAAAGGAGGACGATTTCAAACTTCATTTTCCGTTGTCTCCTTTGCCAGAGAACTAGATCGGAGCCTTCCAATTTTATGTTTCTTGTAGCACTTAGTTTCCCCTTAAACATTTTCCACGCCATGATTGGCCTATTGTTGTAATATTTATGTTCGCATAGAAATACTATATATAAATTCGGTTAAAGCAGCGACAAGAAGCTACGCGGCGTGTGGGCCGATACTTTAACCCCTCCCCCTTCTCCCCTTTTGACCCGCTGGCAACCAACCTCGATATTCATCGCCAAGAAAGTCAGAATCAACAGATTTCGTAGCGCGTTTGCCTAAAAAAACGAAGGAGAGGGGAACAGTTGAAATAAAAATGCATAAATAGGCTCACGGTTCCCTCTAAGAGTTGAGATCTAGTTTCGCCAAATAGACAAAATTACAGGACCTGCAACGAAAACAAGACCATGCCTTTAGGGCTAAGGGACTATCCACTAAAAAGTGATGCTCTAGGAGAGAGTCTTAAACATAGGCACTCATCTCCCTTTCCCTTACCCCTAGGGGCTAGGAGAGGTATATATACGGCTAGGTGGAGAATAGCAGGGGAGATCGAGTTATTTATCGAAAAGACGAAGACCGGCAGTAAGGCCCGGCACAAAAACGGAATCGAGCGGGAGCTAAGCTAAGAAGAAATTCATCCCGAGGGAGCTCATGGTGGTCACATCAAAGAGTAGACCATCTGTATAGAGAATCTATCTCATACATCTCTCGTCAGAAAAACACCCTATCACAGTTTTCAAATAAAACCAGAAATATCCCTCAACATTGAAGAATACCCAAAGTGAAGTCTCCCCCCTCCCCTCGTAAAAGGATTCAATTTTTGGTCAAGGCTAGTCTGTGAGAAACACCTCAAGAGTAACCCAAAAATTGTAATAAGCATACTTCCACGGTCCCGTTGCTTAAATCGCTAGATTAAGATACAGTGCCAAGCGCCATCGGCACTCCTCATCGAAGGCATTGGTATTCTCCCAGTCCTTCTCCCCGCCAGACAATCAGCTGTGTGTCCGATTTCTCAAACCTTCGCTAAACCTAGAAACCCCCTTCCCTCCGCCATAAGATTCACGGTCAAGGTCATTGCTTGTTTGACGTCGCTTATTTTTAAAGGTAAAAGGAGTACTATTTAATTATGTGTGCCAAATAATATTAGTACTGAAGTGAACTTGGGAGTCAACCATCACGTAATATTCAATTTCAAAGTAGTAATTTTCATTTTATATCCTCTTAGTATACTCATTGTAGATTTATTTTTTTTTAATATTACATTATTTTTGTTTGAGTTGTTTGACTAAATCCTTGAAACGCTGTACATGCCGATAGATATCCTCTCCCTGATTAAAGAATCAAAGCAAAATATTAAATAAAGTATAATATAGCACTCTTAGAGAAAAAAGTAACGGAGTTATTTAAGTACGTAAAAAACCTACGTACATACTCTGCCATTATACCACGACAAATAGAACCTGCATATATATATATATATATATATATATATATATATATATATATATATAGAGAGAGAGAGAGAGAGAGAGAGAGAGAGAGAGAGCGAGCGAGCGGTATGACCTCTTACAACCTGTGCGCTCTGCTCATTCATATGAGGATTCTCCACTTTATTTTCAAATTAAACAGAAGCAAACTAAATTACTATTTGATATGAAAAATCACTTACTAACTAAACAAAAATCATATTAGTCTACAAAGTGATGCATGTATTTGACAAGTGGATTGACTTAAATCACAACATCGGTATTTGAACCGTGGTTAACTGATTGAGATCATGCATGGCAAGTAATTTATATGAACGCATGAATTTTAGTTTTTCCGCGTAAAAAGAAAGTGTAATTATTATATCCATATACGAGAAGTGGTCAATAGGTTTTGCAATTCGGATATAAAGAAACGAGATATGAGGAAAAGTGTTCTATTATTTTTCAATATAACTACTTTCGACTTCAATGCAATTGCGCCACTTGTCCCTGAGGCTTCGAATTCCCGACCACCACAAATCGTCCTACTGCTGTTCAATCCACTCCTGGACAGCGAGCTGGAAATCTTCATCATCCCCAAACCAGCGTCCACGCAGTGCAGCCTTGAGCCGGCGGAATAAAAGTAGTCACTAGGGGTTAGATCTGGACTGTAGGGGGGATGGTTGAGCTCCTTGAATCCGCACTCGCGCAGTGCAGCTTGTGCAACTCTGGCCTTGTGGACTTTGACGACGTTGAAGTCGATCATGGGGCGTGAGGTTTCTAGGGACCCAACGGTCATGGCCAAATTGTCGTGGATGATGTTGATAAGACTTGAATATGATATTCCAAGTTCTCGCTAGATTTCTTCGACCTTCACCCGTCGATTTTCGAGGATCCTCCTCTCCACACGGTCCACATTATCTTCGTTGGACACGTCTGACGAGCGTCCTGGACGGGGCTCATCTTCAAGTGACTCACGACCATGGTAGAACTCCCTATTTCAGTGAGCAATGGTTGAATAGGAAGGAGCGATGTCGGTGTACACTGTAACCATGCGTTGATGGATCTCTTTTGCATTCTTGCCTTTCTTGGTCAAAAATTTGATTACTGCGCGGTACTCAACCTTCTCCTTCGTTGAAAAATTTGACCCTGACGATCTGCGATAACCTACTGCTTCTTAAATATACGAGGCAGGAGCATGCGGCTGCAGGTCCTGACTTGTTATAACTTGTCCTAACACCCCCACAAACAGCCATGCCCCTTCCTCTTTTTTTCCCTTACCGATTCGCAAAACATATTGACCGCCCCTCGTATGTAAAAGGGGATGGGTCTGGTCTATCTTTCTCAAGCGGCCAGTTTATATAGCGACATGGGCGGAGTTTATACTTGAATGGTGGAGTACAATGAATGTTTATCACCATCTTAAACAAGGTTCTTGAAGGAGAGCCAGAAGCGCTTGTCTGTCTGTGCGTCTTGGGAATTGATGGTAGGAAATTATATTTGCTTGAATTCCTGTTAGATTAATGTGTAAGTATACAATAAGGGATTTTATAGGTCTTGATCACAGAATCAAGACATCAGGCAAGTCTTGTGGTAGTAAAAGGTTCCTAGAAATTGCTAGAGTTTAGGAGTATCGGAAGATTGAGTGAGAGAGGCTGCCATTCATCTCAGTATTGAGTGGATCTCTAGAAAAATCTTTGACGTATGAATGAGGGGAAGAGGTATTTGGTAAAAAGATGTTTGTGTACTACATATTTATTAATTGTATAAATATTTTCGTGGGAGTTGAAAAACAGAAGGCATGCTTCAAATTTTCCAATAAATCACCTTGAAAGTAGAAGCACCAATTTAAATCATCCTTTTAAAAATTGGAAATGAAATGATCAGGATATGTCCAAATAATGACATGAAATACCTTATTAAATCCTATTTTGAATTGGCTTCAATGAAGTGTCCACATTATGCATCCCTATTATGTAAAGTGAATTATTAATTTTAATATACAATACAAGACCAAATTGGCCAACTAGCGTTTCGAGCGGAGTAAATATCATCGATTACATTGAATCTAGAAGATAACCAACAATTATACGGAAGCAAGTATAAGGACTAAAAACTTAACAAACAAGTACATAAGAAGCCATTTTATGCAATAAATAAACAACCAATCATGGCTACTAACAAAAATAGATTAATTTATAGTACAAGATAACATATCCCATTTGAATATGCGCAAATGTTTCTAACACTTCGCCTATGTTGCTTTTGAAAAGATATATGAAAGTGTTGGGTTAATTGAAACTACAAGCAAGCATTTTCAGACTAATTGTTGTTAAGTTTCAAAGATTCTTTGCTAAGATTTTCATGTATATTGTCCTCTTTGCTCTAAGACTCTATTTTGTGTTGGAATGAGTGTGATTGTTCTCTGTCTGAGAATATGTATGCTAGTTGCAAATAGCGAAAATCTGCCCAAATTTCTCCTTTCGTGCCCTGGTAAAGATAAGCATGTTTTCATTTTTTTCTAAAACCTTGGAAGGAACTTTGTAAGGAGCATAAAAAGTCAGACATTCTTGGGTATCTCTCCGAAGACATGCATACAATTCTCTAAAGATAAAGATAAGCATGTTTTCATTTTTTTCTAAAACCTTGGAAGGACCTTTGTAAGGAGCATAAAAAGTCAGACATTCTTGGGTATCTCTCCCAAGACATGCGTACAATTCTCTAAATCCTTAGGAATGAAAGATTACTGTGGGCCCAGAGGTTTGGGAATGAGGGGTGCAATGAAAGGTATTTTTCTGATGTAGGACTCGTTGTGTCTGGTGAAAGAGTGATCACCTGTACTGCCTATCGGAGTGCGGTATTGTACTTGCATCATGAATAAATGTTTCATTTTCGCTGCTTTTTGGAATACAGGTGCTTGTTGTTTCGTAATCTTTCCCTAGGGAGTCATTTGACCAGAAGAGAACCATTTTACTTTAGTGACATCTTTTCACTTCGGAATTCTCAGTTCCGCTAGCCGGAGAAGTGAAACTCTCCACATGTATATTATAAAATTCTTCCCTGCAAAAGTAAAGTGTCGTAGAATGACTCCCGACGATACCATATATCACTATTCGTTGAGGGAACTTCCTTAATTATCTTTAGAGTGCGTTACTGTCTGGCGGCCGATATTATGTATCTTCGATATGCTTAAGAAGTGGAACTGAGCTCAAGGATAATAATATTGCTATCATTAATAGAATAGAGTTTTATTAATAATAACTATAAACAATACACAAAAACGGAAAATATTGACATAAACAGAATGGAAAAGGTCGTGGAGACTCGGGCTAATCCGAGGATTTAAGGGATTAAAAATGGTAAAACAAATATATAGAGTTAAAGAGATGGGATGGTTCGATAAACCCTTTAAAGCACAGGATAGAATTGACAAAAGGGTTAAGTACTCAAAGGTGACGTTTGGCTTACGTAACTTTTACACTAGTGGTGCAGTGGAAGATGGCGCGAAGGAGTTTCGGTCCGCTGGCGAGTTCCAGCCGAAGGGGGGGGGGGGGATAAGATGATCCTGACGTGGCGTCTTGGGAAGGAGAACCGTTTCTCGACGAACGGCTTGAAGAACAATGGCTGTTCTAGGTTGTTCTCTTCTGAACAAAGGGGGGATAAGAAGCGTCTCTTGTCTACGGGCTCAAGAAAAACGGCTGTTCTAATGTTGTTCTCCTCTGAACAACAGGGCGGGGGGGGTGAGAACCGTTTCTTGGCGAAGGGCTCAAAACGAACAATGGCTGTTCTAATGTGGTTGTTCTCTTCTGAACAAAGGCGGGATGAGAACCGTCTCTTGTCTACGGGCTCAAGAACAATGGCTGTTCTAATGTTGTTCTCCTTTGAACAACAGGAGGGGGGTGAGAACCGTTTCTTGGCGAAGGGCTCAAAACGAACAATCGCTGTTCTAATGCTGTTCTCCTTTGAACAACAGGGGGGATGAGAACCGTTTCTTGGCGAAGGGCTCAAAAGGAACAATGGCTGTTCTAATGCTGTTCTCCTTTGAACAACAGGGGGGAAAGCCTTGGGGACTTGGCGTCAGAAAGGCTCGAACCTTTGGCACTCAAGGAATATTGTCCTCCTTCTGGACAAGTGATGGTGAATCTCGAGGTCGAGGTCCCTTGGCGCACAAAGGGAGAGAGGGTCGTGGTGATGTTTCGCGACGAAAATCTGGATCTCCAATCTGATCTTAGTGGTAAAGTTTCCATATAAATAGCCAGGACATCTCCTTGGCGTGGGGGAAAATGGAGTGAAAGCTTGGAGGGAACGCACAGCCGGGCCGGAGAACAATGCCTTATCTGCTCATAAGCCTAACTCAATCTGGCGTGTTCAGGGTATGGGGGCAAACGGGGGGATGATAACCTCCTTGTTTAAACATTGACATCCGGTAGCTGCGATAAGGCTCCAAGCTTCGAGTCGAAGATGCACGTGGGCAGCATCGTGGTTTTAAATAATATGGGATAGGAGTTGAAATTAACGCAGCTTTAACTCTTTCTATCACACCCCTCCATTCCAGGGGAAGTTGTCACTTCGAAAAAAAAAGAGAGAAGGGACAACGATAGAGCTCCGTTGTGGGGAACTCGTTTTCTTGTACCAACCGTACCTTCCTGCACCTAACTAGTATTACCTCAATACATATGATTATTTTGATCTTTAGATTACAGGGGAAAATAACTTTTAATACAACTTAATCAAAGAAAAAAAAAGGGCATGGAACAATGAAATGATATAAAATTAGTACATACGGGACAAAATAATTTATACGTAAATTAATGGGTACAAATATATATACATACAAAAAAAATAGACATTGAGCGTTAAAAAAGTCAGACATATTATACATTAATTAATTATATTATAAGAGAATCTTAATTTAAGTCGTACAAGACGGTATATACCTACAGGGAGATACTAATCCTATGAATACACTCACTCTACGCTATTCGGTAACGCATTCCTACTGAGGGCGTCAGCGACCTGGTTATCGGAACCTTTTATCTAATTTATTTTAACTGATACTCTTGCAAGAGTAAACTCCAGCGCATGATGCGGCTGTTTGAGTGTCGCACATTCCTAATATAGGCTAACGGACGGTGGTCGGTTCCTATTTGAAATTCTTTACATATCAAGTACAGCTTGAATTTGTCTATGACCCAGATAATTGATAGAGCTTTCTTTTCTCTAGTGGCATATCTCTTTTCGCGTGGTAATAGTTGACGACTAGCATATGCAACTGGATGACTCGTTCCCTCATCCACGTATTGAAGGAGTACACCTCCAATGCCCTCGTTGCTCACGTCGGTCTTAACCCCAAAGGATTTCTCCGGGTTGGGCAACTTTAAAATGGGGGCGGAAATGTACTTACTTTTGAGCTGATTAAAATGGGAAACAGAGACATCATTCCAACGTAAACGATCGGGGAAATTCTTTTTTTGAAGTGGGCATAGGGGGGCCGAAATTGCAGCGAAATTCGGAACAAATCGCTGATAGGGAGAAGCTGATCCTAGAACCGATCTTAATGGCTTCTTTGTAATCGGGAGGGGCATGTCGGCGATTGCCTTAATCTTGTTCTCATGGGGACCTAACTTGCTTTGTCCTATTTTGAAACCCGAATATTTAATGGGTTCGTGGGAAACATGGCATTTGCGGAGGCCAATGGTGAGGCCATTTTTACGCAGTCGCTCGAAAAGAGCTAATAGGGCGGGTAAATGGTGATTCCATTTAATTAGTTCTTGTAGCTGACTCTTCGGACGTGGTGTCAGCTGCGCGTCACTTTCCAGGTCAGAGGGTTCTAAAGACTCGCCTGGTAGGGAAGGAGGAGGGTAATCGGCATCAGGTTGTATGCACACTGTCTGGATTACATTAAGGGACTCCGCGGGGCAATCCTCTTCAAGCGCCGATGCTTCGTCCAGTTCTACGAAGGTATCTCCATGGGCGCGTTGGGGGTTCTTTTTTTCTTGGGGTCCAGGGACAGTCTCCGTGTCCTTGTCTGGGGCCTTATCACCTAAGGGTGTTAGTGATTCACACTCCTCTTTTGCCGTCCTAAAGTCCTGGTTAAAGGTTTCCGAGAAATCGGACGGTATCGGGGTTCTGATGGGGACGGGCTCCTGGGCTTCTTTCTTATCTCGGCCTTGAGGAAGGGCAGCCTGAAACACAGGGTCGAAACTTACTTGGGGGCTCTGCCCTATAAGTACGGAACAGAATTGTAGGGGTGCTACAATGACTTCAGCCCAGCCATTATAATATTGACCCTGCAGGTAACATCTAACGACGGGGAATCGGTTCACCCGCCCAAGGTGGTCATTTACCACCGCAAATTTTTCGTGGCTAGAGGCCACTGGGAGGAGTTCGTCGGACACGATGAAACACGTACATCCTGTGTCCCTGACGAGAGTCGATACTCGACATCCGTCCACGCTGCCCTGCTCATATTTCAAAGTTCCCGATGAACTTTTATCAAAACCAAAATTTACCTGGTGGCCTGACGGAGGGGGAGAAGTTTCTGCTTGGGTCTGCACCACCGGGGGAGCCGGGGTTGCATTAATCTGGTGAACTTGGTGGGCTGGTCCGCTTTTAAGCCTAGAATTTTGGGGGCAGTTCCAGCTCATGTGGTTTTCTACACCACAGGTGAAGCATATTATTGGTCGCTTCGGGAAGAGAGATGGAGGAGAAATCTTAACGGGAGGTTTGGAGTCCCGTTGTTGGTTTTGGGGAAAGAAGTTTTGGGGTTTTACGGGGCTCGGAAACTTTGTCAGCTTTCCTGGGAAGGAGCGCGAATCCGTCCTTCTTTCTTCTCGTTGGATTTCTTTTTCTCGTTCTTCTCGTTGTATTTTTCTTTCTCGTTCTTCTCGTTGTATTTCTCTTTCTCGTTCCTTTCGTTGTATTTCTCTTTCTCGTTCCTCTTGTCAGATTACTCTTCCCCTTTCTCTTTCTACCTTTTTTCTTTGAAATTCTGCTTTAATCCGAGCTAATTCAATCTGATAGTGAAGCTCAGCTTGTCTTATCCATGCCTCTCTTTCTCTTTCTTTTTCTTCTCGTTGGATTTCTCTTTCTCGTTCCTCTTGTCGGATTACTCTTTCTTTTTCTCGTTCTTTTCTTTGCTCCTCTTGAATGTACTCAATTAGTTCTTTTCCGGAGAGTCCCAAGGATTCTCCTTGCGCTTTAAAGATTTTAAACTGAGTCATCTTTGCACTTGGGGGCGCACTAGTCAACCAACTAAAATTCCTTGCAACAAGAATTATGCCTCTATAGAATTAGCCTACCTAAATATGGGCACTGACCTATTCGTACTTGGTTTCTTACTCTAAATAACCACTGACTAAAATCACCAAAAAAACACAAACAAATTATTATCACAGTTCCTTGAGCTACTCCAGCTTCTTAAGTTTAAAAAAAAGGGGATGGCAATCGTTAAAACAAAAGGGAACTACTATATTCTATTATTATAACGAATAACACTATGCTTTACTCGACTGAGACCAGTGTTTGCAAAATATAGCGTTAAACCTTACACACCTGATACCAAATTTAAATAGTATATATATATATGTCGTAGAATGACTCCCGACGATACCATATATCACTATTCGTTGAGGGAACTTCCTTAATTATCTTTAGAGTGCGTTACTGTCTGGCGGCCGATATTATGTATCTTCGATATGCTTAAGAAGTGGAACTGAGCTCAAGGATAATAATATTGCTATCATTAATAGAATAGAGTTTTATTAATAATAACTATAAACAATACACAAAAACGGAAAATATTGACATAAACAGAATGGAAAAGGTCGTGGAGACTCGGGCTAATCCGAGGATTTAAGGGATTAAAAATGGTAAAACAAATATAGAGTTAAAGAGATGGGATGGTTCGATATACCCTTTAAAGCACAGGATAGAATTGACAAAAGGGTTAAGTACTCAAAGGTGACGTTTGGCTTACGTAACTTTTACACTAGTGGTGCAGTGGAAGATGGCGCAAAGGAGTTTCGGTCCGCTGGCGAGTTCCAGCCGAAGGGGGGGGGGGGATAAGATGATCCTGACGTGGCGTCTTGGGAAGGAGAACCGTTTCTCGACGAACGGCTTGAAGAACAATGGCTGTTCTAGGTTGTTCTCTTCTGAACAAAAGGGGGATGAGAACCGTCTCTTGTCTACGGGCTCAAGAACAATGGCTGTTCTAATGTTGTTCTCCTTTGAACAACAGGGGGGGGGGGATGAGAACCGTTTCTTGGCGAAGGGCTCAAAACGAACAATGGCTGTTCTAATGCTGTTCTCCTTTGAACAACAGGGGGGGAAGCCTTGGGGACTTGGCGTCGGAAAGGCTCGAACCTTTGGCACTCAAGGAATATTGTTCTCCTTCTGGACAAGTGATGGTGAATCTCGAGGTCGAGGTCCCTTGGCGCACAAAGGGAAAGAGGGTCGTGGTGATGTTTCGCGACGAAAATCTGGATCTCCAATCTGATCTTAGTGGTAAAGTTTCCATATAAATAGCCAGGACATCTCCTTGGCGTGGGGGAAAATGGAGTGAAAGCTTGGAGGGAACGCACAGCCGGGCCGGAGAACAATTCCTTATCTGCTCATAAGCCTAACTCAATCTGGCGAGGTCGGCGTATGGGGGCGAACGGGGGGACGATAACCTCCTTGTTTAAACATTGACATCCGGTAGCTGCGATAAGGGTCCAAGCTTCGAGTCGAAGATGCACGTGGGCAGCATCGTGGTTTTAAATAATATGGGATAGGAGTTGAAATTAACGCAGCTTCAACTCGTTCTATCACATAAAGTATATGAGTACTGTCTTAGCATGTCACTATATTTTATATTTCTGACTGTGTAAGCAATTCTTAACCCATTCATGTATATTGCTTTTCGTGTCTTTGTAGTGCTCCATGGCAATGTGGATTTAGGATCAACAATGAATTCTCACTACTGACTGTCATGTGAGTCCTATTAAGTCTCGAAATGGGAACGCATCTAATTATACACATGCAATTAATCTATTAAAATTGTATAACATTTTATTATGTAAATACTAATATATACTGTATTCTTGTAAGGGCTATATAGGCAAAAAATCATTCGAGGCGCTTTCAAACGCATACACCCTTACACGCATACACGGTCACAGTCATAAAAGACGCTTCTCGCGCTATCTTTCCTGACCGTTTCAGGCCGCACCAAAAATCCTGGAAGACACCGAGACAGCTGTGCAGACATATTTATCAAAATACACCAAGCTGAGAAACAGGGAAAACATTGTGGCTTTGTTTATTGTCACATAGCCGTGAAACACAAAACGAAATCTTATTTTCTATAATTATCTCTGTCCCTAAGTTTAAATTATCTAGCAGAGGCCTGGATCAAAACTTCTTGCTTACTTTCTCGATACACACGAACTCACTTTCAATTCAAGTAAGCTCCACCCAAACCACATAATTGACAACATGAGCCACACCTACATTTCTTGACACGTTAAATAAGACCAGTGCAGCAATAAGACAGTATGAAGTTCCGTCATCAGTAACAAAGTCGACTGTCCGCTCGAGAAGAGAAATCGTAGGCCAAAGTAGACTACGACATTAGTAAGCCAGCCATAAGTACCCGACCACCACAATAAACGAAGTCATTATGCCTAGGCCAAACGGGTCTTCGTCTGAAAAAGAGTTCTAGAATCTTCCTTCCAGGATTTTCCTTCTCTTACGGGTAATCAACCAGTACTCTTACCTATCCTACAACGCAAAATACGAGGAGAGTATAATCATTCCCAATTGGGTCACCCCAAGTTTAGCGCTCGATAACCAATTAGCCCAAAACGTGCTACATTCCATTTAAAGAAACTTATACCAAATAACTCGGTTTCCATTACCTATAACTGGTAACCGATGCAAAGGTTGGAATTGTAGTAATAGTCGAAGATTAGGTTAAAAATGTTAGTGGTAAGTTTGTGCTCCTCAATTTATAAGAATAAAAATGTTAACCGCAAAAAACTGTTGGATAAGAATGTGAATAAACGTATCGAATGAATTTGAATGGGCTAGTAAAATGTAAAGAAATAAAATTTAAGTAATGCTCACAAAGATTATATGAAAAATAATTAAGATTTTATTTCAGAACATTTGACAAGATGGGCTCAAGCATTCTAGCGTACTAAATCCTGTAATAATTCTTCGAAACATTGTTATTATGCCCCAATGGTGATATTTCAAAAGGGAAGAGGGTCTAAGACACTTTATAAAGTCACGAAAGTCAATATTACAACCCAATTTTGCAGTGCAAAAATTCTTTCACGACGGCATCTATAAATGCATTGAGACTGTATGACTTGTCGATTTTGCGTATTATTGTGTAGAATTACAAACATGTTTATAAAACATACTACCCTTAAACTACCTTCTGCAAGAAACAACGAAAAAGCATACACACACCATCTTTTTAACTACTCATATCAGTTCCACTAGTTTTGTCCGGTCGTGCCAACCCAGCAGTTCGTTTCTATTCGAACCCACCGAAAACCCACACACATTTGTTAACGAAAAAACACTCCCCCACTAAAGCCAACTTTAAACTTGCTCTTTAATTTAGAAACAACGAAAATGATATTGTTCATTAACTACAAGTTCACTCCCGTACGTTATACACGGGACCTGTTTGTGGCTAAGTTTAAGATAAAAAAAGAAGTTAATAAACTTCGATTCATCTCCACACAAAAGGGGTTTTCATAACAAAAATAACGTAAGAATGCAAACAATTCGTAATACAAATGGGGAAAAGGAAGTCCCCAAAATGAAGAATAAACACCCGTTTCCTCTTTATACTATTTATAATCGTGCTAGTATTCTAAATATATTTAAGGATATTTTCACAAAAATATTAACTAATATTAACCTTAATAACAAACTTTCTAGTTTCGTTATCTTCAAATGGGCCAGCGCAAGTCCGTCTGATAGAATAATCTTAACCAGTCTGATTTGGGCCCTTACTCTAAAGAAATTTTTAAGGGGTTTAGGAGTCTGCAAAAATACCTCAAATCTAAAAGGTTTTCCTGCCGTCCTGAGGCAATTTTACTCTGTGCAAAATACAGACAACATTTTTTGAAAGGATATCCAAATGTATCGTCCGAGTAGGGATCAATAGTGCTCGCAATTTGAAGTCTTTGTTTATTGCTAGGGTGTTCCTTAAAGGGTGTAAAATTATCATACTCTCCTAAATCTAAGAATTTGCAATCATTGACTTGCAACTTAATCTTTCAGCCTTTCTGGTTATGTAATATGAAAAAAATCAAAATAATTCAAAATTTAAAGATGTATATTATATTTGTGAAGAAATTGCTTTTCCATGTAGGAAACTCACCCACATAACAAACTCTCCCACTATTCTTCCAGAAGCTCGCTGTGAAGCTTAGAGCTTGGCTCTCCCATTTTTTCGAATGATTAGCTTATCAAATTGAGATGCCTCAAAAATGCGCTTTTCCCTAGCTCAAACCGAGCAGAGAAACAGAGAGGGTTGCTATATTAGCTTCTTACACGATCAATTTTCTAGAGTTTAACAAAAAAAATATGATTCTTACAAAAATTCCAGCGTCCATATTGTGGATTTTGTGGCTGCCACCACAATTTTCTACTTTTTATTAATTAAATGTCACAATCTTAATGACATACAGACATTACTCTATTACGATATTAGTCTCGCCCCAAGACGAACATCACAGTCTTCATTCATTTTAAAAAAATACATTATTTCTCTCTTCTTAAGGCATAATCACACAACGAAAGAACATAATAACACCCATGGAGAAATAGACTTCTTCCATTTTGCGTTTAGATACGTTCTATCCACCAATGAATGGCATCAGGCTCGAGATCAGTCCACGTGAGAACAGTCAGAATACCGAACTGCTTTTCGCGATAAGCGAGGGATTGGAATCTCAAACACGCGCTTCGGTAGTCTCCCAGCGTCTTATTGAGAAATACCCGCGAAACTGACTCCCATCCTTCAAGCGACGTGTTGATTGTGAAGAGATCCCCCCCCCCCCTTGGCAGAGGAAGTATTGGATCTGGCCGTTGCCTACATATTGTTGGTCCAAATAGGGCATCGACAGTATAGCCTGCCTTTTAAAACGAATGATGTCATTCTATACCAAGCGGAGGGTTAGAATTATACTGAAGGATCTAAGCCTCAGTCAATTGGCCCATCCTTGGTTTCAGTCAACTTCTTTTGGCACGAATACTCCCTCCAGTTAGTGTTATTACTACAAGTTAAACTCCACGTGGTTAAAGCCCCTTGAATATCCATCCGATCCCCCGTTTCATTTCTTAAAACCTCGAATCCAAGCCAGGCTGAGTTGAATCATCTGTGGCTATTGCGGCCAGTCCTCCCTGTGTATGTTTGTACACTGCTTTCCCGACTGTAGAGCTCGCACTGAGTAGCTCCGTTAAGCTCGGTTCTTGTATTCATCGAGTCTAATTGGCATTATTATATTTAATATATTTATTGTGTATAACGGTGTCAATATTAAAGTACATTTTGTTTCTACTTTTCATAAGCCACATAACCGCAGCTTTCATTAGTTAATATCGGCCAACTGCACTCAATCTTTGAAATTTAAAATCCTTTGCACTCGTCCTCCCTCCGCGCTCACTTCTATTCACCATCTCTGTCGTGACCAGAGTAGAATCAAGGTCACGTTTTGACCTTGAGCGACCACGACTATTTGGTAGAAGTGACGTATATGTCAGGGTCATTCTACGACATATGGCTTAATCTCACCAAAGTCCATTTCATTTCAACTTACCTCTCATTCGTCGATGGATAGGGGGCTAGATGTATACATTTATATTCACACCTTTGATACGCACTCTGTCCTCTTCTTCTTACTCGCTTCTACCAATACTTTCATTACGTTCCATTCAAGGTAAGAATTTAACTCACACAAGCTCGCTAAATTAACTTCGGCAAGCATTACTTTCTATACACACGGTCAGAAGTACATATTATCTTCAGCGTCGAAAGAGATCATTCACGATCTCAATTATTTTTCTAAAGTTGAATATTATTTTCATATAAATAAATTGCATTTCAAATAAAGTTAAATTCCACCTGAGTTTCAAGAATGGAAATTCCAGTCTATTAGCAGAATTGCTTTAGATAAAAACACAGTATTGACAAATAAATTCATTGAAACTCGTTCTCAATTTACCTGCCTTTTCCATAACTTCACCCTACCTCGATTGGATGCTATAAATTCATATCACCCTCTAACCCGCTTCCTTGATTTGAGTTTTAGCTAATCTGCTTCTTGCAATTAATGGCTAGATATCGTTGCTCCAGATATTTCCAGACTATTTGCCCCACTCATTTTCTTTACCTAGGCTTGCTAGAAGTCATATAAAGTATAAGGGACTCTTTGAAAGTCCTAAAAGACATTTTTGTAGATGCATATAATATATTATATATCACCATCTGTGTGATATTTCTGATGGGAGTATAATATGATGAAATTTTATCACAAATATCTACAGCTTTTATAGTTTATTTTGTAGAAGATATCACTCTGAGGCTCTTTTTTTACTTCTTCCTTATTCCTCGTTACTTTACCTAACAGGGCAGAACTATCTCCATCCTTATGAACAGTAAAGATGTTTAATAGTTTTCTTTTGTCTTTCCAGTTGAATACTTTTACTCCAGCTTTACTTTCAAGTGCTTTCGTTTCACCTTTTAAAATGGCTCCGAAAAACTTCTTTAGGTATGTATATTATTTCTATTGGAGCCAATGTCTCACAAAGATAGGTCTTACTAGTTCGCAAATGCTCAACGAGAAGATTGATATTATAATTGTGATCAGAGAATAAAGTACGCACTTGGTCTGCAGGATTTCTAAATAATCCTAGAACAAGAGATTCTGTTCGACGTAATGGTTGATCAAATTGCTGCTGGCCACAATACACATTTAAGTTAAGAGTACATCAATCTAGAGTGCATAATTTGACTAATGTTCCACCATACTTATAAATTTATGGCAGGAATTTACTGCTTGATAGAATTTTTTCCCCCAAAGGGCACTCAAATTTCATAAAAAATATTTTTTAATCTGGTTTGTATATAGCTTGTTACGTCACCGGAATTGTATAAATTAGCTTATAATTTATTCCTATAATCCTACTTGAATCTACATGATCCAGAAAATAGATTACCCTTAGAGGGTAACCAAAGACGGTCACTAAGCATCGTTTGAGAAACGAGCTCATTCTTATTGGGAATAAATACTATTTGACCATTAGAATTTATCTAAGGAGGAGGATTCACCTGATATACAGAATGATCCCAATGATTTTTTTTTTATTTCTTCTTATTCATTTTAAACCCATGATTTAAACCTTGATGGTCCCTGTCAAAATAGTTGACAATTTAACTTGCTCTGCATATAGATTTTTTTGCCTTGTATTTAAACACAATACAATATCATTAATAAACTGCATATTAACATTAATTGGCCATCAATTGAAAGGAAAGCTTAGAACAAATCTCTTCTTTAGCACTATAATTAAACCCTCAGACAGATGAAGACACTATTTGCCACAAGGAATTTGAAATAGAATTCTGAAATTCAACTTCATATTCATCAACTTCATCATCTTCATCAAGGAGGTCTTCATCCCTGCTTGTATTGATATCTGAAACTGAAATATCTTCTGGTTCAAAGTCACTTCCTGAATCTATGAAGTGATGGTAAAGTAATCATTGCGACTCGAAAAAAAGAAAAAATATCTATTAAATAAAAATTACATTGTTTATATGTAGTTAAAGAAATAAAAGTTATATCTAAAATATTTATATTTAAAGAGTAAAAAGCACTATTCAATTGCAGTTTATAGGGTAAATACGACTTACTAGTTAGCTTATTTATGCATTGTAATACATATAGGAATATATTGGCGTCATAGCTAGCCAATCCTATACGAAAGAATAAAATCAAAAAAATTAATCAAATAAATCCTATAAACTAGCTTAAGCCTCCAATGCTATCAAGGGTCATTCAAAGAACAAAATAAATCTTTTGGGCCAAAATTTCAACAATACAGATTATTGCTTTATACCCTAAAAGCTTTTCTTAATGTGTTTACCCATTTACATTTTGTCACCATAAAAACCGAAATATTTACAAAAATATCACTTTCAAGATTAAAATATGCAACCCACATCTTTCTCACAATGTAGAAAATAAGAAATTTATTCCAAATTGCCTCATTTGTGCCAGACAAGACTTCGTCATACGCATGCGCGCAGTCAGCTTGATAATAATATGAAATGTATTTTTAAGGTATCTTGATTTCGGTATGTGTAGGAATAAGGATCTATACATATAGAATAGGCAGAAATTATATTAAAATATCGAGGTAGAATTATTGTTTATTGAAGATAGTTTCCAAAAGAACAAAATGACTTTATTGATCCGTCAATGAGAACTACTTGGTCATCGTCATCACGCCTAAATTGAAAATTCTGCGTGGTCTTTTTGCAAAGAGTTACTTCCTCGGTACCTTAACATCGGATGGATTACCTGTCTTTACCGGCAACGTATTCCATATTTAGGTGACCAACATCCACATCGCTGTAATTACGAGCACAAACAAGATAAGGAAAATAGACCATATTGATAAATCGCAAATGACAGAACGATTTGGTGAGGGCCAAGCAATTTTATGGAATTGAAGTTAGTACGATCCTCTGGAAAGAGTTCAATTTAAATAGTTGAAATTTGGCTAAATTCCATATTTTATGATTGAATATGAAAAAATATTAACACTATGGTTTGCCAAGAGTATAAATTATAATATATTAATACTAGCTGTATTATCCTCAATAGGGTAAATGCTATGGGAATAGACTTAATATACTAAAAAGTCATTGATTCTACAGAGAATAAATTTTTTTTGCCTTGTTAATTTATAACCTATCAATTTAAAATTTGTAAAGAGTTAGTCCAAATTGTTATTCTTTTTTTAACCAAGTGAGGAGAATATGCATATGGTAAGTTTCTCTTCCTTAATTCCTCCTGCGTAATAGGTTTAACTAAGACCTTATTCAAAACTCTCTTTTAACTTGCTGTTTGTAATTCATTCTTTTTGTCAGAGAGCATTTTGTATGGACAACTCGCTGGGGATGGAATGGGTCTCCCTCTCGGTCCTACGTTAGCATGGCTTGTAGATTGTGCCATTAATTTTCTTCCGGTCTTATATAGGCGTTATGTAGAGGACACTTTTATATTATTTCGACATTATTCACATTGTACACTCTTCCTGAATTATTTAAATTCAAAACATCAAATATTATATTTTCCTCTGAACTCGAAAAAAATAATAGCATCTCCTTTCTTGACCTGAAAATTACCTAAGAATACAATCACTTCATGTGAAATGTTTAGCAAAAAACATTTTTTTGGTCAAGAGATAAACCTTTTTAGCTTCTGTGAGTTTAAATTTTAAATTTATACCATCCATACCCTCCTTCATAGAGCATATAACTTATGTTCAACTTTTTCAGAGCTTCATTTGAAATTCGAATTCTTAACAAAATACTTTGCTTTTAATGGCTACCACAAATTGCTATTTCTGAAACAAATTAGTCTCTTTCATAATAAAAAATACTCGATTCTACCCCCATTACCTTACCTTACATTACTGCTGTGCCATATCCTCCAGGAATTCGGCAACCAAGGATTTACATCTTTCTTTGTTCCGCGTAGCTCAGATGAACTGCTCGCGCGACGTCCATCCATGTATTTTTCTCTTGGCCTTCCTCTTTCCCCTTTTCTCTCCACCATTCCAGTTACAAGCAAATTTTCAACACCTTCTCTTCTCATTGCATGACCAAAAAATCTCAACTATCTTCCTCTCACCATCTTCATCAATTCTCTCTTATCTCCTACCATTTGCAAAACTGCTTCGTTTGTTCTTATTGCTGTCCACGGGATGTTCATCATTCTTTTCCCGCACTACATTTATGTATATATATGTATATATATGGTAGGAATATAAAGACCCGGAAATTGCTCTAAGCATTTATTGGCCAGACGTTTTGGACCTATATATACGAGTTTATCATGAACGCGAGAGAATCATGAAACGGATTGAGTCATACTGCAAAGAAAGAGATGATAAACGGAAAAAATATTTTTCTCCAAGTGCGAAAACTTCCGTGCTAGAGGAGAAGGATCGAAGATAGCAAAGCCAGTCTTAAAAGCCTGTAGCTAGTGTTCTATAGCGTCGCTTTTACTGGAATCAAAGCAGTATTCACTGCCTCAGTGTGCTTATTTCGATCCTCACCTCTAGCAGGGATTTTTTCTTAATTACGAAAAGTTTGCACCTTGTATGAAAGGAAGACTAGTAGTGAATGATACAGGCACATACGTATGGACTAGAAATCACATTAAGTGGACTTTTCAACAATAGAAAAAGGTAATAATGATACATTTCATCTAATCATATATAATATACAACCTGAACAACGCTAAGGATTGATTGGGAAAGTTAGGATTTCTCGGTTCTCTGTGAATAAAATTTGATGAAACGTATCCCAGCTGGTCTGCACAATATGACAACACTAATATTATATTTTAATTATGCTGTGTTATGAAAAAAACACTCCAAATTAAACCGTAGTCATTCGACAAAACATAAAAAACCATGACCTCCATCAAAGATTCAAACCATGAACTAGTCTCTTTTTCCCATTTTTATTGCTTGAAAAAAGTCACTATAAATGAATACCACTCCTGTGTCGCAACATAAAGTGACTATCATGCATACAAACCTTTGCACTGATCAGCTTTTTTTCTTTCCAATGCTATTGCACGTTTTGATCAGAACGGTTTATTTAAGAGATTTCATTAGGAAGTTTAGAAATCTTAATACTAAAAATCCAGGCCAGGTTTTAAAAATATACTTTCAAATATAGACCCTGGTCTATTGCTGATTCTATTAAGAATTCCAAGACTAAGCCTCTCATTATTAAAAAAACAAAATTGTTCACCTTGTTAAAATTTGTCGTACTCATAATGTATTAAGTAGTGAGAAGTGGTTCTTCCAACAAACATATGATAGCATTAGCAAAGGTGACACTCTATCACCTATCCTTTTCAATCGTTTTTGGGAACATTTTTAAGTCTCCTTAGTTCTTTTTATTATAACCAACCCAAATTTTGTATGGTGCAGTTATGTTGATGATGGCATCTAAATTTGTCCATTAAACCGTTTAGACTGATTTCATAAACTCTGTGTAAATTTAACCTTCTGTTATAACCCCAACTCTATTAAAAACAACAATTAAGATTGTAACAAAACAGAGATGAGTAAAACATTTACAGTCAAACTGCAGCGAATTTACGAGGCCTCGCGGGCCCTCTCGAGGTACCCGAACAAATTTAATCCTGATGTTTATCGTTATGAATGTATTTGCATAGATATTCTCACTATAAAATGACTATTTCGAGTTGACGACTGATCGTAAAAGGAGAATATTGGAATCTCCCAGGCACGGTATAGTATGAAGATTCCTGACTAATAGAAGGCATATCTTCGGAAGCCGGTTGATGTTTTGGGCATCTTTGTATATATTACAATAAAGACCAGTATTTATTGAAATATACCAGCTAGAAATACATTGGGGCTAGTAGGTGAGGCAATCTAGAATTTTAATAAGGCAAAAATAAGGGAAAAACCATGATGCAAGCAGAAGCGAAATACTATACGAATTTCAAATGTGTGCCATCGTATTTTGAACTTTTGTAAAGAATTAACATTTCTGGAATCTCATTTATTACGGAAGCTAAAAATATGTCACATGTTGTCTAACTGTGTCCCTGCAGAAATATGCGTTCAGCCGGTATAATTATTGTGTGGCTTGTAAGAACAAGTATTTTTTGACATATTCGCTGTTTTAGTACTCGTCATTATGGCTTCTTTATTATTCTCTAACTTTCATTAACTTTTTTATTGTTTTCATGTACTTGACACTCTTATTTTAGTTTATACGAGAATAAAAGTTCATGATTTTAAACAACTCTATTAACACAATCAGTATGGTGAAAATGGGGTCGTATAAAATGTGGCAAAGTTAGGAGAAGGAAACTGTTCGGCAAATAGGTAGACGAAATCGGAGATTCCTTTGGGGACTCAAAACTAAGTGAGCGCAGTAATAATGGGTAAGATCTCGCTCATACGTTCCTGTTCCTCAATGATTTATTTAAATCACTCACCCTTGGGAGGTCCTGCTTTCCTCTCGGAGAGAGAATAAATGAAGGAGAGTTGCTCATCTTACAGCTCCGGGCTCCCAATGACTTTTTGTGGCTATTTGAAATGTAAGTGGGGCAAACTGATATGCCGGAAATCATCCAGGCACCCTATTTTAAGACAATTCAGGAACTCTCGCACAAATTAAAGAGGCTGATGAGGAAATGATCTCATTACAAACATGCACGTAGCTTTATCTCTAGGACAAGAAGACGGCTTATTAAACCTGACCCTCGAAAGGTAACTTATACCTCGCAACTCTGCTATGAACCAAGACATAAGAAACATAATTATACCGCATTCCTTGTTGGGGGAATCCCCACTTTGTTTGAGCTGGAGTAGAATCCATGCCCATCATGGATGGCTGCCGATGATGGTCACCGAAACCAGAGAGAATACCAGTAGATGTCAGAGGAAGGAAACGCAGGTACTGTTATGTCTTCATATATGGAGTTCTCTCAAGCGTGGCCTGAATACGCTCAGCTCCTTTTACGCTGGCAGGATACAACACGGAGCGAATTTATTTTCTATGATTCAAAATTAACCTTTTTCAACTCTGTTTTTGACGGCCTTCATTCTGTCGAAGTGTTAGAACCGATTATCTTCTAACGTCAATGGCCTGACGTCACCATTTCATCTAGCACTTGAGTGAATGGACATGTTATTTACTTCCGTGTCGAATGAGCTCCTGCTGGATAGGTAGGTTCCAGAATATTGTCCTTCTTACAGAGATGGCTTTAAATAATACTTCGGAGTGGATTTAGCGAGAATAAGGTTAGGTTTTGAGAGGGGTATGGTTTTAATTTAGAAGGTAAATGTCAGGCTTAAGATGTATACATCTTCTTCGCTAATTCTCTGTATCATATACCAACAGACGTATATTTCAATAGCGGTGATAGGCATATAGTGCTGCTTGTTTTTTGGCGTTGGCCACGAAGCTATCTTGTCTTTAGTAGTTGGAATGTCTACTGTATCTATGATTACTTGGCCTTTAGCTGTCAGCTTAAAAAAATATGACCAGTTCATCAAGGTCTTTCGAAATCGCTCTTATTTACTAAACACACGATCTTTTCAAACACCAGATCTCTCTCTTTTTCTATATGCCTTTCCTCTTCAACCCCCTTCTATTTTTGAGCCCCATACTTAATTTCTATCTAACCCATCTTCTCTCTCTCTCGCTCTAAAATACGATATTTTTAACTCCTTTCTACTTCTCTCCGTGTAGATTTTCTCCATTTTTCTGCTAAGTGTCTTTTCATTTTGTGTGCATTCTCCCCCAACCAACTCTAAAAATCCTTTTTGGATTAAACGCATTTCCATTTTTTTCCTTTTCTCCCTATCTTCTCTCTGTACCTTTCTTTAGAGCGATAGAAAATATACAAAAATTCTCACCCGCACTTCCGTGCTGCTCATTGGGAGCGCTGTAATATACGTGATGATTCTTCCACCTCGTGTATATTTGAACTACGGAACGAGCTTTTTGCAACCTCTTTTGAAGGCAACAATCGGAGAGCCTCCGGAGGCTGAGCGACTCAGGAGCTATTTAATCGGTTCGAGATTTTCTTTGTGCATGGCCGTGGGGAGGCTTTGATTTCACGTAGCCCAGTTAGCCGCTCAGCTTTGCTAGTTTTGTTTAAGCTGTAATAAAGATTCAGGGAGTGTTTGTATGTTCGTTGAAAGGGTTGATGATCTGTTTGAGAAAATGAGCACACAGTTGGCTTGAAGTACAGTACTTTTCGAGCAAGAGGACAAAATTGGCAGATATACATGATCTTGAAGATTCTCGTTAATTTTCATGAGTACACAAATTATTCTTTGAAATTTGTCTCTGGAAGTGTTTGACTTTCATTTTTATAAAATAGGGGGTAGGGAAAGTATTGTGCATTCAAAGAAAGGATACGTCCAAAGCTAGAGAATAAAATCTCCTGTTGAATGCATCACGCTCGATTCTGTCCGCTCGTCCATTTCGGCGGTGAAGTAAACGCTGCGCTATACAAAATTCTGCTTCACGAACATGTCATCTCCTTCCTTCGAGCATCGGGAGTATTTGAGTCTGTTTTCATGCATGGACAATGTTTACTATCACACAGCCATACAGTGAAGTAGTTACTGGATGCAATGCTAAACATAATGACGTGATGAAAGGGACTTTGCATAGCCCAAATTTCTACCTAATAAAATACCTACGAAAATATTCGGTGATAAGATTGTAGTTTATTAACGGAAGAATGTTGAAGTACTCTGGCAAATATTTGAAGAATGGAAGAAAATCTCACCCGAACAATCCGACAATGTTGAATTCTTGCCTCCATAGATGTGCTCAAGTCATTTAGAACAACGGCTTGCATACTTTTTATAAATATTTTGTTTCAAGTTATATGTGATAATTATACTGTTATTTAGTTATGGCCGCATTTATTCTTATTCGTTTATAGTTTTGCAAACATCCTCTTTACAAACACACAATAATTTCCTCCTAACTTTTTATCCACAATTCCCATCAACTGAAAATTAGACACAATCAAGGGCAATGCTCAAGAATATTCTGTGTTATTTTAAATCAAATTAAACGAGTATGTTCAAGTAAATGTAGATTCTAGTGTCTTGTTGTTTAGTTTTGGAGAGTAATGTATGTCTTCTAGCTTAGTTGGGGGTGAAATCTATTATTCTTGTGACTTCTTGGTATGTGTTTCTGTTACGGGAACTCGTTCTCTAAATATTCTCAATATCACGTCAGTCTGCGAGAGATTGATCTTTCTAATCGCTAAATACCAAGAAGACATCTTGGTCAACTGAGAGAGATGTACAAAATATATCCAGGTTTAGAAGATATTGGTCACAGAAGGACGTTCATCCTGAGTCATATTAGACTTCCAAAATTTAGAGAATATTGAAGTGGGAAGGTAAATCTTTCCCTGGTGGAGAACGAGTAGAGCCTACTTGCTATCATAATAAATAAAAATACTATTATGAGGTCAGAAAGCAATAAGGCAATCTATTTCTTAATGAATATGTACATAGTCCATTTTTTGAAATTTTTTTTTTAGAGCTCATCTGGCGCCGGCCTACTTGGGCATTAGTCGCCGTATTAAAACTGGCCTAGTTCTAGGCTACTTTAAAATGAAATTAGAGAGAAAAAAGAGACACCCCCCAAAAAGGGAAAGGAAGCAAGCTGGTGCGTCAGGGAGAGATCTTCCCGGACCAGGAGCGTGAAACTAAAGAGAAAAAAAACAAAAAAAGGCAAAAAACAAAACAAAACAAAAAAACAAACCTTGCTTAAATAATAGGGAGAAGGCTTTCCTCCCCCAAGAATTCAACAAGTCCACAAGTCAATGTGCACGAATCTATCCCGAGTACAAGGGACAGGCGGTAGCGACCCCGCCCATCCCGGTACCGGAACAGGTATCGTGCGCGAAGATCACCCAGACTGGGACATTCGACAAGAATGTGCCGAACAGTTTGGGGGACGACGCAGTCGTTGCAATAGGGCGCTGGCGAGCGCTCCATCAAATAGCGATGCGTCACACGAGAGTGTCCGATTCGGAGACGGCAGAAAGCAACCTGAATCAGCTGCGGCATTGGGGGATAGGTCCATGGGAACAGTCCAGGTGCAATGGCACGCAACTTTAAGTTCCCATCGACCGTCTCCCATCTTCTTTGCCAAGCAGTCCGAAGAGCTGCCCGTATTCCTTCCATGTAGTCGGTGTGAGGAAGAGGGAAACGCTGGTCCGGTCGCAGAGTCCTCGCGGACTCTTTGGCGCACTCATCGGCGTGCTCATTCCCCGCAATTCCTACATGTCTAGGAACCCAGCAGAAGATAATCTCGACATCTGCCCGGCTCTCTAAAACCGTGGCGTCACGGATATCGCGAACCAGGGGATGAGGAGATTCCAATGCCCCGAGAGCACTCAGGGAGGTTGGGAGTCGCTAAAATCACAATCCGGTCTCCGAACCGGGCACGTAGCGTAATCTCCCGTACCGAGTGGTGTATTGCCACCAGCTCAGGCGTGAAGACAGACGCAGTGCCTGGTAAAGCCCCGCTGACTTCAAACAGAGGGGATACGGCGTGGAAGCCGACCACTTCTTAGGACTTGGAGCCATCCGTATACACTGGCACGGTTCCAGCGTGAAACATGTGTGCTCCAAAAAGGTCGAACGCAATACTCCCGGCGCAGTACAAGCTTTGGAAGCAGAGGCGTTGCGACAAATAGCCAAATGTGGTACCCTCCAAGGTGGCGTCCTATGCAGAACCAGGGGCGCCACCGGCCCAAAAGCTATATCTACCTCTCGAAGGAGTTTCCTGGCCCTAAAAACAAAGGGCTTAGGGTATGACTGGCGTCTCTTGGCGGCATAGGCACCATCAAGATCAGCTGCGGATGCAGTGAGAGCTGTTGGCGACTAAGGGAGACGCTGGGCTCGCGTATACAGGCGAGCGATGCACTGCAAGCGGCGCAGAACGAGTGGCATCTCCCCAGCATCGACCAACAGGCCTTTTAATGGGGGAAGTGCGGAAGACACCGGTCGCAAGGCGAAGGCCGGTGTGGTGGATCGAATCCACCCTCCGCAATAAACGCTCCGCTGCGGATGCATAAAACTCGCATCCGTAGTCGAGCTTCGAACGAACAAAGGATCGATAAAAAAGTAGCGCAGTTGCCCTATCAGCGCCCCAAGCGCTGAACGTCACGGAACGGAGAATGTCCATGGCGCGGGTACAAGAGACCCTAAGGCTGCGAATATCAGCCTCCCAGGTGAGGCGTCGGTCGAATACAAGACCAAGGAAACGGTGCGACTCAACCACATCCAGGCGCACCCCATTAAGAAACAAATCTGGTTCGGGGTGAAGCCGTGGATGGCGGCAGAAGTGCCCCACCTTAGTCTTGGCCAAATAAAACCAAAACCTGTGCGCTTCGGCATAGCGACAGACGCGGTTCAATGCCTGTTGGAGTCAACGCTCCAGAATTGGCATCTGGGCCGCGCCAAAAGAGATCGAAAGGTTGCCTACGTAGAGCGTAGCGAGAACATCTTCCGACAGCACCGAGGTGATGCAGTTGATGCTCAGGGAATAGAGTGTGACACTGAGGACACTTCCCTGCGGGACAACCTCTTCCTGCTCCTTTGGGCCGGAGAGGGCTTCTCCCACCCGTACGCGGAATCGACGATCTCGCAAAAATTCAGATATAAACAATGGGAGGTGTCCCCTCGCCCCCATCGTGTAGAGAGTCTCCATAATACAATATCGCCATGTGGTATGATAGGCCTTCTCCAGATCGAAAAACACCGTGGCGTAGAGCTGTCTACGAAGGAAAGCCTCGCAGACGGCATTTATCAGTCGGAGCAGAGCATCCGACGTGGAGTGGAACTTGCGGAAGCTGCACTGTGGGGAAGACAGATGGCCTCCGCTGTCCAGGAAAAAGGATAATCTAACATTTACCAATTTCTCCAACTTGCACACGCAAAAGGTTAGAGAGATTGGGCGGAAACCGGTCGGAGTAGAGTGATCTCTCCCCGGTTTGCGAAAGGTGAGCACAGTAGCGATTCGCCAGGAGTCTGGGAGAAGACCTTCCACCCAGATCCTGTTGAACAAATCTAACAGAAATGCCATGCCTTGCTCACCCAGGTGTCGAAGCATGGCGTACGGGACATCGTCTGGACCATGGGCGGCGTCCGCGCACGAAGCGAGAGCGGAACGCAACTCACTCACAGTAAACTTGTCGTTGAAGGGTTCTCCGCCTCTGGAGGTAAAGTCCAGCCGGCGGCCTTCCGCGACATCACGACGTGCATTAAATGCTGGCGGAGCAGCATCACAGCTAGAGAATGCGGAAAAAGTGGTCGCTAAGGATTCCGTCATGGACGCGGGGTCCGAGATTGCGGTCCCATTCTCCTGGAGAACGGGAGGGGGGTCCTGCGAGAACTTGCCCCGAATCCTTTTGACTCGCTTCCACACCTCAGCTAAAGGGGTCTTCCCGTTAAGTGAAGACACGTATGCTCCCTAAGAAGAGCGGCGGGCGTACTTCTAAATATACCGGAACCTAGCCCTAGCACGACCAAATTCAGCGAGAGTGAAATCGTTCGGGCGGCGCTTATAGCGCATGTAGGCATAACGCTTCTGTTTGAGGGCCGTCTCACACTTGGCCGACCACCATGGGAGTGGTCGGCGTGCAAAACGGCCAGACGTCCTAGGAATAGTAGTCAGGCCAACGGCAATGAGGTTGCCGGAGAAGAACTCAAAGGCCTCAACTACCGACCTAAACTCCTCGACTGAAATAGAGAATTCAGTCATTTCCTGAAATGCAGTTCACCGCGCCCGCGCCAAGCACCACCGAGGTGGTCTCTCAGGCGGCGGTTGCCCTAAAAATGATATTTGAATGGGAAAGTGATCACTACCATGGAGGTCATCGACCACCTTCCAATCAAAATCAGGCTGTGCATCCGAAGAGCAGAAAGATAGGTCAAGGCAAGAAAATGAAGCGGTTCTCGGACAGTGATGCGTAAACTCATCCACGTTTAGGACACCCATCTCAAGCTCTTCGATCAGATCGGCAAGGACTTGTCCCCTGGGAATTATGAAGTAATCTCCCCGGGAAGGATGCCTGCCGTTCAGATCTCCAAGCAAGAGATAGGGCCTTGGCAACCGTGCCTCGACGCGGACAAAGTCCCCTGCGTCGAAGTCAGCTGACGGTGGAATGTACGCAGAAATGATGGTATACCTCCTATCCAGGTGCTGCTGCACAGCCACTGCCTGATATAGGGTATCTAAAGAGAAAGGAAGAACGGAGACATCATGCCCGGTGTAAACCGCGCATCCCCCAGCCCGGCCATCCCGCGGTGGTGGGGTCGCAAGACCCTTATACCCCGGGAGGGCAGGCAGGGGGCACGCGCCTAGCATGGTCTTCGGCAAAAAGATAGCCTTCGGGGAATGGGACGAGACGAGCCTCCACAGCTCCTCTCAGTTTGCCCTGAGTCCCCGGCAAATCCATTGAAGGAATATGCCCTCGAGGCGTAGCTCGGAGGAGATGTGGGTGCCCTCCTCGAACTGAAGACCCTCATGGGAATTGCCGTACGCTTCCCGGGGTTAGAACCCCATGAGCTGTTGGCCGGACAAAGCGCTGAAGGTGCTGTTGGCTTTGAGGACTTATTGGGGGAGGTTGGGCTTGCCAAATGACACTTTTCCTCCCTCTGCCTCGAAACCTAAGGTGGGCGTTGCGGCTTCGGAGCCGGGGGACCCTTTTTTCAAGGAACCACCGTCTCCGAGCCACTCGCTCCACCTCGAGGCGTGGGCGAAGGAGTCGAAGCTCCTTTGTTGCTCTCTGCCTTTCGGGGGACATCTTTAGGAAACCCTCAAAGATGGCCTAGCGACCATCTTCAGGGGCTTAGCCTCCTGTGAGTCTAACGACTGGTGGAGGCGCGTGGCCGTTTCGCCTTGCGGGAAACGGTCACGCTGAGGGAAGAGGATGGAGCCCTGGTTTTAGCCGGGGCTGGGTATGAACCCTTTTTGCTACCAGCTTTACCAAGGGAGCGCCCGGGTTTGGTAAAGCCCGCAGAAGGGCTCTGAATGGGCGCGGAAACAACAGTGCTCGTTGGCCTGGTTGGACCAGGAGCAGAGGGTGCCTTTCTAACTACTGAGACATATGACGTCCCAGGCAGAGCCAGGCGCGCCAGGACCAAGTCCTTAGCCTCGCGGAATGAGAGTCTATCCTGGGCCTGAACGGCACCACATTGCCACGAAGAAGCAGGGTGCGGCTCTCCGTAATTGACACACTTGGCCACACACGATTTGGACTTATCGTGTGCAACCTTGGAGCAATTTACACAGACTTCGGGTGACCCCCGACTTTGCACGTCTACCTGAGCAATTCGTATGGCCGAAGCGGTGACAGTAATAGCACCGCCGCGGCACTGGCACGAATGCCTTCACGCGGTAGCAATACCAACCAGCACGCACCGCCTCAGGTAGCTTGTCACCTTGGAACGTGCCGAAGAGTGTAGGGGTGGGTCTCGAGGCCCCTCCCCGTTTTCTCATCACACGTTTGACCTTGACGGCCCCATGGTCAGCCAGCTCTAGGGTGATGTCCTCAATGGAGTAGTCAACGAGTTCCCTCACATAAACTACTCCTTCCACAAAGTTTATGGTAGAGTGCGGCGTCACACTCACCGGGGTACCATGAATTGTCCAAAGAGCACTTATCTTGGCCCCCTCGGCGGGATTCGCCGCATTCGCCAGAAGGCTCCCGTCCGAGAAACGGGTCACCTTCGGCTCTCTACCAATTGCACTAGCTAATCCTCTCCTCTGATGGATCATGTTGCCCTTGGACAGCATGGTGCCATCAGTGGAGCGAAGAACGAGGAAGCGTTTGAAGCCAGCGGGCTCGAAAACGCCAGGTAACCTCTGAATGAGGGGCCCCGATGTCATAGAGGCTTCGCCCTGTGCACTCTTAGTATTAGTTTCAGTCAGGGGCTCCGCAACCGGCGAGGGCAGAGGGGGCAGATGTGCCAATCTTGGCTTGGTCGCTTGCCAGAGTGGCAGCAGACCCATCCGTCCCCGCAGCCCCCGCGGATGGAGAGGAGCCCCGAGTCTTCTTCGTCTTTTTAGTCTTTTTAGTCTTTTTCTTTCTTGGAGAGGAGGGCGGGGAATGAACCCGCTTCTCACCTCCGCCGGCAGAAGCCCCCATGCCAGATTGGCCAGCCTCAGCCAGGTCCCTCTCCGAAATGGAGAAGGTCCTGGTAGTCTTAGGGGCACTTGTCGGAGGAGATCCCTCCCCTCATTGTACTTCCTCGGAGCCCTCAGCCGTTTGAGGAGGACCCTGCATAGGGGTGGATTCGGATTCGGATTCAGTGCTTGGCGCCGAGCCCGGATTATCCCTCATGGAAGGCTTTACCCTCTAAGACTGGGTCTCTTCAAGGAACATGTCTATCACAGGAGAGGCCTGCATTTGACCATTCCCTCCCAGGACATCGCAGGTCCCATTGGCAGCGTCAAGAGTCTTTTGTGGGGAGGCACAGGCCTTAACCCCGGCAAGGTTTAATATTCTTGCCAGCAGGTCTTTTGAGGGAAGAGACCGAAGAGGCCTGGCTTTCCTCTCCCTCCTAAGGGGGTTTGCCCTACCGAGCCGCTTAGATAGGGAGCGGCTGGCTAAGGGCTGCCTGCTGGCTTTCTTGGCAGTCCCCTTGCAAAGGAAAGAGGGGACTGCCGCTGGAAAAAGGGAGGTGCCCGAAAGCACTTCCAGAGAAGAGGGTGAGGGGGAGTCCCCTGCACTGGTAGGTGAAGGAGAGGAGTAAGCCTCCTCTCCGGTTAGAGAAATATGGAGGGTCCCCTGTGCAAGTACAGGGGGGAGGACCTCAATTTTTTTGCTGGAGCTGCCCGAGGGCGGCTCCGTCGATGTTTCAGGGGAAGTTCGGGGTTGAGTTTTTTTTTTTTTTATCTTCATCATTGGGCATGGCGACGCTCTTTTTTACACGGAATGCAATCGCCCACACCTCTTGCAGTAGTCCACACTGCGAGAGGTGCTTACAAGCCCGGCAGAGCCAGGCGCCGCCATTTGGGACCACCCCTCCCGCCTGGTAGCCTGGCAGTCCATCGGCATGGCGGCTCCACTTTGAACCCCCTTAGACCGAAGCTCAGGGGTTAGGGAACATTGTCTCCTCTCCCCCTCAGCCCCAATCCAGAACGGTTGGCTTAGAAGGTCAGCATCTACCTTGTGAAATTAGAGGCTGACCAGAGAAAGTTGTGGGAGAGGTTGTATGAAAAGCGACGAAGTAGGGGAGAAATACAGGCTATCTGAAGGAGGAAACAGAGACTAAGCTGGGGCCGGACGGAGCGCTGGATTCCGTCAGCACGGCGGCCAGGATGGCAAATCGCCGCGCCCCGTACGGGGCAGTTAAGTAACAATGATAAGTTACATTAATTCCTTAAATCATAATTCAAATTATATATAGCATAGCCTAGTATTGGTAAATGCAAAAGAAAATATAGAAAATTTATATATTAAGGTTATAAATAAATATATGAGGTTTGGAGAAACGAATATTATATTCACAAATATACAGTTTATACAATACGTACAAATAAAAAGTCTTAATATTACTTATCACACGTTGAGAGAGAGGTCTAAGGTACATAAGCGCCAAACTTGACAACTATAAGAGACTTACGTTGCGTTAGTAGGGCACTGAATAATCACACAAAACAATAGAGCACAGTAATTGAATAGCTACACAAAATCGAGAGCAAATTACTTCCAGTGTGAGCGCGTTAAGTGGTTGGAGGTGAACTGCCTAAAATGGGGAACTTCAAACTTAAATAACTATCGGTAGCAAGTTAGTTGGTTGTGTGGGAGGAGGTTATTTGGTTGCATGGGAGGAGGTTAGTTGATTGTACTATGGGCAATTAATAAAGGAGTTGGAGATTGTTGCTTCAATATTACACAAATATACATTACAAATATATTACAAATAAATATATTAAACATTACAAATATACATTACAAATGGATATATTAACATTACAAATATATACAAAATTACATAAATTTACATAACTAGTAGTATACATAACATTATTTGTATATTCTATATATTAGTATGCATTATACATGATGTTTAACTAAATGCTGAATACAAGTTTTAAACATATACTTAATTTTAATAAAATATGTATGCAGTGTTTCATGTATATCATTTATTTTTCAATTGCATTTCATGTTAAATATCTGAAAAAGCATCTATCAGGTTGGAAGAAAATAATGTCCGATTTTTTTTATATATGTATTTAAAATGAAGACCTATGACTATGGAAATATTTACTTATAAAGATAACTTTCATGGCTTTCCAGAAGCTCATTTCATCTATCAAAAAGCTTATAAGTGCCACACTTGTAAAATACCTTAGATTTTAATGCAAAATATGACTCCTACTCGTTTTTAACCTCTTCTTTTGATGTCAACCTATGATCATCAAAATTGTTAGGTAATCCCGTACACAAGTGATAAGCAGAACGAGTAAGATCAGGAAAATATGAGGAAGAAGCAATATTTCCTAACCGAGCTCTTCCCTTATAACTTAGTTAGTTCAAGCTGTGTGAGGACGGGCATTATCGTGATGGAATTTGACACCCCTTCTGTTGACTAAAGATGGTCGCCTTTGGTCCAAAGTGGCTTTCAAATGACGTAGTTAATTGTAGTTGAAATTATCATTAATTATTTGCTTGTTGTTAATGAGTTGGTAATGGATAATTCCTTCAATATCCCACCATACACTTAAGATGATCTCTTTTGGATGAATTCCTCCTCTCGGTTGTTGATAAATTCAACTTCCTCACCTAATCCACGAACGCCAGCGTAAAATCAATGAATGGCAATGAGAACACGCTACTGCAGTTTCGCTGAGAAAATTTCGTACGGACCAATTTTCAAGACATTGGAACATTTCCAATCCTTTTAAGGTGGCGAAGGAGAGTCTTGTGAGTTACGTGAAATTGTTTTTGCGAGATTTCTAGAAGATGTACCAGGATTTTCTGTGACAAAAGCTATCTACCTTTTGGAATCAGGTTCTTATGAACAAACTTTTCTTGGTCCATCTTTAAGACTGAAATCCTCACTTAAGAAACAGGAAAACCACCTCTTGCAACTGCTTGCATTATCACCATAAGTGCTCTGAAGGATGTTTTCCGTTGTACTTGCATTAAAATCTTTATAAATTTCATAAGTGTAAAATATAGCTTATGTGATCTTTAGATGGGAGGACAGAGGGGTCAATACCGAAGAATATTATGAACAATATTTTATCATGATGATAAGAGGCACTACTTTAATAAATAGTACCTAAAACTTTATTCTAGAAAATTTCACATTACTTTTATTACAACCTGATAAAACATTTCGAACAGTTAACAAAAACTGAATGTTTATTATAAATAAATTTTGCTTAAATTGAATTAAGGAATATAGTGCCTAATATTCTTTCTATAATCAGTACAATTTTCTTGATCATCTTCTCCTTATAATCAGTATAATTTCCTTAATTAATATTGCCAGCTCCAACTTCTTGACCAGTATTCACTTAGAATTTAAAAAAATCCCAATCCACAGACTTCATTAATATTTTCTTAAAATCAGTACGCTCAGAAGGCCTCGCAGCCAACAAAATTATTACTGGTCTGTTACAACCGACCCTTATAATCTCTGGTAATATCTATAATAAAAATAATAATACCCGTTGTGTATCATCACTAACTCTATAATTTAAAAAGAGAATTTTTTTCAGTATTTGAATATTAATTTCAACTTAGTTTGGATATGACTTATGTTGTTTTTATTAAAGTTATTTCTAATCATTCTTTTATAATATAAAAAAAAATGGTGAAGTTCAGAAATAAATATAAGTATCGAAATTTTGTGAATTTTTTAAAACCCCAAGAATTACAAATGGTGAAGTTCAGATAATTTATTTTTATACATCATCTATATCATTAAAATTATAAAAAAATAACCATGGCTGCTTTTTTTTATTTTAAATTTTAATCTTAGTAGAGAAGCGCAACCTTCTCCCGTAGGGGGGAGTGGGGAAGCCATTGCCTGGTTTATTTATAAAATTTAATTTGTCGATAACACACTAAGCTACTAATTTAGAAAAAAATTGTAATTTATATTTCAACGACTTGGTATTATATATAAAAATAATGTTCTTTCATAATTTGCTTTCTTTTATAAGTATAATATAAAGTGACTACATATCGTTAACTTAATTAATATAAGATTGTCGTAGAATAGGCTCTCGACGATATACTATATATAACTCCGAGAATGGTTCAAAAAGGAGGAGGGGGTCTGGAGAGGGCTTATTTATCTTCAATATACTTAAGAAGTGGAACGGAGCCCAAGGATAAATAATATGGCAAACATTAATAAAATAGAGTTTTATTAATTAATCTATAAAAACAACACACGGAAAATGTTTACATAACCGAAGATTAAAATGGGAGAAACACGAGAAATGAAAAAGGTCATGCGAATATTTGACTAAGCTGAAGATTAAGATTTGGAGGGATTTAAAACGACAAAACAAACAAAAAGGGGGAATGTTTGGCTATAATCGTTTAAAGCACAGAGTTGCGTTGAAAAAAGTTTAAATAGTTAAATGTAATGCGTTGCTTACGTAATTACAAGGTTGTCGTGCAGAGGAAGACGATGCGAAGGAATCTTCGGACCAACTGGCGATTCTTTTCCAGGAGAAGGGGTTCTTCGGGGGGCGGCCTTAACGAGAGGAAAGGACTGTCTTTAAGAAGTGAAATCGAAGTGGGGCTCGGAAGTACGAGCGATCCTTGTGCTAGGATATCGGAGATATTCTAGATGAACAATGGAGGTCATTGTTGTAACCAAGCGTTCTCTTGAAGAACGTTAAAAAGGGGGAAATTAAATTACCCTGACGTGATGTCTTCGGAACGAGAACCGTTTCTTGACGAACGGGCTTGAAGATCAATGGCTGTTCTAATGTTGTTCTCTTTCTTAACAACAGGGGAGGGGGGGATAACCATTTCTTGTCGAACAAGCTCGACGAACAATGGCTGTTCCAAAGTTGGCGTAGGGGACAATGGGGGCGGCGGGACTTCGATGGGATGTCCCGGTGGCTCTTGGAAAAATATTTTATCTGCCCATAAGCTTAATTCAATCTGGCGAGATCGACGCATAGAGGCGAAAGGGGGATTGAACCTCCCTGATTAAACTTGGGGATGGGGGAAGGGGGCGATAACGCACCTTCTACTTTCTCTCACAGCATACACGTGGGGAAGCATGTGTTTCGACATGTGATAGGGGCTGAAGCATGGCGGCCTCAGACCATTCTATCCTAAAGATAATTATTTAATAAATAATATAATTGTAGTTTTTATATAATTTTAAGTGAAAAAATGGTGAAATACCTCTATTTTTTATATATAATATATAGAGTTTTGGTTACACAAAGTGCCGCAGTACCGCAAAAGATAGTGCAAATACCCACTTCTGCTGACCATACTTAGGGTTTGGGGTGGGTATATATATGTATATATATTATGGGGATAATACAAGTCGTTGCAGGAGTTGGTTTTCCCGTTTTCTAAGTGAGAATTTCAGTCTTAAAGATGGACCAAGAGAAGTTTGTTCAAAAGAACCTGATTCCAAATAGTTGATAGCTGTTGTCACAGAAAATCCTGGTACATCTTCTAGAAAACTCTCAAAATAATTTCACGTAAATCACAAGGCTCTCCTACGCTAACTGAAAAAGGATTGGGAAGGTTCAAGTGTTTCGAAAATTGGTCCGCACGAAATGTCCTCGGCGAAACTGCAGCAGCGTGTTCTCACTAAAATTCATATATCTCTGTCTATATCATGTTATCTCTGTCTTCTTGGTAGAGGATTGCCTTCCTTGTGCCGCCTTCTGTCTCTTTGATTCTAGTCTTCTTCTAATATCCCTTTCTCTTGCCTCTAAAAAACTCCTGTTTCTTGTCTCATTGCTCATTCGCGTCCAATTTCTCTTTCTTGTACTATATATATATATATATATATATATATATATATATATATATATATATATATATATATATATATATATATATATATATATATATATGAATCCAGCAAACCGCAAGAAACAGAAAAACAACATAATATTTCGTCGGACATGTTATTTCCTAATTCGCAAAAATTCCGCACAGGGATGGGATTCGAACCTTGCACACTGAAGAAGCGAGCAACCGCTTTGATCTTAATTACACCGTCCCTTAGACCACTCGGCTACGTGGAAGACAAAAAACTTCCGAATAAACAAGCTTTAAAGGTACACTTCAAAAAGTCGATCGGGATGATGAAAGAGAGAGAAATTATTATGGAATTCATAGCACAAAAGAGAGTTGAGGTAAACAGGCAGCGAATATACAATGTATAAATCTTTCATGAATGCGAAAGAATGATGATATGAATTCAGCACACCGCAAGAAACAGAAAAACAGGGAAATTTTCTTAGGAAATATTATTTCCTTGTTGTTGCGGTTTGCTGGATTCACTTCATCATTCTTTCGCGTTCATGGAAGATTTATATATATATATATATATATATACATATAAATATATATATATATATATATATATATATATATATTAATATATATAGTACAAGAGAAAGAAGAATTGGACACGAATGAGCAAATTAAACAAGAAACCGGAGTTTGTTTTTTTCTAAAGGCAAGAGAAAGGGACATTAGAAGAATCCAGAATCAAAGAGGGCAGATGGCGGCACAGTGAAGGCGACCCTTTGCCGAGAAGACAGAAATAACGCCAGAAGAAAAGACTTTTTGAAAATTCCTGTCCGGGACTCGAACCCGGGTCTGCTGATTGCCGGTCAGATGCTCTACCGCTAAGCTACCAGGCACAGTAACTATATTTTGCCCAAAGCGTTACCCCATCAAACCCAGTATCTCCCTAAGCTAGGAACCTCCAAGAAATTTTTATACCACATCCTCTTACCTGCTCACGATTTAAAGGCTCATTGTCCATGTCCCATACAAAAAAAGAGCAACTACAGGTTCTGCGGGTGATAATACAACCACCACAGGGCTACGTCATTTTTATTTTCCGCCTTTCAAATAAATTTAAAGAAAGAAAGAAAGATGCAGAAACCTTGTATAGCTGACTATAAATACATATAGTACAAGAGAAAGAAAAATGTATGCATAAATCTATGCATCACTTCAAGGCAAATGGCGAAAGGCGTTCGATTGTATGTGTCTTCGAGTAAGGGAAAATCTAGTACAAAGTTATTTTCTCGTATTGGTGGTCATGTTGCATAGAAATAATTTATTCTCGTTACAAAATAATAAATTGATTATATTTGAATGCTAATTTTATTTATATGTGATGGTATGCCCTTGAAGAACCAGCGTGAGAGGAAGCCCTCCGGGATGCCCATTTCATCCCCTTCGTTCCAAACCACGTGCGCTTTGTCGTGGGAAATTTATAATTATCGAGAAGGAAGCAGTCCCGCGCTAAGTCTCTCGACCCAGCTATATTTGCTTATTCGGGATGCACCTCGCTCTCCCTCCCCCGCGATAACGCCGAATTCTCGCCCCATGCCTCACAGGCATGTCTGTTTGCCCCGCGAGCAAACCAAACCCCATATCCTGAGGAAAACTTCGCTGTCTGATCCAACTTGTTATCTCAAAGTAAGTCTGCATAGCCTGACTTCGAGAATCCTCTGGGGACGGCCATGCCCTAAAGCTATCTAACAAAACAGCCACATGTCTATTTAATCCTGCGTTTGACATTCCTCGAGGCGATTGAGAGTCTGCCAGTCTTTCTGTTCAGAACGTTTTGTCTGTTCCCCGCGAAGTCTGGCAACTCCTGTTCGAGTCGTATCTCGTCGTTAAGGTCTCACCAGCAGATCGCCCTTCGTGAAGCTTTCGCCTCTATTCAGAGGAAACTTATTGATCCACCTTCTTCCCGGAGAACTGTGCGGCCCCCTTCATCTCGCATCCCCCTTCAAGACTCCTGTTCATTGTGTCTGAGAATCTCTGCTCTGCCGCACGACCGTCTCGTGTTTAAGATTCCATCTCTCTGGAGAAGAGAAAATCTCGTTTTTCAACAAGTACTCAAACCTCCATCTACGAGTTCTCCTCTTTAGGACCCACAGAAGTATCTCTTCGAAGACCTGTCCGTTAGTCTTCCTCCTCCGAACACCTCTAAGCTTCGGGGAAAAGTAATTCTGCGTTGTGATCCCCTGATTACACCCCCTGTCAATCATCACCTGCATCCCCTTTTGAATTGACTTAGCGCTCAAACTTAAATAATATCCATTGTTCGAGTTAACGATAATTTTGCACTTCCCACTTAGCTCTGTCCTATTGTAAACTTTCACGATCCAATTACTTATCCTTATTGAGCAATTTGTTCCCCTTTTGTATATATATATAAATATATATTAAATTATATTTGGGAGGTCTTGATCATTCTATACCCTTTGGACTGCAATTTGACAAGCCATTATATAAATCCCGGTCAATTGTAAACGTATTCCATAAAAATAATTGATCCAAAGCATATCGCAGACGGATTCGGGTCGGCTAACTGCCCGTGCTTGTGTATTCGCCCTTGCTCCAAGCAGGTCTTCACAGGCATACCTCGACAATATATATATATATATATATATATATATATATATACATATATTAATATATATATATATATATATATATATATATATATATATATATATATATATATATATATATATATATATATATATATATATATATATATATATATATATATATATATATATATATATATATATAAATATTCCTAGGAGTATTAACATTTATAGGAAAGCCCCGGAGGACATAGTTACAATAGTGACAATCCAAACCACGTCGCGGAGACATTTAATCAAAATTATACAATATTATGGAATATAAAATTTATTTATTTGTGATAAAGGCGTAAAAATGAGCATATATCTAGGATATTAAATTAATAAATGCCTTACAGCACGGCATTCCACACGGATGATATTGCTTGTTTAATTTGCCTGTTTTGTTTTCACGAAAAGAGAACAACTTTAGACATGGAAAATACTGTAGATTTACTCTATTTTAAAAAGGTTGTTTATAAAATTAAAGGTAAACGTAATAGGGAGTTGTCTATTAAAATGGTTTTAAGATTGGATGGTGAACAGTAAACAAACAGCTGTTGTAAATGGAAATAGTTCCTCGCCATAACCTTTGTTTTGTAATATCTATAAATGAGTTTAGAATCGACCTAAAGTGTAACATTTCAAAATTTGTTGATTCTATTACCATAAATTGAAAATTAATATCAACGTAATAAGTTGTTTACGCCCAAAGAATATCGAGATTTTTCGCTCGAAGCTTTATCTCGTTAGTAAAAGTTAAGTGAACAGAGGAGATGAATGAATGTTTGTGCATAAATTTTGTTCGTTTTTTAGACGTCAAACGTAAAGGATATAATTTTTACTCAACAATGTAGGAGTTAATTCCCAACCGAATTTCTTTTCGCGGCTCAGCGGTTAACCACGAAAAGAATTCGTGGCGGAAATTAACTCTTAAATTGTCTATACCGTTTTATAACACAATGGTAAGACAGCGAATTGCCGAGGAATCAGTTTGATGAAGCTACTTGAGCTTCATTTGGTTTGAAGTTAATTAGTGATGGCAAATGTAAAATGAGAATTAGATTAAGTGTTGACATCAACAGAATTGATTACTAAGTTGGCAAGTTAGAGGAATGAAAGACATTAGAGATATTGCTCTTCGAGCTTTCATTTCCCAGCTCCAGCTAAGCATGGGCCACAGGCTGCCCAAGCACCAAACAGCCTTCCAAAATCATAAAGCGACCACAATGTAACTTTTGCGGACCATTCAATAACACAAGGGGGCAGTTTTCATACGGAGGATACGAAACACTGTATAAGTGTACAATATAAAATCGGGAACAAAGAGTAAAAAAAGAGGAATAGATTTGTCATGAAAAATCACAGATGCAAGATATTAAATGTAGGTCATGACAATCAACAATGAATTTAATATATGAGCGTTCACATTTTTAATATAGTCAACATATAAAAAGAAAGAAATGTCATAATCTCAATTGATCTCAAAGTTTGAAAAATGTACAGTACGAGTATGATCACAAGGGCAAATCAAGTTCTAGGCTACAAAGATGGACATTTTGAGCATAATAAAAAGATATTATTCTTTCCTACAGCACTTGTAAGATCTCATTTAGATCTAACGGCACAATTTTGGTGGAACATATTCGAAATGGCATTGCAATATTGTAACGCGTCCAAGTAATGAAAGACGAAATTGACTGTTGGACTGGGAAATAGATCGCAATTGGGATTGATTGTTGCCCACCAATTTCCTTTTACAGGAAGATTGGTATATACTTGGAAAAATATAACATTAATTTAGGTGAACTAGATAACCGAGTGATGATCACACATAACCGTTACAAACTAGCAACCAAGGAATTTAACAATGTAATAGCACAAATTTTTGATTTCTAAAAAACACACAAATTGAATAACTTGCCTATTAATGTCCTTGGAATCACTTCATTCAATGTTTTTAAAGAATACAATTAATAAATATTGCTATCTCTTTTGACTTTGCATCACTTCTAATTTGCACCCTTTTACTTCTCTCTTGAACTTGCCTCGAGTAGATTTTAGGGGCTTCGCTGATTCTTAGCTGTGACATACGCGTCACGATCCTCATCTCCTCGAATTCATCATTTACATGATTAGAAAAATATATTTCTATAATTAAGCTATTTAAGAATGCGTTGTTTTTCTCTTACCGATGAGACTAGCACGTCAAACGTGACAGTGATTTCAGAATATAAAATAAGATTACTTTGTAAGAGAATCCTTCCAGCGAGACCTTCTAGTACATTAATGTATGCACGCAAGCAACCTCAAGCAGCAGTAACACCGCGAGCGTGATGGTTTCATAAATCAGAACTGAAACAAAAATGGGAGGTGAGCCTTCCGTGCTTTATGTTGTCTATACGTTCAACAACTCTTCGAGCATGAAGTCAATGCTCTTAATCAACATGAGTAACGGTACCGATGCATGCACCTGCCTAACGACAAGCGCAATTCCATTGGTGCGCGCGTAAACCAGTGTTGTGTCATATTTTTCCCCGACACCAACTTCACTGCTCGCACTCGCCTCTAGCATCAATTCACATTTTACTCCATTCCTGTAGTGCCGAATCTGACGTGAAATCTAACTAATCTTCTGTCGGCACGCGCTTCATCCCTATCCTGAGCTCCAAACAACCAAATCCAGAATGTTTGAAGTAAATTTCTGTTGCTAAGTGGCTTCAATTCAGTAACAAACTGGATGGCATCATACCAGCTGTCGAAGATATTGCTCAGGACGTCAAGGTTTAGAATTTCACACCTCATCAGAATTCTCAATCTCACTTAATTCCCGATCATTGGCTGCATCTGGCTGCATCACTAACGCAACCTTGCAGACCTCTTCTCTCTGAAAATTTTTTTTTGTAACATCGACTCTGAAAATGAGCTCCTTCCTGCAACTTTCGTTCTGTAAAACACAATCGGCCCACTTTCGCATTTGCGATGAGGTGATTGCATGGTTAAACACCTGCCTTTCGTGTGCGATTCTGTTACGGGAATTAAATTCTTCGTTAATAGCAGTTAGACCATCTCCATCATCACTATATCATATATCAATTTAAGGGGAAATTAGTACAAAATAATTTTGGGAAAAAAACATCTGGTGAGTGTCACAAGGTGTTGAAAAAGTAATTACGAATTTTACTGGTCTGGATTATAAGATAAAAAATAGGAAGTGGCCATGGTTAGATGTTAAAAAACAAAGTCCCGATCTAGTTTATCATATTTTCTATCCAGCATTGTTTTGTCCTTATTTAATTTTTTGTTTAGACGTTAAAGAAAAAAATATTTGTCATTGTTTTTTGTATGAGTTTCAATGGTTAATACTGTTACACAGCAATTAATAGGATTTATGAATTAGGTACTCTTGTAGTGGAAAATCGTAAATGCTACATGCGTTTTAGAAGGTCTAACGTATAAAGTAATAAACACATAATAAACACATGGTCGTTATCCTCTCTTTATCGGAAACGTAATGAAAGACAGCCTTGACAAAGCCTCAGAGACTTAACGTAAAAAATGTCTGATGGTCAACTATCAATGAACATTACTTGAAACGTTTATTGCCAGCAACCTGATCCTGTGAACGAAAAATGACACCTGCCGTGATCAGCTTTGATAAACAGAAAGGCTGTTTTTCTCAATCTTTAAAATACAACGATTCACTCTGCAAGACAAACCCAGCGAAAGAAAAGGATAGGATATTTTTACATCCGGTAGGGCTGCAGTCAGTGATAATAATACTGGTTACATTATTGATAAATTGGTTAATTCCTCTTTACTGACATCTGTTTTTGGTTCCTTATGAAAAAGGTAATTAATTTACGTTCATCCTAATATGTTGCTACATTAATCATGGTGTCTCAACCTGTCCATCATATTCAAAACTTTGAACATACGTTAGTACAATGGGGTGTTTGGAAACCCCATTTTTTAAAAATTTCCCACCTTTTCTAGATATTAACTAATATCCGTTTTCTCCTAAGTAACTTCAGGAATTTGTGAGTTGAGCGCGCTCGAAAATAGGTAGGGTCCTGCGGCAACTCTTGTGAGAATTAGATAACATTTCTTAAGGTGGGACAAGCAAATACTTGACGCTGCTATCCAGATATTTGCTAAGTTTTATAAATATTAATTTAGCTTGGCTATTTTTCACAGGAACTATAATTTGTGTACGTACATATTTAATTTAGAATATAAAACTGTATTTACTCTATTGAAGGTTTATAATGAAATGGTCCGCTTAATCAAAAATTATTAAAGAATGGTTACTTTTCAAAGGGAATATAATTTATGTACATTTAAATTTTGGGCCTTATTTTGATTATATTCTTGCCTTTACAGATACAAAATAGCTGATATCAAAAAAGAATTTGTTATGCAAAGCTGACGTTGCAAGTAATACAGAAGAGGAAAGTGACAGTGAGAAATATCATATTCTGGAGGATGAACATATGTCTCACTCTGATTGCTATGATTTGGAGACTGATTATAATCAACCATATTAACCCCAACGAAAACAAGTCAAACAGGGAAGGTGACTAGAAAAAGACAGAAAAAACGTGGTGCGAGTGTAAATTACCCAGTGTTTTAGTTTTTACTCGCAGTCATAATGTATTTTGGAGGAGACAAGGCATAAAATGGCCAGCCCTAATTGCGCAGTCTCCTACTGAATTTGGTACCTCTTTATTACTACAGAAATATAAGATTTATTGGCTGAAAATAAAGCCAGGAATACTGAAAATGTGGAAATGAAAGTCTTCTTGGCTTAGTACGTTTAGCCAGGTTTTTATCCCTACAGATTGAAAGTTGATAATTTATTGAATGCCAATAGCACTATAGAGAAGTATACAGATTGACAATATTAGTACATCACTTCGGTTTCCTCTTATGATGTATGAGATTATATAACAAAGTAACACGCCCTGCAAGAAAGAAAGTGAAAAGACTGCCCCAATTACAGACCTCCTTCAGATGTTTGTTGATAACCGTCTGAAAAATTATTCCCCATCAATGCTTGCAACCTTCAAGGGCAAATGCCAATTCAGGCAGCAAATACCGAGAAAACAATCAAATTAAGGAAAAAGAATACAAACGCGGGCTGATGTAAAAAATATTATGTATGTAAAATTCAAATATATGCAGGAAAATATTCAAATGGCTCATTCAAGGCAGACACTTCGGCCATTGGTGTGGTCTCTAGTCTTACCCAAGAGATCTCAGTATCAGGTAGAAATGTCACGTTTGGCAACTATATACTACTTTCTCGATAGTATAAATGTAGCTTAATCTCCATAATTTGAATGGGATGGAAACACTTTGAAAAACAAAGTCTGCTGACCCAAAAGTCACGGGCTCTCACCTATTCTGATTTATGACATTACGAATTTCAAAACTTACGTTAATTCCTGGAATAACTTTCAGAGGACCTTGGCATTCTAGCATTAAAAAGGGAATGTTGAACAACATAAGGGTTTCCAATTTCCTAACAATCGGCCAAATAGTTATGATGTTATTACTAAAACAAAATAATTCCTAGGCTAACCTTGGTAAGACTGTGACAATTATATCATTGGGAAGTAAATGTTAAAAAACAGAAGGGTTTGAAATTTCGTTAGAATCGGCCAAATAGTTACAATGTTATTAAAAAAAAGAAGCAAAACGGGACCGACCAACCGACATAGTGAGATGTAAAGTCGCCCGCGACTAGACTCGCTCGCTCCGAACAAGGGGGCAATTCCTAAGGATTCTTAGAGACAAAGAATATTTGTAATTATGACACTATGTTTGGTTTCACAGACAAAATTACACTAATGTAATAGATCCAGTTAAGTAAGAAGAAGAAAAAATTTCTCTCCAGCACCATGCATTATGATTATCAAAAATTCCCCAAATCCTGGCAATAAAAGAAATCTAAAATTATCACATTCTACAATGCAACTAAAAGAAACGATATTGTCGATCAGATGGCAGCTATGTATGGCATTTCAAGTAACAGCTATCTTGCCACATGTATGTTTTCTATAATCTGAACATCTTGAAAATAAATTCAAAAGTCCTATACTTATAGCGCCACACCACTCAGGAAAAGGTAAAAACCCGCAATTTCATCAAAGAAGGTAGCTATGCAACTTATAGATGACCCTGAAAGGGACAATGAAAAATATACTTCCGAAAATAGAATCTCAGGGAAGGAAGTAAAAGAATGTTACCAGCATGGCCAACGTCCTGCCCCAGGTCATACGATGGTAAAGTGAATAGAGTGTGTACCGAGGTTGGTAGAGATGCATCTAAAGAACACTTCTAAACGCTTGTCAGTTGCATTGAAGTTTAAAGTACAATATCTGGTGATGAATCAGAGTGATGAGGATGTTATCAAAAGTAAGATTAATGGTGTTATATATGTATATGGTTTTGGAATATAGTTTTGTAAAAGGATATGCTATAATGAGTTAGGATAAATTTTATTTTCTGGAAGGGTTATGCCACAGGGATCCCAAGACAACATTAAGTTGGTTTTGCAATTAAAAAGAATGCCAAATCACTTGAGTTTCAACAATGTCTAACTATAATTATTCCTCACGCTTTTCCTACCAACGTAAAATAACATTGGTGAATACTAAAAACTAAACTCATTAACGCCGCCAAAGAATTGATTGGAATGAGGAAGAAGAAAAATAGAGATTGGTTTGATCAAAATGACTCAAGATAAAAAAACTATTGGATGATATCCGTAAGGCTCTGTTTGAACAGCTAAACGACAAGAACTCCGTCTCCAAGAGGAATAAACTTCGTGACCTCAAAGTTCGTGTTCAGTTAGCAGCGCGCAAAATGAAAAATAATAACTGGTGCCTGAGAAAATCTAGTGAACTACAAATCTTATTTGAACGAAATGATATGAGAGTATTTTTCGACCAAACAAAAGCAATATTTGGTCCTAAGTCATATGGTCTGGCTCCTCTCCGTAGTAGTGATAGCTTACAGTTGCTAAAAAGCAATGAAGTATTTCTGGCGCACTGGAAGGAACACTTTCAAGAACTTTTAAATAAAAACCCAGTTATTGACTGGGATGTTTTGTAACAAAACTCCCAACACACAATAAATTATCCTTTGAGCGCAATCCCAACTCTAGAGGAAGTAAGGAAGGCTATTAATTCCATGAAAAATAATTAGGCCGCCGGGCCGGACAAAATACCTGCCGAAATATTAAAAAAACGGCGGCCCATTTTTTACTTCATATCTCTACCAAAACATTGTCAAAATTTGGATAAATGAAGAAATCCCAGATGATTTTAGGGATGGAATAATCGTGACGATCTACAAGAGAACAGGTGACCAGTCCCTCTGTGTAATCATAGAGGGATCATATTGTTATCAACCGCTAGTAAATCTTAGCTCGAATTTTGGCAAATCATCTAACTCCTTTAGCTGAGAGTGTTCTTCCTGAATCACAGTGAGGCTTCAGGCCGTTTCGTGGGACAACTGACATGATCTTTCCCGCTAGACAGATTCAGGAAAAATGTGAACAAAATCAACCAATTTTACGCCCTTTATAGACTTTACGAAAGCCTTTGATAATATAGGGCGTATAGAGCGTAAACTTTTATGCGAAATCCTGTCTAGATTTGGATGCCTTCAAAAATTTATCTCATTCATGCGTCTTTTGCACGATGACATAAGCGTGTCAATTATGGCGAACGGTAGCTCAACGGACTCTCTGAATGTCAACTAGGGAGTTAAACAAGGCTATCTAGCCGCACCAACACTGTTCTTATTATTTATTGCCGCTGTTTTGTTGTTTATCCAAGACAACCTTCCTCCAGGTATTTCAATCAACTATAGATTTGAAGGAAGAATTTGTAATCTTAGCCTTCTTACAGCTAGGACTAAAATAGAGGATGCCTCGATTCTCGAAATTCAATCTGCAGATGATAATGCAGTCGGTACTCTTAATGCGGAGGACATACAAAAAATTATATCAGCCTTTGCGAATGGCTACTCCGGGTCGGTCTGTCAATTATTATTCAGAAAACTCAAGTCTTGCACCAACCAGCTCCAATCAATCCAGGTAATCCTCAATTATCACCTGCACCAAATATTCCAGGTAATCCTCAATTGCCAGCCCCTAATATTCAAATTAATCGGGAAACTCTAGAATGTGTTGAAATATTTGCCCATTTGGGTAGTCATTTGTCAGCGGACGCAGGTATTGATGCTGAAATCCAATAAAAGCTAAGTTGCGCCAGGTCTGAGTTTGGTAAATTGCGAAATCGCGTTTTTGAAGCCAGAGACCTACGTCTAGAAACGAAAGTTAAAGTTTACAAGGCGATAGTTTTGCCATCACTATTATATGGATCAGAAACCTGGACTACTTACCGTCAAAACATCAAGGCCTTGGAAAGATTTCTACAACGTTCCTTGCGCAGTATACTGAAGTTAACCTGGGAAGACTGTCGCACCAGCCTGAGTGTACTGGATGAAGCAAATAGTACAAGCATTGAATCCATCATAATAAAAAAAAACAGTTAAGATGGTATGGCCATGTGGTCAGAATGTCGAAGGAGCGCTTACCGAAGCATATATTTTACTCAGAAACAAGCTTTGGAAATAGATGGTAAGGTAGATATAAGAAAAGGTATAAAGATTCTCTCAAAGACAACCTTTGAGGTTATTTAATCGCTTCCATTAATCTTTAATCTGATCCCTGTAAACACTAAGTATCCGTTTGCAACCTTTTTCACTTGCATATATGTTTTATATCTCTTGAAATTATTAAAGATTATTTTGGTACCCTGCGTTTCATCGCCTAAAAGTCCCGCAGCCTTCTTCATTAGACTGAAAGTCAATTGCACTCAATTCTGTAAATAAATCCTTCCACGCACTCGCATTGAGAAACCCCATTCCCGTATCGTCCTCCTCGTCTGCCGCTGCTGAGAGACGAACGAAGGCTACTCAATTAACCTTGACCACTCATTCCGTCTGAATATAATATATATATATATATATATATATATATATATATATATATATATATATATATTGTCGTGGTATGACATTACATTATATCAATACCATATTATATCTATGGGAGAGGACCACTAGCTTGAAAGCGAACCGACAAAAGGGACGGAAAACCACGCGTTCAGACGGGCTGAGTAACAAGAGAGTGCAACGACGTCAGGCAAATTATGGACAATGGCAAAGTTCAAGGTTATTTAAAGAGACTTGTAAAAAATAGAATTTTATTTACACAAAAAAATTAATAAGAGAAATGAAGGGTAAAATTACCTCAGAGAATTAACGGGCAAAAATCACATTAATAAACGAAGGAGGGGAAGATTAACTCAATTGGGTTACTGAAGGGAGGAGGGGGGTTGGCTTACGGATGTCTTCTGCTCTTGAGGTGAGGCAGCTCGAACTTCAAAGCGGGAGGTTGGAGTGATGACGCTTCTCCAAAAGCATAGGAGGGGGGGGGGTAACTTCCGGTCCAGGAGAGAGTATTTCGGCTACCCGAAATGAGTTGGGCTTCGACAGGAGTTGATGAAAGAAGTCGGGAAAATCAATCGGGGAGATCTTTCAGTGGAATTACCTCCTGGCTGGGGCTAATTCCAAATACACAAAATATTCCAGCTGTCATTTGCTTTGTTGCTAGCACTTGACTTGGAACCATGGGGAAATCTTCTCGGTTCTGGCGAGACTTCTCAACTCTGTGTGTCTTCCGGGGAGTCGAGCGTTATTTATATCCGAGGCTCTCCCACGAGTTGGGGGTTAGCGGAAAACAGCTCTACTCTCGAAGGGCCTCGAATCTTCTGGCAGAGCTATTTTAGCCAGCATAAAGGTAAATCATGGGCTACCGCTTGTAGAAGCTGGGGGGGGGGGGGGTAGGCTTACCACTTTCGTCCTAGCCGGTCCATTTGCTGCACATGGGAGTTCCTTTCTGCTAAAGATCTTCCACGTGCGGATCCCCTCATATATATATATATATATATATATATATATATATATATATATATATATACATATATGCTGGTCATCCTACGACATTCTACAATATATAGATTCAAAATATATTCATTTTAATATCAAATTTATTTTTAGATTTTATTATTAAAAAATATATTCAGTGTTGCTCCTCTGTAAGTTTGCATAGTATATACAGATATGTTGTAATTATATAGCTGAATTTCTTAATATTTTTCATTGTAGCCCAAGCCAGTTAGGGTCATATTCAACAGTGAAATTTATGTTAGGATGTTGATTGTTTAAATAATTATGGAATTGAAGGACATGCTCTTTTTCTTTGAAAAGTACAAAGCAATCGTCGACATACTGTTTATAAATGACGGGTTTAAATGATTGTGGTCAGTTTTCCATCCAGCGTTTTTCATGATAAAATAAGAATTATTTAAACAATCAATATCCGAACATAAATTTCACTGTTAAAAATGAATTTAATGACGAATTTTCATTTTTGCACGTACATGTTACCCGTATTAATAATCAATTTTCTGTATAACGCAAACCTAGCACCACATTACTTGTCACTAATTTCTTAAGTTTTATTTTCCTTAAATTTAGGTATTCTTCCGTTTCTTGTAGACTTTTCCGTGCCTACAAAATATGCTCAAACTGGGCTTTGTTCCACCAAGGACTTGTTTACCTTAGAAAGTTTTGTCAATTTAATTTGCGTCCTTCCCAAGTTCTTGACAAATTTACCAAAGTTTTTTTAGCTAAATTATATAATAGCTCAAATGACAATATTAAACCTGAGAAAATGCCTTTTTATTTAAAAATATCTTACATTGGGCCTATTACATCAAAATAAATAAATGAATTATAGTGGGTATTAGTTAAGAAATACCCCGAATGTCAGTTGTTATTTTTTCCCATCAACGGTATATCTATTAATATTTCTCAACCATAAACAAAAACTTTCGAAAATGCTTCGGTCCTCATTGGTTTACCAATTATTGTGTGCGGGTTTCCAGGCTTGCTACGTGAGTAAAACCACTTTTCAACTCCAATTAAGGATTTGTAAGCATCCAGGTTTCTCCCACTATAATAACAGACCATTAACTACGCCTCAATTTTCTTTCATTCTAGACCATTCAATGTCTTGGATTCTCTATTTGGATTCTAGTCCTAATAGTCATGATCTAGATATTCTGGAGACATTATATATTTCTAAACTCACTCCTAAACTTAACTACCAACAATCTTCAACTCTCTTATAAATCATTTGAAATACAACCAACTTTTCCCCTCATAAACTACCAACTAACTTGCCACCAACATTTATTTAAGTCAAATCTTCCCACACTCAGCTCAGCAACACCATCCTATACAGAGACCTCTGCCTGGTAAACCAATTTTCTAATTCTCATAAATTTACTTATTTAATTGATTTTTGGTTTAGTGTTTGTGTTGCCTTTCTTTTCCTAAAAAAATAGGACTTTTTTCTAATTTTGTCCAAGTAACTTTGTTATATTTTAAATTTGGTTTTAATAGTTATTCTATTTTTTAAAATTGACAGAATACTCTGTTGAGGATGTACACAGCCGATGTACGAAACGTTCAGATATGTCTATTAAATGCTGCAATTCGTCGTGTTGGCTTTACTCTTCGTATTGCGCTTGCGTTTCCAGAAGGAATCGCCCCATTAACTCGATTGTTTATATATATATATATATATATATATATATATATATATATATATATATATATATATATATATATCAATTTTACTTTGGAAAGTCCCAACTGGCGAATGCAGTATTTAGTATCTGGTAGGAGATTAAAGATCAATTGAGGAAGATCCGTTTTATTTTTTACAACCAATTTGAATTTTCGCCTTGAGTTTTCACCTTTCTTAAAGCATCTTCAGACGGAAGTATTCGTTCTTGCTGAGGCTGCGTTGAGTTGTTGTATTCTCTTGGTTTTACCTCCTTTACCGGTGAGGTAGCTCATTAGTGGTCGTGACCAACGAAGAATGAAATTACTTTTCATTCTTTGGTGCTTTTATAGATCAAATTCAGACTACCATTTTCCTTTAGAAAAAAAGGTGAAGTAATCGTTCGGAACTGGTGCGTTGGGTGTTAAGTTTAGGGCCCATCTCTTTAATGAGAAGAGCCTCCAGTATTATTGAGCAGGGAAGGTCACTATTTATTCTGAGTATGGTAGTGTTTTCGACCAGAGTTGCTCTTGCAATTTGTGCGTTATGCTTTTCTTTGTGATGTGTTTTTATTCCTTCTTCTTGCAAATGCATCGTTAAGCACCGGCTCATGGTAGTAGTGGTCATACCTATATATTGATTATTTGGAAGAGGTTTGAAGTCGTCATAGGGGCATTGAAATTTGTGTTTTACATTTATAGCATTTAAGATCGATTGCTTTTCGCAGAGGTTGTTTTTCATTAATAAGTTGCTTAGTTTTGTGTTTTTATAATAAATTCGTAAGGATAATTTGTTATTTTCTTTGTGTAAGGGCAAACGCGGAATCCAGTTCACACGGCACTATAATACTTTCCCAAAGGTCGCTATAATATTTATTCAGAAAGAAACCAAGTTCACTTCGAGGCAGCCAAAAGGTCGCGCCACTAGGCTACACTAAGTAGGTTACTGTTAGTTACCAGGTGGGTCTTAGAGTATCAGCGAGGGAAAAAAATGAAACAAGAAAAATTATAACCTTATAATTTAAAGCGAGGAGATTCTTGATTACAAATACGAAATATATCTATTAAATAACAAAAATAAGATTTATAACAGATCAATGTCACATCGGCCACAAGCGACTCAAGTCGCCATATAAAAAGGGAGGACCCTTTCAAAGAATTTACGTCGTATAAAGAAAGCGGGAAATGATAGGCTTCACTCCTCGGATACGAGGTACACACGGAATAACCCCCTCCCCTTCTTACGCCATTTCTTACGATGCGGAGGGAGACTCGAGACTTACTCGGAGGCTTAGTAAGGGCGCAAGATGAAAGAACTATTCCAAAGTATCTGATACTGAAGCAGTAGAGGATGGAACTAATGGAATTGAAGATGATCCCAGGGATGAGGGATTCCAAAGGTGGCACGGCAGAGCAACCGACGTACCCCACGGGGATAATCTTGAGTGACGAAATTCCAAAAGCGGAAGGTGGTAGCGTGACAAAAAAGGGTAAGGAGGGGGGGAGCGAAAACGAGCCCACGGTTTTCAGACTTCCCAATGGGGAACTGTCAAACGTCCAAGATTAGCAGCACACGTACAGCAGGTTGGAATATCAGCGTCAAAACTAGTAGGAGATAAAGCAAGGGTCCTCGCAGTACGGACTTGAACGGGTTCTCTTCTTTCGAGAGAAGGAAGCGTCCTTTTATACGGGTGGACGTGACCAGCGTGATGTAATAGCCTCATGCACGCGCCACTTTTCTGAGATGACTATCGAGCGTGAGCGGGGCATCGACCAACGGTACAGGGCTCAGAGGCAAGAAAATGACTTCATATGGGGGCCCGAACTTTGTCACCCTTACACTTTGATAGTGTTACTTTTATGATATCATGTAGTATTCTTTCGTCAGTTTTGTAAGCATCCGTCATTTAGTCCTTGTAGTAGAGTAGTATTAGTTTACTTTTCCTCTTCCCCCCTTTATCTCAAACATGAAGTTGAGAATTTTCTTCTGTAATTTGTCGAATTCTCTGTTTGAGTAGCCATTATTGATCAGGATCTGTTTGGATCTTCAAAATTCTTCATCAAATGCGGTCCACGTTGAGTAGTTATTGATGGCTCTTCTTAGGTATGAGCTCATTACCGATTTTTTTATAGTTCTCGGTACACTTACTGTCCCTTTTCGATAGACAGGGGTAGTATATTTTCCGTCGCTGTTTTGTTTTACATCTACCTCCAGGAAGGGAATACGGCGACTTACACTTAATTCGTAGGTTAATAGATGGGCCACATACTTAACACCCAACACACTAGTCTCGAACGAGTACATCACCTTTTCTGCTAAAGGAACATGGTACTCCGACTTTGACCTATAAAAGCACCAAGAACGCCTGACCTTTAGGAGAAGAAAGAAGATCGGACAATTACAAGGGCATTTTTGAACATTGATCTTTACGGAAGAAATCCAACTCTCTCTAACTCCATATTTTCCTCCACAAGGGGGCCTAAAAAAAGGATTTATATCAGGTGTTCATAATTAATACTATGGCTACCTAAACTCATCACCACCTCCGCTCTCGCCTGCTAAAGCGTAGCCGTGTGTACTGCCATTCATAACGTAGTTCAAACTATGCCTGTCGCTTGACAAGGCATAATTTGAGGCGGTTGGAAAAGCAGAGTGGTGGACTAGCCCACTGTGAAACCTTCCATCATAGGCACCCTGAATAAGAGGCGAAGCTGCAATCAAAAGGGAAGAGTTCTCTATATCTCTGATGGACCGGCAGTGATCATAGAGGGACATAAAACCGTCTCTATGTGAGCTGGAAGCAGCTTCCATACCCAAACCCCAGAAGAGACGGCACCCCGGGAGGTGGTAGTTAATTCAATCACCACCCCTGAACAAGTCTGCCATGAATAATCCTTCTGGAGGGCCTCCCCGGGTCCATCATCTTTATCCAGGCAGATATACCGACTACACTAAAGATTGTGAGGGTGGGAGGATTATTCAAATTTTTCCTTTTCAGACATTTAACATACCTTTATCTCAGGAGAAACAATAGGTACAAAAAAAAGTAGAAGAAGACTCTAATGAGCCAAAATGGACGACCGTGAAGTAGCGAATATGGTCCCCCTTCGCATTCTTCCTGGCTGGGAGAAACCATCTCGCTAATTGGCACCTAGGAGTATCTACGCTGATATAGAGGTCATAACCCTTAGACTAAAAGACCAGCACAACAGTTATATGACGCTATGCGATACAGAAAAGGACCTAAATCTCCTCCTGAGCGAAAATGCAGCAAAGAAATTGGAAAAGATCGGACTCGCACCTCGGAGTCCTCCGGACGTATTATGGAAAAGATCCGTGATCTTCACATGACTTGACCCCTAGGTCGGTGAGCATCAAGAAAGTACTCGAAAAAAAACAAAATTGGGCAAAGATAGAAGAGATAATTAAATTTAAAAAGCAAGATGGAAAAGAGCACAACCATATCTTCAAAGTAATATTTAGATTTACAGAGATGTCAAAAAAAGTCTCGAAACGGGGACTGCTTGCCTTCTACAATAAAATCTCAACTGATCAAATCGAGAGAGAGATATTTGTCTCTGTGTAAGTATGCTTTACATGCTACGCCCTCGACAGATCCGACCAAAGACTGCAATTACAAAGGGAATGCATGCTTCGAATGCGAAGCTAAGAGCGCAGGTGGAACCAATGCAGGATCACGGTAAAGAAATGCTTAAACTGTGGAAATGAAAACAGAACGCTGGCTATGTCTTGCCCAATAAAGAAGCAGCTCATACGGAAAAAAACTCGAAATAACACAGAAAAAGAAAGTAGGAAAACTACCTCCTACGCAGCAGCAAGGCAATTGGAAAAACCCCAACACCACCACACGGACCACAACGGTGAACATACGAGATGTGGTCAATAAGTTTTGCGAATTGGTAGGGCAAAACAGAGGAAGGGGGATGGCTGTTTGTGGGGGTCTTAGGACAATTTATGACAAGTCATGACCTGCAGCCGCACGCTCCTTCCTCGTCTATTTAAGAACTAGTAACTGATCGCAGATCGTCAGTCACAAATTTTCCAACAATGGAAAAGGTTGAGCAGCGCGCAGTGATCCAATTTTTGCAAGAATGCAAAAGAGATCCATGAACGCATGGTTGCAGTGTACACCGACACCGCCCCTTCCTATGCAACCATTGCTCGCTGGAATAGGGAGTTCCACCATGGTCGTGAGTCTCCTGAAGATGACGCCCCGTCCAGGATGCCCGTCAGACGTGAGCAACGAGGACAATGTGGAGAGGATGATCCTCGAAAATCGACAGGTGAAGGTCGAAAAAATTGAGCGAGAACTTGGAATATCACACGGAAGTGTTATCAACATTATCCGCGACAATTTGGCCATGGCCAAGGTCTCTGCCCGTTGTGTCCCTAGAAACCTCACGCTCCCTGATCGTCTTCAAAGTCGTCAAAGTCCACAAGGCCAGAGTTGTACATGCTGCCCTGCGCGAGTGCGGATCGAGGAGCTCAACCATCCCTCCTACAGTCCAGATCTGGCCTCTAGCGACTACTTTTTATTCCGTCAGCTTAATGCTGCACTGCATGGACGCCGGTTTTAGGACGATGAAGATGTCCAGCTCACCGTCCAGGAGTGGATTGAACAGCAGTCGGGAGATTTCTGGTGTTCGGGAATTCGAAGCCTCAGGGACAAGTGGCGCAAGTGCATTGAAGTCGAGGGTAGTTATATTGCAAAACTTATTGAATGCCCTTCGTGTATATATTGGTGATGGAGTCGTTCCTTGGAAACCATATTTGTAGTAGAAATATGAACACATATGCGTTGTTTACGAACATTTAATTTTAGTATACTCTCTTCTGCCTTCTCTTCTCTGGATTAAAAAATTCTTGAATCACTTTACATTGAACAAATAAACCCGGAACTCAATGATTATTCATCATTCCTCAAATTATTCACTATATAGACAAACGTACAACCAACCTCAGCCCCTTTAATAGTTTTCTTCCTGACAAATTCTGTCTGTAATATCAATTGATACTCCCAGCTACATCGAAATAAGGTTACTGCTCGTGCCGAGAAATTTGTATTTTAGTTTGTCCCATTTATATCCGAATGATCTAGTTTACAAATGACTTTTCTTTAATTTAATCTTTTAATCGTTCTCTTTGGCCCCTTCTTATTGATTATTTAATATTAAACTTTCGTGCGTTAGTTTACTCATATTAATTTAACGTTCAATCACTCACAGACGGACTTCATACGAAACGGACCTCTTCTCAAGCTCTGAGGAAGGTTTTCACCGGCAAAGGCGGGAAAGAAAAGGGTAAGCCAAGCCAAAAACGTGAACTTGCCCGCACTTTTTTCCCCACGGGACTCCAGAAACGAAGATTATTTACGGAGACACACATAGCCGACCCATGTCCGGCTAATCACCCACGCGGCCCCCCTATCGGGGCAAGGGAGCGGAAGTGATAGGAACTGCCATTCATCTAGTCTCGCTCCAACTATTTCGGTCTACTTTGATAGACATAATTGGGGACGTAAAGGAAAGCAGGTTTGAGGATTAGCCCACTGTGGAACTCTACGGAAGAGACCACCCGGTTACGAGGCGATGCTGAAAGCTTTGGGGAAGAGTTCGCTCTAATCTTTAATGGTAGTTTCCAGCCAAGATCACAGAGGGACATACAACCGTCCCTGTGTAAGTTGGAAGCAGCATCGATAACCAAACCCCAGACGAGACGGCACCCCTGGGCGGTGGTAGTTAATTCTATCACCACCCATCATTCAGTCCGTCACTTTTTACCCGTCTGAGGGGCCTCCCCGGGCTTGCTCACCATCATTCATCCATCCCATCTTGCAGTTCATGTTCATGGAAACTTGCTTGCAACGAGAAAGGGGCAGCACTTAAAACCCTTCTAAAAAGAAGGAATCGGACCCTAAAAAAAGGAAAATACAGAGAGGAACATCCAGAACCAACTTGAAGGAATCAGCAACTCAACCGCAATTGACGACCGAGAAGGAGCGAAGAGGGTTCCCCTTCGCTTCCTCCCTGGCTGGGAGAAACCCGTCCGGAAACAGACACTTAAGTGCATATATGCGGATATAGGAATGGTCTTCCTACGGCATAAATACCAATACAAGGGCTACGTGGCGCTATGCGACACGGAGAAAGATCTCGATCACCTTTTGAGCGAGGGGGCGGCCAAGAAACTGGGCAAAATAGGACTAGCCCACCGGACGCCACCTGACGTCCAAACAAAGAGGTCTGTAATATGCGGGCGTTTTGACCCATGGGTAGGCGAACATACAGCCCAAGAAATAAAAGAAAAGCTCGGAAGAGAGCAAAAATGGGTGAAATTCGAAGAAGTAATAAAGTTGAGGGACCAGAATGGAGAGGATGACAGCCACGTGTTAAAAGTGATCTTCAGTTCGACAGAGACCACAAAGAAAGCCACAGAACAAGGACTCCTAGCATTTTACACGAAGATCTCCCACGAACAGATAAAAAGGGAAACGTTCGTTTCAGTACAAATGTGCTTCACATGCTACGCGCTAGACAAGCACCCAACGAAGAAGTGTACCTTCAAAGGTAAAGCTTGCTTTGAATGCTCAAGTCAGGATCACAGATGGGACAAATGCAGAAGCACAGAGAAAAAATGCTTAAACTGTGGAAATGGACATAGGACTCTGACCATGTCATGCCCAGTAAAAAAGCAACTCATCAGGAAGAAGAAGGCCGATATCATCGCAGAGAAAGAAAGGAGAAAAAATACGACTTACCTTGCAACAACTGCTAACGGAGGCATCTCTGCATCCACCGCGCATACCACAACGGTCAATATTGAGGGCACCATGAGACCCGACTTAATACTGTGCATAATGCATGCACACTTTGTCAACATGGCGAGTCCAGGCTCTTATGCAACTGAACTTAACATCATGCTTGAGAAAAACGGGCTAAAAAAATGGGGTTCCCGGAGAACCCACCCTAGAATGAGTTATAAGAAAATGATTATGACTCCAAAGGAAACCAATAGTAAATAGAGGAAAAAGAAGACAAAAATGAAATGGATACCGAATCAGAGGAAGAAAGCACAAAAGTGACCTCAGAAAACCAAAAAACAAAAATGACCACTCAACACTTCAACATCAAAATATACGGATCTCATGCTTACTTCATTCCTAAGCAATACAAGCAAAAGGAAATAGTAGACGGACTTGTCAAGGGTAAATTCAGATGGGAATAAAAAGCAGACGCGGACGAAACCGAAGTTCACAACGCACTAAAACAGGGCATATTATTCATCGCCCCTAAATCATGCAGTAACATCTCATGCGGTGAATTCAAAAAGAAGAGAAATGGGCGCACTCGATCCCCAGGCCGTCGAGGAAAAGTAAAGTCAGGTAGAGAGAACAAGCAATAATAACAATAATGGACGTGTTTCAACGAAAGCTTAAAATATTCACCCTGAATGTTAACGGCTGGAAAGAAAAATGCCTAATCTACTCCAACATAGTAAGAAAGGAAGATCCGGACATAATCATCTTAACTGAACATAGCCTATCCACAGATACAGAAACAATAAAAATCTCCAACTATAAAATATTAACAACAAACCACTCACAGTCAAGGTACGACGGGGTTGCTGTAGGCATTAAAAAAGGCATACCCGTTTACTGAAATAAAAGGGGTAGAAGAATCATTTTTACCTGTAAAAATAAAAATGACTACAGGAGACCTGGTCATAGCAGGGGCCTACCAACCACCAAGACGCTCGTACCTTCCGATACCCAATTTTATCAAGCTATTCCGCAGACAAGCCTCAACCTTTCTAGCCGGTGACCTTAATCCAAGGTGCATGGAAGCAGGGTACATATCCCATACAAATGGTACAGGTAAAATCCTACATCTCCTGATGCAAAGAGGCCTACGAAACAGAGAAGGACCCGACTTCCCTACGTATTTTGACAGTCCGATCCTCCACTACCCCAGATATTATTCTAACTAATCAAAACTTCAACTTAAATCACCACACACAGCCAGGCCCAGCTACTCCCCCCGATAATTACCACCATCTCAACTTCACCCATCCAAATAAAAATATCACGAAGAAAAGCAACCAGCAAAACAAACTTGGATGGATTCAAACAATACTTAAACACAATAGAAACCGGATCCCTTAACAACCAAAATAAAGAGAAAATAGATGCACAACTAGAGTTAATCACCAGTAGAATCAGAGAGGCGGATAATTTACACACCCCAACAATAGAATACAGAACCATACCTGCACCTAGATTGACCCAAGAGATCCAAGATGAAATGGATGCATTTCAAACTATAAAAAATAAAATCAGGGTATCAGGTCATACGATCGAAAGGTACCAAAACATTATCATAATTAGAAGGAAGATAGACATCCTCATCAAGGAGAATTCCGCCAGGCTCTGGGATAACATAATAGGTAAGATGGAGAAAGAAAAGGATCCAAGGAAATTCTGGAGACAATTCAGGAAACTACGCGGATCACATCAAAAAGATGAAATAAGCCTGAAAATTCAGAACAAGAAAGTAGAGCAAAATAAAGAATTACAAGAGCATTTCCGAACGCACTGGACAAAATTTTTCTCTATTTCACCTGAAGAAAATCAAAACTTCGACCTCAACTATGAGGAGGAAATCATACGTAGCCTGACAACACAACGAGAACTCATAATACCGTTTAGAAACGTCGATGAACAAAGAGACAATCCCTTGGGGGAAGGAAAGCCACTTACTATGAATGAATACCTGACAGCTTTAAAATCATTCAAACAAAAGGCTCTAGTGCAAAGTGGAATATCTAAAGCTCACTTAATTAATGCACCAGATAATGTGCACGAATCGGTAGTGAAGGTTTTCAATGCCTGTTTAAATATGGGATACTTTCCCCAAGCATTTACACCGGCGATGATGATCTTCCTGCCGAAGCCGGGCAAACCGAAACATCAAGTAGAAATCTTCCGTCCTATCTCGCTCCTAGAATTTCTAGGCAAAGTCCTAGAAAAGCTCCTTAACGAAAGGTTGATCAACCATCTCAACACAAACAACCTATACAACCCACAACAACACGGGTTCCGGAGCAAGCGAGGGACGGACACCGCGCTGGCAATCATTACCGAAAGAATTGCTACTGCCACTGCGCGAGGCAACAGAGTTGACATTGTGCTTCGTGATCTTGCCAAAGCATTCGACAAAGTGTGGTTACCCGGCCTAAAGGCAAAAATCTGCGACCTTAACCTGGAAGTAAACCTCTCCAAAATACTCTGCAGCTATCTAGATGAGAGGAAAGCGATATTGCAGATAAACGACAAAACAGGCGAAGCAATCAACCTACAAACGGGGTTCCCACAAGGAGGCTGCCTCTCACCTACACTGTACACAAGGTATACCGGGGACCTTCCACACCCCACTGATGAGAGTTCGCTGTACATTTAATTAGCAGGCGATATCACTCAGATAGTGACCAGCGATAGGAAAAAAAACCCAAGGACATCGCCCTAAGAATAGGCATAGAAATAAAAAACCTAAATGATTATGAGAAGAGGAATAAAATAAAAACAAACAAGGATTAATTCAAACTAATCCCTATGAACAGAAGTAAAAAGGCTACTGTACGCGTAGATGGAAAGGCATATCCTTTCTCACAGAAGGGCAAGTCCTCGGACTAAAAATAACAGCCAATGGCCATACAAGTCACCTACGACAAAAAATCATAGAAACAAAAACTACCTTATCAGCGCTCTACAGATTCAGGCAACTTTCAACCCAGAATAAAAGAAAACTATACCTAGCCCTAGTTCAACCCAAGCTCCTATACCCAATTGTACCATTAAATAAACTAAGTAACTCCCAATTCAAGAAGCTCCAAAGAGTCTAAAATCAAGCCACTAGATTAATAACAAACACAGGAAGACTAGACTACATACCAGCAGAAGAACTCCACCGCAGATCTAATATTGAACCCATAAATATAGTCATAGAAAAAAGAGCAAAAAAGCTGTGGGTAAAGATTAAAAATACGATTCCACAGAATATAATAAATCAAAGCATCGTACAAGAAGACCAAATCCATCGTACGCATTATAAACAACGCTTCAACGGTAGCCTGAACAAAAACTTTAATAAACGCCAACCCAATCTATATAGGTAGTAAACCATAATGCAACATCTTGAAAGGACAACCGATTACGGCTAACAAGTAAACAACCCAACAACCCAAATGTGAATCCCGACGAAGAACCATTGTCTTTACATAATAGCAAAAAAAAGGAGAAAAAAAGGAGGATACAAACGTTCTATTGAGCAAAAGAAAACAAAGGCTCCAATGCTAAAATAACAAAGTATCACAAAAATATAATAAAATTAAGAGAAAAACGAAAGCGTTAGCCAGGCAACCTGGCACAATTCTCTATCATCTTAACACATCTTCCCACACACATTAACACACACAACCCTTTAATTTCTATCTTTGCTATCTCACTCCCTCTGCACATTCTAACTTTATTTATCTTATCTTATCTTATCTTTAACTTTATTGAATTACTTGCTTCGCTCCATCTATTGATATCCGCTTTGATTACATATCCCTGATCTAACTTATTTTGGATTGTTCGCCCTCCCCTTATAATTCTTTCTTGCTGTGTTTTATAGTTAATTTCTTGTATTCCGCTTAAGACTTGATTCATGTTTATTATTCAAATTTGCAGCTAATGGGATTATTTAATCTTCTGTTTTTGTCAGTCTTAAATGGATTTCTTCATCCCTTGCTTTCGACTTTATTGATATGGTTTATAATTTTTGTATTCCAATAGGAATTTAATTCAGGTTTATTATGCATATTTGAAACTCGTGTGATTATTATTTAATTTGTTATTTTTTACGATATTAATCAAATTCTTATTAATAGATTTTCAACCATTTGCTTTCAACTGTTTAGGATTATATATTTCATTTTAACTTCTTGCTTTCAGGTATCATTTTCGACTCCTGTCCTGTTTTGTTTTCATTGCTGTGTTTAGTTATTCTTATAAAAATAATTCTTTGTATTTAGAATTCGCTGATGATGGTCATCGTCAATGACCGAAACGTCTGGAAAAGTAAATATTCGTAACCATCGCATATGTCTTCATATTCCTACTATATATATATATATATATATATATATATATATATATATATATATATATATATATATATATATATATATATATATATATATATATATATATATATATATATATATATATATATATATATATATATATATATATATATATATATATATATATATATATATATATATATATATATGTTGATGTACTAAGTAATTGTACTTAGGTAGATCCCGAGATTTCCTGATTAATTTCAGTAGCAAAGCATATATTGTGTTTAGCCATCATCCATTTTGCCATTTAGTGCCAAAAGATATGAGATAGGGACCTAGTATAGTTTAGGTGCCTCTTTATATCTGCATCATGAAGTGGAATTAATTCTGCAAGTGGGCGGAAGAACTCTGAAGAGTTTCTGGCTCACACCGTTTCCATAGCTGTCCGCATCTTCATAATATTTGTAAGATATTTTGAATGGGAATAGACCAGGCCACCACGTTGTATAAATGCTCCATTGGGAAACTTTAGGCTGAACGTGGTTGAATCTTCATTCGCCTGAATTCTCTAAAATGGTCCTCGTGCGAATTATGGTAAACTGGGACCCGATGACACGGTGTATTATCTTGCTGGAATATTCCATCTTTGGGAGCGGGAGGCATGATGAATTCTATAAGCAGGGGATACAACCGATCCACACACACAACTGTAGGGAACCACTAGCAGCCTGTAAGGTGCCTTTTTAACAACTGGGATACATGGGGTCTGCGTCACATCTCTACCTAACTATCACCCCCCCAAAAAACAAAACAAAATAGAACCGTATCTCACCAGGCAACGCCACATGTGGCCACTAATTGAAGGTCCAATTAGGGATATCACAAGACCAGGTGCTGCGCCGTATCCATGGTCGTGGCATTAACATGGAAACTTCTGGTAGGTTTTCTGTTCCCATATCTCATAAAGGGAAAGAACGTTGCATTGACCTAATTGATAGGCGTTTGGTACCGTCTGAATTAAATGGGGATGGGCTTATTAAAATTGTTGCTGGTTTGCTATCGTGGACAATTATAACCAGACACCGCTGTTCTTACTCACAGATTACTCTTCTTTGTCTAATGTACTGTCCAGTGTGGGCAGTAATACGTTCCTTGAAGTTGTTTCGGTAGACTCTTGACACCGTAGATTGTGGATTGTTGAATGCCCGAAGAATTTTAGAAATATAATTACCCAATGGGACATTACATACTGATGGAACATTGTCCCACCTGTATGGAACCTGCTATTTAGCACCGGTCAAACTTTCATAATTGACGACTCCTTGCAAATAACAGCCTATTTCATATTCACACTAAGCCATGAGATGTCAAATCACACCTAAAATACGTTTGGGATTTTCTATGGGGTCACTGTGCAGTGGTGCTCTCTACCATTAACTTTACATACTGCTATCCCTTCAATTTGCCACTTCATTATAAATAGCCATTTTTATACGAAAATAAGAAGGCACATAATGAAAATAGTAACAAAGACTCCAAATCCTATGGCAGTGTCAAAAAGAAATCAAAGTTTGGGGAAAACTCATATCGAAAAAGGACAATAAAAGTTGCTTAAAAGAGTTATAGAAATATTTATGAAATATTTAATTCTGCGGAGAAGTCATCTAATGGGTCAACTTTATCAAAACTAGGAATACAAATGGCTCTTTTCACTAATATCACTTCTACCCCAACCAATATTTTCCGCCGAAATTGAAAAGGAAAATAGAAATGTTTGAAATGTTTTGACAGCCTGCCAACCGGAAATTAGAATATTAAGCGGAACCCAACATTTAAAGCTCACGTCTACACAGATATGTATTAAAATGCACGCATATATATGGTGAAAAAGATGACACACATTAACTATATGTACATAAATGACATAAAATACGTAATTATATGCATACATGGTTACACAAAAATAAACAAGTATACTGCAGAGCAGTAAACTGAATAGCGGAAATCGTTCGATGATAAAGGTTGAACCCCAACTATTTTCACTTTCATTAAGGGCTAAAAGAGATTATATTATTTTATCCCATTTGCCAGATCACTCTTCCTTCTTTTTAGTCACGTGCGAGTCAGGTCGCGAGCAACTCTACATCTCACTATGTCGGTCGGTCCTCGTTTGGCTTTTATATTTGCTTCTGTAATAACATTGTAACTATTCGGCCGATTCAAACGAAATTTAAAACTCTAATATTGTTTTACATTCTCTTCCGAATGCTATAATTGCCAAAGTTTTCACAAGGTTAGCCCGGGAATTATTTTGTTTTGGCAATAACATCATAACTTTTCTGGCAATACTCTGCTAGACTAGGGTAAAATATGCTATACTCTGCTAGGAAAGCCTAAAATAGGCTAGGTTATACTATGCTAATTTAGGGTATAATATGCTATGCTAGGATAACATAGAGTATGTTAGGGTAGACAATAATATGCTATGCTTGACTAGGGTATAATAGTATAGTAAAGGCTATGCATGTCTAGGATAGTTAATGCTAGGCCAAGTTATGCTATCATATGCTAGGCTAAGCTATACTAGGCTACGCTAGGTTAGGCTATAATATACTAAGCTATGCTACACTAGACTAGTCTTTGCTATACCAGGCAAAGATAAGCGAGGCATTGCTAGGGTAGGCTAGGCTAAGATCTAATACTCTAGTCCAGTCTAAACAATACTATAATATACTATACTATACTAACAAGGCTAGTGTAGGTAAGGTAGACTATGATATACTATACTAGTATATGCTAGTCTAGGATAGAATATGCTAATTAAGCTAGGATAGAATATAATATACTTTGCTAGGCTCCAATGAACTAGGCTAAGCTAGGCTATATTCAGATAGGCTATACTAGACTAAGGTAAGCTCAGCTAGGCTAGACTAAGTTTAAATATACAAATGTAGAGTGTCCTAAGCTTGGCTAGGTTCTACTCTGCTAAGCAGGCTAAGCTATACTTTGATAAGCTAGGCTAGCCTAAGATGCACTATGATAGGCTTAGGTATACTATACTAAACTAGGGTATTCGAATATATACTAAGCTAGGCTATATACCAATCTATACTAGGTTAGGCTACGGTATACTAGGCTACTCTAGGATATACCATGCTATTCTAGTCCATTCTATGCTATGATATACTAGGCTGGGCTATAGAAGGGTATGCTATGCTATGCAAGGCTATGCTGGAATATACTACGCTAGACTAGGCTAGATTAAAGTGTACCATGCTAAGCTGGCATAGGATAGGGTAGGCTAGGCTAGACTGTGGTTGGGTGTGCTATGCAAAGGTATACCATGCTAGAATATGATATGATATACTATGCTAAGCTGGACTATACTATTCGAGACTAGTTTATACTGTGCTAAGCTAGGTTATACTATGCTTATACTATACTATGCTAAGCTAGATTAGGGTAAGGTAGGCTATGGTAGATAGGCTATACTATGAGAGGCTTTGCAAGAATATGCTAGCCTAGGTTATTCGAGGTTTGGCTAGGCAATACTATGTTAAACTATTCTAAACTACACTAGGTTAGGCTATGCTATACTATACTACGCTTAGCTAGGTTATAATATCATAAGCTATTCTATGCTATACTATGGTAAACTTTACTCTACTGTATATGCTAGGCTGTACTATTCTATGCTAGACTAGGCTTTACTATTGTTCCTAGGCTAAGAAAGGCCATACTATACATTCGTTGCTACGCTAGGCTAGATTAGTCTAGGCTAAGTCATACTATGCCAGGCTAAGCTATACTATGTAAGGCTAGGCTATACTATGCTATGCTATACTATGCTAGGAGATACTATTGTGAGGGTATGGAACGTACATACTCACATGCCGCCAGACAATCGTGGGAACGAAAGAAATTTGTCGTTTGAGTTGACCTTCGTCTCCTCTCTCTCTCCCCCACCCTTCCCCCAACTGGCGACAGGAAGTCAGACGAAAAGAACGCCTATCTCACAAAGAAGCTTAAATCTTATTTTCATTTTTTATGACAGCATGGAGATTGTCCAGAAGGCGCTGCGATAAGCGAATTGTCGTGAATGGAATCTCTCTCTCGATTTCCCACAATCCTCGGTATAAATAATATCGCCGTCCATCTCTCTAGGGCAGTGTCCCAAATATACTCACGTAATCCTCACGTTGAACGAGAGTCATTACCGCAACGTATCGACTACCAACGCGCCGACGAGTCAACTTGGTCGCTGTCTCAAAATTGTTCCTGGAAGTAAATCCCGCCCCGCAGAGTCTGTGACTAGAAGAGTACGCTATGTTGCTCAACGTAACTTGAGTAGGAAAAGAAACATCCAAATAGTTACTGGAAGTTACTATTTGTTAGTGTCACATCCAGTTAAGAGTGAACTAACCGGAACTGCACATAGCAGCCCCGAACCCGTCGTCTTACACCCCCCTCTAGCCGAGAACTCGTGTTAACGCCACCCGAACCACCCCGTCTGGACCTGAGTAGTCGTCTCTCCAATCCATCACAATTAATGGTAATCTGTAAACCCAGTGTCCCTCTATTCTTAAATTACCTATTTAATTAACAGTGATTGATACTCCCATTGAGTAATTATAAATCTAGACGCTTAACGTCAGTGTCTAACATTTAATCCTTAATTTTGCCTGTTAACTATTGCTAATTATTATATTTGTGTAAAGTAAAGTTTATTTTGTGTACGTGTGTTTATTTGTGGCTCCTCCTTTTTTACGTACCCTTGGCAAGACTTTAATTAAGCCTTCCTTCGGCTAATTCATTCAACCTCTATTTTGCCTCTTAGAATTCAACAATCACAAACCTCTCCCCAGTAACAAGTGGGACTTTTATAGTGAGAATCCTGGCTACGGCACAACACGCCTCTAACGAGCTTTCCCACGTTCAGTAGGAATTAAAGCCTACCTATATATATATATATATATATATATATATATACATATATATATATATATATATATATATATATATATATATATATATATATATATATATATATATATATATATATATATATATGAACGTAGGATTGAGTCATAGGGTCAATATCACCGACTTAAACAAAAGCGCTGTGTCCAGATCAAGGACTAGAATAATTATTGGATCAAACTATGAGCAATTCTACGACAACTATACTAAATATAAAATACTATGTTATACTTTATATACTATGTTTTGCGATGCTATGCTATAATAAACTATGTTATGCTATGATATACTATGCTATGTTATACTATGCTATAATAAACTATGTTATGCTATGATATACTATGCTATGTTATACTATGCTATAATAAACTATGTTATGCTATGATATACTATGCTATGTTATACTATGTTATAATGTGTTATGCTATATTATTCTAGACTATACAATTAGGGTGTGACCATTTTTTCGCTTTTCCAATTCCATAAATGAGGTGTGACAAAAAGTTAAGGCGCGCCATTTTAATAATAATAAAAAAAAATTAATATAATTTAGTTCTGCTTTTTAATAAGCTTTAGAAAGTTCTGGCTTTTTAGTCGCGGGTGTTTCTACATCTCACTATGTCGGTCGGTCCAGATTTGCTCTTTTTTTGAAAAACATTGTAACAATTCAGCCAATTCTAACGACATTTGAAACCCTTATATTGTTTCACATTCCCATTCAAATAATATAATTACCTAGGTCAGCCAAGGTTAGCGAAAGAATTAGTTTTTTTTTGCAATGCCATCATAACTATTCGGCCGCTTCTAACGAAATCTGAAACCCTTCAAGGTGTTTACATTCTCTTTCGAATGATAGAATTGCCAAGGTCCTCCCAAGGTTACTCCGGGAATTATTAAAAGTTTTCAAATTCTTAAGGACATAAATCAGAATAAGGGAGGGCGCGCGTCTTTTTGGTCAGCAAACCTTATTTAATTTCTCTTGTTAGTCGTGAAAAATAGGCTGGAGCATCGTCATGAAGGAATATGACTTATTTGTACAAGCCCATCATCCCGCATCGCTATCATCACCTGAAACGAGCAGAAAGCTTGCCAAGACCAAGATGCCCTGTTAAAATTGCATATGCTGATCCTTGGGAAATATCTACTTCTTTCGCAATAAATTCAATGCTAATCATGCAATATTCATTCAGGAGTTTTTGAACGGCCCCTATTTTTTTGGGCATAGGTTAATATGGATGATCTCCCTTATCTCTTGCCATCATAAAGTTCTTTCCCCCCGTTTCATCCACCTCTAAACTGCGTTTCCTTGTGGTCTAGACTAACCAAAAACATGCTGGAAAGAATCGACAATAGTAAGAGATTTACAATCAAGTTAGTTAAAAATTTGATAACAGCTCTGATCTCAAACGTTTGCTTTTACATCGATAAAAAAAGCTAATTGCTTATAGGCAGTTACTTGCTACCTTAAAAGCCTCAGATGAATAAATGACTGTTTTGCAGGTAGTAGCAAAAAACAAAGATTATGATCAAACGTGTTTTGACTTGAAAATTTGCGATAATCTTTTAAATTTAAATCTTACGCAAAACTTTTGAAGAACTGTCGTATATATATATATATATATATATATATATATATATATATATATATATATATATATATATATATATATATATAATATATATATATATATATATATATATATATATATATATTATATATTAATATATATGTGTGTGTGTGTTTGTGCGTTACCAGACTTTACACTCAATCAAATATATTTGAAGCAGTTCAAAAATATCATCGTTAGCGACATGATGAATATCGCGGTAAAATATAAATATCCACATGAGCCCTTTTATCAACATTATAAAGATAATTGTTGTTATTAGAATATGATCGCAACGGCTCGAAGCTTTGGTCTATATTAAATGAAAGCAGAAGCACATTTAAATTACACGGTCATTGGCTTCCTCCTGAAAATTATATATATTTGAAATGGTGCAATTATTATTATGCGGTTAATAATGCAATGTTGTATCTAACTAAGCTCTTCATCAAACCTTCGGAAGCAGCTCTACTTACAGTCACGCGGGGATATCGCTTAAGGCAGCCTTTCTAACCACGTAGTATATGTATATTAATGTCGTGGTATACGGCCGAATATGTATGTACGTTTGTTCTGTACATAAATAACTCCGTTCCTTTTTCTCTAAGAGTGCTATATTATTAATTATCTTTTGATTTAATTCTTTAACCCGGGAGGATTCGTAAATTTCTATAACTATTGCCATATGCAGCGTTTCGAGGATATAATTAAACAATTAGAGCAAAAATATACTTTTAATTACATAAAAAATGAAATATTAACAATTCTAAATCAACACTGGATATAATAAGAGGGTCAAAATAAAAATTACTGCTTCAATAAATACTACACGATGGTTGACGTAAACATTCACTTTAGTACGGAATGTTAATTAAAGAACATAATTAAATGTGAATCCTTTTACCTTTAAACAAATTGGAGTCAGACGGGGAATGACCTAGAACGAGAGCCTCGTTTAGGCGATGGTTTGAGGAGTGAGTTGTCGCAGACGCGGGGATGAATCGTCTTGCTGAATTAAACCCGAGGTAGGTAAGGCGCGTCAATGCGAGGCGTGTTGTCGCTGAATCGGACCTAGAGCTGACTTCAAGGTGAGTGAGGAAGGGCGCTTAGCGATGTTTCTTTATACATTGAATGTATAATTATTCCAATCGTTGGGTCACACTTGTGGGGGCTCCTCGATGATGAGATTGACCAAGATGTGAATCCTTTCTCAAGTGGAACTTCACTTTGGTATTCCTCAATGGTGAGGGATATCTCTGGTTTTATTCTAAAACTGAGATAGGGTTATTTTTCTGACGAGAGGGATATGAGAGTGATTCTCTATAGCAATGGTCAACTATTCGATGGATGTGCCAAAAAGGAACAGCCTCTTGAGGAAAACTCCCGCTTGGTTCCACTTTTTCTTCTTCTTCTTATGGCCGGACTGACGCCGCTACTCGTCTTCTCTCGAACGCTAACTCAATTTTCCTTTCTTTTTTCCCTTCCCCTCTCTGCAGGGAAGGGGATGGTAGATGAGTGCCTATGTTTAAATCTCCCTCCTTGGGCATCACTTTTCGGCGTGGTGACACTTAGCCCTAATGGTCTCTTCTGGTTTTCGTCGGAGAGAATGAAATTTCGTCTATTTGGCTAAACTAGACCTAAACAATAGGAGGGGACAGTGAGCCTGTTCATGATTTTTATTCGAAAAGGTATCCCAACTCCCTTTGTTTATACTAACGGGCTACGAAATCTGCTGATTATAAAGTTTACTGGCGAGTGATATCGCGGATTTTTGTGCCAGCGGGGCAAAATAGGAGACGGGGAGGGGGTATATTATCGGCCCATATGCCAAGTAGCTGTTGACGCTTTATAACCAAACTAGCTTCTGTTTGGTCCTTGCGATATTGATTTCCCAACATTTCCTCCCTTCTAAAGAAGGTAATGTGGGTTGGGGGTGAGAGCTCCATTGCAACAAATAAAAACATAAACGTCCTCCTAAAATACATATCTTGGAATGCAATTCTATGTCCTATTGTTACCGTTGTCAACCATCTTACAAAACTAAGTCTTATTGACATTATACAAACACGCGCGCACGTACATAGACAGGTGAACGACTGATTTTAACCTTGCCTCGTGAGGACTACCGGTCCGGATTACACAATTCAACCTGTATTTTACCTCTTAGAATTTAACAATCACAAACCTCCCCCCAGTAACAAGTAGGACTTTTATAGTGAGAATCCTGGCTACGGCACAACACGCCTCTAACCAGCTTTCCCACGTTCAGAAAGAATTAAAGCCTACCTATATATATATATATATATATATATATATATATATATATATATGAACGTAGGATTGAGTCATAGGGTATATATCACCGACTTAAACAAAAGCGCTGTGTCCAGATCAAGGACTAGAATAATTATTGGATCAGACTATGAGCAATTCTACGACAACTATACTAAATATAAAATACTATGTTATACTTTATATACTATGTTTTGCGATGCTATGCTATAATAAACTATGTTATGCTATAATATACTATGCTATGTTATACTATGCTATAATGTGTTATGCTATATTATTCTAGACTATACAATTAGGGTGTGACCATGTTTTCGCTTTTCCAATTCCATAAATGAGGTGTGACAAAAAGTTAAGGCGCGCCATTTTAATAATAATAAAAAAAATTTAATATAATTTAGTTCTGCTTTTTAATAAGCTTTAGAAAGTTCTGGCTTTTTAGTCGCGGGTGATTCTACATCTCAATATGTCGGTCGGTCCAGATTTGCTCTTTTTTTGAAAAACATTGTAACAATTCAGCCAATTCTAACGACATTTGAAACCCTTATATTGTTTCACATTCCCATTCAAATAATATAATTACCTAGGTCAGCCAAGGTTAGCGAAAGAATTAGTTTTTTTTTGCAATGTCATCATAACTATTCGGCCGATTCTAACGAAATCTGAAATCCTTCAAGGTGTTTACATTCTCTTTCGAATGATAGAATTGCCAAGGTCCTCCCAAGGTTACTCCGGGAATTATTAAAAGTTTTCAAATTCTTAAGGACATAAATCAGAATAAGGGAGGGCGCGCGTCTTTTTGGTCAGCAAACCTTATTTAATTTCTCTTGTTAGTCGTGAAAAATAGGCTGGAGCATCGTCATGAAGGAATATGACTTATTTGTACAAGCCCATCATCCCGCATCGCTATCATCACCAGAAACGAGCAGAAAGCTTGCCAAGACCAAGATGCCCTGTTAAAATTGCATATGCTGATCCTTGGGAAATATCTACTTCTTTCGCAATAAATTCAATGCTAATCATGCAATATTCATTCAGGAGTTTTTGAACGGCCCCTATTTTTGGGGGGATAGGTTAATTTGGATGATCTTCCTTATCTCTTGCCATCATAAAGTTCTTCCCCCCCCGTTTCATCCACCTCTAAACTGCGTTTCCTTGTGGTGTAGACTAACCAAAAACATGCTGGAAAGAATTGACAATAGTAAGAGATTTACAATCAAGTTAGTTAAAAATTTGATAACAGCTCTGATCTCAAACGTTTGCTTTTACATCGATAAAAAAAGCTAATTGCTTATAGGCAGTTACTTGCTACCTTAAAAGCCTCAGATGAATAAATGACTGTTTTGCAGGTAGTAGCAAAAAACAAAGATATGATCAAACGTGTTTTGACTTGAAAATTTGCGATAATCTTTTAAATTTAAATCTTACGCAAAACTTTTGAAGAACTGTCGTATATATATATATATATATATATATATATATATATATATATATATATATATATATATATATATATATATATATATAATATATATATATATATATATATATATATATATATATATATATATATATATATATATATATATATATATATATATATATATATATATATATATAATATATATGTGTGTGTGTGTTTGTGCGTTACCAGACTTTACACTCAATCAAATATATTTGAAGCAGTTCAAAAATATCATCGTTAGCGACATGATGAATATCGCGGTAAAATATAAATATCCACATGAGCCCTTTTATCAACATTATAAAGATAATTGTTGTTATTAGAATATGATCGCAACGGCTCGAAGCTTTGGTCTATATTAAATGAAAGCAGAAGCACATTTAAATTACACGGTCATTGGCTTCCTCCTGAAAATTATATATATTTGAAATGGTGCAATTATTATTATGCGGTTAATAAAGCAATGTTGTATCTAACTAAGCTCTTCATCAAACCTTCGGAAGCAGCTCTACTTACAGTCACGCAGGGATATCGCTTAAGGCAGCCTTTCTAACCACGTAGTATATGTATAGTAATGTCGTGGTATACGGCCGAATATGTATGTACGTTTGTTCTGTACATAAATAACTCCGTTCCTTTTTCTCTAAGAGTGCTATATTATTAATTATCTTTTGATTTAATTCTTTAACCCGGGAGGATTCGTAAATTTCTATAACTATTGCCATATGCAGCGTTTCGAGGATATAATTAAACAATTAGAGCAAAAATATACTTTTAATTACATAAAAAATGAAATATTAACAACTCTAAATCAACACTGGATATAATAAGAGGGTCAAAATAAAAATTACTGCTTCAATAAATACTACACGATGGTTGACGTAAACATTCACTTTAGTACGGAATGTTAATTAAAGAACATAATTAAATGTGAATCCTTTTACCTTTAAACAAATTAGAGTCAGACGGGGAATGACCTAGAACGAGAGCCTCGTTTAGGCGATGGTTTGAGGAGTGAGTTGTCGCAGACGCGGGGATGAATCGTCTTGCTGAGTTAAACCCGAGGTAGGTAAGGCGCGTCAATGCGAGGCGTGTTGTCGCTGAATCAGACCTAGAGCTGACTTCAAGGTGAGTGAAGAGGGGCGCTTAGCGATGTTTCTTTATACATTGGATGTATAATTATTCCAATCGTTGGGTTACACTTTGGGGCTCCTCGATGATGAGATTGACCAAGATGTGAATCCTTTCTCAAGTGGAACTTCACTTTGGTATTCTTCAATGGTGAGGGATATCTCTGGTTTTATTCTAAAACTGAGATAGGGTTTTTTTTTCTGACGAGAGGGATATGAGAGTGATTCTCTCTACCAATGGTCAACTCTACGATAGATGTGCCTAAAAGAAACAGCCTCTTGAGGAAAACTCCTGCTTGGTTCCACTTTTTCTTCTTCTTCTTATGGCCGGACTGACGCCGGTACTCGTCTTCTTTCGATCGCTAACTTAATTTTACTTTCTTTTTTCCCTTCCCCTCTCTGCAGGAAAGGGGAGGGTAGATGAGTGCCTATGTTTAAACCTCCCTCCTTGGGCATCACTTTCGGCTTGGTGACACTTAGCCCTAATGGTCTCTTCTGGTTTTCGTCGGAGAGAATGAAATTTCGTCTATTTGGCTAAACTAGACCTAAACAATAGGAGGGGACAGTGAGCCTGTTCATGATTTTTATTCGAAAAGGTATCCCACCTCCCTTTGTTTATACTAACGGGCTACAAAATCTGCTGATTATAAAGTTTACTGGCGAGTGATATCGCGGATTTTTGTGCCAGAGGGGCAAAATAGGAGACGGGGAGGGGGTATATTATCGGCCCATATGCCAAGTAGCTGTTGACGCTTTATAACCAAACTAGCTTCTGTTTGGTCCTTGCGATATTGATTTCCCAACATTTCCTCCCTTCTAAAGAAGGTAATGTGGGTTTGGGGTGAGAGCTCCATTGCAACAAATAAAAACATAAACGTCCTCCTAAAATACATATCTTGGAATGCAATTCTATGTCCTATTGTTACCGTTGTCAACCATCTTACAAAACTTAGTCTTATTGACATTATACACACACGCGCGCACGTACATAGACAGGTGGACGACTGAATTTAACCTTGCCTCGTGAGGACTACCGGTCCGGATTACACAATTCAACCTGTATTTTGCCTCTTAGAATTCAACAATCACAAACCTCCCCCCAGTAACAAGTAGGACTTTTATAGTGAGAATCCTGGCTACGGCACAACACGCCTCTAACCAGCTTTCCCACGTTCAGTAGGAATTAAAGCCTACCTATATATATATATATATATATATATATATATATATATATATATATATATAAATGAACGTAGGATTGAGTCATAGGGTCAATATCACCGACTTAAACAAAAGCGCTGTGTCCAGATCAAGGACTAGAATAATTATTGGATCAGACTATGAGCAATTCTACGAAAACTATACTAAATATAAAATACTATGTTTTGCAATGCTATGCTATAATAAACTATGTTATGCTATAAAATACTATGCTATGTTATACTATGCTATAATGTGTTATGCTATATTATTCTAGACTATACAATTAGGGTGTGACCATTTTTTCGCTTTTCCAATTCCATAAATGAGGTGTGACAAAAAGTTAAGGCGCGCCATTTTAATAATAATAAAAAAAAATTAATATAATTTAGTTCTGCTTTTTAATAAGCTTTAGAAAGTTCTGGCTTTTTAGTCGCGGGTGTTTCTACATCTCACTATGTCGGTCGGTCCAGATTTGCTCTTTTTTTGAAAAACATTGTAACAATTCAGCCAGTTCTAACGACATTTGAAACCCTTATATTGTTTCACATTCCCATTCAAATAATATAATTACCTAGGTCAGCCAAGGTTAGCGAAAGAATTAGTTTTTTTTTGCAATGCCATCATAACTATTCGGCCGCTTCTAACGAAATCTGAAACCCTTCAAGGTGTTTACATTCTCTTTCGAATGATAGAATTGCCAAGGTCCTCCCAAGGTTACTCCGGGAATTATTAAAAGTTTTCAAATTCTTAAGGACATAAATCAGAATAAGGGAGGGCGCGCGTCTTTTTGGTCAGCAAACCTTATTTAATTTCTCTTGTTAGTCGTGAAAAATAGGCTGGAGCATCGTCATGAAGGAATATGACTTATTTGTACAAGCCCATCATCCCGCATCGCTATCATCACCTGAAACGAGCAGAAAGCTTGCCAAGACCAAGATGCCCTGTTAAAATTGCATATGCTGATCCTTGGGAAATATCTACTTCTTTCGCAATAAATTCAATGCTAATCATGCAATATTCATTCAGGAGTTTTTGAACGGCCCCTATTTTTTTGGGCATAGGTTAATATGGATGATCTCCCTTATCTCTTGCCATCATAAAGTTCTTTCCCCCCGTTTCATCCACCTCTAAACTGCGTTTCCTTGTGGTCTAGACTAACCAAAAACATGCTGGAAAGAATCGACAATAGTAAGAGATTTACAATCAAGTTAGTTAAAAATTTGATAACAGCTCTGATCTCAAACGTTTGCTTTTACATCGATAAAAAAAGCTAATTGCTTATAGGCAGTTACTTGCTACCTTAAAAGCCTCAGATGAATAAATGACTGTTTTGCAGGTAGTAGCAAAAAACAAAGATTATGATCAAACGTGTTTTGACTTGAAAATTTGCGATAATCTTTTAAATTTAAATCTTACGCAAAACTTTTGAAGAACTGTCGTATATATATATATATATATATATATATATATATATATATAAATATATATATATATATATATATATATATATATATATAAATATATATATATATATATATATATATATATATATAATATATATGTGTGTGTGTGTTTGTGCGTTACCAGAATTTACACTCAATCAAATATATTTGAAGCAGTTCAAAAATATCATCGTTAGCGACATGATGAATATCGCGGTAAAATATAAATATCCACATGAGCCCTTTTATCAACATTATAAAGATAATTGTTGTTATTAGAATATGATCGCAACGGCTCGAAGCTTTGGTCTATATTAAATGAAAGCAGAAGCACATTTAAATTACACGGTCATTGGCTTCCTCCTGAAAATTATATATATTTGACATGGTGCAATTATTATTATGCGGTTAATAAAGCAATGTTGTATCTAACTAAGCTCTTCATCAAACCTTCGGAAGCAGCTCTACTTACAGTCACGCAGGGATATCGCTTAAGGCAGCCTTTCTAACCACGTAGTATATGTATAGTAATGTCGTGGTATACGGCCGAATATGTATGTACGTTTGTTCTGTACATAAATAACTCCGTTCCTTTTTCTCTAAGAGTGCTATATTATTAATTATCTTTTGATTTAATTCTTTAACCCGGGAGGATTCGTAAATTTCTATAACTATTGCCATATGCAGCGTTTCGAGGATATAATTAAACAATTAGAGCAAAAATATACTTTTAATTACATAAAAAATGAAATATTAACAACTCTAAATCAACACTGGATATAATAAGAGGGTCAAAATAAAAATTACTGCTTCAATAAATACTACACGATGGTTGACGTAAACATTCACTTTAGTACGGAATGTTAATTAAAGAACATAATTAAATGTGAATCCTTTTACCTTTAAACAAATTAGAGTCAGACGGGGAATGACCTAGAACGAGAGCCTCGTTTAGGCGATGGTTTGAGGAGTGAGTTGTCGCAGACGCGGGGATGAATCGTCTTGCTGAGTTAAACCCGAGGTAGGTAAGGCGCGTCAATGCGAGGCGTGTTGTCGCTGAATCAGACCTAGAGCTGACTTCAAGGTGAGTGAAGAGGGGCGCTTAGCGATGTTTCTTTATACATTGGATGTATAATTATTCCAATCGTTGGGTTACACTTGTGGGGGCTCCTCGATGATGAGATTGACCAAGATGTGAATCCTTTCTCAAGTGGAACTTCACTTTGGTATTCCTCAATGGTGAGGGATATCTCTGGTTTTATTCTAAAACTGAGATAGGGTTTTTTTTTCTGACGAGAGGGATATGAGAGTGATTCTCTATACCAATGGTCAACTCTTCGATGGATGTGCCTAAAAGAAACAGCCTCTTGAGGAAAACTCCCGCTTGGTTCCACTTTTTCTTCTTCTTCTTATGGCCGGACTGACGCCGGTACTCCTCTTCTTTCGATCGCTAACTTAATTTTACTTTCTTTTTTCCCTTCCCCTCTCTGCAGGAAAGGGGAGGGTAGATGAGTGCCTATGTTTAAACCTCCCTCCTTTGGCATCACTTTCGGCGTGGTGACACTTAGCCCTAATGGTCTCTTCTCGTTTTCGTCGGAGAGAATGAAATTTCGTCTATTTGGCTAAACTAGACCTAAACAATAGGAGGGGACAGTGAGCCTGTTCATGATTTTTATTCGAAAAGGTATCCCACCTCCCTTTGTTTATACTAACGGGCTACAAAATCTGCTGATTATAAAGTTTACTGGCGAGTGATATCGCGGATTTTTGTGCCAGAGGGGCAAAATAGGAGACGGGGAGGGGGTATATTATCGGCCCATATGCCAAGTAGCTGTTGACGCTTTATAACCAAACTAGCTTCTGTTTGGTCCTTGCGATATTGATTTCCCAACATTTCCTCCCTTCTAAAGAAGGTAATGTGGGTTTTGAGTGAGAGCTCCATTGCAACAAATAAAAACATAAACGTCCTCCTAAAATACATATCTTGGAATGCAATTCTATGTCCTATTGTTACCGTTGTCAACCATCTTACAAAACTTAGTCTTATTGACATTATACACACACGCGCGCACGTACATAGACAGGTGGACGACTGAATTTAACCTTGCCTCGTGAGGACTACCGGTCCGGATTACACAATTCAACCTGTATTTTGCCTCTTAGAATTCAACAATCACAAACCTCCCCCCAGTAACAAGTAGGACTTTTATAGTGAGAATCCTGGCTACGGCACAACACGCCTCTAACCAGCTTTCCCACGTTCAGTAGGAATTAAAGCCTACCTATATATATATATATATATATATATATATATATATATATATATATATATATATATATAAAAATGAACGTAGGATTGAGTCATAGGGTCAATATCACCGACTTAAACAAAAGCGCTGTGTCCAGATCAAGGACTAGAATAATTATTGGATCAGACTATGAGCAATTCTACGACAACTATACTAAATATAAAATACTATGTTTTGCAATGCTATGCTATAATAAACTATGTTATGATATAAAATACTATGCTATGTTATACTATGCTATAATGTGTTATGCTATATTATTCTAGACTATACAATTAGGGTGTGACCATTTTTTCGCTTTTCCAATTCCATAAATGAGGGGTGACAAAAAGTTAAGGCTCGCCATTTTAATAATAATAAAAAAAATTTAATATAATTTAGTTCTGCTTTTTAATAAGCTTGAGAAAGTTCTGGCTTTTTAGTCGCGGGTGTTTCTACATCTCACTATGTCGGTTGGTCCAGATTTGCTCTTTTTTTGAAAAACATTGTAACAATTCAGCCAATTCTAACGACATTTGAAACCCTTATATTGTTTCACATTCCCATTCAAATAATATAATTACCTAGGTCAGCCAAGGTTAGCGAAAGAATTAGTTTTTTTTTGCAATGTCATCATAACTATTCGGCCGATTCTATCGAAATCTGAAACCCTTCAAGGTGTTTACATTCTCTTTCGAATGATAGAATTGCCAAGGTCCTCCCAAGGTTACTCCGGGAATTATTAAAAGTTTTCAAATTCTTAAGGACATAAATCAGAATAAGGGCGGGCGCGCGTCTTTTTGGTCAGCAAACCTTATTTAATTTCTCTTGTTAGTCGTGAAAAATAGGCTGGAGCATCGTCATGAAGGAATATGACTTATTTGTACAAGCCCATCATCCCGCATCGCTATCATCACCTGAAACGAGCAGAAAGCTTGCCAAGACCAAGATGCCCTGTTAAAATTGCATATGCTGATCCTTGGGAAATATCTACTTCTTTCGCAATAAATTCAATGCTAATCATGCAATATTCATTCAGGAGTTTTTGAACGGCCCCTATTTATTTGGGCATAGGTTAATATGGATGATCTCCCTTATCTCTTGCCATCATAAAGTTCTTCCCCCCCGTTTCATCCACCTCTAAACTGCGTTTCCTTGTGGTCTAGACTAACCAAAAACATGCTGGAAAGAATCGACAATAGTAAGAGATTTACAATCAAGTTAGTTAAAAATTTGATAACAGCTCTGATCTCAAACGTTTGCTTTTACATCGATAAAAAAAGCTAATTGCTTATAGGCAGTTACATGCTACCTTAAAAGCCTCAGATGAATAAATGACTGTTTTGCAGGTAGTAGCAAAGAACAAAGATTATGATCAAACGTGTTTTGACTTGAAAATTTGCGATAATCTTTTAAATTTAAATCTTACGCAAAACTTTTGAAGAACTGTCGTATATATATATATATATATATATATATATATATATATATATATATATATATATATATATATATATATATATATATATATATATATATATATATATATATATATATATATATATATATATATATATATATATATATATATATATATATATATATATATAATATATATATGTGTGTGTGTGTTTGTGCGTTACCAGACTTTACACTCAATCAAATATATTTGAAGCAGTTCAAAAATATCATCGTTAGCGACATGATGAATATCGCGGTAAAATATAAATATCCACATGAGCCCTTTTATCAACATTATAAAGATAATTGTTGTTATTAGAATATGATCGCAACGGCTCGAAGCTTTGGTCTATATTAAATGAAAGCAGAAGCACATTTAAATTACACGGTCATTGGCTTCCTCCTGAAAATTATATATATTTAAAATGGTGCAATTATTATTATGCGGTTAATAAAGCAATGTTGTATCTAACTAAGCTCTTCATCAAACCTTCGGAAGCAGCTCTACTTACAGTCACGCGGGGATATCGCTTAAGGCAGCCTTTCTAACCACGTAGTATACATATGTATATTAATGTCGTGGTATACGGCCGAATATGTATGTACGTTTGTTCTGTACATAAATAACTCCGTTCCTTTTTCTCTAAGAGTGCTATATTATTAATTATCTTTTGATTTAATTCTTTAACCCGGGAGGATTCGTAAATTTCTATAACTATTGCCATATGCAGCGTTTCGAGGATATAATTAAACAATAAGAGGGTCAAAATAAAAATTACTGCTTCAATAAATACTACACGATGGTTGACGTAAACATTTAATTTAGTACGGAATGTTAATTAAAGAACATAATTAAATGTGAATCCTTTTACCTTTAAACAAATTGGAGTCAGACGGGGAATGACCTAGAACGAGAGCCTCGTTTAGGCGATGGTTTGAGAAGTGAGTTGTCGCAGACGCGGGGATGAATCGTCTTGCTGAGTTAAACCCGAGGTAGGTAAGGCGCATCAATGCGAGGCGTGTTGTCGCTGAATCGGACCTAGAGCTGACCTGAAGGTGAGTGAGGAGGGGCGCTTAGCGATGTTTCTTTATACATTGGATGTATATTTATTCCAATCGTTGGGTTACACTTGTTGGGGCTCCTCGATGATGAGATTGACCAAGATGTGAATCCTTTCTCAAGTGGAACTTCACTTTGGTATTCCTCAATGGTGAGGGATATCTCTGGTTTTATTCTAAAACTGAGATAGGGTTTTTTTTTCTGACGAGAGGGATATGAGAGTGATTCTTTATACCAATGGTCAACTCTTCGATGGATGTGCCTAAAAGGAACAGCTTCTTGAGGAAAACTCCCGCTTGGTTCCACTTTTTCTTCTTCTTCTTATGACCGGACTGACGCCGGTACTCGTCTTCTCTCGATCGCTAACTCAATTTTCCTTTCTTTTCTCCCTTCCCCTCTCTGTAGGGAAGGGGAGGGTAGATGAATGCCTATGTTTAAACCTCCCTCCCTGGGCATCCCTTTTCGGCGTGGTGACACTTAGCCCTAATGGTCTCTTCTGGTTTTCGTCGGAGAGAATGAAATTTCGTCTATTTGGCTAAACTAGACCTAAACAATAGGAGGGGACAGTGAGCCTGTTCATGATTTTTATTCGAAAAGGTATCCCACCTCCCTTTGTTTATACTAACGGGCTACGAAATCTGCTGATTATAAAGTTTACTGGCGAGTGATATCGCGGATTTTTGTGCCAGCGGGGCAAAATAGGAGACGGGGAGGGGGTATATTATCGGCCCATATGCCAAGTAGCTGTTGACGCTTTATAACCAAACTAGCTTCTGTTTGGTCATTGCGATATTGATTTCCCAACATTTTCTCCCTTCTAAAGAAGGTAATGTGGGTTGGGGGTGAGAACTCCATTGCAACAAATAAAAACATAAACGTCCTCCTAAAATACATATCTTGGAATGCAATTCTATGTCCTATCGTTACCGTTGTCAACCATTTTACAAAACTAAGTCTTATTGACATTATACACACACGCGCGCGCACGTACATAGACAGGTGGACGACTGATTTTAACCTTGCCTCGTGAGGACTACCGGTCCGGATTACACAACTCAATGTAATTCTCCTAAAAAATCATCGATTACAACAAAGAACAAAAAAAAATGAAACTGACTATTAAGCAGTACCTAAGCAGTTAATTCCTTACACAACTAAACCTTAACACATTAAATATATACACAAAAAATAGTGTCGAGACTAACAGGAGTTTAATTTACCCTCGTTGTGGTTTCGGCTCAAGTTCTCGGCTTTATATTTATCCGAGCCTTTTATATAGATTATTTTAAATTGGTACCCGATGACGAATAGACTCAATTGCATGAGTCTGCCGTCTGACATTTACTGTTAAGCAAATATGCCAGAGGCCAGTGCTTGAATTTCATGTTATTCTCATTACCTTTTACATAGAAATTGAATTTCTTTATTCCCCAAATTACGGCTAGCGCTGCCTGTTTTATAGTTGCATAAGCTATGGTAAAAGGGGTATCGTTGTCTTTATTTTGTACCCTTCACAACCGCTTCGTTCACCACAGGCATAGGTTCAGATTGCAAAATTCTTTTGGTCATTGGGTGGTTGAAAGATAGGGGCTGAACTCAATTTTTTCCTTCACTCAAGCGGACAATTGTGAATCTATGAGTGGGTCAATGTTGGGGCTTACATCTAACTCAGTGGACGGGTCATCCAGGGGAAATGATACTGGAGGTGGAGGATACGTGTGTTCTGACTCTAGGTACACGGTGTCTACCACCTGAAGATGTTCACAAGGGTATAATGCCTCTATGGTTCGTTCTTCATCTAATCGGGGGTTAGTGAAGAGCTCCTTAAGGATGCTCATATGTCCTTGGACGTTACGTACGTATACAAAGTCGAAGGGGAGCGAACCGAAAGTTCGGTGAGGGATCTCTCGCCACGTGAAGTGGGCAACTGGTAGATACCGAGGCCATTCTCGAGGCTGAGACTGACATAGCTTTCTTAACACTGCTTTTAGGGTACCATTTATTTTTCCCTCATAACATTTGCGGATGGGTGAAAAGGGGTTGTAAAGAGGGGTTTGATGAGTAGTAACTTGCCCGCGTATTCCATCAGTTACGACGTGAACAGTCGGCCTTGATCTGAGAGGATTTCTTTAGGGATGTCAACTCGGGGGAAAAATGTAGGTGAGAGCTTCTGCACAAGAAATACTGTCAATTTTCCTGAGGGCAATCGCGTCGGGGAAACGAGTGGCGCAGTCTACAGAAGTGAGGAGAGAAGAGTGTCTTTCACTAGACGGGGGATGAAAGGGCCTCACCAAATCTATAGCCACTTTCAACAAAGGTTTGGAAATGACGGGGTTTTTCTGTGGGAGAGCCGGTGGTACCCAGCCTTTAGCGGTGGCCTTCTGGCACAGTTCGAATGACTGGAAGTATTCGGCGATCTCTTTAGCGGCGCCTGGCCCAAAAAAGTAATTAAAAATACTTAAGGAAGTTTTGTTGTGACTGAATTGTCCAGAAAATAATCCATCATGTGCTATTTTTGCTACCTGTCGGGTGTAACAACGGGGAATGCAGAAGACATTATCCAACAGGGGGTGGGGGCGGTCACTTGAGCTGACGTCTGGCATAGTAGTGAATTCTCCACCACTATCTTATATGATTGTTCCCGCGAATAGATTTTAATTCAACTTTCACAGATTTCTCCCCCAGGGGTGCCAGAGTCGGACAGTTCCTCGGGGCAGCAGCGAAGTGTTGGGAATTAAGCTCTTCGTCTTCAGGATTCTCCACAGGAGACACAGGAGTCGGAACCACAGACCTCTTAGTTGCTTGAATCCCTGTGACTCCAGGCTGAGCCACCGGATTTGGGTAGAGCTGTGTTCTCTGGTCTATTAAGACTGAACAGCATTTAATAGGTGATGCCACTACCTCGTTCCAACGAGTGAAATACTGACACTGGATGTGGCATCTGACGACAGGGAACTTGTTTGATCTACCCAGGAAATCCTGGACGACCAGGAGCCTCTAGTGCTGGGCGATGACTGGGGAAAACAACTTATCTGATACTACGATACAGGTGCACCCCGTATCGCGCACCAATGTTAAGACTCGGCGACCATTTACAGATCCAGTCTCGAACTTTAGTCCTCCATGAGAACTCTTATTAAACACAAAGTTCACCTGTTGGTCAGGGAAATTCGATGTGGACGAAGGAGTCGCTGAAGCGGGAAGTTGTTCTTTGGGAAGAGATGCCGTGATGTTATGCACTTGCTGACTCGAGGACGACTTAAGCATCGAAGTTTTGGGGCAATGGAAGCTAATGTGACCTAGGGTGCCACAATTAAAACACGTTACGGGGTATTTAGGGTGTCCGCAGTTCTTGACGAATTTTGGGGGGAATTTTTGTTTGGGTTTCTGGGGATACCACCTTTCTTTGGAGAGAAGGGCTGGTCATTTTTAAACTCTCGCGGATATAGTTTATGGTTGGAAGCATGCAGATCCGCTTCCTCCACGCAGTCGTTGAACGTAGCGGCTCGCCTGTCCTTGACGAATGCTCGTATCTCTGGTGGCAGAGTACACAATAATTGGTCCTTAAGAATGAAGTCGACAAAAGAGTCGAACTCATTCCCCACTTGTACCGAATCTAGCCAGAATTGGAGATGTCTTCGCAAGATAAAGCCAAATTGACGGTATGTTTGCCCTAGCTGAATTCTAGCATGCCTAAACTTCATCCAATACTCCTCGGAATTTAGATTAACGGCGGCCAGTAGTTCGTGCTTAAGGGTGGTATAATCCACAGAAGCCTCGGAAGGTAACGAGATGAATATATCATGGAGCCGGGTATTAAGCAGAGGCAGTAATCTGGCGATTCTCTCTGTTTATATGTCTCAAAAATTCACGTTAAAGATTTTCTTGAAGTGTTGCAGGTATGAACACAGGTCTTCTATGTCTTTATATGTTGGTAGTTTCATAGAAGGTATCTGTGGAGCTCCAGACCGGGACCCAACGGTATTGACTTCCCCCTAATCCTTGCTCATTGCCCTTTCATGTGAGCGTATTCGTTCTGTCTCATCTGCTTCCCTCTGTATTCGTCTTTCATCGGCTCCTCTTTTTGCTTGTGCCTGTTCTCTTTCCCTCGTTATTTTCCTTTCTTCTGCTTCTCTTTCTGGTTGAACCTGTTCTATTTCTTTTCGTATTCTTCTTTCTTTTCTTTCCGCTTGTATGACTTCTTGTTCCGGAACGTAGGCAACTAGTTCTTTGCCTGTTAGTCCAATGGTTTGGTCTTGTTGGTGGAATCTTTCAAACGTTAAAAATCTCACCGATGTAAGCTATAGGTACTTATGCAGCTAAGAAACAAGTAGCGCTCTGCCTAACCCAACCTTACCACCCACACTTTGTGTTAATTGGAATACCTCAAAAAAATTAATACCATTAACGAGCTAATTACGGACAAATAACACAAAATTCTAGACCGACTTGATCTTCTTATTATGTTAAATTTTCCTCGAACGCTTTGGCACAAATTTGTTACTAATCAATTGGATGCAACACAATCAACTTATTATTGAGTACTTCAAAATAGCCTTTAAACCTGAGAGCAATTTTAAAGTCATGGTGTCGTGCTGAGTATCTATGTACCCCACACCTGGGAACAAAATATTAAGGTCGTGGTATATGGCCGAGTATGTATGTACGTTTGCTCCGTACATGAAGAACTCCGTTCCTTTTTTTTTTAAGAGTGTTATATTATTATTTATCTTTTGATTTAATTTCTTAACCAGGGAGGATTCGTAAATTTCTATATCCATCGCCCTATGCAGCTTTTCGAGGATTTACTTAGACAATTAGAGCAAAAATATACTTTTAATTACCTACAAAAAATCAAATATTTAAATCAACTGTGGATATAATAAGAGGGTTTAAATTAAAATTACTACTACCAATGAATACAACGCGAGGGTTGACGTAAACATTCACTTTAGTACGGAATGTTAATTAAAGAACATAAGTAAATGTGAATCCTTTTACATTGACACAAAGTGGAGTCAGACGGGAAATGATCTTGAACAAGAGCCTCGTTGAGCGATGGTTTGAGAAGTGAGTTGTAGCAGACGGAAGGTTGAATCGGAAGCACAGCTGTTCGTCTTGTTGAGTTAAACCCGAGGTAGGTGAGGTGCGTTAATGGGAGGCGTGTTGTCGCTGAATCGACACACAGCTGACTTCGATGTGAGTGAGAAGGGCCGCTTGGCGATGTTTCTTGACTTAAAAATATAAGCGAAGGGACATTGGATGTATGATTATTCTAATCCTTGGGTTACACTTGTGGGGGCTTCTCGATGATGAGATTGACCAAGAGGCGAATCCTTTCTTAGGTGGAACTTCACTTTGGTATTCCTCAATTTTAAGGGATTTCTCTGGTTTTACTCTAAAACTTCGATAGGGGTTTTTCTGACGAGAGGGGTATGAGAGTGATTCTCTATACCGATGGTATACTTTTCGATGTGACCGAATGGAACAGCCTCTTGAGGAAAACTTCCACTTGGTTCCACTCTTTCTTCTTCTTTCTAATGGCCCGGACTCACGCCGGTACTCGTCTTTTCTCGATCGCTAACTTGATTCTCCTTTCTTTTCTCCAGATCGACGTATATATACCTCAAATATCCCTTAGGGGGAGGGAAAATGAGTGTCCATGTTTAATACTCTCTCCTAGGGAATCACTTTTCAGCGTGGTGACACTTATCCCTAATGGTCTCTTCTGGTTTTCGTCGGAGAAAATTTTATCTCGTCTATTTGGTGAAACTAGACCTAACAATAGGAGGGGACAGTGAGCCTGTTCATAGATTTTTATTCAAAAGTCTATCCTAACCTCCTTTGTTTATACTAACGAGCTACGAAATCTGCTGATTATAAGGTTTCCTTGCGAAATTGATTTCCCCTTTTATATATATATATATATATATATATATATATATATATATATATACTGAATAATGAAAATGAAGGCAAAGAAAGATCAGAAAAGAAAGTGCAGGTAAGAAGAGGTCATAATTTGGAGGACTTGATTTTATTGTATAAGTTACACTTTAGGGCTCTATCTGTACATTATGTAAGTACATTATGTGGAGCCGCCAAAACATTCACGCAATGCACATTGTTACTGCTCAAAAAGTGCGACACTACCACTTAGCCCGACCCATAGAGGAGATGAGCGCGACTTATTTACCTAATATTTAAAATGACCCCATAGTGAAGGATTTTGAACCAAACTTTATTATACCTAATTTTAATGAATCACTTTCTTTTTTTAGGTTCAATAACACCTAAAGATATCAAATAGTTTTCGAGGAAGGAAAGTTTTTAATAAATTTCTCAATAAACATTAGTGGGGTATAAATATTTTGAGGATTTCATAGGAATAACATGGTACTGGTTTTACTTCTCTACATACCTCATATATTATTGGTTTTTAAATTTAAAAGTTTCCCGATAGATTATATATGAAGCAGCTTTAAGATAAAAAAACTGTGAGATTCTTCTTATCATATTCAACGAATCATGACATGGGTATTGAAAGCAAGACATCCATGACGTGACTTTTTTGACATATGTCAATAGAGATAAAACAAATTTTCAACTTTAAAATAGACGGGGACTGATAATGTTTCACTTGTTCGAAGGCTTCACCACAGCTGTAAGGAAATATGTTACGACAGACTTCGATCTCTTTATTTGAGTGGGATGGTAGACTTCTAAAATATTTATATATAGCGATGTCAGTTTCAGATACAGTACACTACGAAATGGGGTGTACAGGGCTCTGGATATAGCTAGTACCTTTGCTGTCTGACATCGGAATCCTAGCTTGTAGAGTAGATAGGAACCACTGGTTTTTATCCATCTCCTAAGCACTCACGTGCTTGCTCCAAGCGCCACACCACGGTACACTGCATCAGCCGGCGGTCTAAACCACTTGAGGTGATGGTGCTTACACGGCACCACCATGCTAGGCGGAGGAGCTGACTCTAGCAGCCAACAGCTAGCCAGGCGGATGAGAAGTCACTTGAGTGCTGCTGTCTCAGCGACAGAGACCATACAGTAGGCAGCAGTTACGAGTTACAAGTCCATAGCATATTAGCATGAGCTCGGACGCTACGGGCAGTATTCGACGGGGAGAGGGATCATCGCACCCCACTGTTCAGCTATCACCCGCCTTAAGCTAGGCAACCGTCAGCCAGTAAGTTGCTGACCCGCCGTCACAGTCTGCCTGCTCCGATGGGTGCTTAGAGCTAAGAAGCTCAGTAAAAATACCAAAAGCAGACAAAGAAAGACAAGAAAGCCGCAAGCGCTGAGACTGGCAACTTGGAATGTCAGGACCATGTCTCCTGGCCTCTCCGACGACCTCAACATGTTGATTATTCCAGAAATACCGCAATCCTCAGTGATGAGCTCAAGAGGCTCAAGAGGCTCAATATTGATATCGCTGCACTTCAGGAAACCAGAATTCCATCTAACTACAGCCTAAAAGAAACCGACTATATATTTTTTTGGCAAACAAAGGACCTGGAGGATCACAGAGTGCATGACGTGAGTTTTGTAGTGAGAAACTCTCTACTGTCTTCAATCGAACCGCCTTTAGAAGGCACGGCCCGCATTCTCTCGCTTTGCCTCACAGCCACCTCAGGCTCAGTGAAAAACATGAGCATCTATGACCCCACACTTTAATCTTCAGCAGAGGCAAACGATGAGTTTGACGAGGAACTTGAGAAAGCCATCAAAAACCTACCCAGATCAGAACACATGTTCCTACTTGGCGATTTAAACGCTCGGATTAGTTCAGAGCGTATATCCTGGCCTCGTTGCATCGGCCAATTTGGCGTCAGCAAACTCAATGAAAAGGGACAAATACTCCTCGAGCAATGCTTCTTTCATGACCTCTGCATCCCGGCTAAGTTTTTCCCATAAAAACCAGTCACAGATTCTTTTGGTGGCACGCCAGATCCCGTCACTAGCACGAGTTGGATCTCGTCATCACTCGAAAACCCTCGCACCTTGTTCATCGCCTTCATAGACCTGACCAAGTAGTTCGATTAGGTCAACAGGCCAGGCTTCTTCACATTTCTGCAGAAAAAAACGGATGTCCACCCAAGTTACTGAGGATGATTATTTCCTTTCACAAAGAAATGAGCGGCTCCATCCAGTAAAACGGCTCCTCCTCGAATCCCTTTCCCATCAAGAGCGGAGCTATACATGCTTCTGTTTTTGCACCGACACTTTTCAGCATGATGTTCTACCTGTTGCTGCGCTAAGCTTTTGCTCAATCTGAAGAGGGCGTCTACCTCCACACAAGAAGCGATAGCAGCCTGTTCAATTTCGCACATCTTCGTGCAAGGAAAAAGATGCAAAAAGTCCCCATTTTTAAGATGCTGTTTCCTGACGATGCCACCCTGACAGCACACACCGAGGCTGCCCTCGAAGAGCTCATCAAATGTTTCGCTCTTCCTGCAAATAGTTTGGAATCACAATTAGCCTTAAAAAAAAATTGAGTCAAGATGTTAGCTTAGCCCCCTAAATTTTCATTGGTGACTGCACCCTCGACGTGGTTAAAGATTTCGCATACCTTGGCTCCACCATTTCCAGCAGTCTCAATCTAGTCACCGAGCTGAATTCAAGGATTGGCAAGTAAACTGCAGCAATGTTCCGCTTGTCAAAGATAGCGTGGAAAAATTCTATGTTCATAACCAAGATAAAGATACAAGTGTATCAAGCTTGCGTGCTGAGTACACTGATCTATATAAGCGAAAGCGGGACTCTGTACACTCACCAAGAACTCAGGCTCAAGACCTTTCAACTACACTGCTTAATAAGGATTCTCGGCATTTCATGGCAGGATCACGTCCCTAACAAGGACTTTCTGGCAAGTAGAAACCCTTAGCATTTCTGCCCTGCTCAACAAGAGACGCTTGCGCTGGCTTGGCCATGTTAGTCGCATGCAAGATGGCAGACTACCCAAAGACATCTTGTATGGTGAGATTACCACTGGCTCCAGACCCGCAGGAAGGCCCATGCTCAACTACAAAGACGTATGCAAGCGGGCCAGAAGGTGGAAGGAATTGTGCCAACAGGCTTTAAGGCGATGGCTGCAGACCGCAGCAGCTGGTAACTTGCCACCATTTTAGCCATCAAGAAAACCTAGCAGAGGGTAGAGGATGTGTTAGAAGAAAGAAAAGCATGCATACCACAGAGAGCAGAGTTAGTGCCCTCGATGACACCGTCTTCACATGCAGCAACTGCAACAGGACCTGCCGGATGAGGATCAGCTTGTGCAGTCACAGTCAGCGCTGCAGTTCTATCACAGACTAACTCCCATGGCGCAATCTCCATTGTCTTCCGAGACAGAAGGATGACAATAATAACACTACGAAACCAGAGAACTAAGAGAAAACTCCATTGCTTACAAACACCCCGGGGAGCTCTTACCATACATTTCGTTTTGAAGAGACAAAGTGCTCTCCTCAAAGCTTGAAGCAAACCAGCGTCCTATGGTCTCAGTAAATGGACGATAAATAATGGGGAGAGAAGGGAAATAAAATTTAATGATTCCACCGTATTATATTTACTTTATTTAATTTTTTTCCACTTACCTCCATTAGATCCAAGAGAAAATCCTCTATAGTCGTTATATGCGTTACACGATTAAGAATTTTGTAGAATTACTAAAGGTTCGACTCTTTTAAGTAGTTATTTTGAATATGATTCCCCAAATATTTTTATACTTAATTATTTTTTAAGAAAAAGTTCGTATAATATAATATAAAAAGTGAATCTTTTAATTTCTGAAAAAAAGAACAGGTCATAAAATATCTTAAATAATTTCTTTTTTATTTAAAAAAAATATTTTAGTAGTAAAGAAAATTGTTTACTAGATTTTATTCTCTGAAACTGCAAAACTATATGTAGGAGAAGCAATCGATTCTTCAAATATAAAAAAATTATTGGATAATTTGGGTAATCCAGAAAAATGATGGCAAGAAAAAATTGCTTCTTCGAGAAATGATAAAATGTGTAGTAGATTAATAATAACAATTTGTATCAGTTTACATATATGGATTTCATGAAATAGTAAGATACTTTTTAGAGGAAGATCCTTTACTTAAGATCGAGTTTTTTATGAGGGAATGAGACTAATTTTTCATGTTCGGTTCACTGGAGCGATTTTTACACACAACTAAAATCCAATTAGCTTGGGGCGGATAAAAAAAAGAGGGATTATTTATTTTGTTTTTCTGAAAAATTTCGTAGATTCACTGTTTATTATTACGCTAGCCCCAATTTAGGGGATGTCACTCTAACTTATTAGTTAGGTGCTTGATGTTGGAACATGGAAAAGATTAAAAGATCGGAAATTAATTAATTTCGGTTTAAATGAGATTATCGCTTTTTTAGAGGATGCCGAAAACGACGTTAGTTTTCAGATACCCTTACTAGGGATAATGAAGTAAAAAAAAATTTAGTTAAAAGTTTAGATAATAGGGTTGGAATAACTCAGCATGATTGCATTGTCATTAGAATTTGAGCGTTAAAGTTGTTACTTAAGTAACGAAGGAGTTACTTAAGAAACTTTTCAATTTTTCACGATAAATTGGGTTATTTCGACAAATAATAAAATTTAAATAACTACCTGTCCGTTCTGTTTAAATTTACTAACCGCAAAAACATAAAAATAGTTAAAAGGAAAGAAAGTTAAAGTCTCCGATGAAGGCTTAAATTGTATACTAAAATTGATAAATTTTATACATGGCGCTTGCTCGAAGGAGAACGGTAGTACTCTCCTTTGAGTTCTGTTGTCTAGTGATTCCACATGATAAAAGGAGAGAAAGAGCTTGTCTCCATATTGAGGAAAGGCCAAACCTATACCTTCATAGAGGTGGAAGGTGTGTCTAACCTGCACAATTACCAGTGGCCCAAGTTAGTGGGAATGAATCGATGAGAAAACCTTAAGAAGGCAACCAACCAACTCATGCTTAAAACTTGGAAAAATATGTGATAAATCGAGCCAGTTGGTGTGGGGACAAGCCCAGATCTTGATATGTGTTAAGATCGACAGATAAAGCAAGGAGAGGTAAAGTGACGATAAGAGTGTAGAACGATGAAGAGAAGGGTGAAGTTCCATCCGTTAAAATAGAAATATAATAACATTCTACGTCAGAAAAGTAACAAAGCATAAAAATCATGTTTAAAATTAAATGAACTTAAATCAAGCAATTTATCCCGGTTAAATTTTTTTGAATTTTTTATAGGACTACCCTTAAATTTAGCAAAGGAAATTTGATTTTTTATATCTCTCATTGCTTCTGATATCTTGCTTCTGATAAGCAAAACAAATATCCTTGTTTTACATCCGAATCTGGACAGAATGTTCAAAATTTAATTAGATCCAATTAAGCAGGTAAAGATAATAGGGCAAAGTTATCGCTCAATTCAAATTATTTGTTTAGATTAGGGTTCAAGTTTGTATCCCCTTTATTCTGTTGAACTGCCCTCTTGGCTTTGCTAAACATAATCGACCGAAGAAGCGTAAGTTTTCCTCCATTTGATAACCTTTTAAGAGGAAACTTTTTTGACCAAATATTGTCCACCTCGATGTCATTGAGGAGAGACCAGGGAGATTAGGAGAAGCACTTTCTACCCTAAGGTGACTACTTTTTTTCAAAAGGGACTTTATCCCCGAAAGTGCAATTTTAAATGCTTGACTCCACCTCCTCTGTGTAACACTTTATTTCCTAAGAAGGCTATGTAATTTTTTTCCTCTCGGTCATGATACAAGATCTTGAAAGCGAAATACCAAAAGGGTACATAAGTAAGGAAAGGATGATCCCTTTTACTGAGTCAAACTAAATTGGCTGTTTTTTCTGTGAGGAATCACAGCTAAATAGGTCGCAAGGAAGGGGACTGCCCAACCATTCTAATGAGTTAAATTCAAGTGCTAAATGGTCTCGAACCGAATCGAACAGATTATTCCCAAAAATCGACAAATCGATCTATCAAATAGAACGCAAGTTAAAATAGCTTATCTGTGAGAGGCACCCCATCAGTCTTCAGGGTACAAATTGTTCTGAAGTTTATTTGGTTAGGAAAAGATGGGCGTACATTTCCCTTGTGTATGTTTTCCTAGTGTCGTTTAAAGTTTCGCCTGTCAAAGTGGGTCAGGGTAGCTTTTGTAAGTTGGCACTCAATAAAACAACACATATTCGATCATGCAAAAAAATTGATAATATAATTGGATAGAAGCCCTTACAATATATATGAGATAAGTTCTTGAGTCCAATAACGGGTCCCATATATATATATATAAAACCACTGTTTAGGAGCGTAGTATTTTTTTTACGAAACCAGTTTCGGCATGGAGTTTATCATGCCATCTTCAATCGTATACTAAGAATAGATGCATTCACACCATACATGAAATATACATAGGAACAAGTGATCAGTTTAAAATTTCTAATCAGCGGGTGTGAATTTGAGGTCATTAAGGATATCTTTCAAGATTAAACTTTGATGTAGAGGCTGTATTTGAATTGCCCATCCGAAAGGTTTAAATTCAGGATTTCGTTGATAAAGGTGGAATCAACTACCTTTCTTTTGAGAAAATCTTTACACGGGTAAATTAGTTTGCCTTGGGAGAAATCTTTTGAGTGGTTAAAATTATTGGAGTGTGTGAAAATACTAGAAGCTGTGTTTGCCCGCCTGACATCCCCTTTGTTTTCATAGAACCTCTTTTACAGATTTCTTTCTGTCTCGCCTATGTAAATAGGTTGAAGTTAATTTCTTCACAAGTGATTAAATAGAAACCTGGTTTCGTGAATAAAATACTACGCTCCTAAACAGTGGTTTAATTAATATATATATATATATATATATATATATATATATATATATATATTTATTTATATATAAATATATATATATATATATATATATATATATATATATATATATTTATATATAAATATATATATATATATATATATATATATATATATATATATATATATATATATATATATATATATATATATATATATATATATATTGTGCGGTTAATGTAGTGTAATTATTAGGCAACTGCTCTACTTCAGGTACAGTGTGACACCCTTCGTCCTCGAACTGAATAACAGCGCTCAGCGAATACATTTACAGTGCCAAAAAGGACATTTCAAAGTATCTCCTTTATGCAGGTCTCGTTTCCTGCCGTAGAAAACCGTTTTAAAAATATAATCGCAATGTTATCTTAGCCAAATACATTCGAAAAAAGGAAAAAAATCCAAGATAAGTTGGTGCGGTTAATGTAGTGGCATTATTAGACAACTATTTTACTTCAGGACCAGGGTGACACCCCTTCGTCTTTATACACGTATATAAGATCAAAATGATTTAGATATAGGTACATATGTCTACAATACTAGTAAATTTCATAGCACATTTATCCTCCTTTTCTTATATGAAATCTGATACTGATATATTCATATCTGGCAGTTGGGTGATGGAAAAAGTGAATTATCACAACGTGGCCTTTTGATGACTAATTTCTGCTGACTTAAATTTGAGACCTGTTTTGGAGAAATTCGGGGTAATCAAGTTTAAAAATGGCAACAGTTTTCCTCTATCACGTCAAGTTTTTCCATTATAGACTTGTCCATATTGTTTCCACTCATAGTAGCAGGCTATATTAAGACCAAGTGAACGGAAGTGAAGGCGTTTGGTATTCTTATTAAATTTTATCTATGTATTTAGACTTCTCTTTATACACATCTAGATATATAAAGCAATTGTGTATAATATAATTTTCTGTTTTTTCAGATTTTTTTATGAAATAACATTCAGTAGTATTTCCTCATTAAAATAGAAATGTTTGAATTTCCCTGACTCGCTTTGCTATATATGTGTTTGTTTTACTACACCAACACAAAGAATGAACATTATTATCTCTGTGAAAAAAGCAGACTTGGCATTTTTTTAGATTAAATCAGGTGATCAAGATAAACCGTGTGACTCGCACAATGTTTGTAAACCATATGTCAGAAATCGACGCCAATGGACAAAGGGCACAAGGAAACAACTAGGATTTGGCATTCCTATGGTGTAGCGGGAGCGAAAAAAACACGTAAACGATTGGTACTTTTGTCTCACAAAGACTTCTGGTTATAGCAAGAAAACGCAACATAAAATAAGTTACTCAAATCTTGATTCAGCAGTTCATCCAGTGCTTTATCAAGATTAAATTCCAGTAGCTGTATTCAAGTAACTTCCTTCACTCAACGATGTAAGTGATATACATGAGTCTGATGTAAGCAATGAACTTGACAGTGATCCAGACATTATAGATACATTAACCCAAGAACGTGAAAATTTCAGCCAATTAGAACTGAATGATGTAGTTAGGGATTCCTTTGTGGCTGTTGTGAAAGTAATTCTTGGAAAAAAAAAGGTTTCTGACTACAAGGATCAGTAGAAACATTACTTGATAGCATTCATCGTCTAGATTGGAAGATGAACCTAAAAGTTAATTTCTTCAAGAGCCATCTTGATGAATTTCCTGCTAATCTTGGCAACGTTAGTGATGAACACGGAGAGCGTTTTCATCAAGATATCATAATTATAGAGAAGAGATATCAAAGCCGATGAAAAAAAAGGTAGGCTACTGTTGGAGTATTCAACTAGAATGTGTAGACATCAAACACTCTAGACACACTGGCAAGCGAAATTTCCTTCATTAATTTATAGGTTTGTGTACGATTTCTTGTGTTTTCTTCATTATATTAGAAAAATAACTTGTATGTATTTAGTAATAGGGATGTTATCTTACAATGGATTGATCCTTTCAAATTTTGTGGAGATTTTAAGTTATGGTTTGAAGCTTTAACACTTAGGAAATTATCCTTACCGAGTAAATACATGTAGTACGTCGTAAAGTAGGAAAATGCTTTAGAATAAAACCTGATGCTTTACAAAAGAATTGATGCCATATTTGAAATCAGCACATCAAAATTAGTTAAGAACAACCACAAAACATAAGTCAGCAAAACGTGTGTTGACCAGTGTTATACATGGAAACTTTTTCTCCTTTTCTGTTGCATGGGATATTTCAACTACTCTAATTAATCATTAAACGCTGATTTCTCTTCTAAAATAGGTTTTAGTCTGTATGTTCTAGTTTTCATGCGATTTTTGAAATTTATGATTGTTCTGAAATTACCCGTATTCACATATTGTTTCAGATCTAATAATGTCTTGTTCGAATAGGCCTAAATAAATAAATGATCGCAATACATTCTGTTACATTTGTCGCTGCTACAGTTGCGCACATATCTATTGGCAACAGATCTCAAATTTTGTAATTTACGAATTTTTATACGTTACTAGTCCGAAATGTACATATTTATATTACATCTAATTATATTAACCTAACCTAATATGTTATAATGTATAAATGATAATAAAACAAATTATTAACATTTAACATGGTGTTTATTAAAAAAATACAAGAAGAAAAAGTAGTGGCAACGTTTACATAATACTGATTTAACAAATCAAATTAATAAAATTAGAGGTGAAGAATGTTCGAGAATGACTGATGGAATATTCTAGACTAATCCAGGATATCAGGTTACTTGCACAGCTAACCGTTTTAGGTGTTCATTATGGTATTAGACATGGCTAAAGAATCATCACTACCATCATTTGGAAATAGCAACGTAGTGAAAACATCCGAATACTCAGAAGCATATAGGAAGCGTATAGTTGAGCTGCACACCCGAGAAAATGGATATAGAAAAACTTCGGAAAGTTTGAATATCCCAATTTCATCTGTAAGGAATACTATTGTAAAATTTAGGGCTGATCGGGACTACTTTTAATCGTGTGCGAAAAGGGAGACCAAGAAAATTAACTGACAGAGAAGTGCGTTCGTGTGTTGGAATTTGTGTGATAGAAGGCCTTATGAATTCCGAAGGATATCAGCGAAGCTTAATCATGGCAGAGGGCTCGTTATCCAATAGGATAATCATCCCAAGCACACGAACAAATCAACGCAAAAATATTTTGCCAATCAACGCCTGAAAATCATGAAATGGCCTTTTCAAGTTCCAAATTTGAATCTGATTGAAAATTGATTAAAATAACTGAATTCACGTGTTCATAAGAGGTCATCAACCAGCACACCATCGCAGAGTTGGAAGAGTGGAGCAAAATTCCTACTAAAACTTTCAAAAACCTTCTTTATACTTGTACCTAAAATAAACGTCTGATTGCTGTGATTGTTGTTAGAGGAGGTCAAACCAAGTATTTATTTATAGTTGCCAATAATTTACGAGTATATGTAATATTTTTAAATGTTACCAATACTTTTGTTTTTTCTGTTTTTGTTATAAATGCCATGTTCAATGTTAATTAGTGGTTTTATTATCATTTATACATTATAATATATTGCTTTTAGGCTAATATAATTAAATATAATATAAATATGTACATTTTTGGAATTAGTAACGTATAAAAATTGGTAAATTACAAAATTTGAAATGCAGATCATTAGCAGATTTGAGGGGTAAGCTGCGGCTCGTCGTTAAAAACATCTTAACGTGCATAAGGTGAGCTCTTTGCCACCATCCCACATATTCACCACAAAATAGGAGAATGTCCTTAGGGAACAGGTGAGTATGCACCCTTTGGCGTTTTCTTTGAAGCGATCTTTGTTTCAGAAGGGGTACATGTGTTCCCGACTACATGAGGAGCCAAGCCGCGGATCTTCGTCACCCCGTTAACAGATGTTTAAAGAGGCACGCTCTTTCGCCTCTGATGCGTATTAAAAATGAATCTCGTGATTTTCATACAGCAGCGTCAGATTGTTTCTAAAATTCAACACTATCTCTTGATTGGCGTAGGGTACACCGGGGCTACAAAAGGGGATAGATATTGATCTCCCAACTTTTCCAAGGAACATAGTCCATAGGTATCCTCATTTTAACTTACACAGTTGGGACTAAAGGTCAATAAGGTAACAAATAACATAAATCCAAGGTAAATTAGTTACTTTTCTATGGCCCAAAATGTGTTTTTTGACAGAACTTTTACTTTTATCTGAGACTTTGTCTCACGCAATTTAAAGTCTCCTAGAATGTTGATTTAGGAGTGTTGGGAACGGGAGTACCATCGAATGGTAGCTCCTAAACTAGTTTAAATCTAGTGCAAAAACTAAAGAAGTCAGGTTTTGGTTCTGTCTGACAAGTAACCTCTACTTCCATACCACCAGTTTACAAGCAATATTGCATATATATCTTTTTAAAAAGTTCTTAAACTTATGCTAATATAGCTTTGAGCTCTTGAACCTAGATTTCCAATATGGTAGGTGTATTGAGACCCAAATTCCGAAACTGACCTTGGATTTGATTTTCGACTACTATTTAGGGAGGGGGTGCCATTCACTCCCATAGAGAGAATAGAAATCATGACTCCCCTGTTACCTTAATGGTAAAATATTAACCCAGTAATTTTTATTCTAAACCTGATAAATTTTACTTTATACCTATAGAGAACATTCTGATGCCACAAAATACTAACTCTAAATAAATCCATTAATGGATCATATTCCAAAATATCAAATTCCTAGAAACAAGATCATTAGCATTGGATTAGACATGTTTTTGGCTTTGGAATGCCCTTAGGTTTATAACTCCATGCCAATTAGAATTCAATAGCCCCCAATGTGGGAATATCCCCGCACAAAATATTTGGTCTCCAACCTAAACTTTATGTTCCCTAAGGCGGTTTCAACACTATTCCAGGTAAGGATAAGTGGCAAAAGCCCTTTCTATCGCACTGTATCAGGTGATATATAGTACTTCATATAGTATTTAAATAAGCTAAAGACATCACTAATATACCAGTGATATATTTAGGGTATTTGGAAGAGAGGCCATTTATAATAAAAACAGCAAAGCACGCTTTATTTGCGAAAATAACTAAACCTTTTTTCAATTTCATTCAAGATGGACCAAGGTAAAAGGGAAGTCATTTTATGGTATCTTAAGAAAAACATGCCCACATGCACCGTTTTGTAGCTTAGAAAAGAGCTTCTTCTGATGTACAAGCCGGGAAGTTGTGACGAAATTATGAAAAGAAATATCTTGAAAAAAATCCCCTTAAAACGTATATTTTTTGGAGAGGGTTCTTTTTGCGCAATAACTTTTAAACCCGTGGTTTTACTAATAAAGCTCACACAAACTCATTTAAATTCAATACTTAACATATTAAATTGCTTTTTCAAAATTTGCCTATTTTTTAGGAATAAAACCCGAACCGGCATATAAAAACTAAATCGCTGTCAATTTGACTAAAGGGGTTAAAAAGCTTGATAAAAACCGTAAGCAGATCTTATGTAAGGTCTGTAAGTTTTTACTTCGTAGGCTTCCTAATTTTCGAAAAAGTTCAAAATTCGTTTTGATCGTTAATAAAACTAAAACCGGCCCTATAAAGAATTAATAGCTAGTAATTTAAAAAAAAAGCACAATCATATTTGTATATAACGCTCTAAAAATTACTTTTTCCATGTTATTTATTTTAAAGAATATTTTTAAAAACTACTCAAATTCTTATTTAATAGTTAGTGAATGCAAATCCGCTGTTTGTTTTTATGCAAAAAAAGTAAAACACTCTTATCTGCGCTACAAATAATCATAAGCACATATTTCCTGTTTACCTTAGATTTGTTTAATATTTATCCTTTTTCAATTTTAAGATTCGTGTAAAATCACTAATGAAGGTAAAACTACGAATTTAAAAACACAAAGGCTTAATAATTCTTAAATTTCGTAAAACATTTATTGGTATGTAATATAGGTTTATTTGAATGAATATATTTAACGAAATACGGCTACAAAATACCGTATACTTCTCCTTGGGTATTTTTTTTAAATACCTAGTTTTGCAAAAGTTATGTTACAATCTTTTTTAAATCTTTCCAGAAGTTTACCTATGTGATGGAAAAAGTTCCACTAAACATCGTTTAAGTTCTACTTTTCCTCCAAGTGTCATTAAAACGACTTTTCCATTGTCTGCCTGTATATCGAGATGGAAGTAAAAAGATTCGAGATATCCGTACTTATGGGCGCTAGCTACAAGTCCGACATCGCCATGTAGCTTAACGTCAGCCGGATGACCGTTCTTAGAGTCACGGAGAGTCTCACGCAAGAGAACGACCTCCAAGATCAATTACGTTCAGACGTATCTCAAGTTTTCAACAGTTTGGTTTTGACGAATCCTTCAAAAGTGCTCTGAGGTTCGAAATGACTGCGCTCGCGAAGAAGAAAATCTGAGTCGCAAAGCTTTGCAGGGCAAAAAAGGTGGATAGCAGCACGTTTTTGGTGTGAAAAAATGCCTCTGATGATTGAACATATGCGAGAACAACGTCGGGATCGCTCTCCTCTCTTTCTTAGCGACATGAAGCGTCATGGTAAAATAACTCTAATTATTTTCTGATGAGAAAAATCCTTACAGTCGATCCGGTCATCAATAATATGAATACTGTGTGCTACAGTTTGGCCCTGATGTCTACTAATTCCGCCACTACGTATCTACGATCAAGCATCAGGCCTCAGTGAAGATGCTCACCCCATCATTGTTTAGAATGGCGAAAAGTGCCGCCGGTGTGGTTCGCGGCCGCTTAGAGATTCACCCTATCCGAATACAGGGAGATTTTGGCTACAAAAGTGCTTCCCTGGATGAAAAATATAACGAAGAAGGCGGAAAACCTTTTTCAATAGGAAAATGACTCTTCCCACATGGCCATAATCGTGGAAGAGTGGTTGGGGTCGAATAGGAACTACTGGTCGTAAGACTTCTTCCGCCCGTCACCCAACCTACAAAGTGGGAAAGCATTTCGAAGGTAAGGCATGCAAGATCCTACACAGCACCGTCTATGAACTGAAGTCCTTCATCAATCGCGTGTCGGCTAGAATGAGGAAGGACTTCGCCCGAAATGTTTGCGCTCTCCTGAGCGCAAACTTTATACTCGAATATATACGAAAAATTTAAATATGTGAAGAGAAAAGGAAAAAAGCGAAATTAGCAGTCACTTTTAACAAAACTTGCTTTAATGAAAATATATTGCCCAACTTCACACACACACACACACACACACATATATATATATATATATATATATATATATATATATATATATATATATATATGCGTGTGTGTGTGTTAAAACAATTATAAAGTTTCTAACTAAATCAAAACTAGCATTGTGTTTTTTGTTGAGTGTGTAACATGACTTTAGCAATATCCGGTAGTTTGAAAATTGCACATATTGGATCCTTTGAGTGCTTAAACTTTTAAATAATGAGTCATGTTAATACCTACTACAATAAAAGAAAGAAAATATACAGTTGTAGAAAATATACCGGATATATCCCAGACACATTTCTTTAGGTGCTATTAACCTTGGTCGTCTTAGTATGAAAAACCAATCTTTCGAGGGTAACTTATGTACAATATGAAGAGGAGACAAAATTACATAGGGGCAAATGAAAATGTGATTCCAAACCCTTTTTTTATTAATAGATATTCACATATATCTCGGTTATTTTATGTTCAAATCCTTAGTAGCATGTAATAATCGATATATCAGTGATTTCGAATCGCTTTAAAGAAGAGTTTCACCGCTATTGGCTCTTAAATGTGAGAATGAGGAGTCAAAATAAATACCCATTCTCTCTCAAATTTATCGTCTATATTTCCATTATTTTCTGTCAAATTTCTTTCTAATATATTAATCGATAGATAATTAATGCAAGTTTCTACCTATTACTGTATAAACACCACATTAGCATGATAATCGTGCCCTAATTGTGGCTCTAACTTGAGGGTGACTAGGCAAAATGAATACCTTTTTTGCCTCGAAATAAACAGTCTATATCTCCGTTATTTACAGACCAAATCCTTTGTAATATATCGGAATTGATAGATAATGAAATTACTTCTTTAGCTTTCCTAGCGTGTTTAATCCACGAGAAAATACCAATTTTTTTCAACAGAATGCGAAATTTAAACACCACTGCCTCGGCTAATTAACATAAGTTGTGACTACTTTCACTTTTATTTTCAGGTAAGACTATCCACTATGGAATTTCTTTCAAGTGTGTTTTCACAATATAATCGTTTAGACTTATAGCTTCACCGCTATTGGCTGTCAAATACCCATTCTACCCTAAATCATTTGCCTATATCTACGTTATTTACAAAACAAATCCTTTATTACATTTATTATTCGATAGATACCTGAAATATCTGCCCAATTAGGTCTATTACCGACGCTCTAGCCAAACTAATTAGCTTTATAAAGATGTTAAATCAAAGGAGTACCACATTTTTTAACGAAATTTGTAATTAAGTACCAACATTTCCTCTAATTAGCTTATTCTGGGGCAATTTTAAGTTTATCCTAATATTTAAGATTCCTTCTACTTAATTTCACTCTAATATATAATTTCTAAGTCTAAGACTTTCGCCTATGTTGTCTCTTAAATTTAAGAAAATCCACTGATTTAAAACGAAGTTCCTAACCTCGCTATGGGCGCAATTTCGTTTAATTTAAAATAGAAATCCTATTTAAGACAAAAACGAAAAAGAGATTCCAAGCACCTTGTCCTAAGTATTATTAATTTTTATGGGTTTTAGGAGGAAAAAACTCAAGCGTCTTTTGAAAAGAGAACAAATGACACTTATGAATCCATAATATCTCAAGGTTTACTCATCCTGAGATTAAATATAAGGGCCCATTATCGAGAGCAAACCTTTGAATATTGTTATCTAACAATATTTAACGATTTATGAGACGGAGAGCTACGAGACTTCCAGCTTCCAAAAGTGATGAAAGTTTGGGATGGGAAGGCTTTAGAGGTTTATCCTTAAGGTAAAATTTAAGGGGTAAGGTGCAGGCGCAGAAAGAAAAAATATGTCTTTTCAGATAAATTCTAATAGCACTCAAAACTTAAGAGGAAGGATAAAATAAATACCAACTCCGGAAAGGAAAGCTCTTTGTACATAACATATTATTTGTTTTTTATTGTATTTAAATTATTAAATTTGATATTCGCGTTGGAGCGTTTAAAATGTCGACACAAAAGGGTTATCCTTATTTTCGGGCGTCTATGTGTCACTTCTTCGATGGTATTTGGTTGGCGATTTAATACACAAACCACAATTAAATGGTGTATCACTAGTGAAGTGAAAACGTGCCGGTTCAGAGAAGAAAGAATGCACTAAATATACTTACCCTATGATGGCATGCGGCAGGTTAATACCGACGAAAGTATTGAACTGGGCGCAAAAGTTATTATATATCTTTCGAAAGGGTTTATCACATGTTACCTATATATATAATAATAATTTAATTAAATAAGGTTTAAGTGCCAGGCATTTTGGGATAAAAAATCACACTTAGGTTATATGTAAAATTACCAAATCTTTGTCTACGTGCACTGAATGAAATTCAAGCGTAACAAGATTAATGGATCTCGTGATTTTACTCCCGAAAAGCCCCTTCTGCAGGCATCCATTCGAGAGAGAGAGAGAACCGCGCAAGCTCGAGTGAATTCAGGGGGCGAAGGCGAGAACTCTGATTTTGGAATAGCGCGCCGAGGCCCCTTTTTCAATCAGTTGGTCAGAGTTATGCGTCAATCGGGGGCCTTTAATTCACCAAGGCACTATTTATCATTTATAATTTTTAAATATGGATAAATTACCTTTCCAGAATGATAAAGATAGTCATTCTTTAGCGACTGTAGGCCGAGTAATGTGCGCTCAAAATCATTTACATTTTTGTTATTTAACTTTAATTAATTTAATTAGGAGAAACTAATCCTGATTTTTGAAAATGTACCATAATCTGAAAAAAAATTATTATCATCGGATTATTATTTAGCGACAACCAAGGATGGCAAACTTTAATAATTTGGCAAACTTCCAAAATTTTTTTCCATCTTCTCGAGGTGGTGAGCTTCAAGTTGAATTTAAAAAATTAAGATGCAGACCAAAATAGAAAAAAAATGTTTGCCTTCCAGCTAATATTAATATTAATTTAAAAAAAATATTAAGCTTAAATGAAATTATACTATGTATAGTAGTGTTTTCCGCTCTTTTAAATATTACTAATACCAGATCTCTAGGACTAATAGATTCGTTCAATTTTTCGACTTCTTTTTTTTAAATAAACTATTCGCTAATAGATAAAAAGCAATGGCGCCAAGAGTTTCAAGACCTAGAACCATCTGAAAGAGTGCAAAAATTGATTTAGCAATAGAGAAATTCTACATTTCGGGTGAATTTAAGGGGAAAGGGGATAACTGAAAATAAAAAATTACCTTATATTAATAAATTAATATTAATTAAAAAAAAAATAGATCTATGTAATTAGAGCATATAGAATTTTTTTTCGTTCTTACGAAGGATTCACATCCCAGATCGTTATGAATAAAGAGTACTTTCATTATTCAAACTTATGATTTTAAAAAGATTATTCACTTATAACTAGACACATAATGGTTGAAGAGCTTCTGGAGCTACGCCAATAGAAAGAGCGGAAACTGGGTTGAGAAATGCATAGGCCCTTTTTCATTCGCATAGGTTTCAAGGGAAAAAGATGCAGACGGTAAAGGAAAGAATCACCCTATATTAAGGAGTTAATATTAATTTTAAAAACAGTTTTAAACTTAGAGGGATAAAATAAGAGTATCTGAAATAGTTTGGTGTTATATTCAATTATGTATGCCACATTTAGTTGCGAGTAAAAAATAACTCATTTATGGACAGAACTTTTAAAATTTTTTTGGGAGAATATATAGAGAACTATTAATTGTCGCTAACTAATTTCTATAACATTGGGAAGAGGGTAAACACTAAATAATAATGATTCGGCACTAAAAATATAGTGCAAAATTAAATCACGGAGATAACGCAGATATATATATTCGTTTTAAGACATCTTTTCTAAGGAATTGAAACATGTGTTTTTCTTATGAAGTCTTATGTGTACCTTTCAAATATGACATTCGTTTACCCCGGAAGTGCACACTTTATCTCTAATCGAGTAAAGTCCATAATAGGAAAGGTATGTATTTACAGCGAAAACTAGTTTCAGATCTGAAAAGTACACATAAAACTGCATAAGAAAACAAATTTACAAACTCATTTAACAAACACAGAACGAGACGTAGCCTCCTAACCTTACCTTATCTAACCTTACTTTACCTTACCTTACCTTACTTTACTTTACCATACCTAACCTTACCTTACCTTACCTTACCCTAGCTAACCTCACAACTTTTTCCCACAGGTTTTCTTATTTGTTTCCATTTTCTGTTTATTCACAGGAGACCGGCGGGGACTTGGGTCCCCTCTGAAGACAACCCGGCCGAATTTCAAAGGTCGGAACTCATATTTTCGCCGTGCTCCTGATAACTTTAAACTAATGTTTGTATAAATTAACTTTAAAGTGGTCTCGTTGTGTTTAAATAGTTCATGATCACTATTTTGTATACATAAAATAAAGAAAACACCAATAGGGAACCACAATTCGGGAGTTTCGAGAGGACAACTGCCATGAGGAGGTCAAAGTGAAGCTATATGTTCGCTCAAAAAAATTAACATATGAGGAGGATAGGGTAAGTCTAAAAATTAATTTCCCTCGAGAGGCAAAATCCTGTTAACCTGATCATTTAATTCTGCCGTTGAAGACGGTCAGCAGACTTAGAAACCTGCTCCAATGGGGGCCTCTAAGGCAGGTTGGACAACATATTTTGTGCTTCCGTTGGTAGGCACTGTTTTATTGCTTAAAGAAGTCGTTGCCAACAGGTTCATCCAGAAAGGCAGCCCATTACCCAAATCGGCAGAGTAACTGAGTGAACATCATGTTCCCAAACTACTCCTGATTTATCATAGTGCACACCCGCTGGCTTTGCGACGTGGAGTTGAACTAACGTACTCTTTATTCGTGTTGAGGTATTTTGAGAGTCGAGGCGATGATTGTCTCAATGAATGAGAACAGGCGCTATTAGGTGATTTTGACGCCATGAGAGCAAAAATAGATAGCAGCCAGGTGAGTCATACCTATTCCCTGCTTTTTGCTCTCGTAGGCGCACTATTTTTTTTGCTCTTCCATGCAGGCGGTTTATTTGCCGCCCCTCTTTTCTAGGAGTGTCGTCAAGCAAAGTTTGTGTCTTGGATTTTCCTCAAAATGAATTACTTCGGAGGTTCCTCATGCTGCGGTTTTCTGGAGAAAGTTCCAACGCCGCTGCCATTATGGCTCATTGCCGGGAGAGTGGCTACATAAAACAAAACGGCATAGGAAGACATCTGGAGGCGCTATTTGCAAGAGGAATCCACCAACGACTGGGCCCAGAATACTATATCTTTGTGAAAATAACCACTGCCACAAAGCTGGATGTGTGTTTAGGCAATAAGTAACTACCATACAACTATTATATGAGGCTAGAGGATATACCCTGTACAGACCATACTTCACCTTCTCTCACAATTAACCAAACACCAATTAAAATCCCAGGTAAAGTAATTAAGCCTTCCATACAGTAGACTGGAAGAGATAAAAAAGAGAACTAAACTAATTCGAACCTAATCCACTAGAAGACGCAATTCGGAAGAGATAGATACTGAACTAGAAAAAAATAAGGAAATCTATGCAGACAGCAGACCATAAGACTGTCCCCCCAAAAACCGCTACGAGAATATCAAGACTTTCACATGGACACCCTGAATGGTACAAAGAGACAGATGGCTGAAAGAAATCTCAGAGTAAATAAGAAGGAAAGACTAACGAAGGACCTATAAGTCGAGTTGAGAAGGACTAAAAGGGTACTAAATATGGAAATTGTAGAAAAAAAAGAACACTGGAATGAAACAATCCAGAAAATTGACAATAATGCACCAGTGAAGGAACTTTGGGAAAAAAGATAAAACAGATGAAAGGCAAAGCAGAACCAATGAAATAACATAGAAGACAAGGAAATGAGAGAAACATTATTCAAGATTTTCTGCCTAAGCGAAGGAGATAATGAAGAATTAGACATATATTTTGAACGAGATATCGCTGCAGCGCTCAACGAAGATGCAGAGAAAACTTACCCTCATACAACTGTAGATTTAAGAGATATACCCTTGACGGTAACGAAGCAAATATCACTGTGTAAGAGGTCAAGTATACTATTTCGCAGTTTTAAAAAAAGCACCAGGAAGATGTAGATTCACTAAGATGCACTGCGAAGAAATACCAGAAAGTATAATACACGGTATTACTTTTGTTTTTAACGCCAGACTGAAAACCAGCTACTTCCCGAAGGAATTATAGGTCACCAAAACGATCTTTATCCCTAAAGAAGGAAAACCACCAACGAGAGTAGACAGCTATAGACCAATCCCTCTACTCGACTTCATCGGAAATGTGTTTGAGAAAATTATATACCCATGACTAAGTGAGCACCTCGAAGAAAAAAATTTACTAAATAAGTTTCAATTTAGATTTAGAAAAAAGAAGAGTACTCACGGTCATTACCCCAAAAATAACCAAAGCAAAAAAAGAAAAGGCTAGCGTTGACAGCGTCTGCATGGACGTTTCAAATGCATTCGACAGGTTTTAGACTAGAGGAATGCAATTTTATACACTACAACTACGTATAAATGACAAAATGGAAATACCCATATGCAATTACGTGGCGGATCGACTTGCATACATCGAGATTGGGAACCACCGAGGAGAAATATTTAAGATGGATGCTGCCTGAGCCCATCAATATACTTAGTGTATACCTCAAACATTCCACCACCATTTATATACGGATGCCACAACATGCAATCCGCAGATGACGACACACAAATTGTCGTCCACCCCTAGCGGAACCCAGAAATGCAGGCAAGGTTAAGAGCAGATGAAATAAGGATGATTAAGGTGTACAAACTAAAATGGAAAATAAGCACTAAACAAGAAGAAAATATATAAAGTGATCATCCAGTCAGCAATGGTATACCCAGTAATACCTATGTATACCATTTCAAAGAGTATAATGATGGAACTACAGATAAATCAAAACCAGGCACTATTAATAATCACTGGCACGAGAAGAACAGACAAAAAAAAACAAAGAGACCTAGATCGAGAAGTAAAGATGAAACCAATTAACAAGTTACTCGAAAAAATAGCAAGGAAGCTAATTCAACAAACATAACAGGAAATAGAAGATGAGCTCAAAGATTTAATCACCAGAAGAAAATAGGGGAGAGCACATAGCCTCTTCTACACCTATACAACTAGGTTCGATCAAGAGGAGGAGGAATACTTTACAGGCTAACGAAGAGTTAAAGAGAGAGTAAGTAATAATTTGATTACTTTAGAAGTCAGAAGAAAAAAGGAAAGGAAAGAAAACTAAATAAGGAAAAATAAAACAAGAGTAATAGTAATATAAAAACAATTAAAACGGTTTGAATGCCTAACAGCAACATAATGAAGGATAAGCCTGAAGCTCATACATACACCAAATTAATCTATAGTATTTCTAAAATAGACATTCTAAAAGTAAAGAGATTAGCATGACCTTGATGCAACTTAGCATTCAATTGCAACTCTGATACTTATATATTCTTCTCTCTACATTTTTCTTCTATCTTTCACACCTTAATGACTAAACACAGAATATGTGCGACAGGGGCACTATAGTAAGAATGAATAATTAAAGGATATAATAGACACCGTGGTTGAAGTTCCACGTGAAGCTGTAGGCCCACTAACCAAACAGGGCTCTTTCAAGTCTATTACGCTACTTCAAACTTTGCTATCTCTAACTTTTTCTCTTTCTCTCCCTCTCCTTCTCCTGGTCTCCTTCTCCCCCTTCCAGTAGTCTTATTATACTACGGAAAGAATAGGGAAGGCCTGGGGTCTGGGTTCCCTTCCCTCCCCATCCGGTAATCTCAGGATGACCGGAGTGGGGAGGGAAGGGACTGGCAATCTCCCTCTATCTCTCCTTCCACACCTTTTCCCCTAAAAAAATAAAAAAAGAGAGCTTTTGTTATAGTGTCATCAATGTTTCGCAATCATTTTTACTATTATTTTTGGTTTAGGACGGTTGGGTTATTACCCATTTTTTCTCTTTTTCTAGGGCAACACAAGACCAAACACACCTGTGCCAAAATGAAGAAAGCATCTATCACTTACACAATTCTCTAAATCCTGTAAGGACGAGAAGCCCTAATCTTCCGTTGTTTTTATTATTTTTTTTTTTTTAGAGTCATCTGGTTCCCTTTGAAATATCCCGCCCTAAGTAGTACCAATCTCTTTGTACAAGCTAATCCTTTTCCAGGAGGTTGATTTACTGACCATTAGGTTTACTATTCGTCCTTCTCTTCTTACCTTTTTTAAATATTTGTGTTATATTCATCACCTCTTTTATTCTTTTGTTTTTCATTTCACTTACCCAAACTCTACTGATAATACACTCAATGTTTATACGTTTCTATTCTCAACCCTTCCAATATTTGAGTTACCTCACTATAAAGTCCGTCTTCTTTCAGCCTATGCCTCTTCCTGTTTTGACCGATTATTATGCCCATTTTTGTTTTATATTAGCATATTTACTCCTTATTTTTATGCCCATCAATATTCCTGGTATCAAATATCTTTCTTTCTGAATTTACTAATGTTATCTTAAACGGAGACCAGAGCAAAAAAATTGAGAATAGAAAGAGCAATTTAATTAGTATTGATAACATAAGATAAACTGGAATGCTAATTAAAGAGATGATATTTCTCATTAAGGACATTGGTATTCGTATTTATCTGAACAGGTAATGATTATTTTTATCGGCTGTCATCACCCACTTCAATGCATTCAATTAGGTTGTGAGTGGCTTCCATATGCGGGAATTTTATTAGTTGGTTTGGCATCTGAATCTTACTTCCTGATCTGCAATCCTTTCAGCTAGCATCGAAAGGCTCAAGATAAAGGGATCAATCTAAGTTATTGATCTTCCAGTGTAAGTCTCGTATGCAGCAATATGTTAACGCGATAAGGATAGGAAGCAATATATTATTTTTGTGTTCTCGATGCATCTAATAAAGACGAATATTTTTACCATTATATTTTAAATGTATGTGGAAAGGAAAGCAATATGTAAAAGTTTAAATTTATTTATTTATCATTTTAGTGTTAAATATCTAAATCGTAGAAAACATTAATTTGATAGAATAAACTATATTTCAGCTTCTCTTCTGAAGAAAAGAAAACCCGATTTTAATTACAAGGTGATAGATAATCTCACGAAATGGAGAGAGATAGAGAGAGGAAGATAGATAGATAGATAGAGAGATCGCGCGCAGTTACGAGAGAAAATAAGAATCCAAAGGATACACAATTTAATCTCAACCTTACCAAATGTGACTCCAAATAGATTTTTGTCGATACATAATTCGTATTGGTTGCATTACACCTAATAAAAATCATGGTCGACTCTATTAAATACTGTGGAGAAATCTGCTCAACCGAAATAAAGTAATCATAAGAATTTAAAGGTGAGTAGCAGCAAAATATAAATCATAACCTTCCCTACAAGAAAGCGTGTTTTAGATGAATTATCTGCCAGCATCTTCGTCTAAAATCGTTTTTAATACGAATTTGTTTTCGGTGAGTTGCTCTAACCTCACCTTAATTTATTTATATGGTTTCAGTGCATCTGTCCTAAAAAAAGTTACCTCTTTCACACTTTATTTTTAATTTTGCCATACTTACATTAAAATATTGCACGTCTGGCTTTTTTAGACAATTTATTACATAAGGGATCTTTTAAACTAAGATAAATGATGATAAAGACAATTTAATCTGAATTAAAAGGAGACTATGAGTCCCTGAAATAATGCACCTTGGTTATTAATGAGTGTCTTGAAAACAAATTTTTATTTTCTTACAAAGTAGAAAATTATCCGTTTATTTTTCTTTCAACGACGAAACAGTCGCTTACATAGTATGGCGCAACTTAAAATGTTTTTAAACATTTGTATACTTGTATTTTGCGTGGCGTTATTAAGGTCTTCGTGATTTTGAAGTATAAGTTGGAAATGCTCACACAGGGGGGATATCATACGGCTTACCCATGGAACATTGACCTCATCTTTGAAGCTTGATAATATCCTATTATTCTGACTTAAACACAACAGTTAGAAAGAAGAATGGTAATGCATATATTTTAACCTAGCAAGAATAAATCAGAATAGTAACCAGTATAGGAAAAACGAAATTCCCGCAAAATATGAAATGAATTGATCTATGTGCCATTAAATATGGTCCTTTGTTTCTTTTAGACGTCCTTCAATTTACCAATTTCTCTCAAATCACTGGTTAAATATAATTCAATAAAGTAAATTATATCTCTATTTTTTTTCCAAGAAGAGCTTCGCTTCACTTGTTCAAAGTATGGCGGGAATCATCCTTCCTTACATTTGCTGGGATAGCTTGTATAGCTGACTTAAAAATTGTGTTGTTTGCTTTATCTTTAGTTAGAAGAAATCATGAATTTGGTTTGCGAGCCGATAACTCGAGATACAGAGATGTATTAAGTAGGGAATGTTTGAAGACAGACTCTCGCAACGAGCAGTAAGTACAGTTAGGAAAGGAGAGAGCTGGGATCTTTTCTCTTCCTTGGTCTACCCCTATCCCCTTCGAAATTCTTGGCCCAAAAGTGATATCAGGTTTGGAGATTGTCTCTCTGTACCACGTTTCCCTCCATAAAGAAAAGAATTCGTCTTTGTATGGTTCCATGAAAACAAATATTTTCCAGGCCTTGGGATAACCCATATTTGAGATATTGAGTAAACTGATGCCGATGTTTGGCAATTTGGAGTAATATGCCATAGTCAAGCGAAATAGCAACATGTGTATCAAACTCCTATTTGTGGCAAGCACTCGATTTGTCTGAAAATAAAGTTTCAGTTGAAATTCATGGTTTTCCGTATGTCTGCATTCTTTCCCTCTTATCAACCTTCTAATGTCCCTATCTTTTTTTTCATTTCCCTATAAGGTTTTCCTCTGTGTTTGTAGCAGTTTAAATTACGAATGTTTTTTACCAAGAGATTGTTGAGCTTGAGTGAGTCATGCCGGTACATCCTGCAAACAATGCACCCGGGGTGAGCATTTAACATTACATCGGAGAAATTATAGGGTTTCCCATTATTTTCTGTTGCCATATTGGAGCTGCCTTAAAGGGCGTCATTAACGTATTAGGTAAGTGTTTGATGTTGCACAATGAAAAATGAATAAACGAACGGAAATGAATTTAATTCGTTCTGGAATTTTTCCTTTTACAGAAGAGCTCGAAAACGGCCGTATTTCCAATATTCCGTCGATGGTGGGTTTGAGGGTATGGAAGGTGCATACTCGCATGCCACCAGAAAATCGTGGGAACGAAAGAAATTTTTCGTTTGAGTTGACCTTCATCTCCTCTCTCTCCCCCACCCTCCCCAACATTCTACTGCCTCCTTCGCCTTCCCCTTGACCTAAGTCGTTATCCGTGCCAAACTTCCCCAACAGGCAACAGGAAGTCTGACGAAAGAAGGCCTATCTCACAGAGAAGCCTAAATTCTATTTGCCTTCTTTATGATACCATGGAGATTGTCCAGAATGCTCTGCGATAAGCGAATTGTCGTATATGGAATCTCTCTCTCGATTTCACACAGTCCGCTGTATAAATGACAACGCCGTTCATCCCTTGCAGAAGTGTTCCAAGCCTACTCACGTAACCCTCACGTTGAATGAGAGCCGTTGCCGTAAGGCATCGACTGCCAACGCGCCGCTGAGTTAACTTTGTCGCTGTCTCAAAGTGTTCCTAAGGCAAATCCTGCCCCGCAGAGTATGTGACTAGAAGAATACGCTCTGTTGCTCAACGTAACTTGAGTAAGAAAAAGGAACATCCAAATAGTTACTGGAAGTAACTATTTGTTAGTGTCACATCCAGTTAGGAATGAACTAACCGGAACTGCAGTCAGCAGCCCCGAACCCGTCATCTTATCCCCCATCTCGCTGAGAACTCGTGTTAACGCCACCCGAACCACCCTATCTGGAACTGAGTAGTCTTCTCTCCAATCCATCACAATTAATGGTAATCTGTAAACCCAGTGTCCCTCTATTTTTAAATTACCTATTTAATTAACAGTGATTGATACTCCAATTGAGTCATTAAAAATCTAGACACTTAACGTCAGTGTTATCCTCCCCTCCTTTTTGTATTATTATTTATAATTGTTGTCAACCCGGACTAATCTGGTTTAATATTTAATCCTTATTTACCTAAATGCCCGTTTAACTATTGCTACTAATTATTAATTTGGTGTTAAGTAAAGTTTATTTTTGTACGTGTGTTTATTTGGTGGCTCCTCCTCTTGACGTACCCTTAGCAAGAACTTAATTAAGAATCCCTTTGGCTAATTTATTCACCCTGTTTTATGCACTCTTAGAATTTAACAATCTCAAACTTATCCCCAGTAACAAGTGGGACTTTTATAGTGAGAATACTGGCCACGGCACAACCCGCCTCTAACCAGCTTTCGCACGTTCAGTAGGATTTAAAGCCTATATATATATATATATATATATATATATATATATATATATATATATATATATATATATATATATATATATATATATATATATATATATATATATATATATAATGATCGTAGATTGAGTCATAGGGTCTCAATACCATCGACTCAAACAAAAGCAGTGTGTCCAGATCAAGGACTAGAATAATTATTAGATCAGACTATGTGCAATTCTACGACAGTGGAAATGAGTGTAAAATAGAAATATTATTGAGGGTTTTCGATAATAGTTTCATTAAATCTGCATGATTGCAATGTGATTAGAATTCGAAGTTTGATAAATATATTTGAGTTTTAAAGAAATATAAAACACTGGAGTTTGTGTAAGAGTTTAAACTGTGAAAATAATTGGAGTTACGGTGTAATAAATGAAAGTAAATTTAACACTTCGCTAGATACGAGTTTCATTGACTTACCTTTTGACTATCTTTGTTGTTTTCCTAAAGTGAGAGAAAAAGAGAGTCCCCTGTAATTTCCTTTGATGCATTATGTATTTTAAATTGTGTATCCACTCACTCACTCATAACAATGGCCTATTACGCCCTTCTACTTAAAATTAAGACCAGACTCCCTCAGGTGTGAGACGAGCTTAAGTAACTTACCTACCTCCTGCCAAGACCCTCGATCCCAGTGAAGGGTGACAGCCCAGACCCCAGCCACACGCTTAGGCAGCCATAAACATTAGTGCTTGAAAAAATTTAAAATACAAGTCATGAACAAGGTTCAACATCAATAAGTATTCGATGAAAACTTGAAGAATTGTGCTAAAAATACACAGATAAAAATGTAGACAGAGGAAAGCATGGCAGAATTTAACCAGGGAATTGTAGAGAGATAAACAAAAATATTCTTTGCCAATTTGGATTTAAAAAAATTTTGACTCTGGGCATTTTGGATGATATTAATTTTTGCGATTGCATTCCTGCCTTCACCCATACAAACAAAGCATGCCGAAGTGTAAAAATGAACCCAGAATTGGCAGAAATTGTTTTAAGTCCGAATATGATGATTTTCTTTCGTTGAGGGCTAAAAGAATAAATTGTGGCGAAAAACGCCTTGGTTCTTTTAAGACTTCAGACATATCTTTTTGAACAGAATTTCTCGTTAAACAGGTTATTGGATCGCATCTCTTTTTTTCTCATTTCACAAACACATCCTCCCGTCCTGGCTGTTTGCGTTCTGTAAGCATCGAAATCCATTCAGCGGAGTCTTTCTTCACAATCTTGCAACTAGATTAGGTCCTAAAATTGGTCAAACCTTTTGCGAACATCCCTAACCTTCCATTGCCTTTTTGCTATGCGAAATATAAAGTGACCACGCTTTTCCTCCGAAGTGCTTGACTGAGAAACATACACACACAAGTATCTATATGAGATTGGAACCAGCTTTGGGCCACATAAATTCATTCCTTTGATTTCTGGTTCCCTCCTAATGACGAGGGTCCCCCCCCCCCGGATTCAATTGAGCTCGTCACACCGAAGTACTCGACGAACTAGAGCGAGAAGGTTTGTTTACCGAATCTAAACTTCTTCAAGAAGCCATCAAAGGGGACAGCGCAAAGGTGCTTTATGCGATGAATATCCGTCGAACTGAATTTGAAAGCAACCTAAAGAAATTCTTACAGGGTTGGCAAGGTAAATTTTCCCCTGTGAAAAACTGGGCAGAACTGATTTTTTTGTGAAAAATAGTAAAAAAAAAGATAAAAAAGAAAAAATTTAACTTTTAATTAATTAATAATAAATTTATACAATTAAGTTTGATTTATTTACTATATTTGAACAGATAGACTAAACTCTATACCTGTAGCTTCATAATAATAATGATAATATATTAGTTGGGGTAACATAGGTTTTTATTACTAGTTTGAAAAATTAAACGATGCCATCAACTAACAAAGATACACATAATTCTGATTATCAGAAATCTATGAAGATCTAAAAGTTGATCGGCATGTGCTTTCACTTATGATGCTATTATTGTCTTCATTATATTTTGCTTCCTTCCATTTAAAGTGCCTGTATACGTGAATAAGCTTAGAAACACGTTCATTATTGAGTCTGTTTCTTAGCTTTGTATGAATATAGCCTGCTGTGCTGAACAACCTATCAATCCCAGCACTAGAAGGTGGAAATGATGAAATAGATAACATCAGGGAACAGAATTTTTTAACTAGATCTAATCAAGAAACTTTTATCATATACTGACAATATCTTTGCTCAAGGATTTCGGGAAAGCTATTTTTGGAAATATTGTGATGTCTTCTGTCTCATATGCTGCCAGGACAACCATTAAAGTTCGTACAAATAATCAACATATTTACGTGAAATATATTGTTCGTCCGTTAAAGCAATCCATTTTTCATTTTTTTCAATGGCATCTCGTCTTTGGTGATCAATTAAATAAGCAAGGAGGTGTTGTGGAGTTACAACTTCATTGAACCTTCTCTATATTTCAGTTCTTTTTTCTTCATTGATGTTGCTATCTGCGATGAGATTAAGCCAAGCATTAATACAGTCTAACAGGTTTTTGTGATCATCCTGTCAATAAAATATAATTTATAATATATTTGAATGTTATTGATCTAAAAAAATATATTAAATATTACCAATATTAATTGTTATTAAAAACACTTATTTGAATTTTATTTATTTTCATTTTTAGTTTTTCAAATGCTAATTACTGTAATGTTTAAAAAAAATGTTTCTTTCTAGAAATTGAATTAAATATTGTTAAAGTAAATGATTTGCATGATATTTATTATTTGGAATATTTTTCACTATAAAGTATTACGGACACCCACCTCTCTTCTTTTTCTATCCGGCTCCTTACCTCTTTGACACGGTGTTTTCATTTAATCTATGTGGAGAGCACCGATACAAAAAGCGGAGGTGAAGACAGAGCCGGCTGGCAGAAGGAAGAAGAACGGAAGATTACGTTGCGTAGTTCAAACGAACATTGAAGGTATTCTAGCGAAAGGAAGAATTCTTCGACAAGAGCGGCCTATTACATTCTTTTTCTGAGGTGGGTGTCGTTGTTATTCTTTCTTTATATAGCAGTTAACTTCAATTAACCAAATTAAGTCGAAGAATTCAACTTATTGCAGCATCCTATTTCCTTGTTAGGATTAAGATTGCTGCACCATAACCAAACATTCCCCATAAGCAAAGTTTCCATTTTGATTTCTTGGCAGATCCTTTCCCTTGTCCAATTTTTGTGTATTATTTTGTGTGTATAATATTTGTATTTTTGTGCGCTATTATATTTAATATGTCTGTAAAAGTACCAACCAAGGAGGAGTTGAGGTTCATAAAAATTTCCCTAACTAAAATAACTAGGAATGTCCTCAAAAAACCCGAAGAAAGCCTCACCCCTCAATACCTCGAAAATATAATAGCCCTCATTCAGGAAAAGTTTGAGGCTCTTAAGAAAGCCCAAAATGCCCACTATTTGTACATTACTTCATTAGAAGAGCTAGGGGAAGAGGCAATAGATGTTGAGCTGGAAGAATTGTCAGAGTTGGATACTGACTACAATGATGGAATACTATCCTGTATCAGCACTCTAGAATCTAAATTAATGGAACCAAATTCTCCTAGCAGCAATACCAGTAGTAGCAGTCATAATAACCCCATCTCCACTTCTCAGTCTATACCAGGTTTTAAAGTTCAGTTGCCTGAACTCAAAATTACCTCCTTTGGAAAAAATGAGCAAGACCCATTTGAGTTTTTTAGATTTAAGGCTTCTTTTTTCAATGCCATTAATAGTGTTGAAGGTTTGAAGAACTCAGTCAAGTTAGTTTACCTCAAGGCATATCTTAAAGATAGGGCTTTGTCATTAATTGAGAATCTTCCCATAGCAGATGAAAACTTTGAAGCTGCTTGGACCATTTTAGAGGAAGAATTCTTTGACCAGGATTTACTGATTAATGAAACCCTAACCCAAATTATTACTTGGAGTCCTTGTACTAATCTTGAAATGAACATGGACCTTATCTCGTATCTTAAAGCAAAAACTCTTGAACTAGAAAAATTTGGTCTAAAATTTACTGCGAAAGGTTCTTCAGGGTCAGTTTTCTTAAGTAATATTGTCAGAGCTAAACTTTTTTCACCTTTCCTTAAAGAATTATGTAGGAAGGTACAAAATAACTTTCCATAAGCTGCTCTTATTTTTTCACATGCTTCATCTATTTATAAACTGATTAAACCTAGAGAATGTGTAAAATCTTTTGAGACCAAAAGGGATGGTAATGTGGTCAAAAGTGATAGGTCTGTTTCTAACCGACCTGTTGAGTTCACCAAAAAGGATAATAAAACTTATGTGCATTTTGACACTCATGTTAAGAATAAACCACTTGGGTGTAAATTTTGTCAGTTGACTAATCATTCGTCAATACATTGTAAAAAGTATTCCAATTTTGAAAGCAGGTCCAAAAGAGCTGTTGAACTTGGGATGTGTAGCAGATGTCTTAGCCTAAATCATAGAGAGAGTCCTTGTTCAGGTATTAATAGTAGGTTACCTTTTTCATGTAAAAGTTGCCATACCTCAACTCATGTAACCCCAATGTGTCCTTCCATGCTTCTGTCACTTTCTTCTGCAAAAACTGTGAAGGGGAAAGGAGGTGACAAATGACTAACCGTTGGATCAAAGGCGGATATTGCAAATCCAGTGTTATCCTTGTTTTTTCAAACTCCTACAGGTTTTCAGAGAATGCCTTTTCTTCTTGATAGTGGGGCTCAGTTATCAATAATAGATTATAGCCAACTTCAAAAGTATGGTGTAAAAGCTAAGGCAATTGCAAGGCCTATAATTAGCCTGGGCATTAATAAGTCCATCCAAGGTTATTCCTTTGATACTTCCATTATCTTACCCAGCTCGGATAAAGCTCAAGTAAATTTTTTCTGTGTACCAAATCTAAATTTAAATCTGACTGTAAAAGGTATCTCTTCAACTTTAGACAAGCTTAAACTTATGGATTTCCCTCTGAGTAAAAATATACCAGATTACCATAATGATTCAATCCGTATTTGTGGAATTTTAGGCAATGATATTTTGCAAATTTCAGGGTTTTTGAGTTACAAAATTTGAATGGAGCTAGGATGCTTCGAGTATCAAATGGATCTATACCCATTGGATCTATTGAATCCCTGACTGCTACCATTTCCAATAAGAAATTTCAACATTGTAACAATACCAAGGATCTGCCAAACCATGATTTTTCTTTGCCTATTTCTTATAAAATTAATGTCTCTAACCAAGTAGAATCACCCTATATAAAGGGAGGAAACTTTGGAAATTTTGCTGATTCGACCAATTTGTCTAATGTACATAAAAAAGCATCTGCTGATCCCTCTTGTCCTGTCCGCCATGATGTCTCTTGTCAGGCTGACATCCCTGAAAAGAGAAAAGTTAAGAGAAAGGTCACACCTTTAATAAAGTCTTTTCAAAAGTCCTCTTCTGTGAATACAGAAGTTAAAGTACCTAAACAGTATAATAATGCAGTTAATTTTGTATTAAATCCTAAATCAAATTATTTCTCCCCTATGTCTGAGGCATTTCCTAATTCAGATGTAGAACTTAATCTGGAAAACTTGTATTCCCTAGAAACCATAGGTATTAGGCAAGAAAATACTTCCCTATATGATGAGAAAGAAGTAGAAAACTTTAAAAATTCAATACAGTTTAAAAATGGGCATTATTATATAGATATACCTTGGCACAGAGATGTGTTGGATAAAGTCCCATCAAATTATAACTTAGCCAAAATTATTGCTAGAAAGGTGTCCAGTAAGAATGATCCTTTAGATTCAAATTATTTTTGAAGTATTCCAGGAACAACTTAAATTAGGTATAATAGAGGAACTTAAGGAACCTTCCAATCCAGATGACCATAAATGGATACCTCACAGACCCATCATAAGGAAAGATCCATTAGTTAACTATACAAAAATTCGCCCAGTCTTTAATGCATCTTTAAAAGTTAAAAACAGTCTTTCACTAAATGAAGCTGTTTATGCAGGTACTGACATGCTGAATGACTTGTTAAGTTTATTGATGTACTTTAGGACCAATGAGTATGTGTTGTTGGCAGATATTGCAAAAGCCTTTCTCAATATTAAATTAAATAAGGATAGTGACAAGAACTGTTTTAGTTTTGTTGTGAATTATAATAATAAATTTCATTATTTCCGTTATTCCACCATTATATTTGGATTGATCTGTTCACCCTTTATATTAAATTATGTCTTATATCATCATGCCCAGAACTGTAATAATGTCATTGTAAGAGACATTATACAACATAAATTTTATGTAGATAACCTCATATTAACTAATAGGGAAAAAGATACTCTGATTAAGATTGGACATGCAGTGTCCAGTACCATGTCAGGGGCAGGATTATTACTTAGAGAGTGGTGTAGCAATGCTAATGATGTTGTCAACCAATTTAACACAAGTGAGAAAACTTTAACTACTAATGAATCCAAAGTATTGGGATATGTCTTTAAACCTGAGGAGGATAAAATGTCTCTTAAAGTAAATCATGTAGATCCTAAGTGTAATACCAAGAGACAAATAGTCAGTTCTGTATCATCTGTGTTTGATCCTATAGGATTTATTTCCCCTCTATTAGTTGAAGCAAAACTTTTTATAAGGAAGTTATGCACCAATAAATATTCTTGGGATCAAGAACTTCCAGAAGAAATTTTATCTGAATGGCAGCATTATGCCACTAGATTCAACAAGTATCTTGGTCAGGAAAATATCTCTGTATCCCGCAAAGTTGCCAATGATGATCTACCATGCTCCTTAATTACTTTTACTGATGCCTCAAAACAAGCCTATGATTTTCAATTTATTGTGTCCAAAATGGAAATTCTAAGTTGCTCTTCAGTAAATTTGAATTAACTCCATTGCCTAACAAAACATTGCCATCATTAGAATTGTTGGCAATTTTTTTAGCTATAAAGTGTATTGATACAATTGTGAGTGATTCAAATTTCAAACTTAATGTTGAAAATATTACTTTTCTCACTGACAGTCAGGTGGCTCTTGCTTGGACCTTGACTGGAAGAGCTATGAAAAAGAATATTTTTGTAAATAATAGGTTAAAGGATATGGAAATATTCCAAAACAGGCTAGAAAAGAGAAACATTCTCCTGTCCTTTAAATATGTTCCTTCTGAACATAATATAGCTGATAATTTAACTAGAGTTGTGTCTATTTCCAAGTTTCGCAATCAGGTGTCTATGTGGCTTAATGGTCCTATTTGGATTACCTTACCTGTGAAAGATTGGCCTAAAGGTCAGTTAGGTTGTCTTCCAGCTCCATTTAAGGAGGGAAGTTGTTCTATAGATGAACAATCTTCTCCTGTCGTACTACCTGTGGCAGAAGATACTCAAGTTATTAACTTAAATAAATTTTCTTCATATACCAAATTAATTTCAGTAACTTCAAAGGTGTTAACAGCTGTTAAAATGTTAAAAAAATTGGTAATAAATGTAGCAGAAATTAAAGAATTAAGCTTTGTGTTTCTTATTAAACAAATGCAGAGTGTTTGTTTTACAGAAGAAATTAAATTTCTTCAAAATTTTCCTACCTCTTATAAAAATGTACCCATTCTTGTTAAAAATCTCAACCTGTTCCTAGATGGTAATGGTATTCTTAGGTCTGAAGGAAGGATGTCCAAGAATTTACTTTTAAGTTATGATGCAGTAAACCCAATCATTCTTAGTGATCAACATCATTTAACAACATTAATCATAAGAAATTCCCATCTTTCCTGCAAGCATTTGGGTGTGGATTCCACTGTTAATCATCTTAGACAAACTGGTTTTTGGGTCCTTAAAGTTAGACAAGCAGTAAAGAAAGTATTGAAAAATTGTATTTTATGCCATAAATACAATTCTAGCCATTTCCATGCCCCAGCTACACCTTCTCTTCCAAAAGATAGAGTTAACTTTGTTAATCCCTTTGAGCATACTGGTATAGATTTTACTGGACATTTCTTCGCTTCTGATTTTTCTGGTAACAAACATAAAATATATATATTACTTTTCACATGTATGAATTCAAGAGCTATTCATTTAGAAGTTGTAAACAATATGTCTGTGGAAGAATTTATTATGGCTTTTGTCCGATTTTATAATAGATATGGTCTGCCAAAAGTTTTGTATTCAGATAATGCAAGGTCATTTACTTCAAGCACATCACTTTTATCAAATCTCATTGCTTCAGATATTTTTCAAGAAAAATTTGTTAAATATAACTTAGTGCATAAGACAATCCCAGCATACTCCCCTTGGTTAGGGGCCAGTTGGGAGAGACTCATTAAAACTGTAAAACAATGCATATATAAAACTTTCGGAAGATCAATTGTAAAGGAATCTAATTTTATAACAGCCCTTTCAGATATTCAACTGGCCATAAACAACCGTCCTTTAACATATAGGGATAAAGAGAATAGTATAAAGGTAATCACTCCTAATCATCTCATGTCATGCCGAGTATCTTTCCCATCATTAATTATTTCTGAAGAATTTATTGATAGCAATATTGATTCAGAAGAAATTAGAGACAATTTATTAAACTCTCTTGAGTTAAGAGATGTAATAGTTAACAGATTTCAAAAGGAATGGTATACTGATTATCTTCTTTCTTTAAGAAATAAACATAGTAATTCATTCTCGCTTGTAGATTGTTATAAGGGAAATAATAAATATTTATATGTAGGTTCTGTGGTACTTATTAAAAATCCAATTAAACCTCGCCCATACTGGAGTATTGGCAAAATAGTAGAAGTGCTCCCAGGTGAAGACAATTTAATTCGTGTGGTTAAAGTTTTAAAACATGATAATAATATTGTAACTACTTCAGTAACTAACCTGTATCCGTTGGAATTAGATAGTGGGGACGGTCAGCAGCAGTTAGGTAGTCAAGAAACTCTTTCTGGTGTTGAAGCGGATCCTGATGAAATTATTGCTGGTGAGAATGTTGTTTCAGCTTCTCGACCTAGCAGAAAAGCTGAAGTAAAATTTAAAGAAAGAATGGATGAATGGTTAAAGTCTGATCAACTTTAACTTTCAGAATAACTTAGTTTATTTATGTATGAAACTTTTCAAGATAGCTTTATATTTATAATCTTTAAAAATGTGTTAACATTTAAACTTTATACAGTAAATACTGCAGACACATGAACTTCTAAACAAATAAAAACTTATATGTATTAAGGAAAAAAAATATCCCATAAATTTAATATTTGAAAGACTTTTAAATCTTCTAAAATATATGCACACTATTTGTAAATTTAAAATCAAATATTGTTGATGAAGAAATATTTAAACAAGGGAGAGGGTGGGTCGCTGGGGGACTAAACAAAATTTATCTCCCAGGGAGTTGCTTTTCCTTTGATAAAAATTTATCTGCATATCATAGATATGCTATGTAATATAAAATGTAAATAGTATTAGTATTAAATGTTAAACTGTTAAACTGTGTTTTTCAGTTTAATTTCCTGAGGGGGAGTGTTTGGAATATTTTTCACTATAAAGTATTACGGACACCCACCTCTCTTCTTTTCCTATCCGGCTCCTTACCTCTTTGACACGGTGTTTTCATTTAATCTATGTGGAGAGCACCGATACAAAAAGCGGAGGTAAAGACGGAGCCGGCTGGCAGAAGGAAGAAGAACGGAAGATTACGTTGCGTAGTTCAAACGAACATTGAAGGTATTCTAGCGAAAGGAAAAATTCTTCGACAAGCGGCCTATTACATTCTTTTTCTGAGGTGGGTGTCGTTGTTATTCTTTCTTTATATAGCAGTTAACTTCAATTAACCAAAATTATAGCATTGACTTTTTCTATTGGTAATTACTGTATGTTTTACAAACTCACTTAAAAGAAATCCAGAGCAATAGAAATTGTCTTGAGATGCATCAGCAGGTTTCTTGCTTTCACAAGTAGAGGCCGGTTGTCAATACGATTGATGATATTTGTACTCATTTTATGAGCTTCTCTGTTCCGTATTTATACATACTTCGGATGATTTTTCACAAATGTTTCTAAGAATGCTCTTTGACTGGACCATCTGCAATGAAATTATAATTATTGTAATCCCATGCGATCATTCAACTATTGACAAGTAAATAAACTGTTTAAGATTTTAATATTGTAATAATTTTTTAAAGCAACCAGAAGTTACGATACTTTCTAAAAGTGTAACTAATGTTATCTTTAAATATGCTAAAAATTTTGAAAATTAAGAGGTAAATATCAAGCATATATTAACATTGAAATGTACATGCTGGGAATAAAAAAATATTTTCCAACCGGATTAAACTTTTAATTAGGAATTAGAATAATGAATATACCTTGTATTATTGTGAAGTTGTGGTAAGACACCGCTCAATTCCCTCAACCAACCTGTTGGCTGGTGGTGCTTACGGAAGTAACTCTGAACATCCTTTATGGCAGCCAAAACTAGTTGCTACGCTTTCCACAAGATTAAAATAATGTGCGCTACAAAAATATGCTATTATAGTCGGCCTCCAGTCAACAAGCATCTGCAATTACATAAGTATATTTACATCTATAAATAAATGAAGTCATAATAACTTATACCTGCATATATAATAGTTGTTCAACTAAATAAATATTTCAAAGAAAATGATTTTAACTTTGTTTAGGAAATACTAACCTTACGAAAGAGTTTGATTTTTGCTTCATTGTCTGACACAAATCCAACAACAGTTGCTCCAGACTCAGCCTCTGCTTTTAAAATGCTAATATTTGCTAGTTCAAAACAATAGTGTGCAGTTTTGCAATGTATACTACTCGCAATAATTGGATCATTGTGAATATTTGACCACCAATCTTGTGAAAAGACACACAATTTGTTTGTAAATAGTATCTTCATTTCTGTATTTACTTCTGTATAAGCTTCATCTAGCAGTGGACCAGCAAGCTGCTTCCTAGTTAGCACTTGTGTGTGCTTCAGCCCACATCTTGTTTCTTCTTATGCATTTTGGAATGTATCATCGTCAGCAACTCAAAAAGGAATAGGATTCCGGAAGTAAACAAAACTAATGAATTTTACTCTATTTTTCCTACAAAATTTAATGTATAGATATATTTGGGTGATCTTTTAAGCAAATCAAATTTCTAATTGAACTATAAATCAAAACTTATAATAGGAACTCTATTAGTGAATTTCAATGCAGCTGCAGATAATCTAAGATATTGATAATAAGAATACATAATTTACCATATTCTCAATCATGGTTAATTTGGAAACTTACCTTGAAGAATAATTGAGCCCACTTCCGTTGAATCCCTTTAAATTTCTCATCACTTGGGGTCTGAATAAATTTGCCAATATGATTAATAGTTCCTTTGTGCCTTCTATTTTTAAATAACATTTTGCCTTGAAATTACATCAGGATTATTACAAATTTTCACTGGAATTGAACTAATTTGTGAGTGGTTCATTCAAGCCAGTATATCCGAAACAGACGTGTCTGAGAGGGATGCTGTTGAAACTGGTTGTGAGTTTTCAATTTCTCTAGTAGAACTTGTTTGATCATTGCTTTCATTTGATGCATTTATATCATCAGTGGTGCAGTTATTAGCATATTAATTTCTTGGTTAGGATTAATAGCTTCGATGTTTACAGATGGGGCTGAAGTGTTCACTGAACACGTTTGCTTAAACATTCTTTGCAACGAACTTTATTGCTAGAAATATCTTCATATTAGACCACAATGAGTTCTTTGGCCGTCCACCAAGAATACCATGATTTCTCTGTAAATCTGTATATTTTGGCATATTAAATATTTTAAAATAAAATAGAAAAAATATAAAACATTAGTAACTGAGATAAAACAAAAAAAATATATGTAAAATTTCAAATTTGGGGCTAAATATTGCTAAAATTTCAAGTTGATAACGCTATGGAACCTTTATAACAAAGACCATTGAGGATGATTCTGTGATCTTATATTAATATTATACTTAAATGAAAATTTATGTCTGTATGTTTTCCTTGTTTTTCCCAGTTTTTCCCAGCCTTTCCAAGTTTTAACCAGTTTTACCCGGAAAAAACTGGGTAAAAGGGTCAGTAGGTTTTTCCCAACCAGCCTTTTCATCTAAGTTGCCTCTGACAGCTCTTTTGAATTAGGTCCAGAGGGAAATTATTTTAAGTGGGACTACTCTAGATACAGAGTTATCTGGAGCAAGATGCTGAGAACCTTTTACTCTCAGTCAAATTTTTAAGACATCATGTTAGATGTAGACCCGTGATAAATATACCTTTGTACAAGGGTTTGGTTTCAAAGTATTTCTGCGCTCATCGCTTCATTACGTGTCTTATTTATAAGATAGAATTCCTCTTAAAGATGTGTGCAAGCCTGTCAAAAAGGTTCTTTCTAGATTCAATCATTGTGATCAATCTCCCGTTACCAAGGAAAGATGTACCAGTTATGATCCCTTTTTCTTCATTTTATATCTCCAAAGCCTCCTGACCAGAATTTTAATTAAATTACCGTCTTCACCTAAAGCTTGCCAAATAGCCGTAACATTTAGTCGGAGGAAAAGGACCTAGTGTACTGTAGATATATTGTACACCTCACGCTCTTAGAGTCTCACAATAGCAATCTGAATATTGAAGACCGTTCAGTGACAGCAGTAATCGTTCGCAGAAATGTGTTCTGCTGCAGAACGGCAACAATTTTGCTTCACTCACTCAACTATACTGAATGAGAAGTATGAAGCGGTGAATAACGTGCTTGAGAAAATTAGTTACAATGAGCATGTCTGTTTGATTTGTGTTCAACCTGAAAACGGAAAAATTTTGTTTGGACAACAGTCAGGGTTCAACAAGTAACCCTGATTTTTGTGCTTATGGAATTGTATGGTCCGAGCTTACCATTACACGAAAAAATGACTAGACTCTACGTGAGAAAATATCAGCTTACAGAGCAAGGAAAGTCATAAAAACACTCTGTAAGACACAGATAGAAAACTCTTCTAACTTCTGCACATGAATCTCAAATTGATTAAACAGTTCATTAAAGCTGTGGACAAAGATGTTGTCTGCTTCAACTACAACTGCCACACATTTTAAAAATTAACCATGGAGAAACTAAAAGCTGGCATCTTTGACGGTCTTCAGCTTCGTCAACTTATCAGAGATCGAGAGTATAGAAACTCTTTGAATGAAGTTGACCTCGAAGCGTGGAAAGCTTTTATTCTGTTAATGAGGAATTTATGGCAACAAGAAAGCGTATAACTACAAAGAACATGTCACCAATATGCTGACTGCTTTCAGAAACCTCGGATACAACATAAACATTAAAATGAATTAATTATTGTAACATATACATCGGTTCACTGAGAATCTGGGATCGATGTGCGACGAGCGTGGGAAGAGGTTCCATGACAACATGAAAGATATGAAGATCAGAATTTCAGGTACACTTGGATTCAGTCATGATGGCTGATTACTGTTGGATTTACCGCTGATCGTTCCAGGAATTCGAATTAACTGAAGTTCATGCATTGATTTCTAAAGATTGATGACCTAATTTCTAATTTTAATATACATAACCTTTCTTAATGTCTACAAATAAATGTACACTAATCAAGCTTTGTAACATAGAATCAATAAATTGTGTTATTACAAAGTTTTTATATCTGTAAAAAAATATTTCGATGAGAAATGTTACCAAAAATCAACCGAAAATGTCATCTAATCGGAGGAATCGGATGTTATTTACGAATTCGCAAACAAAGATTCGACAAATAAAGATTTTTTCAACCCAGTGTAATGACTATTGAGAAATATTAGGACTGTGTCAGATAGAAAATGAGAATTTTAAGAAAACTAATCCATTGGAATGATATTGGTAACATCGAAAAGGAAAGAAACTTCATAATCATGGAATCAAAAGCAGTAATAAAATCAAAAGGAGAATAAAATGACTCTAACAAGACTGAGGGATACGAAATCGAGAGAGATAAATAAAAAATCTCTAAAGAAACAAATTTCATCAAGAACTATAGCGCTACAACTTTAAGGAGATTGACACTCTCGAGAAAGCCAGGAACTGTATTGCGACTGAGAGATACGATATAGATGACAATAGTAACTAATATAGAATGGAATTAAATATATCTATAAGGATATGGACTGTTTTAAGAATTATAGTGACATTTGCAGAAAGAATTGGGTCTGTATTTTTTAAGATTATGGCGGTATGGTGCAGGATAGTAAAACTATAGATAATATGAGAGATTGTTTCTAGAAGTCGATCAAGAGCGTCAAGACAGATTTAGAATCTATCAAGAAGATAAAGACTATATTGAGGCTAAGTACGGTGTCGTGGTTTACGGCCGAATACGTATGTACGTTTGATTCACATATGAGTTAATCCGTTCCACTTTACTCTAAGAGTGCTCTAATTTAATTCTTTAACCAGGGAGGCTTCGTAATATGATATATCTATTGCCAATGCTGCATTCGAGTATCTAATTAAACAACTCTGACAAAATATACTTTTAATCAACTAAAAGAACAAAATATTAAATCTTTAAATACACTAATTCGATAGCTAGAGGGTCTAATAAAAATTAAAACTACAAATGAGTAATACGAGATGGTTGACGCAAAAATCACTTCTAATGCATGAGATTTAAGCTCAATTAATGCGAGTTATTAAGGGGAGCGTTGAGTTGCTGGGTCGGCTTGTTAACTAATTGCTCAGTTGATCTGAAACTTTGCTATTATATGTAAAACGTTATTTTAAAACCTTTTTGTTCTTACAATTTTTTGAAAATGTTGTTATACTAGAAGTTACATAAAAATTTTGCATTTTGGGGGGGTTAGGTTAGATTTTTAATTCCTTCAAAAGTTTTTATGTATACATATATTTTTTTTTTATAAACATGGCAAATGCGTTTAGAAACAAATGTATGGCCTTATTTTTCTGATTTTCGTTCTAGTTTCGAAATTAAATCAAATTTTCAACTTTTATTTTTTTTTACCTGATCTTTTTCAAAAAATCTCAGATACAAAATTTTTGAAAAAAAATACTGCAATTTTGAGGCCGTAGGAAGATTGTTCATACATTCCTCTTTATTCTGACACTTTTATGGCGAAAATCGCATAAAAACTTTAGAAGAAATTACGTTTGGTAGTGAGCGCATTTTGCAAAAATAGAAATAGTAGAAAAATGCTAAAGAGGGTTCGTACTTGCAAAAGGGGTTTTGACTGCATATTATGCATCCCCACTGTGGCATCATCGGTCATATAACTTCTCAGTGAAGGGGGATTTTTGAACAGTGGAGACCCCTCTTCCCTTCACTCCATTATATAACCCTTAGCCTTTGGTTTGGGTTCGAAACCTAAGTCATAAGAGCAGCGCTCAAAAAGCCCCCGCAGCATAATCGGTGGTGTCGGTGTCATCGCAGTGTTTCTTTTTTTTTTTGCTTACTGGTGTGAGTGAGTGCCGAGTTCTTTCCTTGTCAGAATGTTCCAACTGTCTCTTTTTTCTCAGATTCATAGGAGTGCTGATCGGTAACTGTGACAGAACATACCTATTATTATGTCTTAGCACAGCCAGACCTATGGAGTATTTCGCTGTAGGTAATGACACAAACTTAGTCTAGCTGAGTTTGTTCCAAATTCTTGCATGGAAATACTCATTTGGATTCTGAGTTTTCCCCTTGAGGCACCGACTCAGCAAATCATCTCTGGTCAAATTCATGTACACGTTGAGCACAAGTTTCCTGAACTCAGGTGACAATTGGAAAGAAATTTTCATATTTTTGTGAGAAGGAGGAGTTTCATTTTTAGCTAAAGCTCTATTATAGAAGCAATATGAGTCAGCACCTTCCGGGCACTGATGATGCCTTGCATTTTCATCCGTACTCGTAGCATGGTAATAGCCTCCCAATGCTCTATTTCTCATTTGTTCAGTGGTCGTACCAACAAAGTCTCTGATTGCTTTGCCGAAATAGAATGTCAACTTATCTATGACTGTGTCTGTCAACTTATTTTTACCTCTTAAGACAGTCTTTGCCTTGTTTACCGGTCTTAGTTGTTATATCTTCGGCTGTGCTTTTCTTTATTAGTCTAAGTCTTGTGCCAAGTCTTTTTGCCACATGGTTTATGCAGTCTTCCTTGCAAACTGTAACATTCGAATAAGGTCCTTGTCCGTCATTGAGTGCAGTAACTGCCTTGAATGCACTGCTGTCTCCATCACTAACAAATGTAACATACCTAAATTTTAGTGCTTGTGATCGTTGCTATAGTCTTACAGCCTGTTCCTTCTCCATCGCACCTGCTTTACCATCAAAGTTTTTGTGACAGACCCTTTAGTGCTTCAATTTTTGTTCATTGCTCATAGCCTTAGACCTTGTACACACGTAGCAAAAATTTGAGAGTACTTCATGGTCTATGACAAAGCCAGTGTGTGCTTCGATGACAGCAGCAGCTCCTATATGTGATGTATGACCTCTTTTCATCCAGGTCCCATCGAAAGACACATCAACATCAAGGACTCCCTGGTCATCCGGAAAAATGCCTAACTCTTCATATTTTTGGAAAATGCAAACTCTAATACCTTCCTGATTTGCAGCATTTCTATCAATAATTTCTTTTCCTATGCAATGCTTATAAGTCTCATACCTGTTGGTGCTGATATATGGCAAGTTCAACTGCGAAATTGTCAATATGAAGCCACTATGCCCTTGTCCATATGCCAGAGCATTATATACAAGAGCTGATGTGTTCTTCATTTTTTTCTTTTTACATTCTTTAGATGTGTCTTTAGTCGAAAAAAGTTCAGTGTCACATAAGGTGCACTTGACATTCACAATGACATCAGAGTCCATATCTACAAATGATACCTCACCTGTTTCACAACAATCCACACAGTAAGATGACGCAACCAATGAACGTAAAGTTTTTTATCAAGAATAACATTTTCATAATCATCATTCTCGGAGATTTTACTGTCTGGAAATAATGCCCTATTTTTATTTATCAAATTCATTCTCTTTTGAAAGGTTGACAAAGTAGCAACAGAGGGTTCACAAACATTTTCGTTAGCGGCTGTGAAGTTGGATGCAGCTTCGGATTCACGTTTTAGATTTTTGGTCGCTTTTGTTGTTTCTCCACCAACTTTCGAAATTTGACGTAATTGTTTCTTTCTTCTTGACAAACGACCCATTATAATTATCAACAAAATGCACTGTAATAGCACTGATTGTCTAACGAACACTGGAATATACAGCAATGATATATTAGGCGAATCGCGTAGTCAGAAGCTCTGAAATGGCACAAGCTCACTTGACCATAACGTATTCAACACTAAATTATAATGGCTTCTGTCCAGTTTTCTTTGAATTTTTTCATCAATTTTCTATGAAGAATGGATAACTAATTAAAAAAAAAGAGAAAAAAAAAAGTTTAAAATTTTTGGAAAAAATGACTCAACGCTCCCCTTAAGTCCTTTGAAATTGAAATAGTTTGGTTACGACTATCAAATTAAATGTTTTTGTTACGAATACACTTTCGCACGAAATGGGAAATAGCAAATTGATTTTTTTTCCGCATTCGTTTTACCTTTAACTCGGAGTGTGTCGACTGTTGGGTGACCTTGAAAGTGAACCGCCTGGGCGAGTTTGACTGCGCCCTCCTCGCTGAGGCGAAGATGGTATGGAAAACAGCTAATGCTTTTTACTGGGTTTTTGAGGCGAGTGACGATGCTTCTCTCGACTTGGAGATGTAAGTGAGGGGATCTTGGATGAACGGAAGTTATCCCGATCCCTGTGTTACCATTTCTGGCTTATCGACGATGAGACTTAACCAAGATGTGAATCTCTTGTCGAATGGGCATTCACTTTGGTCTTCCTCAATGGTGAGGGATATCTCTGCTTTTTCAGCAAACTGAGATACGTGATTTTCTCTAGACGAGAATGGTAGAAGAGTTGGTCTTGATGCCACTAATCTGCTCTTCTAAGCGACTAAAGGAACAGCCTCGGCATGGTAAGTCCCGCTTGGTTCCAAATATCTTCTTTATTCCCTGTTTGACTCAGGAACTCGTCTTCTTCTCTCGATAGGTACGCAAATTCTCTTCTAAATTTCTCCACATCGAAATATATACGTCGATTATCTACTGTGGTAGGGGAGACCAGGGAGTTTAGGAGGGGGCGATCCCTCAATAGCCAACCATTATGCCCCTCTCTTAGGGCATAAACTTTCAAAGCTGGGACACTTTGCCCCTTTATGTTTACGCAGGGGAAGGTGAGATTTCGTCTATTTGGCGAAAAATAGACAAACAATAGGAGGGGACAGTGAGCCTGTTCATAGATTTTATGCCGACGAATTCTTAGGCAGCAAGATTTTCATTATAAAGGTGGCAAGTCTTGGCTACTTGACTCCGGATGAAAGTTTATCCCACCAGTCTCGTAAATTGCGAGATCTGCTAACCAAAATCCGTCTTTGCGTGCGACTTCGAAGGGTCTTGGGGAAGCTGGGAAGTGTGTGTGAGGTGGGGGGAGGGGATTCTTGGCGCATGCGGAGTGTGACGGTTAACGCTGTATAAAAAATAGCGTGTGTTTATCCTCGTTATAATCATTCCTCCACATACGGTATTGAGGAGGAGGCTCCGAATTCTTGTTTAAATCTGACACTTTTTCCATTACTAAATTTTGCCCTTTGAATCGATACCTCCACCATCAGTATTTTAGCTATAGGGTATCCTGGTATTGTATTAAAAACCATAATATGTAATACCGCATTTAAAAAAAATTGGCTTGAAATATTGCTGGACTGAAATCTTTGTAGAAATTGATTTTGTTCATACAAAGGATATTGTTACTGTAATTCAAATTGTGTGGAAGTAGTTAAGGGAAAATTTTATGCGGATAGCTATTCCTAGATTATCCCATATTTGTATAATTTCCTTATGTACTATAACAGTAGTCATAAAACATATTTACATACAATCTACCCTGATACCTTTCTTCAACGACTTTCCAATTTAGTGGACTCGTTATAATCGGCAGAATAGTTATGATGTTATTGCCAAAAACAAAATAATTCTCGGGCTACCTTAGGAAGACCTTGACAATTATATTATTTTAAAGAGAATGTAAAACAATATAGGATTTTCATATTTCGTTAGAATCAGCTGAATAGCTATGATGTTATTACCAAAAAAATAAATAAATTTCTGGTTAATTTTTAATGGAATTTAAAGATGTGGTTGGTATTTTAGATGTCACTTCAGAAATTCAATCCTTTTCATCTTGAGCATCACCTATTTGTTCTTCATTTTCTTCAGGAGAGAAAATTATTTCACTCGATGGCATTGAATCATTGGCCACCTTATAATAAGCAACTCTTCTTAATTCACCTTCTTGACGCTTTTACTTATTTACTTATTTATTTTACTTAAGTTAATCTCGAAAGAAAACCTGATGTGGTCCAAAAGAAGCGATCATTTCTCCTTGACCTTTAACGAAAGCAATTTCATTCACAGAGATCTTCATCTCCATAGAGGATTTAAATTAATTTGAGTTTAGTTTGCAATCAAGCAGCCGAATTCACAGTAAAGAACAATTATACAATTGCGCTGAAGATATCAACATCTCTAGTTTTGAAATGAAAGTCTCTTAGGCCTTTAGCTCCCAGTTCTTTTGGATCTGTTTAAGATTGTGACTCTTGAATTTACAACGGGGGCTAGAAAAGAAATATTCCATCATTCCCACTTTCGAGCACCTTAGGGTAAATATCCTTTGCAAGATTGGTTGTTGGGTAATTTCTAACATCCACATTTCAGAACGTGAACCAGAGTTTAGGAATTGAGATGGCAACAACTATTCTATTTTTAATTTAGGTGTTCATATGCTTGAATATCGCCAGTCCTGCCCTAAATTTTTAATGCAATTGTAGGTCAAATGACTCAAATCCCACTAGTAAGATGGTTTCACTGAAGGCCTAGTAATCTTCAGCACACTGATTAATATGTTTTAAACAGTGATATAAGAACAAAAGTGAAATATATATAATTATTAATATAATAATAGTCATTTAATTCCCCAAGATGACAAAAATAAGTAAAAAACTTTAATTTTTGTTATGTACCCTCAAAATGGAAGGTCAAGTTGAAAGAAAGGCACATTTTCGACACTTGTTATTTGCTGTGTACAGAGAAAATGCTTTATCAGAAAGGACAACTGAATGGTGGTTTTCACGTTTCAAAAACGGTCATTTTAATCTTAATGACGAAGAACGTTCTGGTCGCCTCATTAAGTTGGATGAAGACCGATTGAATGACCTCCTTCATAAAAATCCTCGTCAACCGACTAGAGAATTAGTGGGACATTTGGCGTGTGATCAGAAAACTGTAGTGAATAACCTTCATTTGATGAGAAAGTTTAAAAACTCGGTGCATGGGTTCCACACGCTTTGAGCAAAACCAACAAACTTTAAGGCTCCACGATTGCCGCAGGTTTGAATGCTCATCACAAGGCTACTCGTGGAGAAACGACGGATTTCTTCATCGCATCATCACTGGCGACGAAAAGTGGTGTGTTTATGTCAACATGAACCATCGAAAACAATGGCTTAACCCCAATAAAAAACACTTCCGCGATTAAAGCAAGGACTTTATCCAAGAAAGACGATGCTGTTTGTGTGTTGGAAATTGTAAAGGCATCATTCTTTATGAGCTCCTTGCGAACAAAAAGGTTATCAATGCAGAATTCTAAGTTCAACAAATGTATCGACTCGCCGAAGCTATTCGTGAAAAGCGACCTCATCGACATTATGGAGTCCTTTTGCAACACGACAATGCTCGCTCTCACATTGCCAATATGACAAAACACGCCATCCAAATGCCTGATTGGGAAATCCTGCCGCAGCCTTCATATTCGCGAGACTTGGCTCCATCGGATTTCTATCTGTTCCGATCGCTCTCCAACAATTTGCGCGACGCTTCGTTCAATACTGATGTGGAATTAAGAACCTGGTTAGACGAATTCTTTGAGTCAAAATCCAGAGATTTTTATTGCAGAGGCATCGAAAAACTAGTTGAACATTGGGAAGAAGTCGTAAATAACAATGGAGAAAACATTATTGATTAAATTGCATATTTTTATCAATTAAAAATGAAGTTTTTCAAAAATTGTTAATGGTAATGAATAAATTTGATAAAACTGAAAAAACTTATTCGTCAACCAATAGTTAAACCAAGTAGAACTAAAATTATATTAAAATAAAAAATAACTTCAGAATTCATAAGTAGCGCTGCAAACTTTGAGCAGTCCTCATTTATGTAATTAAAACGTTAAAAAGATAGACACAAACTAATAGCTTAGTATATTATATAATATTATTGCATATGATAGTAGAGCATAGCACAGCATTGCATATATTAACACAGCATAGTATAACATAACATAGTATAACTTAGCATAGTATATTATAGCATAGCACAGAATAGTATAGCATAGCTTAGTCTAGCATAGCCTAACTTACCTAATTGCATAGTATACCATAGCAAAGCAAAGCATAGTATAACCTATCCTGTTTTAGTCTAGTATTGCCAAGCCTAGCCAAACATAGGACAGCCTATCCTAAAATAGGTAGCCTAGCTATGCCGAGCCTAACCTAGCCAAGCTTAGTATAATTTAGCTAGCCTAGTATAACCTAGTATAATAAAGCCTACTTAATCCTAAATTAACTTAGTATTGCCTAATCTATCGGATCCTGGTATAATCTAGCAAAGCTTAATAAACCCTACTCTAACCTAGCATATTATAGTATAGCCTGGCTTAGCCTGCCCTAGTATATCTTTGCCTAGCGTAGCATTGCATAGCGTAGCCTAGCTTTCCATAGCCTAGCCTAGCATAACCAGATATGGCTTAGCATTGCATGCCAGAGCCTGTCCTAGCCTAGCGTCGCGTAAGGTAGCCTAGCCTAGTATAGCGAAGCTAAAATTGTCTACTTTAGCCTACCAATATATCCTCGCATACGATAGCCTAGCCTAGCCTAGATTACTGTAGGCTACCTTGGTATAGTCAATCCTAGCATAATCAAACCTAACATAATATAGCCAAGCGTATCATATTTTAGCCTAACCTTGTATATCCTAAACTAGTATAGCATACCATTCCTTAGACTACAATAACCTTGCATGGCTTAGCCTATTATAGCCTTGGTTAGCTAGGCTATCCTAGCCTAACAGAGCCCAGCATATCATAGCATAGCCCTTCCTAGCGTATTATAATTTAGCCTACGCTAACATTGCATAGTATAGTCTTGTCTAGCCTAGTATAGCTTAGCAAAGCTAAGCCTAGCTTAACCTAGAATAGTATAACCTAGCCTAGCATTAACTATCTAGACAAATATAACATATAGTATCCTATTATACTCATGTCAACATAGCTTAGTATTGTCTAGCCTAACATACTATATGTTATCCTAGCATAGCATTTTTTGCCTAAATATGCATAGTATATCTTACCTTTTTACATTATACCTTAGCATAGCTTAGCTTAGTATAGCTTAGCCTACAATAGCCTAGCATAGTATAGGTTATTCTAGGCTTGCCTAGCAGAGTATCGGCACAATAGTTATGATGTTATTGCCGAAACAAAATAATTGCCAGGCTAACCTTGAGAAGACTTTGGCAATTATTTCATTCGAAAGAGAATGTAAAATAACATCAGCGTTCCAAATTTCGTTAGAATCTGCGTGATAGTTATGATGTTATTACACTTAAACTTACGCGATTAGAACGGTATTTCTCACACCGTTTCCAACTAAGAACTAAACACACAACATCTAGACATCCTCCTCCTGAACTCCACCGCTCTACAACTCCTAAATACTAGGATTCGCATTGCAGGATACCACAGATACCTAACCACACAGGCTCTTCATCTAGGATCCACGATCCTAGTAAAACGCTGTATGCACCATACACTCATAGACCCAAGAGAATATTCTTTTTGAGCCTGCAAAATAGACACATAAACTGGCCCAATTCTAGTTGCCACACATTATAGAACACCATGCCTACAACTACACTTGGATGTTCCACTCCGTGCGCTACTAAATTAAAATTTTCCACTTTTTTTTGCGGGCTACCTTAAAGCACACTGGGGGAATAAATATCTCGAGGATCTATAGACGCTAGTTTGTTTATACAGAGTCAACTGTTACACTTCACATGGGCCAAAACTTTACCCCACTTCACTCATTTTTCACGGTGCCCCAAAGACCCTTAGAGCGTCGCTCGCAAATATGGATTTCAGTCAGCATATTTTGTAGTCCATTAAAATAAACATAGGAGAGTGTGATAGCCTTTAGAATAAAAGTCTAAGAACAGGCTCACTCTCCACTGCGATTGTTTGTGTCTATTTTCGCCAAATAGATGAAATCTCACTCTCTCATTGCGAAAACCAGAAGGGGCTAAGTGTCACAACGTTCAAAATTTATGCCCTAGGAGAGAGGCTTAAATGTGGGCTATTGAGGTTTCGCTCCTCCAGAACGTCCTCGTCTCCCATCCCCACAGGGGATAATCGACGTATATTTAGTTCGATTTTGAGAAATAAAAAGGAGAATACGCGTAGCAATCGAGAGAAGAAGACGAGTCATAGAGTCAAACAAGGAATCAAGAAGTTAAGTGGAACAGAGCGGGATTTTCACTCCCGAGGCCATTCCTTTAGTCGCTTAGAAGGGCAGACCAGTGGTATCGAGACAATCTCTTTTACCATTCTTTTCCAGAGAAAATTTTAGATCTCAGTTTTGAAAAAAAGGAGATACCCATCACCATTGAGGAATACCAACGTGAATTCCCACTTGCGAAAAGATTCACCTCTTGGTCAAACCTTATCATCGAGAAGCCCTAATTTATAGAAACAGGAATCAGAAAAACTTCCTTCAACCAAGATCCCCTCACTTACATCTTCAAGTCAATAAGTCTCGCCTCACGTGTCCACCTCCTCAGGATAAGCATCAGCTGTTTTTCCCGAATAAACTTGCCACGCGTCTCTTTCATCCAGTGAGAAGCATAAGCTGTTTTCTCAACTATTCTCACGTCAGCGATGAAGGCTCTAGTCCAACTCGCCTCTAATCAACTTATTGATGAGGTTCTCGTTTAAGGTCACCCCAGTGCCGACTCCCATTGCGTATTACCTGCTTGGTAGTGTTAATTTTTATGAGATTCTATTATTATAGCATTAGTGTATTTAAAGATTTAATATTTCATTTTTTTATGTAATTAAAAGTATATTTTGTTTGAGTTATTTAATTAGATCCTTGAATACTGCAAATGGCAATAATTATATCATAACACGAATCCTCCCTGGTAGAAGAATCAAATTAAAGCACTCTTAGAGAAAAGTGGAACCAAGATACTCATCTACTGAGCAAACGTACATACGTACTCGGCCGTAACCACGACACACATCATCCTACAATATTTTAAACCTCTAGAAATGATGCGGAAAGGTATGTGGTCGATGCCTAACCAGGTTGTGAGCACGTTGGCCCGTCATTTCATACGTTAAACCTATCGGCGCGTCATGATCTCGTCCCAGGACGTGATCCTCTGGAACGATCAAGCATCAAGATAACACATTTACATAGCTCCCGCCCCCAAATACAATCCGACCACATCTCCATCACTTTCCTACTTTCTACCTCTCCTATTTTAATACCAACCCTGCCACAGTAAACACATAGCCACACATACAACACTCAACTTCAACCTACAGAAGACCATTTCCTCACAACTAGACAACCACTGGAAAGCAGTCTTAGACAACAATGAAACAGCCCGTAACACGTAAAAGATACACACCTATGAAATACTTTATCTTCTCAATACACACAAAAAGACTCATTACGATATATAACAATGACTAGGGCAGAGACACACAACAACCAAACATTACATTCCTCCCTGCCCGTATCCTACACGCGATTAAACACACGTCGTACCGGTGTATAGCCACCGGCCTCTCTCCCTCCTCCTATATTATCTTAAGTCATTTCCGGAACTTTCCTGTCTGACTGCTGTTTGCTGTAACTTGAATTGACTACAGCAATCCCTCCACTTTTCTTTCTAAGCTTGTCTTGATTCATAATTATATAATTCAATGATATAAATACACACATTTAATTTCCACCTTTTTTCCTAATTATACGAGAAAACTAGCATTAATTTAAATATAGTGACGCTTATTATAAGAAGCTGACTTTTATTATGCCTAATATGAATCGTGTATGTAAAATGGAAAGGAAAGAGTTGAAATATCTGCCCGTATCTTTAAAACTGCGTTGTGTTGGATCGATGTATATCTATTTGGACATAAAACTATATCGATGTGTAGCATACCTGGCATGGTTTATTCTTAAGTCATTAAATGAGTCATTTATGATTAGCGAAATGAGAAGAGGACTAAAAAGTTTACCTTGAGGTAATGCAATTTCGAAATCAGATTCTTCTGATACTTGTTCAGATACAGAAACTGATGAATCGGGAGGAAATAAAATAAGTAGATGAATAATAATTAATAATTAACGAATAATAATTATCGAATCGCCCCGACTGGAAGTGATGGATTTGCACCTATTCCGTTGTCTTGTTTTCGACAGACGTCTTACCTGGGATGCTCATATTCATACTCTTAGGGTCTTTTGTACCCGCGCTATGGACATTCGTCGTTAATAGTAATCACAGAGCGTGTACTACCCCAATAAGGGTAAGGATAAAATGGTTAATATAATAGGGAGGATAGATATTTGTATTAGATATAATTATTGATTAAAGGTAGGTGAGGTCTCCCTCACCATGAACGATGAAGTGTAAAATTGTGATTTTGGTAGCCCATCTGGCGACTGCTTACAAGGACAAAAGTCGCCGTAATCACACTATAACCTAATACTAGGATAGATAAAAAACAAAACAAAAACATTAAAAAAACAGATAAAAATGATACAAAAAACAAAGGCAACAAACAACTTAAAAAACAACAAAATAAGCAAAAAAGCAATAATAAGAAGAAGGGAGCACACTCTGGCGTCGTAAGGAGGCCAGCCTCCACACGGCGCAGGAACATGTGACCTACAACAAAGCGAGTCAAATAAAAGGGAGCAATCCAGCCTCCACCCCAAAGTCAGATATTTCATAAGTCTGTGTACACGAATACGTCCCGGGTACAAGAAACAAGCGGTACACCTCGCTCGTCCAGGTAAGGTGAGAGCTAACATGTTGCTCCGATTCCTGCCATGTAGGCAGTGTGAGGAAGTGCCAAACTCTCGTATTGTTGACCAATACCTGCGTTTCTTTGGCGCCTTTATCTGCGCGTCTATTCCCTTCAATTCCCACATGTACAGGAAGCAGCAGAAGATAATCTCGATATCTACCCTGCAAACGACAACCGTGGCATTACGGATACCGCGGACTAGGGTGTTTGGAGAATCCAAAGCCCCGAGAGCACTCAATGCGCTTTGTGAGTAGGTTCACATCACAAACCGGTTTCCGAACCGGGCACAATGCGTAATCTACCGTAATCTACGGTATGGAAATCGAACCACTCCTTGGACTTGGAGCCATCCGTATCCACTAGTATGAATCCAGCATGACACGAATTATGCTCCAGATACGCCTAACGCATTACTTCTGGAGCTGTGAAAGCTTTAAGGGAAGAGGGGTGTCGACAAGTAGTCGCCACCGGCCTGATAGCTAAACTGAGACTGAAGGAGTTGCCTTGCTCTAAACCCAAACGGCTTATGGTATAACTTGCGCTTCTGGCATCATAGGCACTTTTGACATCTGATATGGATGCAGTGAGAGCCGATGGCGAAAGGTGCCCGACTAGCGCGTATAGGCGTATAATGTACTGTACACAGCGCATTGCGAGTGACATCTACCTGGCTTCGACAAATTGGCTTTCAATTGAAGACGTGTGGAGGTCACCTGTCGTCATACAACGACTGGTGTGGTGGATTTAGTTAACCTTCCACAATACACGCTTAGCTGCGGATGTATTAAACTCTCATCCATAGTCAAGCTTTAAAGGAACAAAGTATCGATATAAAATCAAAAAGGTAGCCCTATCAGCACCCTAGGGGCTCAACATCGCTTAACAACGAATATCCATAGCGCAGCTAAAAAAGACCCTAACACTGCGAATATGAGCATTCTAGGTAAGACCTCTGTCGAAAACAAGACAAAGAAATCCGTGAAAATCCATAAATTCCAGTCGAACCACGCTTACAAACTAGTACGGGTCGGGGTAGAGCCGTGTTTGGTGAAAAAATTGTACCCCTTTATTCTTGGCCAAGGATAACCGAAACTTGTGCCCTTCGGCATATCGAGAGATACGGTTTGGTCCCTGTTTGGGTCGACGCTGCAAAGTTGATATCTGAGTAGCACTAAAGGAGATCGAAATGTATTCCACATAGAGCGTAGCGAGAAAATCTTATGGCAGCAACGAAATGATAGTTTTGATGTACAAGGCAAAGAATGTGACACTGAAGACAATTCCCTGCATGAAACCCTCTTCCTTATTAATTAAAGCAGAGTGGGTTCTCCCCGCCTGAGATAAACATTGGTAGGCGTCCTCTCGTTCCAATCTTCTGAAGATTCTTCATGATACCGCAGAAGTATACGTGATAATAGGCCTGCTCGAGATAAAAAAAACACCGTGTTATATTGCTGTCTACGAACGAAAGCCTCGTATATGGCATTTTCCATTCTGCACAGAGCTTGCCAAGTGGACTGTAACTTGCAGAAACCACATTTTAAGGAAGACAGGTTTCCTTCGATGTCCAGGAAAATACTAGTCCAACATTTACCAATTTCTCCATCAACTCGCACATGTAGAAGGTTAAAGTGAGTGGATGGAAACCAGCCGGAGTAGAGTGATCTCTCTTGTGGGCGAAAAGTGAGCACAACAGCCATTTGCCAGAAGTCTGGGAGGATACACTCTGTCTAGGTCTAGTTGAATGATTCCAACAGAAAGGCTAATGCCTTGCTCACCTTGGTGTCTAATCCCGGCTAACGGAACATTGTCCCAACCTGGAGAGGTGACCGCGCATGAAGCGAGAGGGGAACCCAACTCAATCTATGTAAACATATCGTTGAAGAGTTCTTCGCCTCCGGAGGTAAAGTCCACTCCTGCCGCCTTCAGCAATACCATCACGTACATTGAATGCTGGTGGAGCAGCATTCTGGCTAGAGAATGTGCAAAAAGTGGTCGCGAAAAACTCAGCCACGGACGCTGGGTCCGAGTTTGCCGTCCCATTCTCCTGGAGAACGCAGGATGGGGGCGATCCTGCGAGAACTTATCCCCCAAACCTTTTTCATTAAGTTAAGACACTTATACCCGCCAGGAAGAGCGGCGTGCTGGATTCGAAACATACCGGAACCTAGCAATAACACGACCAAATTTACCGACAGTGAAATCGCTCAGGCGGTATTTATAGCGCATAGGGTCATAACATTTCTGTTAAGGGAAGCCTGACACTCGGCTGATCACCAGGACCACCGCATTGAGGTTACTTTAGAAGAACTCAACAGCCTCTTCCACCGACCTAAACTACTCCGGCAGCAGCGGTCCTGAAAAGTATATATGAATGGAAAAGTGATCACTACTATGTAGGTCATCTACTTCCTTGCCCCCGAAATCAGGCAGTGCATCCGGAGAGCACAGAGATAAATCAGGGCAAGTAAGTATAGCGGTTCTCGGGTAGTTTCGCGTAAACTCTTCAACATTTACCACCCCTATCTCCAGCATTTGGATCAGGTTGTCAGAGATCTGAGCCCTATGGCTGTCTACTGTTCAGATCCTCGAACAGTAGAAAGAACCTCTGCATCCGTGCTACAGTGCGGTTTGAAGCCCCCTCGTCGTACTCCGCTAACGGTAGAATGTAAGCAGAAATAACACTTTACATCCGAGCCAGGTGCAGCTGCACTGCAAGTGCCTGAAAGGATGTATTAAAGCAAAGAGAAGAAAGGAGACACCATGGCAGGTGTAAATGGTGCATTCTCCTGACCGGCTCTATTCTCGTGGGTGGTAGTGAGTTCGCAAAACCATTGTACACCGGGAAAGTGGGCAGGCAGCATGCACCCAGCATGGTCTCTGCAAAAAGATAGCTAACGGAGGAGTAGACGAGGCTTCCAAGCTCTTTACACTTTGCCTGTAGTCTGCGGCAATTCCATTAAGGGAATATGCCCCTAGGCTTAGCTCGGATGAAATGTCGGGCCCCTCTTCGAAGAGAAGACCCTCATGGGAATGGCCGTACGCTTCTCAGATGAAGAGCTCGAGCGCTGTTGGCCGAAAGAGGCGCTTCCTCTTTCCAACACTTAACATAAGAGTTTGGATTCGTCATGCGAGTATTTTCCTCACTGCGCCTCGAAACCTTAGGTGGGCGTTGCGGTTTCGGAGGCAGAGTTCCCTCCCTTAGAGCTTCCACTGTCTCCGAGCCAATAAGCTCAGCGCTGTGTGTGGATGTAGGACCCGAAGTTCCTTTGGTGCTGTCCTCCTTTGGGTGGGCAGCTTTAGGAACCCTGAATGCCGGCCTTATGACTACCTTCAGGGGTGTTGTCTCCTGTGAGTGTAGAGACTGGGTGGATTCTAGCGCCAGTTTTGCCTTACGAGAAACGGTCACGCTGTAGGAGATGTAGAGTCCTGGTTTTACTTGAGCCTGAGTGTGAGCCCATTGTGCCGCCAACTCTAGCAGGCTATTGCCCGAGGTGAGTAGATCCCACCAAAGGGGTTCAAAATGGGCGCGGACATGACCGTGCCTGTAGGCCTAGATGGTTCATGAGCAAAGGGTACCTTTTTGAAATTCAGGCATTAGACGACATTGGAGAAGATTTTAGCTGTCAGAGAGGCACTAACCGGGCAAGGAGGTCCTTTCTCTCCTTGGAAGTCTTCGAAGGTCCCAGCTGTCTGAGGAGAGCTTGGAGTTGCGGACTCAGGCTTGGTGTTTTGCACCAAACCATGATTCTATTTCATCGAAGATCCTGCCCTCTGGAGCTGTGTCAACTCCGGTACCATGTCCATCTCAAGGGAGCCCTCCGTGTTCCCCATTATGAAGGCATCACAGATCTCATTTAAGGTATCGTCCATTACAGTCAAGTCTTTGGACGGCGAACAGACCTTTTTTGGGTAAGAGAAGGAAGTAGTCATGCATCCTAGCCTCTTCTCTGGTAGAAAATGGTTGGAGGGGCCCCTGAAAAAGTATAAGGAAGGCATCTTCTTTTCAGAGGTGGAGCTGGCCTAGAGCGGCTCCACATATGGCAAAGGAAAACCCATTTGCCGCATGGCGGCGAAGGAATGCCTCTATTTCCCTCATTCTTCCCGAAACCTGGGGAGGAAGAGACATAGTTTGGAGGCGTATCTCCTTGTGCTTGCAGTCGACCAAAATTGCTTTCTTTTGTCAAGATTATCAAATAATAAAGAAAATGGACCTCATGGAAAGTATTTACTATGACCGCGTTATGAGTAGGAATATTAAGATTGAACTCTACATAAGAACAGAAAATCCAGAATATGATCATCTACGCATACAATTGGTCCTGGTCCAATGTTGATGAGCTTTGCCAACCGGGCCCTCTCAATAAATAGGCATATACTTCCCTATCTATAACAAGTGCCTCTTACTCTTCAATTCACCTCCGCTCTCCAAGCCTACTTATGCATATCCTTATGCTAAAAACGTGTTTTCCGTAAAGAAGATATTTTATGTCCTGAAACATAACACTTGGTCTTGATTTTGTAGCCTTCTAGTTGAAGCTACAGTTTTTCGATCTCTCAACCTCGCACAATGACTCATGATTGTCTATTCATATATCCTAAAACTATTATATGAAAAGTATTCCCATATCCATCCAACACTCATCCCATGTAATTCCATAAAATGTTGTATTTAATCTGACTTTTATCATTGCAGGGAGTTACATTGGAAGCAACTCCAGTTTCACCCTTTGAAAGCTTAATATATCAACATAATTCTCGAGATTGAGCATTCATAATCAATTAATGCTTCATACCACTTCTAAATCTAACTAATAGCGAGGAAAAACTGCATTTCACAAGTTTCAAAAAGAAATATTTAGATAAAAGAAGACTATATATATATTCATGAAATTGTAGCTGAGGAAATAACTACTGAGCAAAAAAAATTAACCCCCTGAGATTTATTAATAAACAACAAAGAAATAGAACAGTAGATGGAGTAGGTTAACACAAGATAGCTAATTTCACATAAATTTAAGTAAGCTACAACGGACAAAAGGTGATAATATTCTGCAACCTTTATCTTACTGGTGCACAATATCACCATCCTTCTCGAAGATGCATGCCTTTTGCTTCATTGTTAAGATAAGCTTAACTGATACATAATTATTCAAATATGTAGCAATAATTTAGGCACTTATTCTCATTTGTTTTGCTAGGTCTAAAATTACGAGCAGTTATATTACCCCATCCTCACTCACACCACCACAGACCACCCCAAAATGGAAAATATTTGGAAAAAAATCAAGGTAATCCATACAGAGCTTCTTTCATCATTTTTATTCATCCTAGCAATAACTACCATTCTAAAAACTTAAAAAGGTTCGAACTTATTAATATATTTAATTTTTTACCCTCCTTAGCTGATGTATTAAATAGAATTGGTCTTAATTATAATCAGTTTCGTAAAAGTCCTTTAGGGTAAAAACACGAAAAGTATTTCAAAATATTCAGTTATCCCTGGTTTATAAAAATGGAATTACCTCCGTATTTCAAATCTATCCGATACACGAGTTTTTACAGTAACTTCTAAAACTAGTAAAAATATAGCAAAACCTATATTTTCTACAAAATACTCGTTTAATTTCAAGGAAAATTACACAAAATACTTTTTCAGTTCCTTTCCCCTATTTATTGCACACATTATTTATCTCATCCTTCCCTCCCGACAACATTCCATCTTCTACTATATGACTTAAGGACGCAAGCTTCGAAACTAGCAAGCAATAACTTGAATCTCGATGGTTTCTAACCTTAGGTCGAAATTGCAGGATTTACAAATACTCGTACGTCTGCAATTTCTACATGATAATTTAGAGAAACAAACCAACACTATTTTAGTACATCTGAAACAAAAATACTACTAGCCAGCGAAGCCAGGCACTTTATCAGGGATAAAGGGAATAGGTTAAAACACAACTATTCATGATAGAAGAAAGAAATAAGTGGAAAAAATGAAATGGTAGTGAAAATTTAATGGTAAAGGAGGTGCTGAAATTGTATGTAGGTGTAGAGGAACGAATGGATTGGATTCTAGCAAAGAAAAAAATCATAGCTACAGGTAGAACACGTAAATGAGCAACGCGGAAACAATGGAAGTGTCTTTCAATGTTTAAGAGAGAGGAATACATATATATATATATATATATATATATATATATATATATATATATATATATATATATATATATATATATTGAAAAAGATCCAAGACAAATTGTACGGTTAATGTAGTGGCATTATTAGACAACTGATGTACTTCAGGTGCAGCTGACATCATTTCGTCCTCGAACTAGGAGACCGCATTATAAGATAGATCATCCACCAATCGAAAAAAACAACTGGTTTCAAAGTTACCCCTTTATGTTAGCCTCGTTTACCGTCATAGAAAACGTTTATTATTAATATATTAACAGCGTTATCTTGATTTAGCTATGATAATGCTGTTAATATATTAATAATAATAACGGTTTCTCTGACAATAAACGAGACTAACATAAAGGCGGTAACTTTGAAACCAGTTTTTTTTGACTGGTGGATGAGCTATCTTATAATGCGGTCTCCCAGTTCGAGGACGAAAGGATGTCAGCTGGACCTGAAATAGATCAGTTGTCTAATAATGCCAATACATTAACCATATATATAAATATATATATATATATATATATATATATATATATAAATATATATAAAAAGGTATATATATATTTATAGGGAGAGATTGAAAGAGAGTTTGTGTCAGTCACTCTCTCACTCCATCTTGTGATGGAGTGAGAGAGTCAGTTTAGAGTCACTGTAGACTGAATTATTTTGACCTTCACCTGCACCTCCACCACCTTAGCTAAATTAAGCTCTTAAATGGCATAAAGAAATTTTCAGAAAGATTGCAAATAAAGAGGATTAAGTTGAGCATCTTTCCTTTTCTATTCAATGCAAAAACCAACCAGTGAATATCCCGTAGAAAGTTTGCAATGAGAAATTAATAAAGAAGGTGGTAAATATTTATGAAGAGACAATTTCTGGAAGATATATAGCCCCTAATCTATCTGCAAGATAGGGACGTGAAGGACATGGCATATTGCTAACTTCATGCAATTATGTTTGGTCTTATTGGCTAAAACTTTATATAATCCTGTAAAAATAGGTTTATTAAATTTATGCCGACTCGTAAATTTCCATAGAATATGGAGAATATTTATTAAAAAATACCATCCTACAATTTCTTACCCTATCTAATTTTTCTACGTTACCATTCATTTGTTCTTCAATCTCCAATTTTATTATTACTATTTATCTAATTCCATGCTATAAATTTACTCTTTGAGGAGGAAGTTAAAATTGTAATAAAATTCCCATAATACATGCGCGAAATCTTCAATTAATATTCCGCGGAAGAAGATTATGCTCGAACAGGTAAGCGTCTAATATTTTCATTATAGAATCGAGAAGATAAATTTCCACGCGCAAGAGTCCTAAAATCTATCCTATCCACCGAGATTAAAACAAAGTTTGGAGAAATTATGACAAGACGGAGGATATTAAGGAATAAATAAGGATATTTCAGAAGTGATTTTCTTCTGATACACTTAATGATAAAAGAGATGATTTATGAAAAGGTTATGAGAGTCGAAGTTTTGCAATACATCTTTCATACCTTAGCACTCAAGGTGTTTAATTTCATTTTTGGAGAAGAGACAGCATTATAATGAAAACACGCGTTCGAAAGATGATGGGATAATTAAATTGCCCTTTTGCGAGGGAGTTTTGTTATTCTAAAAGAACTTGAGTGAAAATACATGGCAAAGTACTGAATTAAAATGATGGATAAATTCAGGCAGTAATTGAATTCAGAGTGCAACGTCAAAAATAAATATATGTAAATAAACAAATTTATTGGTATGTACCGAAAGTTGCTTCATCTCATACATACTATGCCTTGTTAATAGGATAGTACTAAAACTTAAAACTTAGTTACAAATGATTTTCCTATCTAACCTTTTTAATTGACAGGTTATTTTTACTACTTTTAAATTTTTAAAAACATGAGTGGATCACTTAATTATTTACCATATTATTCATTTAGTGAAACATGTTGCTGCATTTTAGCTTCTAATGCTTAAATTCGACGTTCATAATTTGTTGTATTCAGTGTCACACATGCAGTACTCATATATGTACAAGGCGATTTCTGGTGGCTGATTTTATGAAATTCATAAATGAAAAGAACGTTTCACAGAATGACTTCTGTACTCTCATCGATATAAATTTAAAACATTCTTGTATTATTCAAAGGTAGAAAGAGTTGATCGGTTACAACTCTGTCCATTCTATCTTTCACCGTATTTCTAGCGACTAGCAACTTAGTAATTCGTTTATGTATCTCATCATTATTCTGAGAGTATTTAGATAAAAAAAACATGAGCAGTTTAAAAAACTTCTTTAAAATAATTTCTATCAGAAAGTGGATTTCCATGTTGCTTTCAGAATGGTGTGTAATATTATATGTGCGAGAGCTACAGCTGACTCCTGGCAAAGACAGCTAAAAGTCTTTTTACTTTGCTCAATAACATCATATTTGACTCCACTTTTTTCCTGAAATAACTTTCCATTTCTACTATAATTACTGTACTATTTTAATATAAATAAAAAAGTTAAGGATTCAATAGAAAATTAGCGGTGGATCAATTCCTGAACCCCGGGTGAGTGGTTCGTCATACCTGATATTAATTTCTTGGTTGCCTATAGATAATACACTTCGAATCATATGCTGTATACAATTATAAAATGTGTTCTTGTGTTTTCTATCGTTTAAAACATATATTGGCAATTCGTCGTAAAAAATTAGCTCTGCTCTCAGTATAGGATATAGGCTTTCATTTAATTTTCGTTCATATTGTCCAAGATTAAAAATTACTCGTATTAGGTAAAAGAGTGAAGCGTTATACGAGTAACTATATAAGTCGAGTTAGATCACCATAATTATTTAATGGTTAAAAGGCAAAGTCAGGTAGGTTTGGTGTTTGTTCATTTGAGAAAATTACGTTTATATGCTCAAACCAAAATTATAGGGAGAAAAAGAGAGAAAGAGAGCAATATATATATATATATATATATATATATATATATATATATATATATATATATACATATATATTTACGGTAAGCGAAGCAGTGATGAAAAAAAGTTTTTTGTTCTCTGCCTTGAGGAGGCTTAGCGTAATTACTCAAAATTTTTGTCAACCTAAAAAATCATGTAGGACGTCCATTACAAAATTTGGAAAAAGAGGAACAAGTTGGTAAAGTAAAAGGGGAATGAAAAAGCATTGAGTTACCAAAGGAGGTAACAATTTGGGAGAATGTGACCGCTGACAACAATTGCTCTCACTCTCGAACGACTGTAAATTCCCATTCGGATGGCTAAGTATCGTTGAATAGGTAATTGTTTTGCCTCGTAACAATAGTCATTATGAAAGAAGGTAGTGTTAATTAACATAAACGAAAACAAAACAATGCTTTGCTGCTCCTGTCGGACTATATCAACTGTCACAAAACACTTATTACCTTAACTATATCTAATATTTATATACAGATTCACTGTCAACAAACAAAAATCTCCTTTTGATACTATTATATTCCAATTACCAAGCATATTATCAGTAAAAATATTCTTGCGGAAGTAGCATCCTTTCTGTCCTTTTCAATAATCCATTTTACAAACAACCTATTCAGTCATTTCTTCAAATTATTATAACTTATAAAATTTGCTATTTATAAGTTGTAGAAGTTTTAAGAAAACTAGATTTGGCAAGTACATTAAAGGTTTCTATTTTAATGCTTGACGAATATAGAAGAACAAAAGATATAAAAGAAAATAGACATAACACTTTTTTTAATGACAAGAAGCAACAAGAACGTGTTAAAACGGCGTATAAATAATTATTAATACGCCGTTTATATCTCATTTCAACATAAACAAAGTGACTGGCTACTTGCTCGAAGAAGAATTCTCTTCTCAAATTGACACGAGTTTGAATTCCAAATTAAATTAAACTAGGCTTCGAGGCACAGAGAAATCTAAGTCTACCAAGTCCAAAGGGGCCCCGAAGACTATGTTTATTTCCATTTACTTTCATAGACACCTTCTACGTTGAATATTTGAAAGGACCCTCTTTACTTTAAAATTGTAACCACAAGATTTAAAAACTCCCGGAGGTACACATGTTAAAATCTTAAATTACAGTACCACATTCTAATGAGTATTCTAAACTGTTACTCTGTTGCGGGTGTTTACCGGCAGAGATCTTTCTGTTATCTCCCCAGGGCATGTTGGGCAAAGCTAGGACGCATACTTTAACCACACGGCCGATCAACAGTAAAATATTGTCAAATATCAGGATTAAATAGGAGCAAATGGTGTCATTGAGTTTCATGGCTAAATTTAGTAAAGGTTAAACACCCTCATATAAAGTCGATACAGATTTTTTGCTTCCTACATTGCCATAAATTTGACCTCAAATATCCTTGATGTCCAAAATAGTGGCTGCTTCAAAGGAAGCCAACGTTTAAAAGCTATCCTCACAAACCTGAGATGGGGGCCATTCTCTTCCCAGCGTCTATGAAAATATCTCTTAAATTTTTGATCAAAGCAAACCTAGTTGCACTTCGTGCTCTGAAACTAAATAGAACAGTGCGTTAGGCAGGGCACTGCGCTTTCATATATATTTATATATATATATATATATATATATATATATATATATATATATATATATATATATATCTATTGGGTTGAGGAATAAGTTCCTGCGGTTTAATCAAATTTATTCATTACCATCAACAATTTTAGAAAACCTTTTTTTTAATTGATAACAATATGCAATTTAATCAAAAATGTATTCTCCGTTGTTATTTACGACTTCTTCCCAACGTTCAACTAGTTTTTCGATTCCTCTGCAATAAAAAACTCTGGATTTTGACTCGAAGAATTCGTCTAAGCAGGTTTTTAATTCCACATCAGTATTAAACGAAACGCCGGGCAAATTGTTGGAGAGCCATCGGAACACATGGAAATCCGATGGAGCCAAGTCTGTCAAATATGGAAGATGCAGCAGGATTTCCCAATTTAGCGTTTGGATGGCGTATTTTATCATATTAGCGATGTGGGGGGGAGCATTGTCGTGTGTTGCAAAAGGACTCCATAACGTCGATGAGGTCACTTTTCACGAATAGCTTCGGCGAGTCGATACATTTATTGAACGTAGAGTTCGGCATTGATAATCTCGTTATTCGCAAGGAGCTCATAAAGAATGATGCCTCCACAATCCCACCACACACACACAGCATCGTCTTTCGTAGATGAAGTCCTTGCTTTTATTGCGAAAGTGTTTTTTTTTAATTGGGGCTAAGCCATTGTTTTCGATGGTTTATATTACATAAACACACCACTTTTCGCCGCCAGTGATGATGCGGTGAAGAAATCTGTCCTTATATCCACGAGTAGCCTTGTGGCGAGTAAGCAAACCTGCATTAAAGTTTGTTGCTCTCGCTAAAAGTGCGCGGAACTAATGCACTGACTTTTTTAACTTTCCCCATCGAATGAAGGTGATTCACTACAGTTTTCGGATCACACGCCAATTGTACATCCAATTCTCTAGTCGATTGACGAGGATTTTTATGAAGTAGGGGGTTCAATGGATCTTCATGCAACTTAATGGGCAACAAGAACGATCTTCGTCATTAAGATTGAAATGACCGTTTTTGAAACGTGAAAACCACCATTGAGCTGTCCTTTCTGATAAAGCATTTTCTCCGTACAGGGCACAAATATCGCGAGGAGCTTTGGCTGCGTTTGCATTGTTCCCGTCTCGATTGAAAATGAATAACAACAAGTGTTGAAAATGCGCCTTTCTTTCAACTTGACATTCCATTTTGAGGGTAGAGAACAAAAATTAAATTAACACAACTTTTAAATACACTGCAATGACTTATTACTCAACTTCAATACGTAGCCTAAGCAAAAGCCTAATAGTCTACGCTGTTAAGAGACGTAGCCTAACCTTTGCAAATTTTGCTCTCATTATTCATTATTCTTTCTTAATTTGTGCACAAATCACGTCAACAATACTTAAATCAACACACATTAAAAAACTGCAAGAACTTATTCCTCAACCTAATATATATTAAGTGCCTTAGCAAAGAAAGTAACTATAGCGTAGTTAGATGAGAAGGGAAGCTCTACTCTACAACTTTAGGGAAAAAACACATGTGCATATAATTAGATAGATCGATAGATAATAGATAGAGAGACGCAAATCAAACGCTTAGCAGTTCACAAAGTTTACAATTTGTTTTCAAAGCTCAGCTCTTCTTTATACCCCGCTCTCCTGTATGTGCCTATGTAAGTAATTGATTTTTCGACCTTAAATGAAACAACATCTAAATTCGCCTACCTAAGCATCTAAAACAAAAACACTGCTGAATAAGCTCAGCTATTATTTATTTCCAATTCTCTCACGTTTATCAAATTCTATAATTGATTTTCTTACCGTCGATCATATTACTGCTAAATTCTGTTATGTAAGTAACAGAACCAAAACACTGCTGAGAAATAAATGCTTAGGAATCTGTTATACGATAAAAAAATCATTTTGTGTTTACTGGTGCTACCGAGTTCTAAGATAGGTTAGGAAAATTGTATGCCCGCCCACTGATCGTAAAAGTAGCAAATACATAGGCAGTGTTGAAAGTGACCTGTTCTTCTTAGGTTAGTATTTGTAGATCCACTTAAAACCCTGGAAAAACTCCTCCCACGTAATATTTTGGATAACGAGACTTCCATTGAATTAACTAATAGCTTCTATTAAATAATATCTTATAAGTAAGCCCCTTTGGAGGTGAGCCGTACCTCTTCTCCTTTTAAACTTTAGAATACTACACATTTTGAGCAAATCATGTATTTGAATAAAGCTCAAGCTATACAACTCCTTTAGCACTCCGCCACTGCGTCGGTTCTGGTCTTTCAAAGACAGACAAGACTGACACACAAGATGCTGTGGCCAATTAGGGGCATACAAGCATTACATGGAGTTGCTATGATCCCTTAGAGTCACTCGCTCTTCTACTACGATTGAACCCCCTTTAAGAATCATCCTTTAACGTAAAATTGTACTGTGTGTCAAATTACCAGTAAGTCCTTTCTCACCGAGGATTCCGTTGCGCCGACTGCCAGATCTCCTTGAATTCGTGCCCCATTTACTGACTGAGAGTCATTGGTGCCATAGGTACAAGGCCAGAAGGCAGCAGAAAATCAACATATCTATGTCGCAGGTCAAGTTAGATCTTTTGACCTCCGTTTGCTTTCCGTGTCTGGGAACGGTTGGCGGATAACACGCAGGGCCCCTCTGCTATTGAGCCTTGCCTGGAATAGTGGAATTAAACTTTGGGTTCCAATCAATCTCTAAGGTTGACGGAAAATACAACCTGTATTCTAGTAACCACAGTCAGACTCGAAATGAGGGATCGAGGGAATATTTGCCGTGGAGGAAGCTGAGCTCGAGAGATCTTTACTTGTTTGTTTCTTTATTCTTCTACCTCGTGTATTCGGGCTCTTGGTGTATGGGACGCCGCAAGAAAGATTATTTGAAAAGAAACAAAATAGACAATCGTAAGGATAATGCAAGTGATCAGCGCACTGGATCAGATTACAAAAAATATGGCCGGGTCTAATTAGTTAAGTAAAAAATTATGAATGTTTTAGTTAATATTTAACAATTATCCCAACTTAATTCTCGCCTACGCTCGGCCAGCAATCAGTGCATTAAGGCATTACCTTATGCGACGTCTCCTCTTAGCAGAATACTCATTTACCAAGGCAATTGCTTTCCTATATATATATAGATCTCGAGAAGTGGAAGTTACAGAGTAACAACAAGGAGTAACATCAAGGAAAGAAGGTACCCTAGGAGACCTTACGGTCTATTCAAGGAGGGTACCTTTGGACTAGAAATCGAGCGGGCACATGGCTGCTCAATTGTTTTGCGTCCCTAAGCGGCCACTTTTCAAGACTTTGTGTAGTCTTTACTTGAACTGGTCAACAGATTTACTCTTGACAACTTCCACTGGAAGTGCGTTCCACTTACCGCAGATACTGTAGGTGAAAAAATGTCCACACAGATTGCGGTTGAAACGCTTCAGTTCAAGTTTGAAGCCGCTAGACAACATTGTCGAACCCTGGAAGTATTTTGAAAACTTCGATGAGCTGACCACGTAGTCTACGGGTTTCCACCAAGAACAGATCTAGTGAGAGGCGCTGGAAGGGGGATTTTGATTAATCTATATAGAGGGGCGCGTGCCGGAAGTTAATTTAAAGCTTCACGCCATGTAGCGGAATTTATCGTTTATATGATTGGGCTCGCTAAACGCCGTATTATCGGGCGGAAGTGACCTCAAAAGAAGCTGATCGCGGGTTCTTTCCGTCCTACGGGCGCTTCACTCTCCCTCGCTCTCTGAAAAAAAAAAAAATATATATATATATATATATATACATATATATATATATATATATATATATATATATATATATATATATATATATATATATAAATATATATATATATACATATATATATATATATATATATATATATATATATATATATATATATATATATATATATATATATATATATATATAAACCCTTATATTATTAAAACGTGATTTTTATTTAAGATTTTTTATTATTTACCAAAAAAGTCGACAAGTTAACTGTTACGCATTTCCAGTGCTTTCTTTAAGCCCTCCTTCCCCTCCTCCATCTACCCCTCACTTTCCCCCACCGTCTCCTCCTCCCCACTCTCTAAATCACCTCACTCTTCCTCTATCCCCCTCTCTCCCAACTCTCTCCCCTCTCTCTCTCTATCCCCTATCTCCACCCACCTCCCCTTCCTCCCTATTCCACCTCCCCATTCTCCTCTTCCTATTTCAACTCTCCACATCCCCCGACACCCTCTCCCATCTCTTTCTATCTATATCTGCCCATATCTCTCTATTTTTCTCTCTATCTCTCTTCCCTCTCCCCCTTTCTTCTTGCCTAACAAAAGGATTTCTTAAACAAAAGAATAATTCTCTTCTCTCCTCTCCCACTTTTCTATCTCCTCTTTCCTAAGATCTCACCCCTCTTCCCCAATATCTCCCCTCTCTCTTCCCCTCTCCCCTAAAAATCATATCCAAATCAAGTGAGAAAATATATTCCGTTCCCAAACTATAGTAACATAGATAAGACGCTCGATTTGTTTCTGTGGCTACAAAGTTGTTAGTTTATAACTCAGAGTCAGTCACGCATGAGCGTAAACTGCCGAGCATGCGCGGTGAAACGTTTACTAAATCTAAAATTAATAATAATTAGCAAATAAAGATATTTTTGTGCAACAATATAAAAATCTAAAACAATGGTCATATATATATATATATATATATATATATATATATATATATATATATATATATATATATATATACATATATATACTTTTACTTAGGTTTAGAAATTTAAAACTTGCCTGGCTCATGTTTACAAATAATGATACAGCCATATTAAAAAAAATCGTTATCACAAAACCAGACAAAGGTATTGGTGTCGTTCTAATGAATCGAACTGATTATGTCAACAAAATGTTTAATCTTCTAAACGATCGTGGAAAGTTTACCCCAATCAGAGTACTTACCAAAAATTAACAATGCAACTTCAAGATAAGGTAAATAGATTCCTATCAAACGTCCAGACCTAAAAAGTCATAGATCATTCCACTTATGTAACTCTGTTTGCTAGTGGCTGTGGCCTAGGTCTTCTTTATGGACTACCAAAGCTGCACAAACCAGCCATCCCGCTTAGACCCATGCTTGCCTCGTATTAGCTTCCAACCTATAAAGTCGCGAAATACTTGGTCAACCTCCTTTCACCATTAGCACATAACCAGTATACCCTAAAAATTTTTATTCCTTTGCTCAAGAAATTCTCTGACAAAAGTTTGACGCATCCAAATTCCTCGTAAGCTACGATGTGTCCTCGTTATTGACAAACATACCCGTTAACCAAGCCATAGATATTATTTTAAAATATTCATTTCAGAATTGCAACATTTTCCACAACTTTACAAGAGACAAGACAAATTCAAACAATGTTTACAAATCGTGTTTAAAGAAGGTATATTTTCATTCGATGGGAAAATTTATCAACAGATAGATGTTCTAGCAATGGGTTCGCCCATTGCACCCATTGCACCTATTGCTGCAAGTATCTTTATGAAAGATTTCGAGAAGACCCTATTTCAAGCTTGCCCTTCGTCACTCAAACCATTATTAAACAGAAGATTTGTTGACGACTGCTGTGCAGTATTTGATAGCCAGGACCAGGCGTACCAGTTTTTTAATTATCTCAATATTATTCATCCTAACATTAAATACACTATGGAAACTGAAAAAGAAAATTGTCTCCCTTTTTAAACATTTTAATTAAAAAATCAAATCAAGGCTTAACAACATCCATATATAGAAAACCTACGTTCAATAAGATAGGTACAAATTTCTATAGCTTTTGCGACTTATCATACAAATTGAGCTCCATCAGGGCACTCATCTGTCGTTGTTTCCACCTATCATCTTCATTCTCTCTAATGCATGAAGAATTTGAATTCCTAAGATCCAATTTTAAGAATAATTGTCATTTATTCGAAAAATTTTAAATTCGCAATATTTACCTCCCAATCCTTCCTTCGATGTTCCTAAAGACTCAAAATATTTTATTCTTCCTGAAATGGGTCCCCTTAATAGAGAATTCAGAAGAAAGTTTTCTAAATTATTTAAACGCTATTTTTATCATACAAATTTCGAATTAGTATTTGTTAACAAACTCAATATTGGTAGTTGGTTCAGTCAGAAGGACAAACCTCCTCTAGCGATGTGCAGTCGTGATGTTTACGAATTTACTTGTCCTCGGTGTCTCCAAGGAGGATATGTACATCCGCAGCACGATTCGCTCCCTGAGAGCAAGGTTCTCCTCACACATAGGCATCAGCGTCCGTACTGAAAACCCACTTTTTGTAAAGAACATCCCCTATCAGAGCACATGCAATCAAATGCATCGCGGATAAAACTATAAATAATTTTACAATAATTGATAAAGATAACAATGAGCAAAGCTTAAGATTACTAGAATTCCTTGATAATAAATCCCGTGCCCCTAGTCTTAATTGTGACTCGCCCGCTGCTCCCCTACTTATGACATAACTCTACTACCAATACAATCTTACCTATGTCCACTTCAATCCCCCCTCCCTACTTCTCTCTGGAGTTAGATCGAACAATCGTGAGTATTTTGATAGTTCTCCCTTTTATTCCTCTAGAATTTTTAATATTATAACACATTATAAATTATGTATTTTATTAAGTTTTTTATTATAGGAAAAAAGTCTCTCTTTTTGTAGATATTAATCAACACTTTTATATTCTAATTTCAGGCAATATTTTTAATATTATTATAATTCATTGTAAATTATGTATTTCTTTATATCATAGAGCCCGAAGATGAGCGGAAAGCCACGTAAAACCATGGCTTTACAATTCCAAATTCGCTGCGCTTGCTATCAGACCTTCGGGCTGTTGCCCTTCGGCCTCTTTGATCTTTCAATACAATTTTGATTATCTCTTACCCCCCTCTCCTCCATTTTCCCCTGCCCTCTCATCTTACTCTTCCTCTACCCCTATCACCTCATCTACTCCTCCCCTCACCCTATTCCCTCACTTCTCCCTATTCCCCCCCACCTAGTCTTCCATATGTTCCCTAACCCTTTTACCCCTCTTAGTTCACCTATTTCAACCCTTTATTTCTAATAATAAGTAATTAAATATATCTTTATGCAACAATAATAGAATTTCAAACAATGGTTATCTAGATTTAATTACGACGTGACTTTTTATCACGGGCAATGCCATGGATAAAATGTCTTGCTATATTTATTTACAAACCTATATTTTTCCGGGGCAATTACGGGTATCTCTGGCAGTCTATATTTATATATATATATATATATATATATATATATATATATATATATATATATATAAATATATATAATACTGGTAATTGATTTGTTTCTTGGGAATCTGATATGTAGCAGGAATATGAAGACCCAGGTGATTATATTCATCATCTATTGGCCGGACGTTTCGGACCTTTACTAGGACCATCTTTAGCGACTATGTCGACTAATCAGAAGGGGAAGGAACATTTATTGATAACAGTTAAAAGAATGCATTAAAAAAAAGAAAAAAGCGGAAGAAGGCAAGTTAAAATAATAAAATTGACAATAATTAAAATTAAAGTAAAACACTAATAATATAAAGAATTAAATAATATTACCCACTGTTATTTAAAAAAAAAAAATAGAAAGTGAAATTATAACAAACTTACTTGATTATCACATATTAAAAGTTACTGAAGTAAACAAAAAATAACCTATTATATTAAATTGTAAAAACACACCAAAAAAAGACAAAAAACCCGAAAACAAATCAGAATGAACAAAGTGACTGGACCTTTAACGTGGGAGTTGGGAAATCAACTAACTAAACATTTAAAATTATTGATGAAATTTATTCGGTTGGTCGGTACGCTAGTTAATATATTGAAGTGTTGGTTGGTTATATTGTGAATAATTTAATTGAGGAGGCGTAATTATTTAGGTTTGGATTTATTTTAATGATATATAGTAACTCTAAGATTTTCAAATCGAGAGAAGTCAAGGCTGAAGATAATATAGTAAATGAATTAGAATTAAGAGGATGATGGTGATACTCTGAATGTTGCCTGATGGAAGAGTCTTCAGGTTTAGAAATGGGAATACCAGCCTTATGAGACAAACCCAAGTGCTTCGCGATCCTGCAGTTGAATTGTAAGTCAGTTCGGCCTACATAACGACTGTGGCAGGTCGTACATGTATAATTGTAAATTATACAGGATTGCAAGCCCAAAGGGATTGGCTCCTTATGGAGAAAAAAGGAATTTAACGATACAGGGTTGGAGTTTATACAAATGAATTGGCATTAAGGAAAATGGTTGTTGAGGGTAGAGAGAAAGAGTTTGTTAAACTCGGATGTCAAATGCTCAAGATAGGGTAGCTTAAGGAAAACCTTCTGATTAGAAACAGTAGTAAGTAATGGTCGAGGATAGTATATTTTGGAGAGAAATTTGGATACTAACTGGTCAAAGAAGAAATCGGGGTAATAATTAAATTTGAAGAAATCCTTTAAACAAGTCAGTTCTTCATGAAACGATATCCAGTTAGAGCATATATGGTAGGCTCTAAAAATTTGGCTTTTAATACTGGATAATTTAAACTGACTGGGAGAGCTACTGAAGAAATGTGTATCAAATCTAGAAGTGGTAGGTTTTCTGTAAATGGATGTATCGTAAGAGGAACCTGTTCGGACAACGTTGACATCCAAGAACGAGATTTTGTTGTCCTTTTCTGTTGCCATAGAAAACCTTATGTCGGGATGTTGTTGGTTAATATAATTTAGAAATAGGGGTGCATGATCAGTTTGCTGAAAAATTAGAAAACACTCATCTATAAATCTTTTGAAGACAATAAGCCTGAATTCTAAAGGACATTTGTCCAGCCACCGAGTTTCGTGGTTACACAAAAAGCTATTGGCAAAGGAGGGACTCAGTGGGAAACCCATAGCCATGCCTTCGTGTTGTAAATAGAGCTAATTGTTGAAAAGGAAAATAGTATCACCCACGGCTAGCTTTAAAAGCTTTATGAAAAGTTGCTTAGTTAAACCCAATATTTTACTCGTATTATGAGAAAGAGTATCTGAAATAATATTAATGGTTTCCTGTACCGGAATATTAGTAAATAATCAATCCACATCGATTGTGGCCATAAAATGAGAATTTTTTAAACGCAGATCACCAATATATTTTGAAAAATCGAAAGAGTCACGTAAGGTGAAGTGATTGTGTGTCAAAGGATCAATAGGCGGAACAAAAAATTTAGCTAAGTTGTAGCTTGGAGTATTGACTGCAGATAAGATAGGGCGGAAAGGTATTTTATTTTTATGAGTTTTAGGAAAACCACATATGACCCCAGGGGATGAACCAGAAACAAAAAGCTTATGATAAACATCATAACTTAAGGTTTTCTATGGCAACAGAAAAGGACAACAAAATCTCGTTCTTGGATGTCAACGTTGTCCGAACAGGTTCCTCTTACAATACATCCATTTACAGAAAACCTACCACCTCTAAATTAGGTACACATTTCTTTAGTAGCTCTACCAGTCAGTTTAAATTATCTAGTATTAAAAGCCGAATTTTTAGAGCCTACCATATATGCTCTAACTGGATATCGTTTCATGAAGAACTGACTTATTTAAAGGATTTCTTTAAATTTAATTATTACCCCGATTTCATCTTCGACCAGTTAGTATCCAAATTTCTCTCCGAAATATACTATCTTCGACCCTTACTTACTACTGTTTCTAAATAGAAGGTTTCCATTAAGCTACCCTATCTCGAGCATTTGACATCCGAGTTTAACAAACTCCTTCTCTCTACCCTCAACAACCATTTCCCTCAATGCCAATTCATTTGTATAAACTCCAACCCTGTATCGTTAAATTCCTTTTTTCTTTATAAGGAGCCAATCCCTTTGGGCTTGCAATCCTGTATAATTTACAATTATACATGTACGACCTGCCACAGTCGTTATGTAGGCCAAACTGACTTACAATTCAACTGCAGGATCGCGAAGCACTTGGGTTTGTCTCATAAGGCTGGTATTCCCATTTCTAAACCTGAAGACTCTTCCATCAGGCAACATTCAGAGTATCACCATCATCCTCTTAATTCTAATTCATTTACTATATTATCTTCAGCCTTAACTTCTCTCGATTTGAAAATCTTAGAGTTACTATATATCATTAAAATAAATCCAAACCTAAATAATTACGCCTCCTCAATTAAATTATTCACAATATAACCAACCAACACTTCAATAGATTAACTAGCGAACCGACCAACCGAATAAATTTTATCAATAATTTTAAATGTTTAGTTAGTTGATTTCTCAACTCCCACGTTAAAGGTCAGTCACTTTGTTCATTCTGATTTGTTTTCGGGTTTTTTGTCTTTTTTTGGTGTGTTTTTACAATTTAATATAATAGGTTATTTTTTGTTTACTTCAGTAACTTCTAATATGTGATAATTAAGTAAGTTTGTTATAATTTCACTTTCTATTATTTTTGTTAATACCACTAGGTAATATTATTCAATTCTATATATTATTAGTGTTTTTACTTTAATTTTTATTATTGTCATTTTATTATTTTAACTTGCCTTCTTCCGCTTTTTTCTTTTTTTTAATGCATTCTTTAACTGTTATCAATAAATGTTCCTTCCCCTTCTGATTAGTCGACATAGTCGCTAAAGATGGTCCTAGTAAAGGTCCGAAACGTCTGGCCAATAAATGATTAGTATAATCACCTGGGTCTTCATATTCCTGGTTTATATATATATATATATATATATATATATATATATATATATATATATATATATATATATATATGACCATTGTTTTAGATTTTTATATTGTTGCACAAAAATATCTTTATTTGCTAATTATTATTAATTTTAGATTTAGTAAACGTTTCACCGCGCATGCTCGGCAGTTTACGCTCATGCGTGACTGACCCTGAGTTATGAACTAACAACTTTGTGGCCACAGAAACAATTTGAGCGTCTTATCTATGTTACTATAGTTTGGGAACGGAATATATTTTCTGTCTTGATTTGGATATCATTTTTTAGGGGGAGAGGGGAAGAGAGAGGGGATATATCGGTGAAGAGGAGGTATAAAGGTGGGAGAGGGGAGGAAGGAATTATTTTCTTGTTTTAGAAATCCTTTTGTAAGGGAGGAAGATAGGAGGAGAGGGGAGTGAGATGGGGAGCAAAATAAAGAGGTGGCAGAAACAGATGACAGAGGGGAATGGTTGATATAGATAGTTGAAATAAGGAGAGGAGGAGGGGGAGGGGGATACGGTGCAAGGGACGTGGAGGGGAGATATGGGATATAGAGGAGAGAGGGAAGAGAGTGGGGAGAGAGGGAAAGAGGGGATAGAAGTAGAGAAGGGGATAGAGGAAGAGAGAGATGGTTTAGAGAGGGGGGAGGGGGAAAAGGTGTGGGAGAGGCAGGGGTAGATGGATTGTGAGAAGGAACAGGGTGAAGAAAGCACTGGAAATTCGTAACAGTTATCTTGTCGACTTTATAAAAAAATAATTAAAAAAATATTAATGAAAAATCACGCTCTAAAAATATAAGGTGTTATATATATATATATATATATATATATATATATATATATATATATATATATATATATATATATATATATTGCAGAGAGCGAGAAAGAGTGAAGCGCCCTTAGGACGGAAAGAACTCGCGATCGGCTTCTTTTGAGGTCACTTCCGCCCGATAATACGGCGTTTAGCGATCCTAATCGTAAAAACGATAGATTCCGCTACATGGGGTGAAGCTTTAAATTAACTTCCGGCGCCCCTCTATATAGATTAATCAAAATCCCCCTTCCGGCTCCTCTGTAACTTTCACTTCCTGAGCTCTATATATATAGGAAAGCAATGGCTTTGGTAAATTATAGACACGTACAATGGATACTCGGCTATCTGCCAAAAGGAGAGTGACTGCGAAGTCCTCACCTCTCAAAAAGCGGCAGAATCCCTAAAAAAGATTAACCTCAGACCCCACACGCCTCCACAAATAAAAACCCACAGCAGCATTATACTTCGACGCCTCGATCCTTGGGTCGGCAGCCACAGCATCGAAGAAATTCATGCTGAGGTTGAAAAAAAACACCCCTGGGCCAAAATAGCGGAAATCCTTAAATTTAAGGATTACAAGCACGTTTTTAAGATCGTGTTTACGGATTCGGCGATGGCGGTTAAGGCTACGGAGTGCGGTATGCTCCTCTTTAACGTTCGGATCTGCCCTGAGCAGGTCGAACGCGAGGAGTTTATCGACCTCCAAATGTGCTTCAAATGCTACAAGTATGAGGAGCACACTACAGCCAACTGCCCCAAAGGGAATGCTACCTTATGTTCCATCTGCGCATCAAGCAACCACTGCTGGAGGAGCTGTAAAAGCACCACCATGAAGTGTCTAAACAGCGCGGGGGAACATAAGACACTCGTAATGGCCTGCCCCATCAAGAAACAGATCCTTAAAAAGAAAGCCACAGAGAAAAAAACGGAAGAGGAAACAAAAGCCAACACTACTTATGCCAAGGTTGCAAAAGCTGCGGTAGCGGAGTCAAAAGTGAATCCTACATTTCTCCACGTCGAGAATGAAAACTCGACAAAAATTATGTGTTGCATATATTATGCTCATATTGCGAATTTCTCCTACCCGGGGTGCTTTGCAGATGAGCTTAATAAGATGCTAGCTAATAATGGAATGGAGAAGATGTGGTTCCCCTCGAACCCGCGGTCAGAAGAGATTTTGAAAAGTAGTCTCAAACCCCAGTGCGAGACTAGTTGTCAGAAGCTCCCAACCCCCAGCAATGCCACAACCCCAGCTTCCTCCAGAGACCCCAGGCTCCAGGCTGCAAAAGCACGCACGGAACTAAAACAATCAAAAGAAACAAAGCAAAACAAAACTACCCACGCAAACACACCCACAAAGGTGAATAACGAAGGCACGGAGACTGGAGCTGCAAAGGCCGAGGGAGGAGCACGTTCACCCCACTCACGAAAAACCTCGCAGCCCTAGAGACGCCCGAGATCGTCCTCTTCTTGTAAGAGGGAATCTAGGCACGCATACCCTTCAAGAAAAATTAACTTGAAGGTATTCGCTGCCGAAAGTCCCCTTTTCCTAAGGAGATGGATGCCCTAGATGTATCCGAAGGCTTAATAGCCGGAATATACAAATGGGAATTCACCTCGGACGAGCTCAGTGAAAAACAGGTCAAGGAGGCTTTACTCCAAGGCCTGATTAAACTGACTCCGGACTCCTTTATAACCCTTACCGACGGCGAATACAGGAAAAAACTTACAGAAAAAACCATAACGCCCCCAAACACTCCACAAGGACCTAAACTCGTAAGAGAATAAAGTCCTAAAACATCATATTACACTCGAAAACCCTTAAGTGAACTACAAAATGACGACTCTAAAAATTATACATTTGAACTCTGACGGATGGACAAACAAAAAAATAATATACGGAAACGTATTAAGACAATGTGACCCAGACGTTATATTTTTTTCCGAACATGGAATAGACGACGCTAACCCGATAAAGATCTTTCCCTACGAAGTCTTGACCAAAAATCACAGCGGAGAACGTTTTGACGCATGCGCCATAGCTGTGAAAAGAGGTCTTGACTTCAGATCAATAGGTGGACTCGACGAATCTTACCTTGCTGTGGAGGTCCGTACGGCAGTGGGACCCCTGGTCCTGGCAACGGGGTACCAACCCCCAAGGAGAGGATATTTGCCCCTCCCAAACTTCTTGCAGTTATGTGGTCACGGCAGAACCTTTCTCTTTGCCGGTGACCTCAATGCAAGAAGCGCTGCCTCCGGTTATACGTCGACCAACCCAGCAAGCAGGAATCTCGAGACGCTTATTGATAGACACATTATGACTAGAATTGGACCAGACTTTCCCACATATATCACTGACAGGTCAGCCACTAAACCAGATATTGTGCTAACCAGCAATATGTTCCCTTATAATTACTTCATTGAGCCGGGCCCCCCTATTCCCAGCGACCACCAGGCTATCCTTATTAAAGTCTTAACCTCCCCCATTCAAATCCCTATCCCAGAGCGGAAGAGCTATGCTCGAGCCAACTGGGATAAGTATAATCAACTCCTCGAATGCTATAACCCAGAACCCTTAAATGATGCCTCCCTTGAAGAAATTAACGAGGAGTTGGATAAATTAAATGAAAATCTATTAAAAGCCGACAAGGAAGCCGTCCCCCGAGTTAAATTTAAAACTCTCCCTGCCCCCTCATGGACCCCTAGAATGAAAACCCTCGCGAGGGAATATAAGGAACGGATCAATGAAGTAAACCTCACTGGCCCCAACATCAACACACACCGACAAACACGACTCATACGCGATGAACTAATGACTCTTATAAGGGACCAACAGAATGTACTCTGGAATAATTTAATTGACGGACTAAATGTAGAAAATGACTCACGTACATTCTGGCAGACGGTAAAACGACTAAAAGGCGGACCCCCAGCAAAGACTATCAAACTTATACGTGACGACACTGAAATTTCTGACGTGTAAAGAATCGAAGAGGAATTCAGACTCTTTTGGGCATCTATATTTAAGATATCCCGGGAAGAGAATGATGACTTCGATTTGGACTTCGAAGAAGAAATTATTAACGACCTGAATGACCAAATACACAGAACGCACCCTCACCATTGCGTATCACAGAATAGGGAAATGGAGGGACTCGGCAGGAGAATTACTGCCGAGGAACTCTCTATGACCTTAAAATCCTTTCGACAGCGAGCACCGGGGTGTACAGGACTGACGAAGGAGAATTTTATTTGAGCCCCGCCCAATATCTTATTGGGGCTCATGAATATCATGAACGCATGCCTAAACGTGGGTTACTTCCCTGACCACTGGAAGGTAGCGAAAATGATATTCATTCCAAAAGCCGGTAAACCACCGGACAGTCCAGCTAACTTCAGGCCCATATCTCTCCTAGAATTTTCAGGGAAAGTCTTGGAGAAGATATTGGCCAACAGGGTAAATACGTTCATCGAGAGAAACAACTCTCAAAACAACCAACAACATGGCTTCCGAGCGAAGTGAGGAACAGACACGGCGCTAGCCGTAATTACCGAGAAGTTGGCAAAAGTAAAATCAGAAAAACGCCATGCAAATCTGATGCTACGCGATGTCAAAAAGGCCTTTGACAAAGTATGGAGGAGAGGCCTACAATATAAGATCCTACAACTAGGCCTCAATCCCATATTGAGAGGATTATTTGTGACTACGTGATGGAGAGGAGAGCGTTTCTGAGTATCAAAGATTATAGCGGCCCTGAGTTCGAACTCGAGGCGGGGGTGCCGCAAGGCGGGTGCATCTCTCCCCTGCTCTATAACATCTACACCATAGACCTTCCCCAACCCTTGACTGAGGGTTCCTTATACGTCCAATTTGCGGACGATATAACAATGATATGTATGGGGCCTTATCGGAATGCGAATTTCATGGCGCGAAGTACGGCAGTGGAAATCGAAAACATCAACTCTTTCGAGAGAAGATGGAAGATATCCACCAATGCCCAAAAGTTCCGTGTAATTCCATTATTCCGAAGGACACTGGCAGACATCCGTGTGGGGGGTGCACGCATTCCATACCGCACGGAGGGCACGGTTCTGGGACTACAAATTACGACTGGTGGGTATAGGAGCCATGTAGCAAAAACTACACGGAATGCATGGAGGGACTTGGGTGAATTTTTCAAATTCGTAAACCTGAGTACCTCCAACAAACTGAAAATCTATAATGCCTGCATTCACTCAAAACTCCTGTACCCCCCGGTCCCTATAAACGTAGTTTCCAAGACCCAAGTCCTCAAACTGAAAAGGGTCCAGAATAGGGCAGTATATATCATTACGGGAGCCCGAAGGAGAGAAGGGAGAATGCAGAGTGATCTCCATGGTGAACTGGGGATGACCCCCATAAACGTGGAGCTTCACCTCAGAGCAACCAAAATCTGGGATAAGGTGCACCGGCACCTCCCTCCCGAGTTTGTACTCGAGCACATCGACTTTGACAATTTACCTAACTTAAAACGACCAATTAGTTTCAAAAGCAGTAGACTACCGAATGACATTAACGTCGACCCAAAGTTCACTTAAAAAGCTAAATAACCCACATCCATAACACAACAAAACATGAACAAAGCCAAACGAGTTTAGCCACCGAATTAGCACTTGCTAAATTTGGTTCTAAAGACACTTCCCCAAATTTTTGTGCGAAATATCGCCAAAAAAAACAATTAAAACAAAAAACAACCCAAAAAATCCAAATCTAGGTGTGAAACACCCAGAATCGAAGGTAAAAATCTTCCAAAAAGCCACGTAGAGATATTATATATTACTACAAAGGCTTGAATGCCCAGTGCATTTACCAGATGGTGTATTTATATACTATAAAAAAAAACAAACTAAAACGCAAAGAAAGCCAGTGATACCCTTTCACCAGGGATCTGTCTTTCATTCTACCTTTCATTTTTGCTTTCCTATCATTTTTTCCCCTATTTCCCCACTATTTCTCCTACTAAAACCCTCTTCTACTATATTTCTCACTTGTTATGTCCAATGTCCAATGGTAAATTAGTATTCTGCTAAGAGGAGACGTCACATAAGGTAAGGCCTTTCTGCACTGATTGTTGGCCGAGCGTAGGCGGAAATTAAGTTTAGATAATTGTTAAATATTAACTAAAACATTCATAATTTTGTACTTAACTAATTAGACCCGGCCATAATTTTTGTAATCTGACTTAGTGCGCTGATCACGTGCATTATCCTTACGATTGTCTATTTTGTCTCTCTTTAAAGCTTCTTTCTTTCTGCCTCCTAAACGCCAAGAGCCTGAAGACAAAAAAGAGCCAAAAAAATCGAGAAAAAATCTCTCGAGTTCAGCTTCCTCCCCGGAAAATACTCGCATGTTCCGTAAATTCGAGTCTGACTGTGTGTTACTGGAATACAGTTTGTATTTTCCGTTATTACTTCGAATAAGCCGAGTACTAAACACTCTTAAGTGCAAACCCCACCTTTGCCTTCGGAAAGTACTTTAGTAGCGCTCGTGATCCTCTCGGGCAGCCGAATATTAGGGCGGCAGATCCACCCGAAGTTGTTGTGTATCTTTAATGTCCAGTATTTTATTTGTGTTTGTACAGTAGTAAAGTTTATTTTGTTCGTCCAGTTTCATATATAAATCCCTCTAGATAGTTGAATTAATTCTGCCCTTAAAATTAATCAATTTTAGAGATTTATTGGAACCCAAAGTTCAATTCCACTATTCGAGGCAAGGCTCAACTGCAGAGGTGCCCTGCGTGTTATCTACCAACCGTTTCGAGACACGGAAAACAAACGGAGGTTAGAAGATCTAACCTGACCTGCGACATATATTTGTTGATTTTGGACTCTCCTCTGGCCTTGTAACTATGAGGCCAATGACTCTCAGTCCTTAGATGGGGCACGAAGTCAAGGAGATCAGGCAGTCGGTGCAAGGTAATCCTTCTTGGTAAGAAGAGATTTACTGGTAGTTTGATACACGTTACACTTTGAAGTTGCAGAATAATTCTTGCAAGAGATTCGTAGTAGACGGGCGTGTGACCCTAATTTATCACAGCAACTCGACGTCATGCTTGTGTGGCCTTAAGTGGCAAAAGCATCTCGAGTGTTAGTCTTGTCTGTTTTTGAAAGACCAGGTACGACGCAGTGGAGGAGCGCTAAAGGAGTTGCATGGCTATAGCTTTATTCAAATACATTAATTGCTCAAAATTTCCACTGTTCTAAAGTTTACAAGGCTTGTATATGATATCAGATACTGCTCACCTCCAAAGAGATTTACTAATAGGATACTACTTAAGAGAAGCTATTAGCACATTAAAGGGAAGTCTCCCAATCCTATATTACATGGGAGGAGTTTGTCCAGGGTTTTAAGTGGATCTACAAATATTAAACTAAGAAGAACAGGTCACTTTTAACACTGCCTGTTTATTTACTAATTTTACGATCAGTGGGTGGGCATACACTTTTCCTAACCTATCTTAGAAATGAGTAGCACCAGTAAACAGAAAATTATTTTTTTATCGTATAACAGATTCCTAAGCATTTATTTCTAGCAGTGTTTTGGTTTTGTTGCTTACATACCAGAATTTTGCAATAATATCATCGACGGTGGGAAAATCAATTATAGAATTTGATAAACGTGAGAGAATTAGAAATAAAGAATAGCCGAGCTTATTCAGCAGTGTTTTCGTTTTAGATGCTTAGGTAAGCGAATTTTGATGTTGTTTCATTTAAGGTCGAAAAATCAATTACTTAGATAGGCACATATAGAAGAGCGGGATATAAAGAACAGCTGAGCTTTGAAAACAAAATGTAAACTTTGTGAACTGCTAAGCGTTTGATTAGCGTCTCTCTATCTATTATCTATCGATCTATCTAATTATATGTACATGTGTTTTTTCTCTAAAATTGTAGAGGAGAGCTTTCCTTCTCATCTAACTATGCTATAGTTACTTTCTTTGCAAAGGCACTAAATATATATATATATATATATATATATATATATATATATATATATATATATATACATGAAAGCGCAGTGCCCTGCCTAACGCACTGTTCTATTCAGTTCTCAGAGCACGAATTGCAACTAGGTTTGCTTTGATCAAAAATTTAAGAGATATTTTCATAGACGCTGGGAAGAAAATGGCCCTCATTTTATGTTTGTGAGGATAACTTTTAAACGTTGGCTCCCTTTGAAGCAGCCACTATTTGAGGTGAAATTTCTCTCAATCTCGGAAGCAGAAAATCTGTATAGACTTTATATGAGGGTGTTTAACCGTTACTAAATTTAGCCATGTAACTCAATGACATTCCTTGCTCCTATTTAATCCTGATATTTGACTATATTTTACCGTTGATTCGCCGTGTGGCTGAAGTATGCGTACTAGCTTTGCCCAACATGCCCTGGAGAGTTAACAGAAAGATCTTTGCGCGTAAACATCCGCCACAGAGTAACAGTTTAGAATACTCATTAGATTGTGGAACTGTAATTTGAGGTTCAACATGTGTACCTCCGGGGGTTTTTAAATCTTGTGGTTACAATTTTAAAGTAAAGAGGGTCCTTTCAAATATTCGACGTAGAAGGTGTCTATGAAAGTGAATGGAAAGAAACATAGTCTACGAGGCCCCTTTGGACTTGGTAGACTTAGATTTTTCTGTGCCTCGAAGACTAGTTTAATTTAATTTGGAATTCGAACTCGTGTCAATTTGAGAAGAGAATTCTTCTTCGAGCAAGTAGCCAGTCACTTTGTTTATGTTGAAATGAGATATAAACCGCGTAAAAATAATTTATGTACGCCGTTCTAACACGTTCCTATTGCTTATTCTCATTAAAAATTGTTATGTCAATTTTCTTTTATATCTTTTGTTCTTCTATATTCGTCAAGCATTAAAATAGAAACCTTTAATGTACTTGCTAAATCTAGTTTTGTTCTTAAAACTTCTACAACTTATAAATAGCAAATTTTCTAAGTTATAATAATTGAAAGAAATGTCTGAATAGGTTGTTTGTATAATGGATTATTGAAAAGGACAGAAAGGATGCTACTTGCCGCAAGAATATTTTTACTGATAATATGCTTGATAATTGGAATATAATAGTATCAAAAGGAGATTTTCGTTTGTTGACAGTGAATCTGTATATAAATATTAGATATAGTTAAGGTAATAAGTGTTTTGTGACAGTTGATATAGTCCGACAGGAGCAGCAAAGCATTGTTTTGTTTTCGTTTATGTTAATTAACACTACCTTTTTTCATAATGAATATTGTTAGGAGGCAAAACTATTAACTATTAAACGATACTTAGCCATCCGAATGGGATTTACCGTCGTTTGAGAGCGAGAGCAATTGTTGTCAGCGGTCACATTCTCCCAAATTGTTACCTCTTTTGGCGACTCAATGCTCTTTCATTCTCCCTAACTTTACCATCTTGTTCCTCTTTTTTCAAATTTTGTAATAATGGTCCCACATGATTTTTTAGGTGGACAAAAATTTGGAGTAATTAAGCTAAGCCTCCTCAAGGCGGAGTACAAAAAGCTTCTTTTCCTCACACCAACAATCACTGTTTCACCTACCGTATATATATAAACATACACCAAACCTACCTGACTTTGCGATTTAACAATTAAATAATTATGGTTATCTAACTCGACTTAAATAGTTATAACGCTTCACTCTTTTACCTATTACGAGCCTAAGTACATTAATCAATTAATTCCATTTGAGAATCCCTCCCTTATAATAATTATCAAAAGACCTTCAATTTAAATAATTTCCCTTTGCCTATTATTATTCTTATTTTAATCTTTGTAAATAAAATTAGATTTTGTTGTTACATCTTTAACTAACCTTGAACGATACTCTCGGCCTATTCAAGTAAATCTCGCCAATTATTTATGCACTCTGTTTGATTATTAAGGATTTGAAACCCAACGCCTCAAGTCTGACCTCCTAGTTGGTCGTTAATCCCTGCGAACAGTCCTTCAACGGTTCGCGTTGCAATAGGTGATTATGTCACCATCCACATAATATAGGAGTAGTGTATGGTATAGAGTTGTTATACCACGACAACCAGATACAGCACATCCCGTCTGATCTGTAGCAAATATACTCAATGAAAATCTACCTCTTTTAATATAGCAAAGGACTATTTGATGCTTTTGATTTTAGCTTTGACCCAAACCAATGGAGATTGTTTATTGATGCATCACTTTAAATCATTATAGCTGTTTTACTAAACATTGGGAACACTATGCCATCTATTCCATTTGTTGAGTTGATTTACTCATTTTAAGAGAGAAATTTGAAAATCTTTCCTTTATTATAAATCAGATATATTACAGTGAACATGAATGAGAAATTTTTCAAGATTTGAAAATTGTGGCCTTCCTTAATGGTGTACAAACTGGTTAGACTAAGATTATGTGCTATATCTGCAAGTTACACAGCCGAGAAATAATAAATTTGACTTAACTAGTTAATTTGAAATTATTGGTACAAATTCATTTATAAAGAAAGAGAAGGGAAAGAGATGGTGGATTTATGATATACTGTAAACAAACTTAGATCTACTAGTAGCCTACTGGAAACAAAACATAGATCAACTACTAGCCAACAAAAGCGACGCCGGCATTGTCTGCAATAAACTAAGTGCATGTAGTAACAATTTTAACATTGCCGTTGTATATAGTGTTCTTTGCATACATAAAGTTCTGATGAAATAATGCTTGATGCTTCATTTCACGACTTAACGATCATCGGAGATACGGGAATAGTAGTCAACCTAAATCTTTCATAATGTAAACTTTGCAGACGCTACTGGAAACAAAGATGGATCGAGACTTAAACTTTAGGGAGAAAAGTTTTCTCTTACAGTTCATTGCTCAACCTACTAGCCATGTAGGCATTGCTAGATGCGTTAAAGTTTGTATACTTCTGTGTTGGGTGATCAGTGTTCTATAGTAATCAGCATTGATATCAGAGCGTCTAACTACCAAAAATGCATGATAGTCCTAAATTTAAAAGGGCAGATTTTAAAGAATTTAGACGTATATTATCAAATATACTCTAAAAACATCACATCAAAAATAACGTATGGTTACTATGGGGAAGATTTTTAAACGACTTCAAAAGGGTAGATCAGCAATGCGTGCCAAGAAGCGAAAAGCGTGAGCCTACTCCCGAACACCAGTAGTGGAAAAATGAAATCAAACATTTAATCACAAAAAGGAATGTTACGTACAAGAATTAGAAATCAGACAGAATATTATCGTCAAGTTAGTACTTAGAGCTCAGACGTGCTGGTAATAAATTAATACTGAATTAATACTGAAGTTTCATTAAATTGGGTAGGGTACATAATATAATGTAATGCCATTCCAATATTTAATTAAATGTTTTGGACTTAAAGTTTTAAAGAATTTAGTCATTTATTAATAAAAACCTCTAGTAGAGGGATGCAAGGAATACCTAGAATGTTCAATGCTGTAAATATAAGATTTCTTTAGAAAATTAATTTAATTCCTTGCATTGTTAAAGGCTTAAGATATACTATGATGAATTCTATTCATGGGTAGAAATAAAAAGACTACGTATCTTTGTTTTTATAAGGTTAGATGTATATGATGTTTTATTCATTTATATATTCAGCCTACGTTATATTGCCTTTGACAGGATTGCCTGGAAAGTTTCAAAGAAATAACCTAAGCGATCTCATAAGAAAACTTAACTTTAAAACATATTCATATATGGATGATTTAGCAGAAATGCAGATAAATGCAAACACCCTTAATAATGAATCAGATCCAAAAGCAATTAACATAGTATGTGACATTCAGTGAACATTAGAGAAGGCATTAAGTAATCTGGATAAAGATAAAACTCTCCTCTTTAACCCTTCGTTTATCTCCGAACTTAACAGGTATTATAGGTTTTAAATGCATATGCGACTGATCTCAAATTTACCGAAGTAAAATTTCCTCGTGAATTTAGTGGGAGGCAGATCTTAGCCCTATTCTCATTTTCAAGTGATAACTTAAGTGATTATGGGAGGTTTCAGGCAGAACTCAGCAAATGGATTAAAGGATATTTTAAACAGCAGGTGCACTATGGTAATATAAAATATCGGGAACTTGTATATCCAAACTGCTTCGAATACTGATGCTCCCTATTCAATGACTATGGCTTGTGTCTACCCAAATATTATCGAATACGTTTTTTACAAGCATTACACCAGCTCAGCTACTTAGATTTGTCAACATTCCCAGACAAAGAAATTGTAATATAGCCATTAACTATGTTGCGCCTCATTTTGTCCTTTTGAAGGGGGAGACTTTAGACCGGGTTCGATTTGATTAAGGACCTTTGACTGAAACTACATATTCGCAAATTATTTGAATCAGTAAATTAACTCTACCGTAGGGACCGTTATATGAGAGTAAAGTTTTTAAACCAAATAAGCTTTGGTGAAAGAGGCAGCGGGTATCTTTTATTCTATAAGGCGACTACTAACTGGGCGTCGTCTGAATGGCAAAGTATTGAGTTGGAAGAAAATGGCTTTCTGTGAAGACAAAAAAAGAATAAATGCTAATAAATTAATAAAAAAAACAACTATGTAATTGTGTGGTAAGGAGATGACATCTTTATGATATATTTGTGTTAAGCCTATACAATTGAGCATATTCCACCCTATGGCATTTAAACCCGAACTATATTACATTTCACAGTACTGTAGTTGTACAACTTTTAAACAGCTAAGCGAAGCATGATGTTAATGTGAACTAGATCTTATTAGTGTACTGCCTATTAAAAGACCTACTAAAGACTGATTTTGTCTCCCTTAGGCCTGTAAATGCTATCACTTATGGTAAGGCTGGGAATGAATTTTTTTATTCCGAGTTCATATCAATGGTATTATGATCAGTTAAATATATTTATAAATGATGATTTCCATCCAATTTCCAAAAATAATATATGTTAGGCACCTAAGCAAAGAATACAGCATATATTTAAACACGCGATTACCTCCAATCCCCGGGTCTCTATCATTTTATCTAGAAGCTATTTCGAATTTCATATAAATTATTCTGAGGAACAAAAGAAAACCATCTATTTGTGGAAGGTTTTCTATAAAACCGAGAATGTGGAAGCCTACAGCGTGAAAGTTAAGAACGCACAACGTAAATTTTGGCTGCTATGGGAGATTACATAGTGATTTAAGTTTTCAAAACAAACTTTGATGAAACAGTGTTGATATTGCGAAAAGGGTCGTTATATATTATGTTTCCATTTATATCAATTTATCTTTCGAACGCGCCACCTGAGCATAATCCATTGCACTGCAGATTTATAAAACATCTTTAAGTGAGAAGGGTAAAACTCTCTCCAAGAAAGCAATTATCAATTAAAAAGACTCAAAACAACAAACCTTTTAATATCCTATAAAGCGTATCGACAATAAAAGTGTTACTATCATCTATCAAATTGTATATAAATAATAAACAGATAATGAAGTGATAGGAACCTACCTCAGCGCGCTATAGATCGACCAGTGAAGTATACCAGTAGTAAAGGACTTTCATATCTCATGTTTTACACTACAAAAATAGTTCGAAGAGAGTAGCATTATATTATAATGGAGTTATGTTAGAAACCATATGAAATGGAATATAAAGATGGTAATGATATTTTTTTCTGTGCGAGGGGTTTCCATACCACCTGTTAAATTCCCACAAATTATAATGAAATTAGCAAAAGTGTTGAGTTGAAAGAATAGATTACACATTAAAAAATTGGAGGATTCGGCACGTCTCCAGATAACAGCACCAACGCATGAATACACAACAACCCCTTACAATAAGACCATGTCAGTAAAACTTTTCACTAGCCCAATGACATTACCTATCTCGATTACTGTTTATCTAGAATTTTGAATTATTATCTAGATCGATTTATCAAAAAAAATTCTGACATTTTTAAAAAAATGAATAATGCGGTTTGATTAGATTATGCTGACTACATAACACTATTCAACAATGACTTTGCTGCTTGTGATTTATACTAAATCGAGTATGCTGATTCCGAATCTGTAATTAGATTTGATCTAGCACCTAAGGTTTCTGAACTATACACATATGAGCAGTGTTGCTTCGGCTACCGTTGTGAGGGGATTTATTGTGTGTATTTGGTTCCTACGTTACACTCCTGCTTTATCACGTTGTCAAATTTATCCATTATAGTAGTGGTGTTGAAACAGTATTTGCATCCAGTGATTAATTGCAATTTTCTTTCAGATTTATCTCTTAATTAATTTGTAAATGAAAAAGATTGTACAAAAGTATATAACAGGATATATACAAACTAAGTTAAAAACATGAATCAGTTTAGGATGTATAAATAGCTCAGACAACTTTTGTTATATCTGTGGAAGATCTACTCCAAGCAAACAGCGAAAAATTGAACTGAAAGAGTGAAAAATCATACAATTATTATTTTGGCTGTAAAGTTGGTGTCAAAGACAAGTCCTGGGCAACTCACAAATCTTCTACTGTGTGTTATACGGGGCTCAAACAGTAGTTAAATGACAAACGGAATGGTATGCCTTTTGCTGTACCAAAGGTGTGGCGTGAGCCAAAAATCATGTTTTTGATTGCTACTTTTATATCACAAATATTGCGGGATTCTCAAATAAAAACAAGTCAAAAATTCTATATCCAGATTGTGAGTCAGCTATAAAACCAGTCCCCCATAATATGTAGATGCCAATGCCAGTTCCTTCATCAGCTAGTGCAGTTAAAGAAGATTATTTATCACCCGAAGAGGAGGATAACAATTACGATCAAATGTATGAGGATGATTCTAAGGAAAAGAAGATCCAGTTGTTAAATCAAGAAAGATTAAATAACTTAGTCAGGGATTTGTCATTGCCAAAGGAGAACGCACAACGGGAGGAGCTCCAGACTACAGCAATGGAATCTTCTAGAGGACGGTGGGAAAATATTTACTTTCCGTAAACGCCAAGAGGCCTTAGATGCTACAAAGAAGAAGATGGTGCTTGTTTCTCTACTGATGTTAATGGTCTCATGAATCAGCTAGGAAACCCGCATTTTCCTGATTAATAAAGAATATTCATCGATGCAAGAACTGCTAGCCTCAAACTTGTGTTGCTAGACAATGGTAACAAAACCCTTCAATTCCTGTCGCACTTATTGTTAGGATGATAAAGACATATGACTCAAGGAAATTTATTTTGGAAGGTGTTCATTACTCGCATCATAAGTGGAATATCTGTGGTGATTTATAGGTAATTTCTTTACGTCTTGGACTGCAGCTAGGATATACAAAGAATATGTGCTTCTTATGCCTATGTAACAACCGTTAGACAGGAACCACTATATTGTCAAAAAGTGGCCCGAAAGAGAATAATACATAGTTGGCCGATACAATGTGAAGCAAATGCGTTTGCTACATCAAGACAAGATCTACCTTCCACCACTTCATTTTAAACTTAGCTTTATCACGAATTTTCCAGTATCTCGAAGAGAAATTTGGTGCAAATAAAACCGATGCTGAACTTCAAGCTGGCATTTTTGTAGGGCAGGAGATCAGAGAATTGATACGTGACAGGGATTTCAGAAATATAATAAATCCACTTGAGTTAGCAGCATGGGATTTATTTGCTCATGTAGTGCAGAACTTCCTTGGTAATCATAGGGATGAAAAATATAAAGAACTAGTGGACAACATGCTAAAGGACTATCAACGACTGGGGTGTCGGATGTCTCTTAAGATGCATTTCTTGCATTCGCATTTAGATCTCTTTCCATCTAAAATGGGTGATATTAGTGGCGAACATAGGAAAAGAAAGGTTCCACCGAGATATCGAAATGATGGAAAGCAGGTATCAAGGCCGCTTCAATGAAAACAGGATGGGTGACTACTGCTGTTTCCTACAACGGGAGAATCCTATATCCACATACAAGCGCAAGAGCAAGAGTCTCAAACATTTTTGAAGAAATTTATAATTAGGTGAGTACTACCTCTTTTATCGATAATACATATCTTGTCTGAGTCTGCAAAAGGACGTACATAATGCCAAATAGGGTGTCCCGATTCCAAACCTTTGCCCAGAAACGTCTCATTCTTCTCAAACTCGTAATAATTATATCATGAATTGGTCCAAGGTGACAAAGTGAGACATATAGCCTAGTTGCATAACTCAGGAACCTCACGTGCTAGGACAAATATGAACACAGATTCGAAATCAGCGCACCAAATCTAGTTAGTTACAACAAAATTTACTCAAGTAGCAGAGAAAAAGTTAAATTTGTTGGCTAGTGTAATAGACAGTACTTATCCTTCGAGGAATTTATCCAAAAGGTGAAGATTTTTTCATTTTCTCTTGGTTACATAGTAACTAGAGGACTTAGCGGTACGGCCAGCCTACATTGCATTGTTATGAAACTTGCTAAAAATACTGTATATTTTATCATCCATTAGAGCAAGAGCCTCAGTCAAATTTTTATATATCTATTAAAGTTTAAATATTGTTTCCGCAATTAATATCAATTTTGCTTAAATATTTTATAATATTTTCTTTGTTCTATAACTAATGATAATATTATGTAGAATTAAAGTAAAAAAAAAATCAGCAAATCCTACCTGAGCGGTAAGATCAGCGTACCGTTAATAGTGGCCTAAAATAGTCAATGGAGTTTTTTTTTTCCTAAAGCCTGAAGAAATATATGTTATAAATATACATCAATCACTCCATTTTACTTATTGTATAAATTACCCTGAAACTATGTTAGTATTAGAAATGAATCATTCATTATTCAGTCACTTTGTACCCGTATTTAGACTTGTCTTCTAGCTAAATTATTAAAGCGTGTCACATAACGGCTTAAAGTGTACTAGGATACTAGTAAGACTACCAGACCTCCCTCTATGTGGCAATGCATCCAGAAAACTTTTAAGCAGAACGATTTGAAAGTGTCCAGGTTTCACTATGGAAAGGCGCAATGTTTATATTTGGGTTATAATGCATAGTTTCATAGCTTGCATACACCAATATTTTAATGCGACCTGTTTATTTTAATTTAAAATACTCTGCCCCTAAAAAAATCTCCTATCAACAAATTAAAAATAGTCGAATTACTCCTATTGAGTTTTGAAGATCCCAACAAGTCAGCAATAATCATTAACCTATCCTACACAAGATTTCTTTTATTACGTAGAAAAAAAAATCTAATCATCACACGGGATAATGAGTCATCGGTGCATAGTAATATGAAGAATTCGTGAGTGGGGCGGAGATAAAATCGATTGCCATAAATATCTAGACGCAACTCTATACACGGTACCAAGGGTATAAAAGTACATTTTTACCTTTCGCTGGGTGCATTTTTGTTTCACTAAATAGAAAATGCGTAAAAAAAAGAATAAGAACATTTTAATGTTTACCTCAATGGTTCCCAACCAATTTTCGCTTATGGCCCCCTTAGGAACCTTATTTTTTCCTGTGGCCCATAATCATTATTTTCAGTAGGTAATATGCAGTTTAACTCTACTTTAAAGGATAAAAGATATTAAAGCAGCTATTTGTATTCAGGTACAATTATACGAGTATTTGTCACATATATAGGACTATAAACATAGCAAAAATTAAACAGTAGTAAAGAAAAATGTAATACTCTTTTAAAATAAATAATTAGTCTTACATAAAATAAATCCTTTAGGAAAATGAAATAAATATATCATCAACTCTTTATTCATTCAATGCGATCCTTGTGCTTCATGCAGTTTTACAAGTTTTTCAATATCAGGGTCTATAGTTGTTAGAGACAGACGAAAATCACCTCTTTTTACTATTTCTAAGCGGCTCGAGCTTTTGATAGGGTGTATGGCACTCAACTAAAACCCGACTCAACTAGATAAGAAGTAGAAAAAGCAATAAAATATAATTTTACTTCGTCCCAAAGCAAAGGGTATTTCATAGCAATTTCATGACTTGTCCATAAGTTGCTGACACCATGCTTAAATCTAGCCAGAGAAGTTTGATCACTCTGTAACTCAATGAGGATTTCTTGTAATCTGATATCAACATCAGCTGCATTAATTCCAAATAGGTCTACCACCCAAACTAGAATGTCCAGTTGTAGAAGATCTCTGAACCTAACTTCCATAGAACTATGCAATTTCTCCAAATGATCAATGTATACTAAGATATCATCTTCTTTAAGCTCACTCTCAATAGTGCGGAGGGTTGGAAACTGTATCAACTCTTTTCGCCCCATATTTGTCTTGACAACTTAATTTTCCCCATAAATGCACAAATAGACTCTTTGCAAGTTAAAATATTTGCATTTATACCTTTTTGCTGTTTGTTCAAGATATTTAGCTTTTCAAATACGAAGGCGGTCAATAAGATTGGCGATTCGGTAGGGCAAAACAATGGAAGGGGGGTGGCTGCTTGTGGAGTGTTATGACAAGTTATGACAAGTCAGGACATGCAGCCGCAGGTCCTGACTTGTCATAACTTGTCATAACTTTTTCAACAATGGAGAAGGTTGAGCACCGCGCACTGATCAAATTTTTTACCAAAGAAGGCAAGAATGCAAAAGAGATCCATGAACGCACAGTTGCAGTGTACACCGACACCGCCCCTTCCTATGCAACCATTGCTCGCTGAAATAGGGAGTTTCGCCATGGTCGTGACTCCCCTGAAGATAGCCCCCGTCCAGGACGCCCGTCAACCGTGAACAACGAGGACAATGGGGCCCGTGTGGAGAGGAAAATTGACGGGTGAAGGTCGAAGAAATCAGCGAGAACTTGGAATATCACGTGGAAGTGTTATCAACATCATCCACGACAATTTGGCCATGACCAAGGTCTCTGCCCGTTGGGTCCCTAGAAACCTCACGCCCCATGATCGACTTCAACGTCGTCAAAGTCCACAAGGCCCCCCTACAGTCCAGATCTGGCCCCTAGCGACTACTTTTTATTCCGCCAGCTCAAAGCTACACTGCGTGGACTCCGGTTTGGGGACGATGAAGATGTCCAGCTCTCCGTCCAAGAGTGGATTGAACAGAAGTCGGGAGATTTCTGGTTGTCGGGAATTCGAAGCCTCAGGGACAAGTGGCGCAAGTGCATTGAAGTCAAGGGTAGTTATATTGAAAAATAATAAAAAACTTTTCCTCATATTTCGTTTCCTTATATCCGAATTGCAAAACTTATTGACCTCCCCTCGTATATCTGTACAGTAGAATAACACAACACTATCTCAAAGTGCAATGAAGCAATTCAGACAATTCTTCTTAGAAAGCAACCGTACCTCTGTATGCAAAAGTAGGTGCTCAAACCTTTCTTCATTGGTAGTACAGAGTTGTCGGAAGAGACGCTTTGGAAGTGGATTTGCCTTGATAAAGTTGACTCTCTTGATTACACTATCAAGTGAATCTTTCAGACGTCCTCCTAGGTTTTTTGCAATCAGATGTTGACGGATGACAACACAGTGTATGCAAAAAACTTTAGTTACAGGCTCTTTTAAATGTGCATTAAATCCCATATATCTGCCCGACAGCAGCGGCGCCTTCAATTGCACAAGCCACAATATTCCCAAGTGGAATACCATTTTCTTTGAAATAGGTCACTACTTGTTTGAAAATTGTTTCCCCTTTAGTATCTGTCACGAGGCTGCGGGAAAAAAGCATTTATTCTCTTAGTTGATCTTTATCCAGAAGCCTAACATACGCCATAAGAAGGGCTTCGTTATTACGTAATAACGTTTCATCCATTTGTAATGCAAAGGTCTTTACTTGTAAATGTTTAACGAGTTTTTCCTCTACATCTTCCCATTTCGTCAATACGTCTTGATACTGTATTTTTGCTCAGCGGAATGACTTCAGTGATTTTGGGAGGATTTTGTTGCATGTCAGTTGAAATAACCACAGTTACTGAAGGCAAAATCAATTCTTTGCCAATAGTATGAGGTTTTCCCGATTTCGCTATTAGCTTGGTAATCTCATAAGATGCAATTAAACCTCTATCTAATTTTGCCGCTGTTTTGCTAAATATATCTTTAATAGTGCTCCTTGCTTGGAAATCATCCCGCAGCTTTTTAAAGTAATCTAATGTTTTGTCTTTTTTGTCCTTGTGCTTGTTCTCCAAATGTATTTTAAGCTTACTTGGTCGCATACTATCATTAGAAAGTGTAGCCATACATAAAAGACACAATGGCTGTGTTATATTGTCTGGTGAATGTATAAAACCATAAGCTAAATACTCATTGGAGTATTAATGATATAAATATATTACATTTTAGAGCCGAAGCTCACCGCAACAGAATGAAAGTCGCTTATCTCAGCGGAGAAAAAGGAAGAGTATTTTTGAGAAAAGACCCAGAAACAACCTCCATTTCCTGTGCAGAGCACCGAGTCTGTGCCCAACACCAACTCCTATTACAGTCGGTCACGAAAGTTTTAGACATATCCAATAAATAGAAACGCTCCTAAAAATAGCTGCATTGAAAATTTTGTTTTCCTTTTTTGTGCTAAATACTTGCCCTTAATGGTAAATATTTGACACCAAAAAAAGAACCGCAAAACAATGCAACTATTTTTATGAGCGTTTCTATTAATTGCACATGTCCGAAATTTTCGTTATTGATTGTACATCCTGGTATTCTGTACCTGTACCTAAATGCAAAACAGCAGAAATATACTCCCTCAGGGGGATAGATCTGCATTAATTTTAGTAATATATTATATATACATATATATTACTCACATTAATGCAGATACAAAACGATAAGTACAATCATCAGAATCTAAGATTAAATGCTAATATCTTAAATAAGCCCTAAGTGAAACCAAAGTGAAAAAGAAAATGATTTGGTGTAGGCCTAGCAATAGCACACTTTACTTACAAACAAAAATGCTCAGTTATTTACTTATAAAAGTCTTATATTATTATGCTTGTGGCAATCTATTATAATTTTAAAAACTAGTAAAATTACTACAACTTCGCAGTATTAGGGTATACAAATAAAAGCTACTTACATATTATAACGCCGAACTACTTGATAAACAGACTGTAAGGATTTAAAGTTCCACCTGAAGTATTTTCATCAAGCCAACAACGGTGCCAGGCGCATAAAGATACACGCACAATGGAGTGCGCCGCAGAATAAGCTTGTAAGATGCAAAATATTTGTTTACAGATTAATGTAAATCCTATTATGCTAATAAAATATTTTTAAAAAGGGAAAATATATGTATTAATATTTTTAAAATGTAATTCAACTGCATAAATTTAAATTAGGTACTGCCCTACCTATAATTTAGGTTTCAACATGTTGAGTCCTGTGGCCCCCTTCATGGATCTGTGGCCCTTCTAAAGCTTAAAAATTTCCTGTGGCCCCCTTCAGAAGTGCCATGGCCCCCGGTTGGGAAACCCTGGTTTACCCAATACAAGATGTTTTGGGCCTATTTATCGTCAATTAAATAGGATTATGCTGACGGAATTTGGGTGATTTGAAAATTTACTTCTTTTGGACGAATTTGTTTTGCACATTCGTACTCCAAGCCTTATGTATTTTTTTGACTATAAATGGGTTAGCATTTAAGAGTCGAAGCAAACGGGTGATAAATGAGGGCTAAATTTTAAAGAATTCACTCCAATAAGTGGGCGGACAGTTATTCGAATACTGTTGTTCCAAAAACCCTAATTATTCGAAAAGTCATTTGGAAGAAATAGTTTTTCTGAATAGAATTTTATCGAAAAGGTATTTTTTTCAGATTTTGTACATTTATTCGAAACGGAAAAGAGAAAATAGTTGGAAGCAATTTTTTAACTTGGAAGAAGCAAAAAGGGTTATTATTTTGCGCACTTGCATAGTGTCAAAAGAATTTGTGATGGAAGTAGTAGAAGGGTTTCTGATGACTCCATGCCTATTTAATATCTGTATTAATGGAGAACTCAGAGATTTTGGAAGAGGAATATAGGAAGGGGCATGATATTGATGAGGGATGGTATGGGGTGTGATCTATGTTGGTATATGCTTATGAAATTGTATTAGTGGCTTTATGGTAAAGGTATTTGGAAATGTTTTTGGAGGGGCTTGAGAGGCTATGTGCGAGGAAGAGGATAGAAGTGAAGGATCTTTCTGAATGAGGATATAACGGGGTGTATTATTAGAGTCTTTGCTATTACACTTAAACAAATGTAAAATTTTAGGCCTCTTAGCGTTTATCGTGAATGATAGTGGAAGAAATGAAATTGATTGATACTTCAATATTTTAAATGGGAGTAAAGTCGCTCCGGTGACCTAACATTCGTGGATGTTGTGTTTTAAGTAGGGAATGTCCTAAAAAGATCCATTAAGGTATGATGCTGCTATGTAAGGTAGACAAAGAGATGAGAAGTTCTCGATTGAGAGTAGTGTAAATTGAAAATGCAAGTTGGATGCCTAGGCTGCGAACGAGGGGTAGATGTGTTGACGATGTGAAAGAAGTTTTGGCTGAGAGTGTTTCGTGGTGTTATGGGCAAGTGTAAGTGACCAAGCTTTGGCCGTCTACCAATGGCTCAACACTGATCGTAGGAGAAGCTACAGCGTATAGCACCTCATCGATATGAAGGCTAATTTGGCGAAGAAAAATGATGGATGGTTTTGTGCTTGATATGGCATGGAGGAGGAAGGTACTTTAGTCCCACACTGTGGCAAATCATTTGATGATAATAATGATTACTACTCCTTAAAGCTTTCTTTATTTAAGCTTTATACTTCTCTTCTGCTCTTTTACTCTTAGTTTTCAACAGTTAAGTTCCTCTTTCTCCGCATGCAAAAAGAGGATTATGCTCGCAATATAAGATGTAACATCTAAGTAATGAGGACTTCCAGTAAAAATGTTACTTAAAGTAAAACTTTAATGTTGCTACCTATAAAAAAGAAAAATACTTCAAATGCCTACCATTCCTCTCATAAATGAGGTGGATAAGTAAATGTGGAGTGAAAAAACTAATTACTGTAAATAGGTTGTTACTACGCGCTCCTTCATCACTGTATAGACTTTCAAGCGAACATAAACTCAGTTCTGGTAAATGAACCTTACGCTGATATGTAAAAGCAACCTCTAACATATAGTCCGAAAATAAAGTAATAATTATCATACAAATAAAACATAATTGGAACATAGCCTCAAAAATGCACAGCAAAAGTTGAAACAAAACAAGAGAAAAAAGAAAATGTTAAAGTTATTTGCGATAACGAAATAAACATTTAAATGAAGTAGCATCAAAAAATAACTTTAAAATTCAAGTAAGGGAGATAAAAGCGTCTTAAAATAAAGCAAGATTATTCTTCTACTAAGTCTACAAGCTTCCTTCACCGAACCTAATAGCATACGGTACTGAACATACAAGATGCATTAAAGCACCTGTAAATATCCTGTACCCAAACAACAAGTATCCTTTAGCGAACATGAAAACCTCCTGTACGAAACCTACAAGCCTCCTTTAACGAAAATACGACCATCCCGCACCCAACCTTCGAAATTTGCTGTACCGAAACTATTTATATATATATATATATATATATATATATATATATATATATATATATATAAGCCTCCTGTACTTAAAAATGCAAGCATCATGTCCTGAAACTAAAGCTTCCTATAACGAACATACAAGCTTCACCTACTCAACCAAGATGCTTACTCAGCTTAACCAAGAGGTTTCTTAACTTTAACCAAGACATTTCTTTAACAGAACCAAGATGCTTCTTCAGCAGAACCAAAATGCTTCGTCGACAGAACGAAGAAGCTTCCTGAACAGAAAATAGAAGCTTATTCAACTCAAGCAAGAAACTTACTCAACAGAACCAAAACGAATCCTCAAATGAACCAAGACACTTGCATGGTTTAACTAGGACGTTTCTTCAATTGAACCAAGATGTTTCTTTAACAGAACCAGGACGCTTCCTCAACAGAGCAAAGAAAACTTCCTGAACTAAAAAATGAAGCTTCATCAACTAAAGTAAGACGCTCCCTCAACTAAAAACTGACGCTTTCTCAACTGAACCAAGACGCTTCCTCGACTAAATCAAGATGCTTCCTCAAATGAAGTAAGACGTTTAATCAACTGAAGCGAACTGCAGTCTCCACTTAAGAAAGACGCTCCCAAAAATAAAGCAAGGTTGTTGCTCAAGTGAACCAAGACGCTGCATCAACGATATAAGGTGCTTTTTCAAATTAAGGAAGACGCTTTTTTAACGGAAGCAAGACGCTTGGTCAACTAAAATAAGACGCTTACTCAAATGAAACAAAAAGTTTCCTCAAGTGAATCAAGACGCTTGCTCATATGAAACGCGACGCTTCCTACACTGAAGCATGACACTTCATCCAAAAAACAAAGAGTAAAGCGCAAAAGCGCCAAGAATTTTCCTCAACTTAATCAGAAAAACCTCCTCCACTGAACCAAAACGCTTCATAAACTGAACCAACGATCACGCTTCCTCAACTAAAGCAAAACGAAGCCTTAACTGAAGCAAGAGGCTTCCTCAAATAAAGGAAGATGCTTCCTTAACTGAATTAAGACGTTTCTTCGAATGAGTGATCTTACCAAACCAAATTTAAACTTTACTAAATTCCCATTTTTACTACTTGCATAATCTAGTTCAAATTAATGAGGTTATTGCTAATGCAAAAAAGTGGTTATACTACCCAAAACCGAACCTCGAATCTTAAACAAAAAATAAATGGTTCCCGTTAGGGATTATATATTTCGTACTCTGTCTCAAAGATACGTAAAGCACTAAAAGGTTTTCAAAATTTGAGGTCCCGTTGCAGGCGTAAAATGAGTGGCTTCAAGTTAAATTAGCCTTCTCTGTTGGGTACGACTTATTAAATCCGGCAAATTATCCATTGGACAAAAGTGTAATGCACCCTATGAAATTATTCATATAATGTAATTAATCATTTGGAAATAAATTCAGTATATATTTACTTATTTTTTATAATTTAATACTTAGCTGGACACCTTTTGTTTTAATTATAACCAGGATTCTTCGTGGCCTGGATTTAAACAGAATTTCACACATTTCTGACCCTATCTTTCCTCACTCAGTTTGTAAGTTTTCAACCAGTTTTGTTTATTTAAATTTGTATTACTTCTTGTGTCTTTTCCAAGTACTCTATAAAAGAGTTCTCTTGGATTTTATTCTGAGATCTCTGGTGTCCAATCCATATGAGTGATCTACATTTCTCACAACCAACTTTGGGGTGGTTGGATGTATAGCATGGGACATTTTCCTGTTGAAATATAACTTCATTTTGGGTGGTTATGGAGTGCAATTTATGCATAGTTTGCACTAAAGCTTTGCTATCTAACGGTGAGGAAAGTGAAATTACCTGGAAATTAGGGAGGTAAAAAAAGGTTGTAGGAGCTTATAGGATAATGGTAAATGTGACATATGGGAGCAATAGAGGGAGATCAGGATGAAGAGCCAAGAGAGAGAGAGAAAGAGAGAGGCATGATTCAGCCCCCTCCTCTACCCCCCAACAAACTCTTCATCCAAAGAAAGAGAAGTGATAAATGGACTAAAGATGGTTGGCACTTATCCTGCAATGCTAGCTGCCGGCCAAAAAAATGGGTGAGAAGGTGGCAAAAAGGTAGCCCATAAAACTAGTCTCAAGCTTTTCCAACACTCCCGGTGGCACTGGGGCTTGGAGTGCGTGCTGTTACTCCAGGTACCTAGTTTAACATTCTACACGGGGCGCGCGCCTCCATATGGGCTCTCCACCGAGATGGAACTCGACCCATACATTTACTCTCTCAATCCATAACATACATCTGTGCTGACATGCACATGACATGTTTTTGGCAAGTGGAGATTGGAGTCAATGTATGTAGAGTAGCAGAATTAAAAAGTCTTTTAACCACATCCATACAAAAATAGGCCTATGAGCCAAGTTTCAACTCAGTCTGTCTAGACATATGTCTGCCAAACACATACCGATATTTTAACTGCCATGATTGGCGCAATGTATGTTGTGGTGCAATCTAACCTAACCTCTAATTTTCATATAAAATTGGAACTCTAACAAATTTCAGCTCACTCGATTCACAAATGTGGCCACCTATGTCGAGCAAATAGATAAAAAAATAGACTAATTTCCCTTTATATAAGAATTATTCAAACAATAAAGAATTAATTAGATAACAATCGCACAAATACGATTAAATACGGAACTTATTTACGTAAATTCGCTATTGCAACTTCCATTAAAGAAATAGATTTTTTTTACGATATTACAGAACAAACTAGTTAAAAAAGAACTAAGCCATGGTAAGAACTTCTTCTTTGATATGTTCTAAATCTCGATTCTCAATGATTTTCAAAGAGAGAAAGAAGTGTAAGAACTCCGGTCTCAAAACATCTGCGCTTGGTTCAGATTAAGCGAAAATGAATCAACTTGTTTTTTTTCCTTATCAAATTTTTTAAATAATTAATGAGAATATTTGAAAATCTAAGGTTTGTCACTACTACTATTTGAGCATTTCTGTAAAGGGGGACTGCTAATTAAAGCTGTTTTTGATGAGGGTGGTAGTAGGTCCTACTAGTCCGCTATGGAGTAGCTGTTAAAAAGGAAGTTAGTAATACATTACAGGAAGAATCGATGAAGACACAAACATAAGTGTCTGCTCTTCAGCTTCCTCATATATAATGTTTATGTGTATGATGCCTAAGTGAATCATATAGTTAAATCCCCGAAATATTCCGCATACAAAGAGAGAAGGAGAAGAAATGTCTACTTTTTCATCAACCTAAAAATTTTACGGATTGAAAAAAATGAACTAGTTTTTGAACAAAATAGCAGTTCATCCGAATATAACTTATAACCATATATGTAAGTAGTATCAGTGAAATTAAATTTAGCCAAAAAATTATTGAAACATAAAAATGATAAAAGAACTACAAGTCTGGAATAAAGGTTATTAGGTAGTATTTTAGCTAAATCTTTGCAGAATATGATTTCTAAAAAATCTAAATTTGGGAATTAGGATAGGTTAAACAAAGATACTTGACAAATTTATTAATCAATTACATAAAATTAATTTCTTCGGATCCATTTAATGTGTGACCATAAAAGCGAAAATTTAAGGCTGTGATTTTTTACCAGGTGGATTTAGTCACAGAATCAAAGCTTAGAGCAGTGAATAATTGTGCCGCCCCTGAATAAGTAAGAGAATATTTAAGAAACAGCTCTATATTACTCTATTCCTTTTGGTTTACTAACATTTTTGCTTATGTTATCATGGGACTACCGTTTTGTCCAATTAGCTCGTTTGGGCTAGCTGTTTCCTCATTCTGTTTTCAACTCTTTTGGACTACATGTTTTGGTGGTGAAAATTTCGTAACCAGCTATTTTTTTTGCATAATTAAACTAACTTTTATCATGCTAAAAGGTTAGTACACAACAATTCCATTTATTAAATATTATCTATTGGCTTTCACTGTTTTATTCGTCCACTTAGTCGCAAGGCTACCTATAATTTTTCCAATTAGGATACCTTCATACATATGAAGTAAAATGTGCATGCCCCGTCACAAAACCTCTTTATACACACCTACCATACACGATATCAGCCACTCGTATTTTGAGATAATCATTGCTGGTTTAATTCGGAGAGTACTGAAGCGATTGCAGTTTCACCAATTCAGCAGTTGGTTATACCAACACGTTCACAATTAGTATTTATTATGAATGTAAAATTAAATTATTCTTGATTGGCTCAAGTCATGAGGCTTGCAGTTCGCGTGGATGGAGATCTTTTTGGAGGTTGATGTGAATGCTGCCACTTTGCGTAGGGAGTTGAGAGTGGTATGAATGACAATCATGTGGCTTTTCCGTACGTGCAGATAAGTAAGCTCGAAGGCGAGAGGTTACCAGATGACGCCATCGTGAGCTTGCCAACGGTCGCTGGTTACGCCAGCACTATGCACCTGTCATACATCTAATTTATGATTGAATATCTTTCGGCATAATTTTCAATGGGATTTATAATGTCAAGATTTAGAAATGTAGACATATCTGTGTATTCAATAGATCTTTTCCTGATAAATAAAGCTTTAAGAATTAGCAATGTTATATTTAGGTGTTAACACCAAAATGTAGTTATTTAGATGTCATATTTTCTGATTAAGAACCTACATGTTAACATGGATATTGAATAAGGGATATTAGCATCGTATTACACCTGCTGTGAAATAGAACCAAAATGAACTCCATTCGACGACTTACCACAACCAATTTGAAGCTGTTTCCATAATTCTGGAAGGCTAAGGAATAAGAATGAAAAAACATCGATCTCTCTTTATGATCAAATATACACTGACTATTATTATTCTTTGGATTTTAAGTTAATTTAGGTTGACTTTTGCCACTTTCTATTTGTTCGATCTTCCTCTTGGTCGAAACTATGATCATTAATATCAAGCCCTGTCGGATAGTGTATTTACTTGTGGCTTTCGTCATAATTGCAGCAAACGATTTTGTGATTTTTCTTCATCAAGAAAATTAATTGTTATTTATTTTTTCTATAAAGCACGAAAATAGAGATACTTGGGATACTTTCCCGTCCAATTGGGGTGGCTATTAATTATTATTCGCGATTTTTTTTTAAAAAACCAGTATAAAGTGGAGGTAAAGTATTTTTAGAAATTTCATAGTATTATTACATAATATTCATTTTCGAAAAAAACGTGGATGTACTTGAGTATCCAACACACCGGGGTTGACTAAATCATGGTGTTTTATTTAGATATTCAACAGATACAAATCATTATATTTAATGGATATGACTTAGTCAAAATAATAGGCCTCATCTATAACATATATAAGAGCTTAAAAAGATAAAAACTAAGTAAACTTAAGTCCGTAAGAAAGAAATAATGAAGTTTTAATTTATAAATTGAAAAATCTGCATGAAGTGGCAAATGACCTTTTATATCGTGTGCAACTTAATTTATGTTTTCTGTTAAACATTTAGTTAATTGTTGTGGCATTTTTATACAAAAAATATTATTTAATAAAGCATTTGTAGAGATTCAGTTATTTTTTACAAGAAATATTTTTGGGAGTGGAAGATGATAGCTGCATCGGCCGCAAGCCCCTCCCTGCCACCCATGGTCTGGCGGGAGTGAAAAGAGGGGGCCCCAGTTGACCCTTTTTAGCTCCCTGGCACCCACCTCTCCTCGGTTCCACCACGTTTGGTCTGGCCATAGAGTGAAGGAGTGGCAGAGGCAGCGGAAGGTGGATAGGAGAAGAGGATTGAAAAGGGTGAAAAGTATAGTTTAGTATGAGAACAGAAGTTGAACTCAGGTGACCGGCTCCTGATAGGTGGAGAGAGAAGGATAGAATGGAATAGCTCCATATGTTTGGACATACTAATTAACGTGGAACAAAACTATGACATCTAATAGCTTTTCAATGCCATCCTTTACTCGCCACTCTACTGGTAAGCAATTACAACTTCTGCAAAGTTGGTGGGTCATTCTAGGTTAAATGTAGCATTAATGCCGTTATGTCTACCTGATGTTTTGCTACTCTGTTTTGTATATTCTGCTGGTGCTTTTCAAGTTTTACAGTTGAACACTTCTTTTTTTTCTCGTTTTCTTCATGTTTACTGATTTTTTTAAATTCACTATATTTTATCACTTTTGTCTCGTTTCACTATAGTTAAGTGTGAAAGAATGAGAGAGAGAGGAGGAATTCTTTCCCCCATTCTCCTCCTCAGTTCGCTGTTGACTGCTCTAAATTCGTCTGCTCTATATACTGCAAAAAATAGAACAATGGAAAGACCATTAAGTGGGCATCGCGTCTTCGCGCTATAGAACATTATCCGGTCCCAAGGTAATTAAGTAAGTCTGTTGGTGATGAATCTCTCTCTACGTCTAGATAATTTCGGGGTATATATTCGACAGTTCAGAATTCACAGGCAGATTGTGTCTGAAACCGCCGTCTAGTACGTTAGCCGTAACGTGTTCGTTAGTTGAGAGGGAATCGATTACATTCTTGTCCAGGGAACAATTCAATGATTGTCGAAGAGCCTAGGAAGAGCTAGTCGTTACTCAGTGTTGTTCATGGAGATAGTTAAGCGCGCTTCAATCCTTCTCACGGCGTCTTCGGATTTTAAAGATCAGAGAAGCCATTCCCGAAATAAATATAAGTATCGAGATTTTGTAATTTTTTTAAACCCAAAGAATCACAAATGGTGAAGTTCAAAAAATTTATAAAATTTAACCATGGCTGCTTTTTTATAGATTTTAAATTTTAATCTTAGTAGCAAAGCGCGAGCTCCCTTCTTAGTGGGGGAGTGGAGAGACCATTGCCTGCTTTTATATTATAAAAGAATTATTAAAAAAAACTTTGATTAAAAACTCATAACTAAACTAAGATGAAATTATTATTCAAATACTCAAAAAAGTCCCCTTCTTAAATTATAGTGTTAGTGATGATGAGGATGATAATGATCACCTTTATTTTCAAAAAGTTTCATCCCTAACTCTATATTTTGTATCGTTGTTCATTTGAAAGATTTTCTTTAGAAGGAGCTTTTTATCCCTAAATATTGATCAACAATTATTCAAAAATATTTTTGTAAATGATAAAAATTCTCTCCCTTTATTCCAAAGCAGTTTTTGAAATCCTTTCTCTGGTTTGCGCAAAATAAAAGGCCGATAAATCTGCCGCCGTTGTACTAATTGACAAATCCGTATATTTAGATAAGATGAATATCTTACTTTCGGATACCTCCACCTATGAGACCCTTTGAAGGAATCCTAATGACCAGGTAAACAGAGAATTTCACTCAACTGTTCGCCCTCTATTTAAAGGATCCCCTGACCTCGTTAGCAAATTTAAATCTTCAAATGCTTTTTCCTTCCCTACCTCTATGATGTTATTAAAACAGATAAACCTGATAACCAAATGCGCCCCATCATTAGCTCTGTTGGGTGTTTCCTATACTCTATCAAAATGCTTAGCCTGTCTACTAAGCCCTTTGGTTGGGACCATTCCTAATTCATATATTATGAATAATATGCACCTCATAAGTAAACTTAATCAGCTCCCCTACCCTGATAATTTTAGCTTGGTTAGTTTTGATGTTTGTTCCCTCTTTACTAAAGTTCCCGTACCCAATCGCTTGAATTTCCTTGAAGAACATCTCGACACAGTTGCTCTCCCTATACCCGCTTCTACCCTCAGTAAACTCACTACTCTTCGCCTTAACAATTGAAAATTTACCTTTAATGGAAAATTTTATCGCCAAATCTTTGGAATAGCAATGCGGAATTGTTTGTCCCCTGTACTCGCAAACCTATACATGGAATTCTTCGAATCTAGAATACTTCCCCAAATTAATGAAACCCCTTTAGCCTGGATGCGATATGTTGATGACATCCTTTGCCTTTGGCCTAATAATTGAAAAATTAATATATTTCTTATTAAAATTAAAACCTGAGTGCCCTCGATTAAATTTACTTTACAGGTTGATAAAGATCGCACACTCCCTTTCCTATATATTCTAATTCATCGGACAAACCATTGTTTCAAATATGAAATATATGAAAAATCCACAGCCATAGACTCTTTTATACACTTTTATTCTAACCACCATAATAACATCAAACAAAGTTTTTTTCTTCTCTATGTTTTTGCGTCCCCTTAGAATTGTTTCACCAGAATACTTAGACAAAGAAGTCGATAGAATATATGAAATAAGAATAAATTTGTGCTACCCTTTGTACTTTCTGTACAATTGTTATAAGTCCGCCAAGCGTTCCTATTATCAAACTAATGTTAATATCCCTAAGTTTTATGCTAAAACTTATTAGTTTTACCCGAAAACAATATTTTCATTTATTTACCTAGTTTACTTAGGCCTCTGAACATAAATGTGATTTTTGAGTACGAGACTACAATTTATCACATCTTTGTCAAAGAATTCCCCCCCTGATCTGGCATTGTTTATTCGATAGGCTGCAACAATTGCCAAAAATGTTATTATGGACATACCTGGAAAGAACTAGATATCCAGGTTAAGAAACATCAAAACGATGTACGTAATCACAGTGAGTAAGTTGCGCCTTTTCTATATATATACGTACAATCTTAACCATAGCGTTAACTAGAACAGTGCTAAACCAGTCATGAAGTTCAGTAATATATTTCTAGAAATATATTAGACTTCATTAACGCGTTCCCAAATTTCAATCTTAGCCCTGGTTTGTTCATGCTAGACCCCATTATGACTAAATACATAAAATCTCAAATAAAATTGTTTCAGGATGTTTACCCCCTAATTAAGGTTCAGAGGTGGGTAGTCTAATCCCCACCTTCCACTATTTAAGGCAATGTACGAGTATCTCCAGCCTCCTGTTTATTCGTTGAAAATTTCCCTAAGAATAAAGATGAAAGAGCTCGGAATCGTTTTTCACTTCTCCTTTGTGGGTGTATCTGCATAACTTTGAATAACGTGCACTTTGTGAGCTTTTCTCATATTATCCAATGTTTTAGAATTTCTTTTAAATAAAAAATTACATATCGTAAAGTTTAGAAAATTGATTAGAATTTAAGTATGGCTGCCTTTTCTATTTTATCATATATTCGAATTTTTTATCAAAGTTGAATCTAAAATAGGTTTGTAATTTTAATACGAAGTCATTCATTAACTAAGCAAATAAAATCCCGTTAGTGATTAAATACGTGGCATTTTCATTGTGGTGCTTACGATTTTGCACGCTATAAGTAATATTTGTATTGGTGACCAAAACGCCCTCTCATCCAAATCGAATATCATCTACAAAACTGTAGGCCGGGAATTGTGCTTTTGTTTGGGCAATATCCCTATAAAACGTGTTTGGGCTAAATTTGACGGGTTACAAAAAAGAAAATCCCCCACTCCAGAAAAATATTAGGCAAAAATGAATTTATTTTATAAAACACACAAATATCAAATAGATTACTGCAGGGAGATAACAATTTACTCAAAGTAGCCGCCCTCAGCTTCCACTACAGCCTCAAGGGGGCTCCGGAACCTGCCACATGTTTTACTTACTATGTCCCGGCGAAGATCTTGGAATTCGTCCTTGATCTTATCCACCAGTTTGAGTTTGATATTGCAGGCAAATCTGTCAGCGTCTTTTTAACCGTTCTCAATATATATTAAGCATGGAATTGCAATTGGGGGAATCAGGAGGTTAGAAAGTGTGGCTGGTGAAATCATGAAATCTGTTTCCGGTGGTATGGCCTCCAACCTGCACCCCATCCAGCCATAGTTTGACTACCTTCTGCAGCAGCTCCATATAGCCGTGTAAATCGAGCCAAAGATCTGGAGTGGGATGCCATAACCCTCACTGGAGACACACCCACAGACTACCACAGTTTGGGAGAACTTGGTCTTCATCATACGTTCAATGCAGCATTCTTTATTTGCAAACTACCTGTTTTATGGTTGTCGGGCACTTGGTCAGGGCAAAATGTACTTTTCCTCTGAGAATAACCAGAACATACCTAGTTCAACAGGATGCATCAGCTCGTTGAGAACTTTTTCTCCCATTGCCAACCAGTTCTCTTTGTCCTTGACTGTAAGAAAATATCCCGTGCACCTCTTGTTCGAGGGGTAGCGAAGGTCCTTAATAATTGCTAGCTTCATTGTGGTGACTCCAACACCCAGCTCTTTCGCTAAAGCACGGAACCATTGCTCCGGTCTTCCATCACCTTATTCTGCAGCTTTTGAGTGATTTCCTGTGTGCAAAAGCAGTCAGAACGTCTGCTCTGTTCTTTTATGTCCGCCATGACTTCGTAGTTTCCGCTACAGCTACGTATGTATGTCTTGTCTTACAAACTTTACATTGTTAACAGAGCATTAAGGACGATTCTTGGTGTCGGCCTTTTGATACTCAACGTGAATCATCATGATTTATTTAACTTTTTTCCAATATTTAGAAGATTTCAAGCTAACTTTATTTCATCGAAAACTATACTGTGCATCTATTCAAAGACGTTGACTATACACTGAAACACTAAAATGCTCCTGAAAAAGGAAATATTAAATATCGTGCAATTTCACCCGAAAAATCTGAGCATGATTACGTCTAGGATATCAAATTCTTGCAGACTTGGTCCCGCTTCCCAAATTCAAACTCACTCTGGTTCACGTGGAAATGTTGACGCAAGGAATAAACATAGTACATGTCCTATTTGATAGACCAAAGAATAGCAAGTCATCAGAGGTGCTCAAATCCTGCATCCTAAACAACACTCCCTCTGAACAGCAAAGGTAGAAAAATTTAACATGCAACATAATGTTATTCGGATTCACACATTTGAACTTCTTTCGTCAACTTCGCTGGATGTAAAAAAATTAATTGGGAATTCTTAGGAAAAAGGAGAAATTAAGTTAAAAGTGCAGCGAATATAAAATGTATAATCTCTAATGAACGCGAGAGAATGATGAAATAATTCCACTATACTCACGCTCATAAGAGATATACATTGTATATTTGCCGCGGGTTTAACTCAATTTCTCATTTTTCCTTTGAATTCCCAATTAATTTCTCTCTCCTTTATAATCCCAATCGACCTAGCGGAGCGTGACATAAAATACAATGTGTTGCTTTAATTGAGATCAAAGCGGTTTCTCGCTGCCTCAGTGTGCTTGGCTCAAATCCCAACCCAGTACAGATTTTTTCGAATTAGGAAATAACATTTTTGCGAATAAAAAAATTAATTCGTTTTTCTCTTTTTATTCATAAGCTTACAACTCTCCGAATAACTTAATCTATGAAAAATTGGGGATTAGAATATTGTGCACTATTATGAGATGAATAAATCTAAAATAAGAGTGGACTACAGTTATGGCCAAAAGTGTTGACATTACTCTATATTTTTATATAATAAAATTAATAGAATTAATCAAACATTGCATTTTGTCTTAGTATGTTTTTAAAAAAGTTTGAAGCCAAATTCTAAAAAAATTAGAACCATAAAACATTATTTTAATAAATACACTCAAGTGATGCGCGTGGCAATATTTGCAATGATGTTGCTTGTTCTTCGATACTGACTCAGCTCGTTTTGACATGCTGAAGAACATATTTGTGAGGATATCATAAGTGATATTGCTAAATTATTTTCAATAAGCACCCGCTGAGCTTATATTTAAATAGCTTCCATTTATCAACCGCCATTTTGATTATCCTCCACAAATTCTCTATCGGGTTCAAATCTGGCAAAGGCCTAGCCAAGGTCAGCAAAATTATTTTAAGCAATGATCTTTGTTATTAATTTTGCTTTGTGACAAAGTTATCTCCCCCGATTGGTTAAGAAATGTAGGGAAAAGGTGTTGATGAAGCAGGTTTTGGAACCATTTTGAGTTGATGGCAGTGTTCTTGGTCAAAATTGTTAGTGCTGCAGTTCTCCTAAATGAGAAGCAGCCTCTAGCACGGAGTGTCCTGATGTTTCACCTTGTCCCGCTACAGGACTCTTGAGAGAGATCCCCTTTCCCTCTCTTATGGAGGAATCTTCCAAAAGCTCTTCGAGAATATTACTTTACCGTAGTCTTCAACTATCCATTCTTTATATTTATAACAAAAGTACAGCCTATCCGTAAGTTGTTCTTGGTGAGATGAGGCTTTTTTTGCAGAGCTTCTCCACCTAAGATCTTGTTTGAAATGTTTCCACATCACTGCATGCGCTGAAGCATTCTCACCTACTTCGTTCCAATCGTAAGCAAGTTTCGTACTAGAGTATAGCCAATTTTTAGCTCGGACATTCCAGGAGGCGATCCTTTCGTTGAATGGAAGATCGTGAGCGTCAAGATGACTTCTTGACAGGGTTGTGACGAGTCTTTTTAAAGTTATTAATAGCACTGGGTTAAAAGTGTTATTTCCCAAATGTTTGTGTCTCTATTAAATCAAAAAAAGTCAATTTTAATCCAAAAACTTTGCTTTTGTGGCTAGTACATTGAATTTATAAATCATCTCATTTATAGTAAATAACATTATTTTTATGGAAATAGTAAAAATGTCTAAAACGTTTCAAGGGTTATGTTTCTGTCAGTTATGGTATAAACATAATATACTGTATTTAAAGAGTTATAGAAACAGTAATCCAGTAGTAATATCTATTATTTCCCTTATATTTTTTTTTTTTGCGAATTGGAGGTAGAACTTTCTAGAACTTTCGAGAATCTTTTAGCTGTTTGGAGAATTTCTCTAACATTCTAGCAACGTAAAAGACGATATAAATGTGAAGAATGTCTACTCAGATCAGTTTAACTCTAGAGGTAACAGTGCAGACATCGTCACTCGTGATTGATAGAAGTATTCGTCACACATGGGATCAAGATGTTGTATCCATCCAAAGGACGCATTTTGATATGTCTGTGGCAAATTTATTAGGACAAGAGCGAAAAAGTACTCTGTAGAGAGATCTTCTAAAATGTGTGACGCCTACAAAGCATAATTCGGCATGCCAGTCAAAGATCAAGACAAACCTTGAGCACCTCATTTCACCTGCAATCTCTGCAAAAGTATTCTTAAAGATAATATATATATATATATATATATATATATATAATGTATGTTGTTTAATTGGATACTGGATTTTTTCTACATATTTTAATAACAGTAAGTGAAAAGTATTTATATATTTATACTTGTTTTAAATTTTTTTTTACAGGATGGTACCACACAGATTTGGAGGCCACGAACTGACCACTCAAGCAATTGCTTCTTCTGGATGATGATATCTTCCAAACGTCGAGCAGGCAAAGTTGCGCTTGTTGTTATGTATCCAGACCCTTATTCATTTATTGCGCCAGTGCCAGACAGTTGTGAGCTCCCTGTACCCACTCCTCCAAAAAGAGAGCATGAGTGTTTAGAAAGAAAAAGCATTTCAGAAGTGGATGAAAACATTGATCCAGATTACAGAGGTAAACTGAGGATAGAAATGCATACTACCCCAACCAAAGAGATATTGGTCTCACAAAGTCCAATGCCGAACTTTTAACTTCGAGACTCGAGCAGTAAGATCTGATAGATGGGAATGTGCAGATATCAGGTCATAGAAAGCGTCCACAGTGTTTTAAAGCTTTTTTACACCTTAAGATGCGTTTTGCTTTTGTCACAATGTGATGGTCTGTTTGAGTCAATTGTAATCGCCTGTACCCCCAAAGAGTGGCGCTTTTTCATTGACGGCTCGTTCAGGATCCTCAAAGTACTACTACTTTTGAATGGAAACATGTATCCATCTCTTCCCCTTGCTCACGTGTTCCAGCTCAAAGAGGAATACATCAGTGTCAAGATCTTGCTAGATGCATTGAAATATGAAAAGTAGGGTTCGGAGCTTATCAGAAACTTCAAAATGGTGGGCTTCTTGATGGGTTTGCAAGGCGTCTTTACGATCTTTGGGACAGCAGGGACACCATGGCACACTACCATCAGCGAGATTAGCTACGACGGTCCGAGTGAAGTATGTATGGGGAGAAACATCAAATGGGAGCCTTTGTTAGACCCCCGAAAACTAGTTTTCTGCTCTGTACTTAAAATTGGATTTATGAAACAATTCGTCAGAGCTCTTGATAAGGAGTCTGCAGCTTTTAATTATCTCCAAGATTTCTTTCCTAAGCCATCTGCGGCAAAGGTGGAAGACAGGGTCTTCGTCGCTCCACAAATAAAAAAGATCATGGAGTGTAAAAAGTTTACCAAGAAACTCACTAGGACGAAAAAAGCACCGTTGAAGAGCTTCATCTCACTGGTTCTGGGATTCCTAGGTAATCACAAAGCTAAAAATTATGTAGAGCTTGTTGAGAACTGGGTGAGAATCAACGGCATGATGGGTTGCAGGATAACCTGAAATTCCATATTCTTAACGCTCATCTTGATAAATTTAAGGAACATGGCGATTGTTTTCACTAGGATCTACTGGACTTTGAACGCAGCTATTAAGGATCGTATAATGAAAATCTGATGGGAGACTATATTTGGGGGCTCATTCCTGAAAGTAGTTCACAGTATAAGCGTAAATCAGGGAAAACTTCTCATTTCTAATAGTTTAATCGTCTCACTTATGGAATTTTAGAATAAATAAATGCTCCTTTTGTATCATGCCGTTTTGTATCTACTTTATGCAAATGAAAGTTCAAATTCGTCTCTTCTTTCCAGAGGGAATAGGTGAATTTTCTATAAATATCTTTATACTGGACACGAACGCAAAGTTTGAAATAAATAAAAGTTTTTTCATGTATTCTAGACACAAGCAAAAAGAAAATAACAGTTGCTACCTAGAGACAAAAATAGTGTTTTATATAATCCATAGATTGTGATCCTTGATCATCAGAGATCCAGCCTGATGCAGACCACCGCCTAAACTGGGGAAAGCCTCGGAAAGTTTGCTTAAGCAACCAATATAGAAAAGAAGGAAAGAAACAGTAACTGTCTTTATAGCAGCTTCCGAGTGCTAAAAGATCAACTCAGAGGAAAGTTGTTCCCCTCATCTTGTCCCCTTTCCCTAAACACTGCAAGGTATCTTCGAACCGATTTGAACATTAACAGATGAAATTGACCCATCAGCGACTAGCTATTGATACGTTTATAAGGACTGGCAATTATTGACAATATTTTTACGACTAATTTATAACATCAACATGCCTAGGAAAACTTAATTATAAAGAAGTAAGCTATAAGAGACGTTTGAACATAGACAAGATCAAGGTAGCTAGACGACAGTGGCATTTCTTGATTTCTATTTGACTTATTTAGATCTTGTCGGATAGGGAAGCTAAAGTATTCACATAAGCAGGAGCAATATTTAAATCTTGCCGCTTAACCAGCGCAATTGGAGCATAGCAAGGACGGGATAGACTTATCTGAGCGGCGGATTTGTGTCGTTGGCAGCAAACACTTGTAAGAGCTAGGCGTTAGGAATAGGGTTACCAACACGCTGGAGAGATTAGCTAGTACATTACTATCTGTATCACAAGTGCACTATATTATAGTTTTCTATCCTTGTACATACTTGAAAATCCCTTAGAAGGTTTGAACGGATGAAGAAATTGAACAACAAGTTACCAAAGTAGACTCGTCTGAAGAGGTATCTTTGCTTATACTCAAAGGTGCACAAAAACTCGAAAGAACAGAATTATTCTGAATCATCTATGTTGAGTTTGAAATAGTGCTAGTTAGTCTATTAAAATACGCGGCCAATTAAATAACATTATATTAAGCAGTAAAAGATGTGGATAAACTATTATCGGAAAAATGACATCAACGAGCCCCGCACAACAGGATTAGAAGCAAAAATACCACCGTGCATTGAAGAACATAAAGCTATCTACTCTAGACAGGTAGACCCCTGGATAGGTGGAAAAAGTCTACTAGATATAAAAAATGAAATGGAGGGCTAAAAGTTTAGGCAAAAATTAAAGAAGTAATTAAGTTCACTAAAACAAGCACAAATACAGAATGCCTGCACGTTATAAATATATTGTTCCGATAGAATGAAATGGTCAGAAAGTAAAAAATTGCGTATAAGAGTGTTCAACTATAAAATAAATACCACAAGGGATAGCCCTCCCAATCAAACTTAGATGTATTTGGAATACAGTGCAAAATAGCACACCTAGAGAGTTTGCAATAAACGGTCGAATGAGAAAAATTCGAAAAGTAAACAACAGAAATAGTTGAAAAAAAGAGGAAATACAAGCTCAAACACATGGCATGATTGCAAAATCTTCAACCAATCAATATCACCCAGATAGAAATTGATACGACTAAAATATGAGGAATCGATGGAAATTTTTACGTGCAAATTCCATGTTCATATGAAAACATGGATTACACAAAGAAAGCTAAATAAAATGGTTAGTAACAACGGGCTGGAAAACATGTGGTTTCCAAAACACAAACCGTCTGTGTTTGCCTTACGGCAAACGCCAAAACACAAAACAGAGCCCAAAGCCTACAAAACACGGCATATAAAACCAAGAGTACAATGCAAAGACATTCAGTTAGATGAAAAAAAACCAACAATAACCCTATGATAGAAACCGACCACTCAATATCAAGAACCAGTTGTTATACCTCCAAAAAAATCACAACAGAACCAAATGAGTAAAAAGGAGGATCGAAAGAGGAAATACGGAAAACCAGCTAAAAAGCTCCTCAATATGAATAAAAAGAAAAAAGACTAAAGATCTACGCATCAGAGGAGAAGCCGTTCGCACCACTACCATGAACAAACTAGTATACGAGCTCAAGAAGTCAGCTTACAAAATACGAAAATACGCATAGCAAGATGTAGAAAAATCTTATTTGGGACCATTTTGAAATCCTCAAAGAACTATACTTCACAAGCAATAAAAGTTTTAAAAAAGCATAAAGCAGAACCAAATCTTTAAGCGACTGAGAACCGACCAAGGCAGACAAATATTATAACAAATAAAAAACACACAGAAACAAAATGGATAAGGAAATTAGAAAAAACATAACCTGCGAAAAAGTAGTTGGATGTGCTAAAAGGTGGTATATTATTCTTCCTGTCTAAAGCAAACAAAGTGCCAAATTGTTCGTAAAATTTCCTGCTAATCATGCTATTCTAAACGCTGCGAAAGCTACTCGAGAAAGTCATAAACAACAAACAAATTCAACATCTTGAGAACACGAATCTAATCCCATGACACTAACGTGCATCTCAACAAAATAATAGCACAGACACCGCGCTCGGTATCATTATGGAACCAATAGTTAGAGCCAATTACACAAAATGATCTATTGAGGTAGGGTTGCGCGCCCTCCAAAAGGCATTCAATAAAGTTTGGCAGACGGCACTCAAATATAAAATTAGAGCTCAACCTCCCTATGGCGATTGTAAGAGGTATATGCGACTAGATATCAGATCCTACGGCATACATCTCAATAGAGTGTTATGATAGGCTAAAATTGATACTTTTTAATGCGTGCTACAGCGGGCGCTGTTACTCCAATATACAATATACAATAGTTTTTAAAAACCCAATCAAAAATCAACCAGATATAGACAATTCCAGGCCATTGTGACTATATTTGGCATTGGTCTTTAGAAACATACACTAAAGATGGCAGAAATAGAAAGTATATACAAATATGGACGCCTAAAAAAAATTAGAACAAACACAGAAGAATTACACATAGCAATAGGCAGACATAAAACGTCATAATTGGTATTAGCGACAAGACCTACCAATATAATAAAAGGAAAGTGCTTGGCTTTAGTTTTACAAGGAACTTTTGTAGCAAACACCAAATTTCGAGCAAATCTAGCAAAAGCTAACCTAGCAAAACTATTCCCAATATAGATTTGTGTAAGAGCAAGTTTGAAATTTACAATACTCAAGTTAAGTCAATTTTACATACCAGAGAATACCCTTAAACACCGTATACTAGACAATCTAAGTGAAAAACATTATATGTAGAACATAGACGTTCTTATAGACGGAAATGCGAGAAAAGGAGAGAGGAGACTACAAAGAGAACCACTTTAAGAAATTTCCCTTTGAACCAATCAACGGAACGCTCCTTATGAGGGTTTGGAAACTATAGGAGAAACAAGATCTAATATTAACAGAAGAAGAATAAAGGCAAATAAATATCCTTCAAATATATCAAGAAACCAATAAATGAATATCAGGAGTACGAAACTTTTTTCCTTATATGCACGAAAAAAAAGTTGTGAGAAAAGGGAACGAATAAAGACCCAGTAAAAGAAATGCAAAGCTTAATAAGGAAAAAAAACATATTCGAAGTGAAAGATAGGCGTGAGAATCTTCGCCGTCATTTTGAAGGTTAACCCAGGTCAAATGAAAAGGAAGGATATCATCTACCTTGAAAGATGAATGAGGTGCTTCAAATTAGAAGGACACGAAACAAGGAAATGCCCTACAGATTAAAAGCAATGCTGCAAATGAGGGGAATCCTGCCACATAGGGCTCGCTTTCCCACACAACAGATGAGATGCAGCAATTGGGGTAGCTTCCACTCCAAACTAAGCATGAGATATCCCTAGAATAAGGATCTCATAAAATCAAAAGAATAAAGGACTCTAACGAAAGTAAAATGGCCAACACATCCTGCTGAGTGTCGCGACGAAAGCCTTACAACGACACAGCATCGCGAGACATCGGTAAACGTCGAACAGCAGCCAGAGCCTGTAGATGATGTCAATAATAATATACACCTACTTGGCAAGGTCACAGCATCAGAAATCTTCAGTATGTATAAGAGACTGCTCAGAAAAAACAGGAACAGCCTGACCCTCTGATCCACCCATCAGCCGACAATATTATACTTGTACGCACCTCAGAAGAATGACTATAACAAGAGGAAAGTAAGGAAAAAAGAAAGATGAGATTCCAAATATTCCTCAGAAAAAATTCAAAAATAGAGAGAAAACAACACCCCTTCAATAAATAAAAAGGTAATCACTCATCCCCCCCACCAAGTTCTCCAAGAATGAATATAAAATTCTGCAATCACCCAAAGAAAAATGCCCCAAAAGGAATCCAGACACGACCGAGAAACAGAAAAAAAATCTGATCCGATACAACTGAGGATCGGAAGGGAGACAAAACCGTGCAAAAGGACCATCAAAGGAAACACAACAAAGAAAACAAAAATTACCCAAAAAACCAGACACTCGAAGTGATCCTGGATCCAATTAAAACCATCATGAGAGAACCATAAACAAAAAAATCATTGTGGCAGAAAACAAACTTAAAGATCTACGTAAGTGCAAACTACAAATTGATCGAGTAATGGGATCTTGACAAAATCGTAGATGGAATTTATAATGCAATGTATAAGTAATGGTTTTACCGGAACACAACGTGGACACTCTTGTCGATGCTAAGGTGACCTTCATATCACACAATCATAAAACTATTTTCCTTAGTAAACAAAACTTCCTAAAATTTGATAACGGAAAGAGAAGATAAAAGGAAGCCAAAAGATAATAGAAGAAAAAAACAAGAAATAAAATTAAACAAAAATTACCAAATAAAAAACCATAAAGAAAGAAACCAAAGAAATACAAGCAAAAGAGTTTTTTTTAACAAAATAAATATCAAGAGATTAGCCAGATATCCTGGCATTGGAATAAATTCTATGCAATCATAATAATTTCTTCTATTTTTGCCGCTTTTATTCAAATCTATTTCTATGTACTTAATTCACTTATGTTTACATCACTATTTTTATATTAAGATTTATGTTATCGAAGAAAGATTCTTGGATTTATTCTGATAACGCAACAAAAGACTAGATCATTGTGAAAGGAAACTGTTACAAAGAAAGGTTTCGCTACACTTAAGGCACAGCCTTCGTACAAATTAAGGAAGAAAAACAAAAGATTTGCGCGCCTTGGGATAATTAGAGGCATCTCCTCTTTCCTTATAGCAAGCTATTACGTTTAGGGGCGATTACTTTTCATAATTATGTCCCTTGAATTGTTACATATTAATTATCTCTCCCACAATATTTCAGCCAGTAACACGAGTATAACTCGTGTTACTAATTCTAACCCCTTTCAGAAAGATTGCTCCCAGACATTGTACTCTTTTCGAATCAGGGAGAAAGGAATAAAAATAACAAGTAAAAATATTTACTTATACTGTCTAAGTAACCAGTCCAACATGACAAAGCAATCCAAAGCAAAGATAGCAATAAAAAGCAACTCAAATGCACATAAATACCTATCATTGACGAAGCGTATAGAGACGTTAAAATAGAAATAGAAATAATATTACTTTTGGTAGCAACAGGGTATGAGGAGCGGTCAATAAGTTTTGCGAATTGGTAGGGAAAAACAGAGGAAAGGGAATGGCTATTTGCGGGGGTGTTAGGACAAGTTATGGCAAATCAGGACCTGCAACCGCACGCCATTGCCTCGTCTATTTAAGAAACAGTAGCTGATCTCAGATCGTCAGTAAGAAATTTTTCAACAATGGAGAAGGTTGAAGCACCGCACAGTGATCAAACTTTTGAGCAAGGAAGGCAAGAATGCAAAAGAGATCCATGAACGCATGGTTGCAGTGTACACCGACACCACCCATTCCTATGCAACCATTGCTCGCTGGAATAGAGAGTTCCGCCATGGTTATGAGTCCCTTGAAGATGACCTTCGTCCAGGACGATGGTCAACCGTGACCAACGAGGACAATGCGGCCCGTGTGGAGAGGATGATCCTCAAAAATCTTCGGGTAAAGGTTGAAGAAATCGAGCGAAAACTTGGAATATCACATGGAAGTGTTATCAACATTACCCACGACAATTTGACCATGACCAAGGCCTCTGCTCGTTGGGTCCCTAAAAATGTCACGCCCCCATGATTGAATTCAAAGTCGTAAAAGTTCGGAGGAGCTGCTGTTCCTGTAAAACCAAGACCCGGCGGGATTCGAGCCACGCATAATGACAGGTGATAAAACGTGGGTCCATCACTAAAATCCCAATACCAAGCTCGAAAGCATGGCTGGAAGCACAGGGGTTCTCCAACCTACATCAAGTATCAGGCCCAATTCTCAGCCGGGAAGATCATGGCCACCATCTTCTGACATTCTGAGGGAGTGTTGATGGCGGACTATGCGCCTCGTGGAATGTAAAGGCAAATGCGGAACTCAGTTCACGCGGCCCTTTATAACTTTAGTAAACTAATAAGGTCGCCAGCATATTTATTCAAAAGGAAAAACCAAGTTCGCTTCGAGGAAGACAAAAGGTCACGCCACTAGGCTACACTATGTATGTTACGGTTGGTTACCAGGTGGGGCCTGGAGTATCAGCGAGGGAAAAAGAAACGCGATAAAAATTCTGTAATTTAATGAGAATAAATTCTTGACCATAAATACAAAATCAATATTTGGTAAACACTAAATAAGATTAATAATAATTTAAAGTCACTTTGGCCACAAACGACCCAAGTCGTTATATAAAAGGGGTAGACGATTACGGAGAATTCAGGATATATTAATTAAGGGGGAAACAATAGGCTTCACTCCTCGAGTACGAGCTACACACGGAATAACCCTCCCCCCCCCATCTTACGCTCTTTCCTACGATGCGGAGGGATACTCAAGACTTACTTGGAGGTCTAGTAAGGGCACAAGATGAAAGAACCATTCCAAAGTACCTGATACTGGAGCAGTGGAGGGACACCTCGGATGAGGGTAATCCAACGCAGGACGAATCCACGGATGGCGACGGCAGAGGTGGGGATAGATCCCGCTGACGAGGGATTCCAAAGTTGGCCCAGTCTTAGGGACTGGCGTACCACACGATAATAATCTTGAGTGACACAAAATATAGGTGAGGGCGGGGAGAGCCAAAACAAACCCACGGTTTTCAGACTTCCCAAATGGAGAACTATCAACGTCCAAGATTAGTAGCACTCATACAGCAGTTCAGCGTCAAACTAGCAGGAGATAAAGCAAGGGTCCTCGCCATATGGAATTGAACGGTTCCTCCCTTCTCGAGAGAACGAAGAGTCCTTTTATATGGGTGCTGTGACGTAATAGCCTCATGCGCGCGCCACTTTGCTGGAATAATTATCGAGCGCGCGCGTTGGGCGTCGATCAACGGGCAGGGGTAGAGACGAGAAAATAATTTCCAAATGGGCACCAAACTTTGTCCCCCTTACATGGAAAGACCATCACAGGCAAATATTACGCCAAAAAACTGGCTGGGTTTAAGAAGTTCATCCGTCAGAAGCGGCGCGTCAAGTTGACACGCGGTGTCCTGATCCTCCACGAAAATGGCCCTGCCCACAAAGCCAGAGTTGCACAAGCTGCCCTGAGCGAGTGCGGATTCGAGGAGCTCAACCATCCCTCCTACAGTCCGGATCTGGTCCCTAGCGACTACTTTTTATTCCGCCAGCTCAAGGCTACACTGCGTGAACGCCGGTTTGAGGACGATGAAGATGTCAAGCTCGCCATCCAGGAGTGGATTGAACAGCAGTTGGGAAAATTCAGGTTGTCGGGCATTAGAAGCCTCAGGGACAAGTGGCGGAAGTGCATTGAGGTCAAGAATAGTTAGAATGAAAAATAATAAAACACTTTTTTTTCATATCTCGTTTCTTTATATCCGAATTTCAAAACTTATTGACCGCCTCTCGTACCAACCCCTGAGAATAAATTTTGTACATTCACATAACTTAATAAAGATATTCTAACAAGGGCCCACAACAATATTCATGGTTGAAACTAATGGACGTTACCAAGCAAACGGCTATGGAACAACTAACAACGCAAGATGATCTAGAAATACTTCTTGAAAGAATATCCTCCAAAAGGTAGGAACCCATCGTGTTTACCTACAAGGGGATTCAGGGATCTTTTCTAAATCTTGCATGGGAAAAGAAAACATTTTTTATACCAAACGAAGCACTATATATAATATCGTGAAAATGTACACACAAATAGAACGATATATACATATATTTGCAAAATCATTCGAAGTAGACATCATTTGCCGTATTGACTTTCTCCTGACGTGAATTAAACTTGTTCCATGCCCTGGTTAGGGAGTCTTTGTTAATGGATGATATTACCCCCACAATGGCTGGCTTAAGTGATCATAAAGAGTTTTGAGCATCGTTGCTGACATCCTTCTCATCAATGGTCTACACGAAATTATTTAAGGGGTGTAATACAAGGGATCCGGGATTTCACAAGTCTGGAGAAAAATAGTGCGAAACATATTTGAACAACCACCTTTGTGTCTACCTTGCTTTGTCTGCGGGAACAGAGTCCGGGAAAATGTAACGCCGTCCTGCGGATATTTTGTTCCATTTAAAACTTGACTGCACCCTCGAACACCTCAATGTGAACGTTTGCATTGACATTGTCGTCATGGTGTAAAAAGTGAGAAAACATAATATGGTCTCTGCTGCTGACCACGCTCAGAACCATCAAAGAGGCATTAAAATTTGTTATGCGGGACCGAAGGCATTACCTCTTTATTATAAGCCAACTTAAACTACCATTTTTATTTTTAAAATAGGTTTATTAGGTAACTAAACAAATCCAAAATCTCCTTCTGCTTTTCCCAGCGAGGAGGGCCGCGAGTATAACGTATCGTTTTTTTTATTTAAGTTGACATTCTCAGAAGAAATCGCATATGTTAATACCACAATTAAAGCTAAGCTCTTACTGAGCCTCTCCAAGGTCAAGTTACCTACTTTGTTGCATTCATTATTCTTTAGGCCCACTTTTAACTTTCAATCAATTTATTTATTTCACCTAACACCTCTACAAAGTCAGGCATTGTATTAGTCAGTGGTAATATGCTACTTAATATGCCATGAATTCGGTACCAATTTCGAGTAGGAATCACATTGGAACGCTACTACAATTGAGTCAAAATTAGATTCAAGTTCCTCCAGCTGTTAGGAAAAGGTCTCACATGCCAGATTAGATGAACTATTCAGAAGACCTTTATGAATGAATTCGAAACAACGAGGCAGACGCTTTACTCAAAGAGATCTAGGTGAAGATAAAGCGATTGATGGATGCTCTAGTAGCTGCATACTCGACAAACTTCTGTGATAAAGTTTAAATAATACAACTAAAACACAACACTAATGTTCTCCAGAAATAAACGAAAATAACTAATGATAAATAAAGCATATCAGTCCATATGGAGAAGAGAAAAAATATAGATAAAGCAAACAAATTAAGAAGAATAAAAAACGAGATCATATAATTAAGTGAGCAATAGCAAAAGAACTTAAATGATTTTACTGAGCAAATATATGAATATAGATCTAACAATGAAAAGTGATGAATGATAAACCAAGCAAGAGTGTTCAAACCAAAAACAAAATTCAACATAAAAGACGAAAACGGTAATCTAATCCAAGAAGATCAAGAGATTGAAAAAAGTTTTCGCCGGGACTGAAAGACAATTTTCTCAATATGGCATAAAGAAAATGAGGAATTATATAAACAAAGGAAAGAAATGGTGCACGAGTAACCCACAACAACTTAAATTGAATACCTCCTTCCCATTCAGTTGAAACCATCATGGGGAAACAAGTGGGAACGGGGACAATGGCAATGGAGGAGAAAATATTAAGGGCAATTCACTACTTCAAATAAAAGGTGCCAAGACCATCAAAACTCAAAAACTTCAACCTCACCAACGTCCCAAACAACATCATTACGGTTCTTAAAAAATATAATTAATGCAAGCCTGAACATGACTCGAAAACTTCAACCTATCCAACGTCCCAAACAACATCATCACGGTCCTCAAAAATATAATTACTGCAAGTCTGAACATCGACTACTTTGCTGAAGGACTAAAATCAGCTAAAATAATAGGCTTATCCAAACTAAGGCATCTTCTAAGACTATTAAAACGCTAAAGGCCCATATCGCTATTAGAATTCACCAGGAAAGTTTTCGAAAAGGTATAATCAGGAGACTAGTGGAATACACAGAGGATAATAATTTACATCACAATTTTCACATTGAATTTCGAAAGACCAAGAATGGCACCATCGCCTTTGGATTAATAACCGAAAAAAATAACCCAAGCATAGCAGAGGGAAACTTCATTGATTTTGTGATAGGCGACATAGAGACAACATTTCATAAAGTCCGGATAAGAATGTTTACAGTATAAAACCCTTAACCTAAAAATGAACAACAATTTGGAGAGAATTCTCCGCGATTAAATTCATGGAAAGAAGAGCAGAATCATATTAAACGAGTAAGATGGACTAGAAATCCAAGTCTAACGCTGTATTGAGTATAGAAAGAGCTTAAGCATTTACTAGAGTAGCCATAGAAATTGATCCTCCAGTTCTCAGATGATATCGGTCAACTTATCATGTGCCCGATTCGAAAAGAAACAAGACCATGGAGGTTAACGACACTGCAAATTTTGAGACCAAAATAAATATGAAAAAATTGGAAGATACGAACGAAAATCTTAAAATTTACCGTAATTCCAATAGCAAGAAAAATTAGGTCAACATCCTATAGGAAGGAAAAAGGTACTAATATATGTAAACCTGAATGAAATGTTTTGGCTCTAAAAATCACATCAAAAGTATATAAAAGTCAGGCAAAATAAAAAGTCTAATGTCAACCAACATAGCTTACGAGTTCATCTGCTCCAATAAAGACTGCAAGCTTCATAATGACTCAAGATATATTGGCATGACAACCACCACCCTGTCTAGACGTTTAACCATGCATCTCCAAAGCGCTGGCTCTCCAACATTTTGCGCGGCGTTTCGTTCAATACTGATGTGGAATTAAGAACATGGTTAGACGAATTCTTCGAGTCAAAATCTAGAGATTTCTATTACAGAGACATCGAAAACTAGTTGACCGTTGTATAGAAGCCGTAAATAACAACGGAGAATAGATTATTGATTAAATTGCATATTGTTATCAATTAAAAATGAGGTTTTTCTAAAGTTGTTAATGGTAATGAATAAATTTGATAAAACCGCAAGAACTTATTGATCAACCCAATAGTTTCGGCAGGGCAGCTGATAGGCAGCTCCCACAGTTAGGCTTCCATCCCGGGTTGGGTTTTCGACAACCATGAATGATTTTTCCAATTCTGGTAGTGTTTTTTTATGTGATGTTTTCTCGGATCGCGATGGCTTCGCGTTGTATGCATCTTGTGCATGTTTTTTTGTGATCACATTGTAGTTTGTTATTTTTATTGTTAGTTTCTGTATTTACACCTTGTTCGGAAATGAGGATAAGTTCTGGATCCACTGTGCGGAATATGCTTCCGTAGGGAATGGATTTCCCTTTCCATCTCTTTACATTTAGTGAGAGTATTTTTAGTGTGTTTTTTTTTGTGTTCTCCATACTTTGTTTGTTTGGTGTCCTTATAGTTTATGTGACTGTGTGTGTTCCCCTTTACTTTTTATAGCGTATCATTTTTCCGTTTTTTATTTTCTTGTACTCTGCTTCACTTGTGGTGAGGCAGGAGTTCCTATGCGTGTATATTTTCGCTACCATGACCCTCTTGTCAACTAGGGCTTCTTGTGGCTGCGTATCGTAACTCTATTTCGGTTGACCTGTCTTTACCTCATCAACAATCTCCCTAATGCGGGGGTTGGCTAGAATGGGCTCAGATCAGTTCTGTAGAACTGCATTTTCAGTTCTTTTCCTTCATATTTGATGGTTTGTTGAGGAGCCTTTCTCCTGCTTTTACTCCTAGATCTCTTGTTTTCTTTTTGTAGTTGGACATGTTCATCTTCAGAGGAGGATGCGGAGCTCGAAATGTTACCCTCAGCTTGCTTTATTCTCCTGGCAGCTTTTTTCTTCAGTATCTCCCGTTTTCTTCTGGCTTCTATTCTGGCATCCCTATTTGTGGACTTTCGAAGGGCTTGTGATGAATCCTGGTGTTCGTTTACTTCCGCTCTTTCTTCATCTGCTGGAACAGTCGCCGCTGGGGCATCTTCCTCTGGCTGGTATTGCAGTTGCAAAACATCCCCGATAGAGGGTTGTCCGGTATAGAATACACGTGAGGATTTTGGTGGGTTTTTCTTTACAAACTTTTAGGTATGTCTTTGGAGCGGCACAGTCTATGGTCCTTGCCGGGGTGGTTTTTGCCGCTTTGGCGTAGGAGGTATTAATTATCCTAATTCGCTCCACCCTTTTCTCCTCTGCTTTCATTTCTAATATATTTCTTCTTTTGGCAAGACATAGACATCGCCCTGTGCTTTTGCCCCCAGTTTGGGCATTTTTCTTCGGCTCCGGGCATTCCCGCCAGCCATGCCCTTTTCCACTGAATCTAGAGGAGGTCAATTCCTGCTCCTTGCACTCTTCTGTGGTGTGTTTTTCAAGTTTGAAGCAACATAAACAAATTTTCAATGGGTTAAACTCTTCCCTCTCAATTTATTCCCTGCTTATTTTAGCATTGAAGAGCAGCAACACGCTCTCCTTCGCCTTAGCTGCCATCGTCGTATCACCAAAGATTATTTTCAACACGTGATGCTACTCAGTGTTATCATTTTTGTCTTTAAATTTTACTATTTGGCTTATATTAGCCCATTAAACAATCAACATTTCATTTTAATCTCTTCGGCGGATGCTGGCCGATCCACGGTTCCAGCCTTCGGCATATCATACTTCTGTGAGCCTGGATCCCGGGAAGGGTACTGGGCTGGAGGTTTATTTCCCCCTGGATCTTAATTCCAGCTTCCTTTGTGAGGGTCTCAATATTCTTCTCCTTCTCGCATATATCGACATAACCTGTCGGAGATTCGATTAGGCGAAGGATTGCCAGATTTAGCCTGCCGAATAATGTTTCATACACTTTCCCCTTATTCAATTTTTCTCGGCCACTTATGGTTCGGCCTGTGTGCAGCCCCTTGAAGCGGAGAATGCATTTGCTTTCTCGCTTATCTAATTTGTTGTTTTTTTTGTTTTTCTTAGTTTTTAATTTATTTGTCTTGGGGAGAAGAGAGCCCCACCTTGCTTGCCCGCCGCCTCAATGGATGAAGGAATTCCCTTTTACGGTGAATGATATCAATGGATGAGATGAATCTGGGTGGGATCCTCTTGGGGATGTGATTGTATGGCGGAGCTATTGACAACGCCACCACCCCGAGGGTGTTTTACTCGCGACAGAGATGATTGTATGTCCCTCTATGGTCCTGGAAGGGGCCCCCACTGTGATGAGCAGCGGAGGTAGCAGTCCATCCTTAGTCCAGAATTGTTTCTGACATTGTTATCGGCTGTGGACTACTCCTCAAACCAGTTTCCTCCAATGCCCCCAATTATGCCATGGCAACCGCTCGGCATAGTTGGGACCAAATATGAATGGCAATCCCTCTTCACATCTGGCAGCAGTTCACGTAGGGAAGCAAGGCCGGGGACTTAAGCAGTCAGTCATCTGCTTAAGTGGGGCCTCTAAAAAGAAAGGTCATGATTAGTAGTGATTATGAATGGTGATATGAGTATAGATCTCTTTTGTAATAGTGGTTCCTATGAGTCTAGGCATTTGGAACCGCATTCTTGTCACCTCCGGAGCAAGTTTTCAGCAGCTCGTGTAGTCAATTATGTTTATAAAAACACAATTATCTACATTATTTTAATTATTTCGATTACTAATTTACCTTTCATTGAAAATTGGTAAATCGATATCATATTTTTTGCCTAAATTATCAAATATATGATGCTCAAATAAGTACATAGTAGTTTGGAGATATCCTGTATAGATAGATAATCAGCTAATTTCATCACACCCTGGCAAAGCATTCCAATGAACTTTACACTGGTGGTAGTCCAGCGCTCTACTTTGCCTGGTATCTCCTGCTAAGAATTAAATTTTATCTTACCACCTACTAATAAGTCAGTTTTGTGTCTAGTCATTTAAAAGGCTTACAAGTTTATACTTTATTTCTTCTCGCTATAGCCATTTATTTTTGCAATTCGTTAATACTCTTGCTGGATCAAATTCTTCACTCTTTTAATATATCCCTCGCTTGTGATTGTAATGTGTCCAAGTGTTTCCTTCAGAATACCGCGAGTTATATTATCATCTCTAGAACTGTTTCTTCGAATTTTCTCAGTTTGGGAGGGGAAGTTTTTATATCATTTTTCGCTAAATTAAAACTGGTAAGATGCAGTTATAAGTTAATTTTAATTTTAAACATACAGTCGGGCACTCATCTATTCCCTTTACAATAAAAGATGCCTTGGGTTACAATTGTGGTGCAACTTCGTCAGTAAGTCCTTGTGCCATCGCGAGGGGTGAATATGGGTGCCAGTACGTATATGTGTATGGGGTGAAGAGCGTATTGTATTTATTCTCCCTTTTCGTATTTAACCTTTCGATTCATACTAGCCGTGCAATTCTCACCCCACTCACAAACCCTTTTTGCATCTTTATCCACACAAATCGATATTTAATTGATTTTACTGTTCATTGAACTACCAATTCTGCGAGATTTTCGTATTGATCGAATACAATCCTCCTGAAATTAAGAGTTAGGTAAGGCTAGACAGGACGTTGAGAAAGATGAGAGGTAATTACAAAGTTGAATGAATGTAGAGTGTTTATGTAAAATTTAAAGAGAGGCTAAGGCGTCTTAAAACTGCGATATCAGCTCCATTTTACTGTGCAATTATTAAAGTTTCCTTAACGAGAGTAGAATATAAAGTTATTGTGGCATTAACTGAATTACCAGAATTAAGTAATGAGTTGTTTTTAACTAAATATAGAGGCAAGTTTTCATAGTAGGAGAGATGCGGGTTCTATCTTTTGAAGGTATCTCGAGAAAGAACATTCCAGGGAATCTTTCTAATTGAAGATGGTCTATGTTACATCTAAATTGTGTTATGCGTTCGAGAGATCGAACATCTTTAGGTTACTGCATTTTAAGGGACAGAAAAAGGCATCAATGATCCATTTGCAATCGATTAAGTCTTTGCTGAAGCTAGAATAATCAAGCCCAAGGTTTCTATTTGAATGCTTAGGTAAAATGCTATCGCGTCTCCCATTTCACATATGTCTATTGTTGAAGAATTTCAAATGCCCCTATATTCGACGTCTCAGTGATTAAATGGAGAGCTAATCCTTTAATATTAAGGAAGGCTTGTTTCTATTTGTTATACAATGCTACAAATCTATTAAGACAACATTTAGTTGCATTCTTAAGGAGATGAATGTATGTTCTAGCGGCATTTCTTGGGGATTTTATCAGAGTTTGCCAACACAAGTAAATTCTCGAAGTTCCTGCAGTGTTTTAGGGGGGAAAATTGCGTAATACTGTAAATTGCAATCATTTGGGCAAATATCGCGAGAAATTACCTAGTAGACTCCAAAATTTATTGACTCTGCAACAAAGGTCGCCGTTATAAGTGCAAGGTATGTTCTTTTTGTGAGTGAAAAAAGGAGGTGACACTCGTATATATCTCTTGTTTTAATGTAATCTAGCGATCAATAGTCGTAGATTACACGATGGAGGAGGTTTATCTTATAATAAGTTTTAAATGCTTATCTAAGGCGATTTGGTTTGACGTATCATTCTTTTTGACAAAAATGTGTGAATAATGCGTCTTAAAACAATTAAACGTTGAAGTGAGAGACGTCAATGTGACGTGAGACAGGTAGAACAATTGTTAGAATTTGGTGTTGTAAAGCTCATGGAACACTGTGAAGATTTGAAATTTTATTCAAAATATTTTTTGGTCTATATTATTAAAACTACTTTGATTGTGTTTACTAGAAAGATGAGCCAGAAGAAACTGAAAACAAGGGCACATGGACATTTTGCATTATCGTATCAACCAATAACGTGGTCTTACTTGAATTAATTTTACGCATCTTAATTATACCATTAAATTAAACAGAGAAAGGGGATATGCACTAAAGATAACGGGTTTTAATTCAAAGATGAATTTCTACTTTAAATTTCTTCGAAAGCCTAATGAAAATGCTTTCTCATCGCATGTCATGATCAGCGAACTCGTTATTATTTGACGTGGAATCCTGGTCTGATATTAATCGCTGTTGGTTAACAGTATGAAAGATGATGACTGTAGAAATAGTCTTCAACACCGAAAATAGAAGATCTCGAAGAAGTAATTTTAACTTTGCCCGTAACTCTTTCTGGGAGGATGAGCAGAATTATGTGAGAGTGATAGAGTATACGAGAAGATTTAGCTAGTGTTAGAGAGTTGTCGTATGTGTGTCATGTTGTTGTAGTGAGGCCTTTTTTCCTTTTGACTTTGGTAGGTTTCTGTCAATGTGTGAGGTAGAGTGATCCGAAGATTCTTGTATAGGAAAGATCCCTTCGAAGTGACAAGAGTTTTGAGGGAAATGAGTGGTCGTTCTCCTCGCAACTGTGAAATTATTTCCTATTGCAGTTTAAATAAGAAGTACGGTTCTATTATAGCTCTTTTTTTCAAAATTAACTATCTTCTCGAAATAAAGATGAAAGGAATTCAACTCATGATTGGTATGTTGACCACGTTGAGGAGAGAGGCGACGAAGAACTGATGAGTAGGAGGTCATTCAATTTAGGAAAACTCACAATGCAAATAAATACTAATAATGAATGAGGGAATGATAAACAAATGATGATAGACTATAAATATAATCTTGAATGATAATATCCTGTGTATTCATGCAAGTTATAGGTTTAGATGCTCAGAGACTTCATTAAATTTACAGAAAAAATGTATGTGATATGGTATGCAGATTAACCACTTAGATCTGATGTTGGCAGAGCCTTGTAAGTGTTCGTTGTTGAAGTGAACGTGCCCGTAGTATTAAGGTGATTGTTGATGTTTGTATTTGTCTAATATGTCTGTTAATTATCATCGTGTGAATGCAAGGGATATAGCCATGTGTTTATTAGGCGAGACAATTGTTGTCTGACGGTTTGGTGAGAAAGAGAAATAGCCTTATGTAAGTGAGAAAAGGGGATATATATACATATATTATAAAGAAGAAAACCAAAAACTCGTACCATCTTTAATTTATACGTTTCAGGTTAATATGCAACCCATTTCAGGGGCTATATACAAATTCGAAATCGGTATATGGAATAATCTAATACTAAAAGCCTATACTAAACCTATACTTAAGAATAATATTTCACATGTCGACCATGAATTTTTTCACGTAGTCGAGCACATGAAATTTTCTTCTTTCCTTTTTACTTAGCAATATTTTACCTTTCCTTTGAACCTTTAGTCGAATTGGGATATTGTTATCACTCATCCTGATAAGGCAAATAGGGTGGTTACTTTGAATATGACTGATTAAATTTTAAAAATATCTTAGATACTGTTAGATAGATCTAAGTTTAATTAGATTATGATAAAATCAATTACTATCATTCACCGTTTAGATGACCCAATTAACTGTTTTCAGCTCATGTTGAAATCCTTTTTGTGTCCTTAGTGATTCGGTTTACACTCTCTACACTCCATCATCAAACTTAGGTCTACTCTAGAGTCTACCCTAGATACATAAGACTACTTACCATCTTCCTCACATTATTACTTATTAAGCTTTTAGTTCCACTATTTGCCACATTTAATTAAAATTTATATAACGCTTCTGAAATCACAAACTTTAAATGGTCAAGTCTATTATTTTTTCCAGCTTCGACATCACATCCTTATTTATAAATATTCCACTTATGGAAACTCACAGATTTCCAAATAGAAAGGCTTTTTTAATTAATTAAGGTGTTCACAAGTCTTTCAGTTATTGCAGCTAGCTGTCAAAGACAACTATTTTTCTTTGACTATCGTGGTATCTATTTTAGGATGTATATTGAATTTATTTTTTAATAGAATAACTCTTATAAGATGACTCCCCAAAATCCTTGGTAAAAAATTACATTAGGAAATTGCTCTTATGACTCTGTAACCCCTTTGCTTCTTTTAATGTTCCAAAGGAAATTAGGTTCCTCATGCTTTGGGTCATCAACCCGTTTATAGACCTCTCCGGAAACTGAAATTTTAGGTAATTTGTTTTTTCAAACCGATTTTAAAATTCTATTCATCAATGACAAAAATATTGTGAATTTCTTTAGTCAGAAAGAGAGCATTCGCAGGCCGATGAATTCGTACATTATATATATATATATATATATATATATATATATATATATATATATATATATATATGTATATATATATATATTTATATATATATATATATACTTGCAACAGCAGTAAGAAGAGGATCTATATAGGAAAGACCGAAAAAACTTTAAGTACTGAAGAGTATTATTCCAAGAGGAAAAGTGCGTTTGAATGTAAAACATACGAATCCGTAAACGATTTGTCTCTTATAAAATTTGATCAATCTCATCTAATTCTCTGGCACGTTATCATTTCCCTCGTTTATAAATTAGCAATTAGCTAAATGTATTCAATCTTAAAATTCCTTTTCGTTTTCACTTGTTATTGCGATCCAAATATATTAGGTAATGTTCGTTTTCTTTTTAAGTTCTTACTATATTGTATATGTATCTATTACCTTTTAAGGCACATAAAAGCCTTTTGAGGGATATTTAAAATATTTCTATCGATAATATCTTATTGTGATGTAAATTATCTACTACTTTTGTATATTATCCATAAAACATTATTAATGATAATTTTACAGCACTGGAAGTTATTATCCCTTCTGACCCTTAGGGGTAATAAATTATAGTGATTAACATAAGCATAAATTCGAAAACGATAAAAAAAAAGTTTCAATAAACGTACTGAATTCGTTAAATAATGTAGAAGAACTATTAATATTAACATAAAATTACTAAAAAATATTGGAATGCATAAATATTAAACATTACCTAAGCACACCTACTGAATTATCTGACGGTAACCATTTATTTTATTGGTAATGTTAAGGTAAAACAAAAATTACAATCAAGTCCTATGAATTGTCAAAAATTAACCACGAATTTGGTTGTAATATAAACAACTTAATATTACCCGAATAATTGCTAAAATAAATTTGAATACATTACCGTTAAGCAAAACCATACCATGTTCCTGAATTTTCCCGACTGAAATATCTATTTTATTCCATGTTTTTAAAGAAGACATAGTTGCATTATTGAATAGTTTTTTATTGAAGGCTTGCCCCTGCTCTATGAAACCCAAAGAAAGAATTTCTAGCTCGTTGCACACAGAAGTACACCTGACAGGAAAAATTGGTCCGACTTTCTTTCTTGGATGAAGAGGAAAGACTGAATCGCCTGCGTTCATCGTTATAATGCACTATATGAATTTTGCTAATGCAACCTGGTCAATAAAACTTGAAGCATGCCATTTCTTTAAAGGTTTAGAGATTTGTTTTCGAGTAGAATAAGCTGAGACCAGTTTAGCACTATTACTTGATGAAATTGTAACTGTTTCCACTCTTGTTCACCGTGCTGTGTTTTCAGCTTATTAAAAATAATATAACTGTTTAACACCTTGGTGTCTAAGTGATCAAAAAACCTTGTCATGTAGAATTCATTGGTTAAACTGTGGTCAATTGCGTATGTTATTTTAATTTGGTGAGCTTTGTCCACACTACCCATAATTTTATTGCCTCCATATTTGAAATCTAAGTTGTCACTCTCAAATAAGAGCACTTTTTCCTACCCTGTACTTCCTTTATATCATTACTTTTGTGAAGTTCGAAAGCAGACAAACCCTTTTAGCATCGATCCATTTTACTAGTAACCACTCTATCTTTGATTTGTCTTGTTTTAAAATCTTCTCTATTCTTATTTTTGTCAAAGGAAAGATATTTTGGGAGACCTTTTCAATTAGGAAGAACAGTGCCAGTAGCATAGAAGTAATGATGTAAAAAGTTGCCAAGTACAATTCAAAACCGCTATCAATAAGGCTCTTTGACACATTAAGAACCATCGACTCTCCAAGACCAAAATCCATATCCTGCTTGGATCAAAACTTTGAAACTGCATTTTATTGGCTTGTTCTTTTTATACTGAACTTCAATATTGTATCCTTTGAATTTAATCATTCATTCAATAAAGTTTTTTCCTGATGTATTGCTGTCTGGAAAGGGAACAGCCCAGTTCGGCGTAGACCCGTTTTGGCGCAAAACCCGTTTCGGTGAAGAAAATTGCAGCGCATAATTCGTTAAAACATTTAAAGTCAACGAAATCTAATGTAAAAAAAAAAATGAAGACAAAGGTTATTTTATAAATCTCTTGCCTGGAAATCAGAAATTATGTGATTGACGGTGTTCGTTCGTGTGAAAATATACTCAAAACTATTTGAGTATAAGGAAACTATTAGTTTTTTGTCAAGGTAACTTGGGGAAGATTAAGTAATCGCTAACATATTTGAATGTTTTTGTTTACATAATTGAGCGAAAAGTAATGAAGCATATTGAACGCATATTAGAATATTGCTAAGCTAAGCCTTTTTAATATGTGAAATTATATAAAACTTTAAATGTTGGAAATTTTCAGCTTCTCGAAATTTAAAAACAAGAAATATGTAAAGGTAAATTAACAATTAATAACTACAGACTTATTATTGGCATACATATATGGCAATAAATGTATGCATGCATTAATAATAATAATAATATAAATAATATGAATAATAAACTAGAAATATGTAGAGTTAAAATTACACTTAATAACACTACACATACTTAATAATGGCATACATATATGAAGCTAATTGAACATATGCATTAATAAATAATAACATTAAAAATAATAAAAATAATCTCAGTGAGCTTAGAAGCGTTAGTATATATGGAAGTCAAAGTAAAAGAAACAAAGAATACTAAACTTTTTCATTTCGCTTTTTTCAGGACTTTAAAACTGCACACTATTCCTAATTGCGATAAATTCCTCTTACATATTCATTGTTCGTAATATTCTCAATATTTGTCACCAGTCTAGGAAAACATTCATTTTCATTCCTGAACTTCTTCAAATTTAAGGAAGGATTATGGCCTTCATCAAGTTTTTCATAATAGAGGTCTCGTCCTCTTTCTACTTCACCCAAATTTTCAATAAATTTCCATAAACGAGGGGCGGTCAATAAGTTTTACAAATCGGTAGGGCAAAACAGAGGAAGTGGGATGGCTGTTTGTGGGAGGGTTAGGACAAGTTATGACAAGTCAGGACCTTCAGCCGCACGCTCCAGCTTCGTTTATTTAAGAAGCAGTAGCTGATCGCAGATCGTCAGTCACAAATCTTTCAACAATGGAGAAGGTTGAGCACTGCGCAGTGATCAAATTTTTGACCAAGGAAGGCAAGAATGCAAAAGAGATCCATGAACGCATGGCTGCAGTGTACACCGACACCGCCCCTTCCTATGCAACCATTGCTCGCTGGAATAGGGAGTTCTGCCATGGTCATGAGTCCCTTGAAGATGACCCCCGTCCAAGACGCCCATCAGACGTGACCAACGAGCACAATGTGGCGCGTGTGGAGAGGATGATCCTCGAAAATCGGCTGGTGAAGGTCAAAAAATCGAACGAGAACTTGGACTATCAGATAGAAGTGTTATCAACATTATACACGACAATTTGGCCATGACCAAGGTCTCTGCCCGTTGGGTCCCTAGAAACCTCACGCCCCATGATCGACTTCAACGTCGTCAATGTACATAAGGCCAGAGCTGCACAAGCTGCCCTGCGCGAGTGCGGATTCGAGGAGCTAAATCGTCCAGATCTGGTGGCTAGCGACTACTTTTTATTCCACCAGCTCAAAGCTGCACTTCCTATATTATTGTCTTGAAACTAATAGAGAACTTCTTGTATATTATCAGGTAATTCGTGACTTAACTGCAAGATTGATTCATTTATGTGTTGTCTTGGAATAAAAACCAATTTTTGTATTTTAAGTTAAACTTTGGATCATTTTTGTAATGAAGAGAATATCCCAAAGCACGAACAAGCTTTTACATTTTTTTATACAAATGAAAAAAGCATTCTATCATATCTAATAAAATGAAATGTACTTTTCAGGTATGTAAATTTGACCAATCATAGTTACAGTTCCTAATTTTTGGACTAAAACTAGGTTAAATTTTTAAAATCATGACGAAATTTTTTTTATAAGTTCCACGATATTTATTAGGATGCTGAGCGCAAAAAAAGGGATGTATGCCCCCATATATTGCACATGAAATTACAAGAAATATACGAACATTTACACTAAACTAAAAGTATATGTTTTGAATTCTTCTGGAATAACAAGACTGACTAAATAGATTGGGCTCATCGAATATGATATTACAATATTTCTTTTGGCATTCTTGAGATAAATTCTGCAAGCATTATTTGGTCACTATAGCAGTTTATTCAAATGCATTGCTTGTACGCCTCTTGATTTGAGTTAGAATAGGGTGTCTCTTAATTTTAGCTGGAAAAGTATCTAATGAATGGTCAGTAATATATTTCAAGATTTCTTAGTTTTGAACATGAATTTTTGCTGTACAGGAATCTTTTCTTTCATACCTATGAGATTTTATTTCCTTATCTTTACTTTATCTTTTACAAACATAGATAAATCCATCAGTTTAAATTGTTTGTCCGTCCACGCTTTGATGTTATATTTACTGCCATATTTAGTGTCTAAGAAAAGTTTAATCAATGTATAGAGGTAAATAAATTTCTCATTGGAAATTATTCAAGTAAAACTTATAAAAACTGAATTGTGTATGAGTTCTGGACATCTAATAAAATTCAGAAAGTCTGATTGTAGGCAAGTCATTTCATCAACTCAAAAGATGTCTAAGACACAACTGAATTTAAAGTTGAAAACATTTTTTATTTATCCACTTCACTGCTGAAAAAATATAATCGCACATTCTTTGTTAAATTTGATGGTTGCAACAGTTTAAATCTTGATGCTCAAAAACGGGCGATTAAGTAGAATCCACCTCATATCTCGTCTCCATAAATATTTAGAAATATGTGCAGCAAACTTTGTTTGAAACTAGATATGGTCATTTTTTTATGGTACACTGGACATAGATAGTTTTTATGACAGCCCTATCAAAAATTAAATTAATTTAATCAGTTTAAAATAATCCATATATCCTATCAATTTTTATTAAAGGTCAATAGTTGTCCTAAAGCCAAAATACTGGGCTATTGCCACTTTTAGGATGCTTTTGGGGTTATTATTCAAAGCTTATACTCCTATTTATTATTTTATACTTTTTAAAAAAAATCTTTCTTAAAACTAAGTATTTCAAGAGTCTAATACACCATAGTGGAAAATAACCATTGTGTGAGATTTTCCCAAACCGCCCCATTAACATTTAGCTGTCAACCATTTGAACACTGAATCCAGGAGGAAGATGCAGATGTCAGTTTGGAAAGCATCTATCGTCGATTTGTGGAGGCGACAAAAAAATGTGATAGAAGAGGTGGTTGGCTCTCAAAAGAGGAAGCAGGTGGAATGGATCAACAGAGAACTGGAATCATAATGTACAGAGAGAAGAGCTGAAAGATTTAAATCTTTAGCGAGAACCTAAAACGAGGAGGCAAGACGAAAATAGAAAAGGTTAATAGAGTATTTAAGCAGGGTGTGAAATTACAAAAAAAGAAACTGCTACATGAGAAGATTGAGCAATTAAAGAGGAAATTCAGGGAAAATAATAGACATAACCTGTGGAAAGTTGTAAGAGAGCTGGAACGAAACCCATACCGATCTCTGATAAGCAGTTAAGATGTAAATTGAAAGGTACAATGCAACAAGAAGGATGCTCTGAGACGTTAAAACGAGCATTTCTCCCAGCAACTCCAAACTAGATTCACATATAAAGAGAATGCTTTAGATTAAGTACAACAAGGAGAAGAAGTTGAGGTTACTCCACCTAATGAGGAAGTAATATGAGAGGCCATTAAAGATATGAAAAAATAAGAAAGCTCGAGGATTTGACCAAATAACAGCAGAAGTTCTGAAGATGGGTGGAGTGAGGATGGTGGAGACATTTCACCATATCTTTCACAAGATATAGGAGGAGGAAAGTTTCCCCTTAGTACTGTCAAGACTGCCTATAAATCCTGCTTTCAGAAAAGGAGACAGGTTAAACCCCGATAAATACTTAGCCATTTCATTGAATTCTGTTCCATGTAAAGTTTTCTGCAAGATCCTTCTAAAGAAGATAAATACCCAAATAGAAGAATTGCTAGGAGAAAGTCAATATGGTTTCTGGCTGAAAAATGGTACCATGATGGAATATTTATTGCCAGACATGTTTTAGAGAAAGCCAGAGATATCAGGTGCAAGGTCATTTTAATTTAATATAATTTAAATCAGCATTTGATACAGCTTGGAGAGAGCCTCTTTGGAAATTATTGGATGCTGTTGGTGAGAGCAGGAAAGTCGTGCACATAATTAAAAGTTTGTATGACAATATAGAGTGTGCAGTGATGCATAGCGGCTTATTCACAGAGTGGTTCTGCGTGAAAGTTGTAATGAGGCAGGGGTGTATCCTCCCACCTACACTTTTCAACATCTTTCTTGAGTTTCCAATCAACGAACTTAATAACCTGAATCACAAGGTAAACTTTGACGAAATTCAAGAAGTGGTGGCTTAAGATCAACGGAAACAAATGTAATGTATTGTATCAGATGATGGAAATATCCGGGTAGACGGTGATGTGGTGAAGGTGGATCAATTTCTTTTTCTAGGAAGTCTTATCCCGGGATCTTCAGACGTTGTAAGATTGAGAATAGCCATGGTTGTTATGCCATTTGGCAAGCTAGACACACTGTGAGGTCCAGAAGAGATATACGAAAGAAGTTAATGATAAGATTATATAATTCTATAATAGTTCCTATTGCCATCTATGCTTCGAAAACCTGGACGCTGCTCACTGAAGATGAGAGGAGAGTGAATGCCTTCGAAATGAGGTACCTCGGAGTATCATCGCCACCAACTGGAAACATAGAAGGAGAAATGTTAGTGTAAGAAAAGAGTTGAATATGGAGGAGATTATTACGGAAATAATCAGAAGGAAGATAATCAAGTGGTTTTGACATGTTATGAGAAGGCCGTCAGAAAGCTATGTTAACAAGCCTATACAAGCAACTTCTAAGGTAAGAGATCGAGAGGCGGACCAGCCAAGAGATGGGTGACCACATTCCTGTGGATGTTGGGCAGCATTTGAACGAGTGTCAACAGCTGGCTCGGGGCAGAGTGGACTTAGTGGGGAGAGACAGCAGGCAGAAGCAGAGCAAGGGATCATTATGACGTGCGCCCTTAAGTAAAGGCAAGTCAATTCATTATCCTGAGACCACAAAACTCACCCCAAATGTTTTTACATGTCACTTCACTATCAAATTATATATATTCTTTCGTAATAATATTTTTAACCGCAGGTATAAGAGATAACTAATTCTTCTGGTTAGAAAGCTTTATTAATTTCAAACCACTGCAGACATTCCCAAAGAATTTAGTTTTGCAAAACGATAGCACTCATATGCGCAAATCTCCGCCAAGGGAGCCAATTTCCCATATTTAGTTTTAAAACTTTAGGTAATCTCCACAAATGATTTATTAATTTCACACCATTTTTCGGATATTCCCAAAAAAGAAGGCTTAGCTTATGTAACAATGTACTGTGTATAGCAATATCCTAATATGCTTCATGTATATATGATTATATGTATTATTGTTAATATTATTAATATTATGTATACATTCAATATTCATCATTTATTAATGCCAATGTAAAGTCTGCCTACAGGTATTAATTGTAATTTTATCTTTATATTTTGAGTTCTAAAAGTTCATGTGGTTAATATTTTTCTAAAGTATTTCGAAACTCAACATTAACTAAATTTGGAACTTCCCCAATATAACTTTTGTTGCAAAGTTAGTAGCGAAAAAATACTTAACCTAATATAGCCCGATATAGTAACCAGATATTGGTTAAAAAACTAATTGCTTCCTTTTAGTTTAAGGCTCTACTAAATTCGATAGAAATCGCTTAATTAGTTTAGGGGAAATTTTGCAAACAAACAAATAAAAACATGTTATTGATTACATTATTGCCGCAAAGTTATTTTGTCAATATAAAAAACTTTCAAAGTATTTAGAAAATCGACATTAACGCTTGCAGTTTTAAAGATATAATTTTTATTTAAAAAAATAATAAGGGAAATATTTACAACCGCCTAAAATCGCGAATTTTTTAAAATTTTTGTTTGCTTTAAAATATGTATATATGTGTACAGAACATTCGAGGCCCTCTGAGTACGCGGTGCTCTCTCTGTTCTGCGCCGCGGTCAAGCTATTTTTTCTGGAGTTCATTGGCATCTTTCTAATACAGAGGCAAATTCACTCATAATGAGGAGATGGCTGAAGTCTTCTAAGTTTGACAGCACTTTTCAACACGTCAACATGTCGCGCCGCAAAGCTGTGATTGCGAAACGCCTCAGAAACCTTTCATCGCGCCTACCAGTCTCAGCCGCACCATCTACTGCAGATGGAATAGAAGTACTCCCTGCACCTTTGAGCAGGCTACAAAAGAGACTGCAGCTTTTACCGTGGGAGGTCACCCAACCCTGTCCTTATTCCAAGCAAAACAGATTCTCCTCACTAACCATGTTTGAGGCTGTTGCCAAGCAAATCCCTGCTGCGCGAAAATATCCGACTCTACCTTGGACACGTTAATGACGGGGATTTGTAATTCTTGTGGGCATATTCAGTTCCGTCATTACCAGAGTATATTCGTGGAATTGATGGAAAAATTTCCCAGTTTACGCCAGGATATGGGCGTTTAGTCTGTAATACTCTACTTAGTGGACAAGGCAGATTTGGATTCGTTCGACTGTGCGCGGATTTGTTTTTGCCCCTGCGTTTCACCGGGCAGATATTATAGACATGCAAATTCCTGCAGCTAAAGATGGAACTGTTTCCTGATGAGATGCACCCTCTCACACTGAATGCTCTCAGGACCATGCACTGCAATCTGGGAGACATATATATATATATATATATATTTATATATATATATATATATATATATATATATATCTTAGCCGCTCTCTATTGATGTCAGCTAGGACGGAACGTGGATCACCAGATGATGCCGATCCCACATCGGTGCTGTTTTTGTAGTAGAATGCGACACCCCACCCACAAAATGATTACATAGGATTATGTCGGATCATTCATCTACAATATACAATTTAAACAATCCATAGACTTGTTTCAGATCATGCATCTACAATATAAAATTAGAACCATACACAGGAATGTTTCAAAAACAAGTAGCATCATGATCAAGACTCGTCAAAATCCAAATCAATCATAATATACAATAATAAAAAAACTGCATCCACAGGAATGAGTCCCGAAAATCCCCTAATGTTTACCTTCCCTCCTCATATAATCATCTAATCTGCGTTTGAAAACATTTAAGTTTGCACTGTCTACTGTGTCAGATGGCAAACTATTCTAGCAATCTCCGACTCTAAGGTGAAAAAATATTTCCTAATATCCAACTTGCACCTCTGTTTTTGTAACTTTTAAGTGGTGACCTCTAGTCCTATTACTACCTTCCAACTCAAATAACTTGCTAAAATCGAACTTATCCATCCTAGATCAGATTTTACAAAGCTCAATCACATCTCCCCTCACAAATCTTCTCTCAAATGAGAAGATATTTAGTACGCTCAGTCTATCTTCATAGTCAAGGTGCTTCAAAGAAGTTATTATTTTTGTTGCCTTTATTTGTACTGACTCTAGCAGGTTGATGTCATGTCTAAAATGTGGTGACTATGCGTGTATACAGTACTCTAAATGTGGCCTAACATACAAGTTGTAGAGTTTAAGAATAACCTCTTTACTCTTGCCGCTAACATTCCTCTTAATGTATCCTAGCACCCACCCTATTTGCTCTATTTTCTGCCTCAATACACTGCTTTGAAAACTTCAGTGACCTATCAACTACTATGCCTAACTCCTTCTCATCCTCAACTGAATTTAGCCAATGCTCATCTATTTCATAACTAAATGCCCTATTATCCCTTTCCATGTTAAGAACTTAACATTTTTTAAGGTTAAAAGTAATCTAACACTTCTGAGCCAAATCTAATAACTTATTTAAGTCACTCTGACCTTTAAAACTACCCTCAACTTCTTTGACTACATCTGCCAATTTAGTGTCATCAGCAAAAATTGGCACTTTGCTATTTACAGCCTCCTCAAGATCATTTATATAAACTATGAATAATAAAGGGCATAGAACAAGTCCCTGAGGTACGCCACTGATAACGTTCCTCCACTGTGACCTCACATCATTTAGCACAGCTCTCTATTTCTTGTCTTTCAGCCATTCAATTATGCAATTCAAAACTTTACCACATATTCCATACATTTTTAATTTGTGAACTAGTTTTCTATGTGTGAAGTATCCGAAGGTAAAGTACTCTCAATACGCACGAGTTCGATTCACCACCACCGATACCGTATTGAGACATAACTACGGAGATCAAAAGGGCTCTCTCCTGGTTAGACTGAGTTTGTCAACCGAAATAATCCATCAGAAGCTGGAGGCGAAGGAAGCGGCTTCACCTAGTGCATCCCGGCCGCCGAAGCGTCGTCGGGTCGATGATGCTGCTCTTTTCTGCCTTCTAGTACCTGAGCTCCTCTTCGTATATAGCCGAACTGCACGACAAAGAGTTGGGTGGCGCCCAATGATATATAATCCAGAGTGTGGAGAGTAGCCTCACAAACGGGAAGCGGGGATGCCGTGCCTGACAATAAAACTGCTCTCCTGAAAATTTTCACTTCTCAAACCCGATGTACACACACACACACACACATACACTATATATATATATATATATATATATATATATATATAAATATATATATAAATATTAACATATATCCAAATATATGTAAATATTAGGTGGTAATGTAATATTTATGTTAATCATATTCACTAAAACTGCTCTCCTGAAATATTTTATTTTTTCAACTTTTAACTTGAACGTTTTTTTGAGAAGAAGACTCTAAATCCAATGGTGAAAACCACATTGCTCTATCTCTAAAAACAAAAAAAAAGTAGTTTGTTTTAGGGTAAGTAGGTTATTTTCCTTCAAATTGCAATATCCCGTTTTTCTATGCAACAAAACGTGATTTGACCAAGAACAAAACATTTTTGTATTTTCTTTCTGCATACGTGTACAAAGTCTCAGGAATGTAGTTGCAATGATTTAAAGTTTTTTGAAAAACCAGTAAGATCCCCTTAGCATCAGTTCTTGGTCAAAAACTAGACGTTTCCTTCTTGGCTAAGGGCTTAGTGCTCAACCAAATTTATTAGAAATCAGTAATCAGTTTTCGTGCAATTTTGTAAACAAACAAATTAAAACAGGTTGTCCTTTAGATAATTTCCACATTGTTTACTTGGTAAAAAAAGAGCTCTTTCAGGTATTTAGAAACTCAACATTATCACTTTCAGCTTTAAAAATATAATATTAGTTCATAAATAGGTAAGAAAAAAAATACCTAACTGGATAATGGGGAATCTTGGAAAAAATAATAATTTACTTCTAAAACTAAAGCTCTAGTGCTCCACCAAATTTGGTCAAAAACGACCCACTATTTTTTTATTAAATTTGAACACGACAGAACGCCCTTGATTACATAATTTCCGACTCTGTTTTACAGATTCTTACAAAAAAGTTGATCTGGTTGACTTTATAATTTTTAACAAAGTGTGTGCCGATAGAGTCTGCTCCGCAAGGCTCGTGCCGAAAAGTGTCCCGCCGAAACGGCCGAGAAGAAATGTCTTAGGCCCGACTGGAAAGCATTCTCCAGCAAATAAAAAATTGGTCTCACTTTTATAAGTTCTGTCATAACTAGGTTCATTCATCTCTTCGTGTTGCTTTTCATTATGTGCAAGATGAATGTTAGCCTTTATGGCACCAAGGAGAGAGAGAGAGAGAGGGTAGCATTATTTTGATAACATATGGGACACCTTTTATTGCTTACATAGTGGGCATAACTTCTGAATATATTTTCTATGGATCAATCCTACCTGAAAACTCTTACATGCTAAAAAATTCAGCTAATTCTCCATAGTTGCCTGTTTGGTTTACATCAACCTCAGCCCTATATACACTTTTATTCGCTCACATCAATTCAGTGTATGAAACAAAAATAAAACTTAGGCGCATCTTTCGCTTGAAATGATTCAATTTCAGATGAATTTCTATCTACTAAATCCCATCAAGACTCTTTCATTGCTGTCATGATCAGGTACCACTTCGTCTGAATTTTTAGGCTAACTTGAATTCTTGGGCTTACTCGGCAAATTTTGGCCTGCAGCAGCCATAATACGTTACGTGATAAGACTACTCGTATTGGTGAAAATGAGATAGGAACGTAAATTACATGATTTACATAGATTATTTAGGAGCAGAGTCACAGAGGAACAAATGTGTCTCATTATAAAAAGTTAACTTTTAGGTTGTTAGAATGGAAATTCAAATTACATTATTATGTATGCAGTATATTAGCACATGTATGTATACAAAACATATCTATAGGAAAAAGATTAAAAAGAACTTCTAACTAAAGTATGATATTTAAAAAAATAGAAAATTGTTACATATGCTTCATAAAAAAAGGCGGAAAGTTATTGAAATTAACAAAAACTATATTGCTTTATTATGAATCAAAAATACATTGAAAATTTAGGGTGCATTCAGATCAAGATGTAACTAGGAGACGAATTTACTGGTGTGAGAATTATGTCCCGTAAACCTACAAGACTTCAAACCAAAAACAGGTTGTACTGGCTTACAGATGGGTTTTAACAGCGCGATTAGTGCATGCCGGTAGTCGTTGAGCGTAATTTTGTAGCTAGAGAGGTTAATCCAAATATTAAATATCTTTGTGTTTATACATATATACATACACTGAGCGAGAGAGACTCCCTTTTCGTCACATAAAATTGTTAACAGTGATTATCCGAATTATTTTATCAGTTATGTAAGAAGAAATAAATAAGAGCACTATTTTTTGGCACTTTAATCGTTCAATTTTTCAGTTGTAGAATCCTAGGAGACAAAGAACTAATTTGTTTCATTGCTCTCCTACGAGATTGTGATTCTAAAATCCATATGATTAATGTGTTGACATATGCCATCAATAGAGTGTCCACGATTTTATCAACAAAAAGTGTAAATATTATGTTAATGAAATAGCGTCTCCTTCAAATTATTTATGATAAGTGATATGCAATTTTCAAGTTGCATATATATATATATATGTCGTAGAATTCTTTCTGCTAGAACCCTACTGACCTCCTCTGACACCTCTTTTATTTAGTTAGTGTCGTAGAATGCCCCTCCTTTTTGTTCTATTCTAAGAGTGCTAAGAGTGTCTAATATATTGATATTATAAGAATATCTTAATGAACTGAGCCTTTACCAAACACGTCAGGATATAAAAGAAACGCCCCCTAATTCACAAAATAAACTTATATTTTATCTTTAACCATTGAATACACAACCTTTCTACTTTAACTACAGCAATACTCTAAATATTATTATAAACAAGAATTAATTAAATTAGTTGACCCACAAAATTAAGTTCACGTTTTCTCTAGACAAAACAATAATATTAGAATTAGGCTTACGGACTCGTGGAGTTTAAAGGGCCTCAGAAATATTTACACTTGACGCGTGTAGATGGGCGGAATTCCACGGTCGTCTTGGCGAGGGTAGCAGCTGGGGGGGGTCCACACGTTCTTCCGGGGGGGAAGGGTTCTTCAAGGACGAGAACCAATACGGTGCTCTATGCCACACCCAGGCAGTCGTGGTCTCTCTGGCGAGAGTGAGTCGAACTTGGTTCTTGAATCAAGCTTACTTGGAGTGCGGTGTGATTACCGAGTAACGAGCTCGAGGAGGAGCTTTTCCTTCGTTACTAATTTCCTTATGGACGAGGACTGAACTCGGGGAGGGTCTTCTTTACTGGCGAGGATGACGGAGGGGGGTTTCTCTGGCGAGAATAAGTTACTTACAGTTTGGTGTGGCCACCGAATAACGGGCTCGAGGGGGAGCCTTTTCCTTCTTCTTCTTAATTCCTCAAAGACGAGGAATACCTCTGGTGTTTAATGTGCACCAGGATATGAGGAATCTCTCTGGCGAGAGTAAGTCGAACTTACCAAAGTTCACTTATTGTTTGGTTTGACAACCAGGGACTTAGCTCAAGGATGAGCTTTTTCTTAGTCCCTTAAGGTAGGTAGCCCTGCCTCTCTTGCAGGGTGCTTCTTGGTCTGGCGACACAAGTAAACTACCTCTCCAGTCTCGGTAGCTCGGTTGGGGATCCGAGGACTTCGTCACCTAGAGACTGACGTATACTACCAATCCAGTCTAGGTAGCCCGGTTGGGGATCCGAGGACTTCGTCACCTGGCCTGACGTATACTACCTATCCAGTCTAAGGTAGCCCGGTTTTGGAACCGAGGACTTCGTCACCTGGCCTGACGTATACTACCTATCCAGTCTAAGGTAGCCCGGTTTTGGGAACCGAGGACTTCGTCACCTGGCCTGACGTATACTACCCTCGATTTTCCTCAGAGTTCCTCCTTTATACCTCGCACCCCCACTGGGGGAGTGGTAAGGGGGGGAGGGGCTTGAGGACGGCCCCAGGAGAGTTCTTTTTTCAAACGGTCTTTCCCACGAAGTCAAACATCGGCTCCTCGTTAGCCACCGAGGTTGGGAGAAAACCGTCTCCAATTTCTTTGTTCGACCTGAAACTGGATCTCACTCTCCTGGGGGAAGATCTTACCTTTTTGACCTTTAGGGTCTTACATGGCAACGAGTTATGCCACCCTCTGGTCAAACTTTCGACTCGCCGATGCCTGGGGCGGATGTCCTTGCGGTAACCACCGCCTTGGGACTGCATCACGAGTGAACGATGGGGGGGGGTGACCTCTTTCATGGCACGGTCTGGGGCAGTGCTGCGGTCACGCGGGACCCGCCGATGCCTTCGGCCGGATGTCTTTGCGGTGACCGCCTTGGAACTGCACCAAGAGTGAACGAGGGGGGGGGGGAAGTGACCATTCCCTTACACACCTCCCACCGAAGAAAATAATGGGGGGGCGGGGTATGCTCCCGGGAACTCAAAACAACTTACTCAACCTAGTCGAGCTTAGCAAAGTTGTATTTCTTTGAGCCCTCCCATACCTTAAGTTTCCTTACATCTGAGCGCCCACGCGCGCGTTTACACCGGCAGTGTGTCGAGCTAGACACTCGATTTACAATTTTACATGAACATAACAAAACCTTAATTCATCGATTACCCATAAAAAAAAACAACAAAACAAGCTACTTCCTTACATTTCTAAGTTTTTGAGAACTTAAATCCTACCGATAAATATTTACACGAACAACAAATGAAAACATGGTTTCACGCTCATTAGGTGCTGAAATAACCCTCAATGGTATTTCGTCTCCACCTATAGAGCAGCTGTCCTTTATCGGCTCCTTTGAGGTAGCTGATCCTAAAATGGTGCTCTGTGACCATTATTCTACCGCGCCTGAGTCGGCCATTCGGGTTATCGAGTCTACCCCAGTATGTTACTAAATGGTAGCGGTATTTTAACCTACTCGACTTACCCATATTATGGTACTTGACTACATTTAAATTGAACATTAAGGCTTGAGCGGCCTGTTGCAGCGGGGCATAATTGATGGGAGCGTAGGTCCCATAGCTCTCCTTTAACCCTGTACACGGGAAGATCGGGTCTGGGTTCGATCTTTGGGGATCGAGAAAACTTTTCCCTGCGAGGTCGTTAGTGGGCTTGGCGCTCACTACGACTTGGCGATTTAGCGGTAACTCCGTGGACGTTCCGTTTGGGGAGGAGACTACTAGGGGTAGGGGATACTCATCCGCGTCTACCATTTGTTTAGTCTTACCCGAGTGCATAGCCATAGCACCTCTTTCCTCCTTCCTTGTCAACTCATTTGACTCACTTCTCTTCGCCGGTAGTTCCTCAGGTACACCTGCTCGTACCTCTACCCTACCTTCAACTTCTTCCCTGATAACCCCATTTGGCTGGGTTCTCCTCGTAGGTTCTTTCTTAGGTACTCCTGCTGGTACCTCCTTCCTACTTCCTACTTCTTCCATCGTTACCCCAATTGGCTGGGTTTCCCTCGATGGTCCTTTCTTAGGTCCAGGCCGGGCTACAACTTCCTCGGCCTCTATGAGATTCTCGATAGGTGCTCTTTCGAGTGCGAGCAATCTTTCCTTTTCTTCTCTCTCTTCTCTTTCCGCTTGAGCACGTTCTATTTCCCTCTTCATTCTCCTTTCATCTATTTCTTTTTTAATCTTTATTCTCCTCTCTTTTGACTCTTTTTCCATCTGCATTCTCCTTTCCTCGGCTTCTTGTTCTGCTTTCGCTATTTCGTTTTCCCGTCGTGTTCTTCTTTCTTCATCTTCCAGCTTTATCTTTAGTCTTCTTTCTTCATCTTCCATTTCTATCCTTATTCTGAATTCTCGTGCTTCTCTTTTCAACAGTATTATTCTTTCGCTTGTTTTACCTCCTCTCAGCATTCTTCTTTCCTCTGTTTCTATTTTCCGCTGTATTCGGGATTCTTCACTATTCCGGTTCATCCATATTTCCATTAATTCACGTTCTCTTGTATCCTCTCTTATTATATCCTCTGTTTCTCTCTCAAACTTTATTAATTCTTGTTCTTTTTCTATATCCCAAATTCTTTCTTCTTCTACACAAACTATTCTTAATTCTGCCATGACGTAGTCATGCATTTCTGTGCCTTCAAGTCCCAGACTTTGGGCTTGTTGGTAAAATCTTTTGACTGGATCCATTTCGTGTTGGTCCGTCGATTTTTCCTTTCTGTATTTTCAGATAATTATGCCGCCACTCACCAGGTAGCGCTCAGCATAACTTACCCTTAATCCCACTACTATGTTGATTGAAATATCACTCCCGACAACAAATTTACCACTTGACCTACCAATTACCTTTATATTGTTACCACCCCTAACTCTACCAATTTTCCTCTCGTCAATTATTCTCTTATTCCTGCTCTTCCTTTACGTGTTGGCTCTTTCCTAATTAGACACTGCTGGGTTCTTTCTAATAATAACCTACAAAACCTGACACCACTTTAATTATATGTCGTAGAATTCTTTCTGCTAGAACCCTACTGACCTCCTCTGACACCTCTTTTATTTAGTTAGTGTCGTAGAATGCCCCTGGTGTTTACGGTGCACCCGGATATGAGGAATCTCTCTGGCGAGAGTAAGTCGAACTTACCAAAGTTCACTTATTGTTTGGTTTGACAACCAGGGACTTAGCTCAAGGATGAGCTTTTTCTTAGTCCCTTAAGGTAGGTAGCCCTGCCTCTCTTGCAGGGTGCTTCTTGGTCTGGCGACACAAGTAAACTACCTCTCCAGTCTCGGTAGCTCGGTTGGGGATCCGAGGACTTCGTCACCTAGAGACTGACGTATACTACCAATCCAGTCTAGGTAGCCCGGTTGGGGATCCGAGGACTTCGTCACCTGGCCTGACGTATACTACCTATCCAGTCTAAGGTAGCCCGGTTTTGGAACCGAGGACTTCGTCACCTGGCCTGACGTATACTACCTATCCAGTCTAAGGTAGCCCGGTTTTGGGAACCGAGGACTTCGTCACCTGGCCTGACGTATACTACCCTCGATTTTCCTCAGAGTTCCTCCTTTATACCTCGCACCCCCACTGGGGGAGTGGTAAGGGGGGGAGGGGCTTGAGGACGGCCCCAGGAGAGTTCTTTTTTCAAACGGTCTTTCCCACGAAGTCAAACATCGGCTCCTCGTTAGCCACCGAGGTTGGGAGAAAACCGTCTCCAATTTCTTTGTTCGACCTGAAACTGGATCTCACTCTCCTGGGGGAAGATCTTACCTTTTTGACCTTTAGGGTCTTACATGGCAACGAGTTATGCCACCCTCTGGTCAAACTTTCGACTCGCCGATGCCTGGGGCGGATGTCCTTGCGGTAACCACCGCCTTGGGACTGCATCACGAGTGAACGATGGGGGGGGGTGACCTCTTTCATGGCACGGTCTGGGGCAGTGCTGCGGTCACGCGGGACCCGCCGATGCCTTCGGCCGGATGTCTTTGCGGTGACCGCCTTGGAACTGCACCAAGAGTGAACGAGGGGGGGGGGGAAGTGACCATTCCCTTACAATATATATATATATATATATATATATATATATATATATATATATATATATATATATATATATATATATCTAATAAATTCTGGTGTCAGATGTAGGGTTAATTAAGGACCCCTTTCGTTTTCAAGTCTCTGGGTGGAATTAATAGAAAATTTACCATGTTGGGTCAGTTTATTTAGAGTTAGGAAATAATTTTTTTCCCTTTTTTTTTAAGTAAACAGTCTTTTATTGTGCACGTGAGGCCATATTTAGAAACATGCCGTTGTTTTTGTGTGTGTTTTGGGAGAAATTCTTTTTGAGGTAGATCACTGGGATATCCAAACTGATGGAGTCGTCCGACTTTTGCCTCTCTTTAATACTCAACTGAAAGATATTTTCGTTTCGCTCCCCACCGAGGCTACCCTCGACTATTCGACCCTTAAGTCCCAATCTTTGGCTGCGATCAACATGAATCCGGATTTCTAAAGGGCAATGTTTCTTCAGACTTACCGCCAGTTCCAATTCATCCTCAGAAGAAGTCTGCAGTTTTGGTCGGACTCCACCCAGGTGATCAATTGATGGATACGCTGCCCACTGAAAACTGTGCATTCGACAAGGACCGAAAAGTTGCTTCCTTCAAAGAATGCATCGAAGAAGCGTATTTGCACGCGGCCAGTAATAATCTTTACCCCAAAGATCCCCAAAAGAATCATCCTCTTTCCCCCTACAAGTAAAGGCTACTTCCTTAAATTTCACCCGGAGAACGCTCCCAAAATCGTAAAGGTCTCATGTTCCTCCAGACCGAAATATCATCCCCCGTCTGAAACTAGGGATGTTAAGCCATCCGTCTTATTCCCCCTGCGTCAGATTACCCCATCCGACCCATCGTCTGTTTTTCTTGCGTAACCCCAAGGCATGTGAGCACGAATCGTCCTCAAAATTCTCAATTCTTTTCGGCTCCCAGCCAACAAGTTCACCAGGTAAGCGTGTCTCTTTCTCCTCCGTCTGCTCACCCCGAAATGCTTGCTTCCACACCAGCAAATAGCCATTCGGGCCCTTAAGTTATTTTTTTATTTAACAAGAGCTCCCCCGGTTGGCTCGAATTTGAAACCAGATCGGTCAATGGTTGCTGGGTTTTAACCCTGGTCAGAGATACGAGATTCACATGCATCGTCGTATTGGAAAAACTGCTGCCCCCAGTGAACCCCAGCCACGATAAATTTGCAATAGTCCAGGACTACTTGGGACGAGCCAATCGATTTCCATTAGTCTGTTGTTTCATTGAATGCCAATATTTCACCGGTTAGGCTGACGTGGTAGCAGCCCTTTTTTAATTCTGCGCCATATTAGTCGGCCAGAGCCCGCAGCTCTCCGCTTGTCCCGTTGTCAGCCCGCCATCACGAGGGCCTAAGCCATAAAGAACGCGGCACCCCTCGTGACTTTAGAACCCTATTTTTCCCTCGAATACGAGACTCTGAACAACGAGTCTTTTGTTAAGGCACAGAATGAGTGTCCTTCCGCACAGTTTATGCGGGAAAAGTCGAGGACCAACGAGCGCGAATCCGTTAGTAGAAACAAGGGGGTAAACTGTTGTTCGGTTCCACCTCCTTTCCTAACTACTCCCCTACGCGCTCGCTATGTATCTACCGCTCCTATGACAAGACCCATTTTGAAATTAAGTCAAAAGAAAGACGGTTCAAGTCCGGTGACGAGGTCCTGCTTCTCCTGCTCACGCAGACAAATAAGCTTCTTTCCAAATTGAAAGGCCCCTTTTCAGTCTTCGAAGCGCGTGGCCCCGTGAACTTCCTCATCCAAACGCCCTCCGGAAACAAATTATTTGACGTCAATATGCTCAGACGTTACCGCCGCTGCGCCTGTATCAACAATATTGTTGCCCTGGACGAAGAGGCCGTCATGGAAGCCTCTTATCCCCCCGAACCTCTTAACATAGTCCAGACAGTTTGCGTAGAAGCTGACAATGACTGTCCACTCCCGTTGCTCCCCGGAAGATATACAGACGCCCCCCAGGAAATTGATCTAAATCTCCACCTGGAACCCGCTCAGAAAGCCCAGTTATCCCAGGTCTTAAAGGCCTACTTGGACGTCATTTTCGAGAAGCCTGGTTGCTCGAACCAATTCGAGCGTGATATGGCATTAGCCACGCAAGAACCGATCCGATCCAAGCCGTACCCTATGGCCATTCATTTGCGATCAGCGTTCAATGCGGAGGTCTAAGACTTATTAAAATTATAAATAATCAAACCCTCCTCTTCAGATTACTTTCCCCCATTGTTATGGTTCAGAAGCCAGACTAGTCCTTTCGAATGTGTGTGAACTTTCGAAATCTTAACGCCGTAACGGTTTTCGATCCTGAACCGATCCCGTAGATAGACTAGAGCCTACATTTGTTCGAGAACGCCAAATTTATGTCTGAGATAGATTTATACAGAGCGTACCATCAAATTTCCCTCAAGGATGGTGTTCGGAAATACAGTTTTCCCTACAGGAAAAGGGCTTATGCAATTTAAGCTTCTCCTATTCGGTTTGGTCACTGCTTGTAGTAATTACAACAGAATGATTCCCTGCATTTTAGATGGTCTGAACAATGTGTCATTCTATTTTTATAATGGGTACGTCACTACACGAACATGGGATGAACATCTAATCTCTCTTCGTTCCCTCTGTAATAGACTCCGAGAGCATGGTCTGACCATGGTACCTTTCAAAGGTAATTTTGCTTACAACATTATCAAGTATCTTGGATTTCACATTAGGGAAAATCAAATAACGCCCCAGCAAGAAAAGGCCAGGGACATTTCAGATATGCCCCAAAGAAGCAGCTACGTTCCTTCTTGGGTTCAACCTTCTTCCACCGGCCCTTAGTTTTTAACTTTGCAGACTAAGCGCCCCACCTGAACTCTCTCCTTAAGAAAAACTCCCCATATTCCATCACTAGAGCCCCAAGGCAATTTCCCACTTCCAGCAGATGGAGAATAGGCTACTATCTGTCCCTATATTGCGGCTTGCGAATCCGAAATAATTGTTTAGAATCCGTACGGATGCCAGCAGCTATGGCATCGATTGCGTGTTGCTGTAATACGAAGAAGATGGGAATAGCTATCATATTGCTTATGCAAGCCGGAAGCTGTTATCGCGCGAGAGAAACTATGCAATAATAGAACTTGAGGCTCTGGCAATAGTTTTAGGTGTCTGGAAGTTTAAAATGTATTTGCTAGATCCGTGTTGGTGATCAAAACGGATCACCGTCCTCTGGTGTACTTAAGAAATTGTTAAAGTCAAAACGGAAGGCTTATGCGCTGGAGTCTGCTAATGATGGAATATCAATTCCGAATTTTGTATTTAAAAGGTAGTGAAAACTGTGTAGCAGACAGTCTTAGTAGGAATCCCGTAGATGACCCTCCTCCCTCAAGGTAGAACTCCATACATCCTATAAGTTCATGTATATATTCGAGCTCGTTGCTCGCCCATGTAAAATTTATTTTTTTGGACGTGTGTGCGTACGCCCATATTTTAGTGTATTGTTTTTATATACATGTTGTTATTATTGACTTTTTACTATTTCCCGGATTGTCCCTCCGTTTGATTGATTCCTTATTCTTAATTGTGGCATTGCTTTTACATAAAACTATATATATATTTTAATTATGTAATTAATTACCCATTAACCTAAATGTATGTGTAAGTTTTATCCATCGTCTGGGATCAAACGGAGCAAATACTGTACCTTGACGGCCGCAGTATCGGCTGAATTTTTAATACCGATGGGTTTTGGTTGAGATCCCCTTTTTTCTTCCCCTTTGTGTCGGAAAAACGCAATCTTTGGAAGAGAGGCATGTAAGGGAAAGGGACACCAAAAAGAATAACTCCTTCACTTGTTTCATTAATTCCTTCTCTCTCTATGTCTCATAAGTATAACTCCATGTGGAATACTCACTGAATCCAAGCAGAAAAAAGAAGAAAGAATTTGAATATCCGTCAGCCGCCTCACAAGTGCAGTTAATTAAGTTAAGTGCTTAAAGCTTTTACCTCGCCGAGAGAGCGCTAATCTCCTTAGTCAGTAAACTTCTAGCCGATAGTTTCCCGCCCACATCGTAAGGGCTATTAAGACTTGGGTCAGGCGACAGAAGCTAATCCATCTGGCCGCCGGAAGAGGTCAACAAGTCGTCTGAGTCTGACAACGAGGAAAAACCAAAAATAAATGGCCGTCATATAAATACCCTTGGCTTTCGAATATCAACAGATTGAGTTTGAAAATTGGTAACTTTCGGTTCAGAACATGAGTCTTTTTCCCAAGTCCCTGGTATTTGCTTATACCATCGAGGTGGACCTCACCAGGCAGATCCATCTCTTTTGTTCCGGGCAAGTTTCGAATCGTTTCATTCCCGAAGGATTGGCCGGGATTCCTCTCGTCTCATCTGGAACCCACTCTCAAGGATCTCCAATTTGCCGTGTGAGATTTCGCGCCGATTCGTGCCAGAGTCTCGATTTTTGGAGGTTGCACTTCTCTGGAGCAGAAGTGCCATCCTCTGTCTTCAACGAGGGTCGTGAACTGGTTTTCTGCCCCCACCCCCTTCTCCTTTATCCTCTTTACCATCAGGATATTCGGCCAGAAATCACGTCCATTGCCTGTCTCCAATTCCCTGCGCCGACTCGCTAAGGGATACCCATCCTCGCGGTGACGCCTTTGAGGTAAAACGACCCTTGCTTGTTTCTCCAGTTAATCGACCCACTGTCCGACATATAGATATTCCCTCTGTATAACTGATTTATAGTATACCATTTAAAATCTGATTCACGAGTAATTAACGTTACCCGATTGCTAATTAATCTATATTCTGTTAGAATTGTCCATATTTACATTACCTATATTTCCAGTATGTATATATATGTTAACTAGTGACCTATTAAAATTATATTTTGGATTTTGTCTCTTTAAATATATCCTTGAACTGCAACTTGGTAAACTCACTAAACACTATCATACCTGTAGTAAATCGCACTCTTATACCTCATAATCAACGGATTACTCTTACCAAGTGAACGTACCTGTACGTAGCCAAGGACTCGTACGTACATTATATATAACTGTATATCTTCATATTCTATTAGCTTTCATTTTTTTCCTCCCAACCAATATATATATATATGCATATTGTATATATATATATATAAATATTGTATATATATATATATATATATATATATATATATATATATATATATATATATTTATATATGTATATATAGACGTATTATCTAGGGAGGTGAACTATTCTTCGACAGAATGGTTAAATTCCTTTTAACATTGCGAGATTTACCCGAAAAATGCTAGAAAATACCTTAATCACAATACTAAGGGGTTTCTTTGTTTTGGGGTGTTTTCAATCTTTGCTATGGACAGAGCACGTCTTAGGAGTTTGAATGCATCACAATGTACCTATTATTGATGCTGAGGTGATAAAAGTGCCAAATTTAACGATATATTAGGCCTAAATTTAATTATCTTGAAATCTCTAATTTTGCTTATTTTATTAATAAACTAAAGTCAATTGATGCCCGAAGTCAATATTTACATTGATGTTCCTTGTCTGTCAGGAACGCGTCAACTAGTTTTGGTATTAGGCAAACCAAATTTGCATTGATTCCTGATGGATATTTCTCTATTTTTGTTCAATAATCCCCCGCCAATGCTCTCAATTGGATAGGTTCTGTTTAGCAACCGGCCACAAATTATCTATTGGGTTCAATAAAATCTGGCGAATTCACGGGCCAAGTTCCCAAAAGTTTAGAGTAATTTTCAGGCAAAAACTTTGTTATTGCTTTTACTTAGTGACAAAGTGCACCATCTTGCTGAAAAGATAAGTTATCATCCCGAAATTGTTCCTAAACTGATTGGAAAATATTTTGATGATGCAGTTTAGGTACAATTTTGAGTTCATGGCAATATTCTTGGGCTTTAGACTGCTCCTGTTGCCGTAAATGAGAAACATGCACATACAGAGACAGTATCCTCCGGATGTTTGACTGTGGGCACGACATAGGACTTGTGTAAGCGCTACCCTTTATTCGCCTTACTAGGGATCGTCAAGGAGCTCTAAGCAAGCAAAGGTCGCTTCATTAGAGAATAGTACTTTAGCGCAGAATTAATGAGTCCATGCTTTATATTTTCTATGAAAGCAAAAACTCTCCGTAAGTTTCTTTTTGGTGAGACGAGGTTTCTTCGCAACCCTTCTCGAGTTGAGAGCTTTCTCCAAAACTCCGCCTCATTTGTGCGCTGAAGCATGCACACCTCCTTCTTTTCAACAATGATTAAACTTAGCATTGGAGGCAACTTAATCCTTGGTTCAACCTATTCACTCTCACTGGAGAGAAAGCAAAGTGGAGTTAATGATTTAAGATTCTTTTATACTTTGTAAGTTTACGTTAGAGGCGATAGGTAGTGCTATGTGGGGGGGGGAGGTATATCCTTCTTATCCCATTTAATTTATTTATCCATATTATTCTTGCTTTTCTTGATGCATTTTCTCCTTCTTGAATGAATTGCCTCTTTCTTTAGTTGGCCCTTCAAACATTTTTTTCCCCTACGTATTCGTCTTAGCTTGGTTGGTCCTTAATCTTCGTTTTCATTTCTTGATGCATCTTCAGTTTCTTCCATTTATATTGAGTTGATGATTTCTTCGTGCTTCTTATTGAATTAGTCCTTCAAGCCGTTTTCTTCCGTTTTCTTTCTTCAGAGATCTTCATTAAAGTTTTGGGACTGTTGAGTTTCGAACGCGGTACCGTTGGATTTAAATGCCAGTACTCTAGCCTCACGACCGGCTTTAGTCCGTTTTGAGTTGGTAAATTTATCGGCTATTTATATTATCGAGTTGGAAGGAATTTTTCTCTGATACATTTTTCGCACCCCTACAGTGCATACGTGATTGAACTTCTTGTCGGGTACCGGGCAACTTTTATTTGCTGATTGTATTGTTCTGGTTTGAAGTTGGTTCCATCTAAAGTTGAATATCAATAGAAAATTTTTCCGACTGTCGAGCTGAGGTAAGTGTGCTCATCTAAGTTTTTGTATTTAATCACAAGCTATCAAAGATTAATGGCTTCCAAGATCACATTGGATATCATCGATCCATTTAGTGTTGAAGGAGACATTATAGTTTGGATTAAGAAAGTCAGTTCGTTTGCAAAGTTGCAGAAGGTGATAAATGTGTATAGTTTGCTTCCCCTGTTTTTAGAGGAGATGCCTTAGCACTGTATTTTGAGATTGATGAAAAATATCCAACTGATTCATCAAAAATTGAAGAGAAATTATAAGATGCATTTTCGGATGATCGGTCTGCAACTTATGGGAAATTAGTACAGAAAAAGTAGTAAATAAGTAGATGTCTTTGCAAATGAACTTAGTAAATTAGCTGGGTTAGCTGGATGTAAAGATAATGGCTTGGAAAGAAATACTAAATTCACTTTTAGAAATTGTTTTACAAAGGCGGTTAGGGTAGAATTGCAGCAAATCTAGGCTGTCATTACAGCATCAATGGCTTATGTAATATCCAGAGCACGATTTTACCGCTAATTTTGGTAGTGATATTGCAGCTGTAGCAAAACCATATAGTGGTTTTACCAGAAAAATTCCGAGAGATACTGTGAAAAGGAGTAGAAATGAAGAAAGCCAAGCATTTAGAGACAAATGCTTTAAATGTAAAGGTCCTCATACGACAGGATTTTGTACAGCAGAAAGGAATATAGAAGTTAGTTATAAGTGTTATAACTACATGTTATAAGTGTGGCCAAGTGGGACCTATTTCAACTTACTGCACCTATCAACGAGACCAGGGAAACGAATAGAGAAGTTTTGCGATGGTAGTTACCCGATCAAAAGAGTAAAGACGCACATTTGTGAAATTCTATTCATTTGATTAAAATTGAAGGAATAATGCAAAGGCTTTGGTGGATACTGGGTGCAGTAAAACAAATGTTACTACTAATTTGGTATGTGACTCTGAAGAAGGTGGAAGTATTGTTGCCTTTACTGGAAGTGAGATTATGTGTAATGGCCCATGTAGGGTGAATATGATAGTAAGGGATACAGAGTTGACAGTTCCAGTTAAGATTTCTAAGAAGATAGTTAATGGCATTGATCTGATAATTGGAATGGATGTGATAGTGATATTAGGAGGTACCTATGTTGGAAAGGGCAGGATTTCATTTGGTAGTATGCAGTGTGCTACAGGTGTAAAGCCTCTTGTTAATGCAACTGAAGAAAACAAAGGGATTAGAAATGAAGATACCTTGTTAGATTAAGGTGTGAAAGCTGTATTTAATAGCAGTTTTTGGACTGTGCAGTTGGGATGGAAGAATGATCAGAACCCTTTTCTGAAGAATAGAGTATGTAGTTATGATAAGCAGTTGGCTGGATAAAAGGAGGAGGAATTAGAAAGAGAAATATAGAGGTAGATTGAAGATGGCATTTTAGTATCATATAGAAATAATGTGGAAAGTGGATTTCTGCCTTTAACGGCTGTAGAACAGTTCACTAAAAATAAAGTACGGTATGACCCTCATGTGGAGGGTCATACCGGGGATGAGATCACTGATGTATGCAATGGAGGATTAAGGAACTAGAGACAAACAGAAGGTAATATTGCTGTTGTCGACTTAGAAATCTGATTATTTACAAATTAGAGTTAAGAAGAAATTGAGGAAGTACCAACTTGTAAATTATAAGGGTAGAGCATATTTTCTTACAAGATTAAGGTTTGGTTTGAATTGTACAGCCAGAATCGTCATAAACTTTGAAGACTCTTAGCCAAGAGTGATATAATCAAAGATTCAACAAGCTCATATATAAATGATATAGTGGTTAATAAGTCACAAGTATCTAGCAAAGTGTTTCACAAAACCGTCTGACTCAATGGATGTGAGAGCGGGACTTGGACTGAAGTTAAAGAGGAATAAGGCTGGGGCCCGATTATTTTTTAGAGGTAATGAAATACCACATCTACCAGAGCATTGTACCAGAATGGCATTAGTTTCAATTTGTGGGAAGTTAGTAGGTCTTTAGCTAAATGCAAGTTGGATTTGAGTGTTATAGCGGTACATTAAAAGAAAAGCAGAAGGTACTAGATGAGAGGATTCTATAGGATATATGGCTTTCGGAATTATAAAAGACACTTTGGATAAAGTAAAAAGAGAAGATCCAGTCAAGGAAATGTGGTTTGTGAAAAAAGAAGCAAGCACCGATGTGTGGTGCGATGATAGTAGTATTGCTATTGTCACTTCGCTTGGAGTGGATGGATTTAGTGTGGAAGATGCTACTTGGCTGAGAAAAAAATATGATGTGATTAATTTTACTGAGCTAAGAGCTGCATTGAAGGGCATCAAATATGCGCTAAAATAGGCTTATAAAACCTTTACACTGCTAACCGATTTAGCCCCTATACATAGCTAAGTAATATTATTTTGACTGAAGAGAGGAGGTTTAAGACAAAAGGATCAGATGAAATGATTATTAAAAGTCAATTTGGAGTAATGAAAATCCCATTTAAAGAATTTGGTATAAACATGAGTATAAAGCTGGTTTCAAGCACTAAAAAATTGGTTGATAAGCAATGACATTAGAAATGCTAAAGAAATTCATCATTGTTGTGCAGGTGCTATAAATTTGAAGGAAACTCAGGACATGCATCATTTTAAAGTTCAAAGCTCTCTTTATTTGGCTTGAAAGTTTGAATCTGCCGTGACTAAAACTGCTGTAAGAAAGTTGTTCTCAGTTGTGACAGATGTCAGATGATTGATCCTGCTCCAGTGGTTCATAAAAAGAAGGTAGCATTGGGAAAAGCTGGAAACGGATAGCAGTGGTTGTGACCCATTACCCGCATAAGGCTTATTTATCAGTAGTCTTCTGTAGACCTGGGCGATTTACAGTATGGTGGCAGTTACAATTGAAAACAGCTGATTGCATAGTGATTGTGTGGAGGACGAACCAAGTAAACATTCGAATGAAATATATAAACGGTTAACACAAAATCTTCGCAGAACGTTTATCATTTTTCCCATTTAACTTTACCTGCTTTGCCGAGAATACACATTCAGTATCGTGTGCTTGATCCGAGCTCTGATTGAGTGCTTAAAAATTCGGAAAATGTTGAGATGATAGAAGTATGGGAAGAGAGAATGATAGCATGGGAGATATTTTTTGTGTGGGGGGGGGGGGGAAGGAGATTGGTTTATAGATGAGATGATGAAGATGATTAATCGCCAGGTTACTGGCTGATATCTTTGGCGTTATGGGTTCTTTATCTTCACTTTTCTTCTTAGCTTGAGTGGGACCTTTGCAGGTGCGTTGATTCTAATTTCGATGATGAATAATTTTTCTCTTAATATAAATCTTTTCCGTATATCTGTTTGTTTCTTCTAATTTCTTTTGCTGTATTTTTATTTTATTAGTCTCTTGTGACCTCTTCGAGCATTCATGCCTTTATCTTCTTTTTTCTTTGCTTGGAATTCCATATTGGGTTTTCTTGTTGATTTCTCAACATTTTTTTCGTTTATGTCCAGTTCTGTTTTATAGTCAGTTCCTCCTGCTCTAGGTTGATCCTATTGCCGAGGAATAACTTAGTTATGGTTTCTTGGGAGTTTCCTAGTTTGAGTTTACTTTGACGATTCCTCTTTTGCCATTTGTCCACTTTTCGTTCGTTACTCTTTCAAAAAATTTCTTTCTTAGTACTTTGACGCCATCGGAGTAAACTCCGATTTTATTTTCTTTTAAGAGTTTTTCAATGTTTAATTCTTCGTGGTTAGAAACGAAGGTCCATTTGAATTTCCCTGGTTCTATACCCTTTTTCACGTCTATTGGTTTCAGTTGTCTTGGGAGGGGGTATGCTTAATGTACGAAGACCTTGAGATTGAAGTCGTGCTTCGTGCCAGCATCCTTCTTCGATATCGAAATTTTTTTCGGAGTCGGTTGTCCAATCCATTTCGGTTTCCGTCGGTTTGGTATTCTTCTTCGTCTATGTTTTAGTTTCTTTCCTTAGTTTTTGATCAGGATTTATTTCTTCTGATTTGGTGTCTTTTTTGGTCTCTTTGGCCTGTCCTTGTTCTCTCTTCCCTGTCTCTGTTCTGTTAAGGGGCAGGGTTAAGTCCCACAACACTAAAAAAAATTAATATAAACCTCGTTATGAACACGAGGTTCTAGAACGCCAATTATAGGCTAAGCTGGACTTTATGCCAGCCTTAAGAAACTCCAAATGTGTACAGACAGCTAAGTAAAAATGATAAGTTACATTAATAGCTTAAATCAGAGTTCAACTTATATATAGCATAGCCTATTATTGGTAAGGCTAAACAAAGAAAATATAGAAAATTAATATATTAAAGTTATAAATGAATATATAAAATCATGAATATCACATTTACAGTTTATACAATACGTACTAAACCATACATTTTCTATGTAATGAATATTGGATAGGACATCCTAACCTATTTAATGACCATGAACTTTGCTTTTCTATCAAATGACATATTTTGAAGGCTGTCCCGGGAACAGAACTCATCACTTAGGGGAAAAATATTATCAAACTTTGACTAAGGAAGATAATTTAGGATGAATTTAATAAGTCCAAAATTGTAATAAAGTTTATAGTGTGTTTTATGTGTCCAACAATATAAGCCAAAATAGGAAATGAAATAGTAAAACTTTTAGAATACTTGTAAAGGAGGAATTATCATAAATGTATAGACTCTTAAATTCAATTTATTATTTAGCAATAAGGTAAATATTTATACTTTAATGCCGTAATTAGTGTCCTGTCAAGATGAACACTTTTTCATTCCATTGAACATTGTCTTTCTCCTCTCTTTAAAGTGAGGAAAAGAATCTCATTGGTTAAATAGGTTTCCTTTCTATGATGAGTAAAAACAAACACTCCTGTGAAAAGCGAGAGCTAGTCTTTAATTGACTTAATACAACCAAGCTTATATTTTCCAAGTTTGGTTAATTTAGATAAAAGATAACTAACTAAACAAATAAACCATCTTAAGTTCTTAAATAAATTTAACATGATACCTATAAACAAACATTTCCCAAACAGAACGATTTCAAGAGATTTTACCTCTACTTCAGAGAATTTACTTACTTGGGTCAAATTTTGGATTGTTTAATTGAATCCTGCCGAATTTTTATATTCTGATCTCTTTGTTAAATTATATTGTGTTGTAAAACTTTGACTGCTGAAATTTAGGGAGTTTTATCTTTCATTGTCTGCGCCAATTTGGCGAGTGTTTGCATTACCAGTAATCAAGAAGTTGGGAATAAACGCGCCCAGTCTCCATTCGTGTTCTAAGTCGAAACAAAGATCTAAGTTCATCTCGTAATAGTCATTGTCAAAAGAGTATTATTTGAAACAACCTCTCGAATTTTCATGAAAATTGCTCATTATTATCCAAATATAATATCATGAAAGAGAAGCTAAAATAGGTTATAGAAAAAATAAATTACAATTGAGAGAGAGACAACAGACACCTGGTCGACCCTTTTTGTCTGCGCTAATGGAAGTGTGAATTCATGAGACGAAGGAGTGATCTGAAAGGTCGCCATCGAAGAAAGCCGCGACAAGTTTGAGAGCCCAAAAGGTCCCATCTGCAGTCAGACAAAGTTTCGCCTCGCCTACTTAGGAACCTTCTCGTGAACCTATAACTAGGGTGAGACTACTCTCGCGTGCCGATGCGTCGGACCCTGGAACACTCCCCTTTGGACGGAGGGAGGGCAACCCCATATGACCCCACTATAAATCCTCCGTCGCAAGAACTGGAAGGCATTAACCACCGCTTGCCAGTCAGTATTCTCTGCTCGCTCAATATCAGTACCCGCTATTTGCGTCTCGTTGGGCGCTGCACAATTCTCGCAGAATCTCTCAAGCTCCGGGTATTCTCGATTAATTTGCGTGAGTATACCCGTACTCGTTTTACCCGCTCCTCGAACGTAACGCGCCCAGTCTTGATTCGTGTTCTAAGTCGAAAGCAAGATCTAAGTTCATCCCGTAATAGTCATTGTCAAGAGAGTATTATTTGAGCTTTGCGGCAAGGCAAGGATTATTTCCTCGGCTCAAATCTCCGAGGCAAGAGCAACGCGCAACTCTCCTGTGAAAGTACTCTCTCTAGTACCCCCCTCCCAGTATAAGCCTCCATCGCCGGCTTCGTATACCCTTAAGGTCGTTCGAGCTCCCCTCGGTCAACATTGTTTGTTTGTTTGTACGGTGACCGTTTCCGCCAAGTCTCTCCTCCCCTTTTAGCTACTGACATTCGTGTAGGTCTAATGTGTAAAAAGCTTGTTGTAAAATTCCTTTTAACCTTGTAAAAGAATATTAATTTGCATATTAGTAAAGTTATTTTTGTACCCGTTTTTCTATTGTCCCGGAACCTCCAAGCTAGTCGACTATTAGGCCAACATACAGTCAGTTAATTTGTAATCTGCTTGTAATGTAAATCTCACACACACCTAGCCATCATCGAACTCGGTTAAGAAACGTAAAAAGGGTTAACTTGCCCCTGTTCTACGAAACATACTATTACTACTACTCAGGATGTTGAGACTAGTTAAAATCGAAAAATCTATCGGTCAGAAATTTGCCAACTAGAAGACTAGTGGTATGACACTAAACCGACATTTTTGTCATTATTGTCCGCCAAAGTAAATTAACAAACAATAAAACTCCATGAATATAATACTCCCGAGAGTCGAGCAAGAAAACCGATCTCCTTTGAGAAGACTCTACCAGAGTAGATCCTAAAATCTGAGAGAGCAGAAGGTATTTCATTTCAAGATGACGAGAAAAAAAAACAGATATTGTCTCTCTCGATTGCCCAACGTCACTTGAGATAAGTTGAACTCGGATTACTCTGCTCTCTTATGAAATCCATCCTGAGTAAAATGTATATAGGAGAAAGATTGGCTTTCGCTACTGATCATATCATGTGGACTGATGAAAAATAAAATAATTTCTTTTAAGCGACAAAGAAATAATTCATTTCTCCGAAACTGAGAAGAAGAAACATGATAGTGTGGTTCAAGTGAACGTTTAAATTCTAAATGCACGAAAAGAAAGGTCAATTTAGAGGTGATAGGGCCATGTGGTGTCACATTTTCAATCGATGAAGATGTACTGATCCTCGTTTACGCGGCAAAGTAAACTCTCTACATTACAACACTCTACTTAAGAAACATATGATCTACTTGCTTCGAGAATCACGACTATGTGGGCCACACAGCAAAGACGGTGTAACTTTTATTGAATGCTGAAAATATCACGGGCTCGACAGTTCCACATACAGATATAGCATGAAAACTTTGTATATCCCTTCTGCTGGCCAAGGCGGAAGTTGACCATCTTAAGGTCTACACATATGTCCAAGTGTGTTTATGGTACTTAAGTAAACCCATGACCATTCTTATGTCAACGTGAGTTTCTCGCAGATGGGCAGTGTGACCGAGAGGAACTGTACCAAAGTCATTGCCATTATACAAAAGAACACATTTGAGGCTACGCTTGGAGCTATCCCAAAACAGTCTCCACTCAGCAGGGCTATAGATGCCAAGTATCAACTCGGTAAACAGATCAGGAAAATCGTGGGAGTATACAATTTTTTTTCCTCAGAGAAATAATTAACAAATTTTCTATCCCTTGTTCGGTAATATGATACCCGTACCGACCTGTCAAACATACATATGTCTTTCACTCAACCTGGAGGATAAAAGTTCTGCAGCTTTCTTTGAGAGCGCCAAATCACATATTAAGTCATTCAAATCCTCTTGATTGAAAAGGTAAGGAGTGAATGACTGTTTAGCATCTGATGATCAATCTGCAGACTCTGAATTCATTCCGTGGATGTCCATATCCTTTACATCATTTTCATATCGGAGGAAGCATATCAACTGAAAATCAGAACTGGTTAAGACGCAGAATGAGGTACTGGCCGGATCGCTGAGGGAATATTGGGGTAGTCGATCTGGTGCCGATATTTCTTGCCAATTCCTTTAGTATTTACCAGACAGAAATAACACTCCGATAAATTATCTTTTGGCTCTCACCACACCATGGAGATTGGAAAAGGAAGACAATTTCTCTTTTCTTTCGTCTACTCACGAAGATGTTCCTCACAACTATGGCAAACAGCATGTGGGGCTGATCCTCTTATCTTGATCACCAAGAGGAACATCAAAATATGCCTTATAAGTGCTGATCACAAAGTTTGATATATTGCGCCTTTGACAAAGTAGCATGTAACGGAGAAATATGTAGCAGAAGGTGTCTGGATCATTAATGCGATTTCCTCTTGGCGAAGCCATCACTCTAACATGCGACCTGAAAAAAGAAACAATAATGTCAATATTTTGGCACAATAACACTTATTTCTATCTTACTACTATGTACTGTGAAGTATTTGCTTTTTACAAGTACCCTCTCTGTCTGTCCGAAGGGCAGTTTTCAGGGAAACGATAAAATAGTAATTACAGAATAACTATAGCGTGTAGGTAAAAATGGATTATATATTTGAAATCAACATGAAAAACCAAATAAAATGGGCAGATAAATCTACGTCACCAGAAAACGTGTTTAAAATTGTTCCACTGTGTTATCAATTGGCATTTATGCAACGCCATCGCAGCCACCCTCGCTCTAGGCCAAGTGCAAGCTTTTACAGTCAACCTCTAAGCTCTCAATTCAAGCGAGTTGCATCCTCTTGACTTGACCAATCGAAGTAAATTCCTTCTTTACATTGTCAATAATAAATAATATATTACATAATTGGAGTGTGTTTGTATAATCAATCGCACATTAGTCAACCTACGTGAACAATTTACACTCTCTTCAAGTCTGCAACAAGCAGCCTAATCACTCAACATGATCCCTTACGCACTCGGTATGAATCAAAACACAAACGACGAGCAATCCTCTATCACGGATACTGAAAATTGTTCGTCGATTTAAGTGCCTCATTATTTGTCAAGTAGGACAAAATAATGGTTCCGAAAGTGCGAGCTGGGTTTCGAGAAATAAAAATGTCACATCCAGTTGTCATTCCCCTTTACCATGCGATCTTTGGCAAACTCCTGCCTCGTCACCCGTTCCACCTCAGAGACACCTTCTTCCGGGCTCTTCATAGCTTCAGAACGCACTCACAGCGTGAGCGATTCAGGGGCCGATTACCTGCCTTCGTATCCGTCATCTAAAAATAGGACTTATTTTCCTCATTAAGAGCGGCTCTAGCGAATACATTCTTCTAGCTTCGCCTCAGAAAAGAGACCAACCTTCGTTGGCACTTCGCTTCAAAATATCTCAGGCTAACCTATTTCGCTTTATTTTAAGAAGCTTCTTTCAAATTCTTTCTTTCGTGGACGGTCCCTCTTTGACGCTGTTTTTGATTGCCTACTTCGGTCACCCCAGAGTGGGGTCCAAATTTCTACAACACTTCACTCCTTTCGTTGCTTTAAAATGGTGTCCTCTCAGGGATGGTGTTACAGGGAGCTTTTATCCGAAACTACTTCTTCTCGCGTCCTGTGTTTAACTCTTTCTTCACCTGTTCAAGGATTTGACTTTTCATGCTCTATATTACTCTCGCCTCTAAGAAGCAATGCAACATCCACCCATCATTGGATTCATACATGTCTATTTCCAATCCTCTCGAATTTTTTGGCTCAAATCGCAGATACACATTTATTTTACAAACCTAAACTACTAAACGACATAAAAGTCCGGTAGAAGTGTTGAGTCTAGAAAAAATGCCTGTAAACAAGCCGTTTGTTGGTAAGTTTTTCTGTATATGCCAGTCGTTTTAAGGTCGTCTTCACAAACTTTTGAGCATTTCTTAACGACGTGTTAAGAGTTTTCCATTCGTTTTCTCTTTATTGGAAACATATTGGTCTACTCTTTAGTTCAAGAAACTCACCCAGTAAACGAAAGGCGATTTTTTGACTGCCTACTAGCCTATAGTTTAAAGTTTGGAATACACAAAATCCAATTAAGAGTATATCGAACCGAATTTCTTGGACACCTCCTTACTAACTCAGTAATCTATCCTCAACCGTACATAATGTCACCCAACCGAACTTTTTACATAAATCATGTAGAAAATGCATCTTCCATCTTATCCCCACTTATTTATCTCATGGAAAGTGTGTACTAACGCATTATATTTATATTAGTTTAGCCGCGAAGTGCTACTATTGCCTTTTTAGGATTCCAAACTTGCTATTTACTCAGCCATCAAATTGAGGCAACCATTGAGGGATACACAAATTTGTATTTTGCCTGATGTAGGTGCGACGGGTGTGGATGCACTTTAGAACAAAAACAGAATGCAATGTGGAGCCAGGTAGCTTTTTTTTTCTAAAAATCTCTCACTAAGACAAAAATATCTACGTTGCAAGTAAAAATCTTTCCTAGGACGCAATACTCCAGAAGTACCATGTGTACTAAACACAGGACTATCGCTATTGCATTTATTTGGCCAAATCTTTCTCATCTTCTCTGGTGGATCGAAAGCTGGATTTCATTAAAAATTTGTGGACGACCTTCATTGGTCACATGCGAATCATCTCACTCCAGCTCTCCTTATAGACTACTAGAAGATTTAACTAGGGGTCGTCGTGATCCAAACAATTATCAAGTAAATATTTGAACTTTTTTTTTTCCTTGGTTAACTCTGGTTTTAAAGGCACAATTATTCTAGTGTGAATTACTTTGTGGGGACTAAAATGCGCAAATCTGGCAAAGATCTTGTTCCTACTTACGTTTCATTACAACAAGCACGCACGAACAAATTAACCAAAGCTTAATTTAGGAAATGTTTGCTAACGAACTAGAGGCTTAATATGGTGGGCCCTACGACCAAACGCATTCCCTTAATTACCTATTATCTATCGTTGATAGGTATGACAAATATATTCAGGTCCTAACCTTTATCAATTTATGTGCTACAGAAATTATTAAACCATTTGCCCAAGGATCGGTTGCATGGTATTGAGAATCCTAAACGATCATTTCGGACAACGGGACTAATTTTCATACCCAGCTATTCTGTGAATTTACTAGGACTTTTAGTATTCACTGTTTTCACTTCTTCCCTGAATCCAGGGGAGATAGAAATGGGATGCTTAAAGGTAGATTGTGTAAGGATAACCAATCACTGTTGGGTTTAGCTACTTAAATTTAAAATAAAGCAGAAATACGATAGTGTTTGTCTATTTCATGAATTATTCCATTTTAAAGATTCGGTAAATATGTGAAAAAAATGTTGAAATTGGTTTTGTATTCAAATACTTTCCCCACAAATCAGCTGTGAAAGCTGCTTGATCAGGGCAAAAATGCCATATGAAAAGAAATGGAGCTGGTTCAGTAAACATATCAAAAGAGGACTAAATACTTTTGAATATATATTTATAGAGGTTGGGAAAATGAAGTGTAGACTGATCTTTGCTTAATTATTTCAAGAACACAATATAATACATGGTGATCCCCCGCAATGGGCCCCAACTTTCGATAGGGTTCATTTATTAATTCGCCAAAACATTAAGAAATTAAGCCTATCGAAAACGAAGGAAAAAAATATTCGCTAGAAATAGATCGTTATCTCTTTGATAACTTGACAAGTTCTATCTATGAACTGAGCACAAATGGCACGCAGGATTTTCCATATTGCACTTTAGACGTGCGATACTTTAAGGTGATTTGTTGAACTGGGAGGCCAAAGCTCTTTTTACCAAAAGTCCCTTAAAATTTGCATGCCTAAACTCGTTGAATTTATTTTCCATCAAGTGAGTTTGCTCTTCATTGTTCAAGATATAAATATATGTTTTCCAAGGTAGCATCTACCCTGTGTATGAGCTGTTCCTTCAACATGTAAATATGAACAAGTTGATTGAACATCAAATCCTATTTAATGAAGATGAAAGTTTTCTTTTCGACTCGTTGATTTTATGCCCGTCCAACATTGCTGAAGCTGCACTCTGTCTCGTGAAAGATGTCTACTTTTCAAATGAATTCTCCTTTTTATTTTGTGCCCAAAGACGATCAATTCGTTTGTGATGGAGGACCTGGACAATATACAAATTTTGAGCCATACACAGAACGTGAGTTTACGTGTGATCAAGGATCCGTTGAAGTATCAGCTTTTCTTGTTCCCATTTCTGCTTTTTGGTTTTGTTAGAAATTAGTTTTAAGTAACAAATGCTTTTACATACTGCTTCATCAGGTCAAGTTTGAGTTCAATCGGTGGGATAATAATTTTCTCTCTATTGACGATCGGGTCATTCACAATGTTTGGCATGTCTACTTCCAAAGTTTCAAAAATGGGGCCTTCTTTCTGTCTCTCGTGTTTGTCTCGAGCTCGAGTGTACTACACGGAGAGGTAGCAAAGAAACTTAGTGTGAAAAATTTATGTTTGCCAACGAGGAAGTTGAATATTTTAGTGCAAAATAAATGATCCAGTTGTGCATTTGTTATTTGAGCAATTCAATGACCATTGGTAATTTAGCATTGGTTTCTTGCAAATGACCGAGTGACTAAATGGGAGTGAACTTTGCCATTATGCAAGAGAATACATTTAAGGCTGCCTTTAGAACTATCTTAAACCATCTCCTTTATTTGGGGTAAACGAGGCAATGCAAACCTGCTAGAAGTTCTGAAAGATCGTGGCGGTAAACCAATTGCTTATCTTGCGACGAAAAAGTTCAGGAAATTCCGGTTACGTGTTTTAAAAAATGAAACATTTGGAGAACTCTCAAGAAGATTTTTTTTATATTTACTTGATGGAAAAATCAGGTGCGAAATCATTATGCTTAGACTGAATATAAAGCTGAGGTGCTGATGACTGTTTCACAATAGATAAGGAATCTTCTGAATCTGATATAATGTTTTGAATCTCATTATCATATTTAGTGCTTTCAATTTAAGAGGAGGCATAAAGTTTATAAACTCGAACTGGAACTTCCTCAGAAGGCCTAGTAGGTTAAATTGCAGAAAGAATAATGGGATAGGAAATATTTTGCAGTTTTTTCAATAGTGATAGTATTGAAAAGCAAAAATAGCAGTCAAGTAAGTAGTCCTTTGACTCCCGCCAAACCATGGGGATTCATAAATGTGGACCTTTATCTTTTCCTTTTTGTGGTCACAAAGACTTTTCGCACAATTATGACACACAGTCTGATGAGCCCACTTTTTGTCTTAAACACCAAAAAGAACCTAAAATTGGACCATATAGGTACGAAGCACGAACCCTGTGATAGTACCCCTCTTACGAAAAAGTGTGTAGCAGCCATGGGTTTAAAAATAAATTAGGGTTATTTCTGCATTTATGACTATTTGAAAAAGTTGATCATTAGATCTGAAACAAAACTTGATTAATTTCAAGAAAATCATATATTTTAAATATTGTGAAAACTAGAGCATACAATCATGGCCAAATATTTGGAGTGTACTATATTATTTCATATAAGAAAATTAACTGAACTAATTAAACGCTGCATTTTGTTTTAATATTTTTAATTGAATTTGAAATGTACCAAAAATTTAGAGCCTAAATGCATTTTATTAATAAATACAGTAAATTATGCGCATTGGATATTTTCAATGATGTCTTTTGTTCTTAATTCTTTCATGATGCAGGCCAAATTTGAGATAATATTTTGACTGAGATTTCTCCATTTTCCTTCAAAGGTACCCATAACTGCTCACAATTGAATGCTCTATTAGGTTCAAATCTGGACAAATCACGGGACAACGTCCCTAGACTACGATGTTCCTTTCAGCCCAAATATTTATTCTTTTTGTTCCCTTAAAATTTTACCATTAACTTGAAATATATTGCTACCATTCCCAAATACGTCCTAAAAAGTTGGGGAAAAGTGCTGATAAAGCAAATTTTGGTATATTTAGAGTTCATGACTGTGTTATTGGACAAAAATGTTAGTACGCCAGTTTCCTTAGATGAAAAAAAGCGCCAATGTTTCTGATGCTTCACTTTATGCACGAGACAGTACTCCTTTTCTCCTCTAACGAAGGGTTTTATAGAACTTAAGAACTTACCAACAAGTGGGAGAGGACTTCATCAGTAAATTTTACTTTGCCTCAATCCTTAACAGTCCATTTTTTATATTTCCTACAAAGGTGAAACTTATGTGTAAGATTCTTCTTGGTGAGAGAAGGCTTTTCCTAGCCATTCTCCAATTAAGACATTTCTTAAAAATTCTCCGCCTCTGTGCGCCCTGAAGCATTCAGATCCACCTTTTTTCCTATCGTGAGCAAGTTTGTTATTGGAATCAATCCGAGCCTTGAACTATGAACTTAACTGAAAGCGATTTTAGCGTTCATTTGAAGCTCTTGGGTAGTCTGAAGACTTCTTTCCAGTAGTGTAATGGGTCTTATTAGGTTCTTTAATGATTCAACTAATTGTGTTTCTTGATGAATACCATTAGCAACTATCTTGTCATTTAGGCCACTTTAGAGCTGAACAACAATGGTTCCACGCTTTTCTTTGGAAAAAAAACCATTTCTGGAATTGAAAAATATCCAAATATTTATTTTACCCCCCAAAATATTATGAAACGGATTATAATAACATGATTATTTGAAACTTACCTCCCACAAAGAACAAGACCCGAACGTGATTTTTGATTCAGCGATGGAAAGCACTGTTTTTTCTCAATAGTTTTGAAGTTCTGACATTTTAATAAACCTTTTATAATTAAAAGATTAAAATACTTGTTAGTATTACATAAATTAAAAAAATTATTAAAAAATTAAAACATGTATTAGTCTCAAAACGTTTGACCATGCCTCTACAGACCAAAACTGATTTTAAATTTGAAATTGCATTGAACAACTAATTACAATAAGATGAAAAATCCAATGTAAACAGGATTTTCCTTGGGCTATAACGTGTCACAGTTTATGATTCATTCTTGAACTTATACATAAAGGCAGTAAAAGCTTTTCAGTTGACTCACCAAAGTAAAGTAAATCTAATTTGGTTGAAGTTACCTAGAGAATGATAAATTCATATATTACATTCGTTAAAGTCTGGCATACCCCGCGCTTAATCATCCTACTGAATATAGGAGTTTTGGCACAGGGGCTACTCTTGCTATACTGTAGGATACATGTTTTCTGTACCATCTTGAGGTTATCTTTATCGTTAATACTTTACCTTCTGCCTTATATCTGTCCACAGTCTTTGTAATTTAATATTTGTTACCTTTGGTCTCCCGATATGGATAATGGTGATTTTTTCTCTTTTGGTTCTTATTTTGCAGTCCCTCTTGAAACTGTTGATGTTTTCAATCTCAGCAGCTGTTGTCTGTCCCTGAGTTCTCACATTCTCGAAGTGGCATAAAACTAGTTTGCTGATAACTTTTGCGAATTGAATATTGACGCATTCGGTCATTCCATGTGTTGGCAGGTCTGCTGTTTATATTTAGTACAACGAGGAGCTAAGACAGGCACCCTGCAAGAGTCCTGCTTCAAAGTTTGACTCGGGAGTTTTATAGTCATTGATCATCACGTATGCTCTTCCATCTGTCAGATATTTCAGAAAATTCTATCCAAATTATTTTTCATGTGTAGATTTAAGACCGTGTTGTATGCCTCTGACTTAGACTATATCAAAGACTTTTTCTTACATCTCTGAAGACCATATCGATGTATTTTTTCTCTGATTGACCTTGGCGATCTTCTCTGTTATCATACCAAGCACCATTTTGGAGTGGCTTTCTTTACGAAATTTGAATTAGTATTCTTTGTAGGGATTGTTTACGATGACATATTTTATGACTTCATTTGAGAATTTGTTTAAAGACATTTTTGGTGAAAATTAAAAGTGATATACGAGGGGCGGTCAATAAGTTTTGCGAATCGGTAGGGCAAAACAGAAGAAGGGGGATGGCTGTTTGTGAGGGTGTTAGGACAAGTTAGGACCTGCAACAGCACGCTCCTGCCTCGTCTATTTAAGAAAAAGTAGCTGGTCGCAGATCGTCAGTCACAAATTTTTCACCAATGGAGAAGGTTGAGCACCGCGCAGTGACCAATGAAGGCAAGAATGCAAAAGAGATCAATGAACGCATAGTTGCAGTGGACACTGACACCGCCCCTTCTTATGCAACCATTGGTCGCTGGAATAGGAAGTACCGCCATGGTCGTTAGTCACTTGAAGATGACCCCCGTCTAGGGCGCCCATCAGACGTGACCAACGAGAACAATGTGGCCCGTGTGGAGAGAATGATCCTCAAAAATTGACGGGTGAAGGTTGAAGAAATCGAGCAAAAACTTGGAATATCACATAGAAGTGTTATCAACATCATTCACGACAATTTAACGATGACCAACGTTTCTGCCCGTTGGGTCCCTAGAAACCTCACGCCCCATGATCGACTTCAACGTCATTAAATTCCACAAGGCAAGAGTGGCACAAGCTGCCATGCGCGAGTGCGGATTTGAGGAGCTCAACCATCCCCCAAACACTCCCGATCTTGCCCCTAGAGACTACTTTTTATTCCGGCAGCTCAAGGCTGCTCTGCGTGGACGCCGGTTTGGGGAAGATGAAGATGTCCAGCTTGCCTTCCAGTAGGGGATTGAACATCAGTCAGGAGAATTCTGGTTGTCGGAGATTCAAAGCCTCATGGACAAGTGGCGCAAGTGCATTGAAGTCGAGGGTAGTTATATTAAAAAACACTTTTCCTCATATCTTGTTTCTTTATTTTCGAATTGCAAAACCTATTGCCGTCCCCTCGTATGTCTGTAGCTAGTAAGTAGATCAAGTGTTTTTTCTAGTCTTAGGATGGAGATCAGTCTGGCCTATTTGAAATGGTTTGGATGTATCCGGTGTTGAGGCACGCATTGTATATTTTCTTAATCGCTCTTAAGGATATTTTCCGGTTCCTTGGTAAGTACGAATGTGGTGTTTCCCGAAGGTTCTGTCGCTTATTGTTTAAAGTAATTATAGCTTCTTTAATTTTTGAATGGTAATTTTTGTCTCTGCTCCCTGATTCTCTTCTATTTGTGGTTTACAATGGGTTTTGGGGATGGTTTTTTAAGTTGTTTCGAAGAATTTTGTGAACCATTTCTTCGGCCGCTGGATTGAATTCTACATTTTTTCCAGTGTTATGGAAGACAGTGGCTTCTTAAATTAGGCTCGATGGTTTTTTCATCTCACTTTCTGATAACTTTTAGTGCTATTTACTTTCTTGGGGTGTTTCTTTTATTTGGTTTCTTCGCCTAAAGTTTCTTTCGCTCTTTTTGCTATATCAATTTTTCTGCTGATGCTTTCCAATATTGTTCCTTGTTTTCTTGTAAGAGTCCTCAACTCTTCTTTTCTTCTTCTAAGCAAGATTGCTCGCTCTCTGGTTGGTAAACAACTTGTAATTTGAACGTAAACACTGATGAGTTGCCTATTCTTATCCCTTATCTATTCTCTACGTTGTTCTTTTTTTCTTCAAAGAGAGCTGATTTTATATCCCGAATCTCTTCATAAATTTCTAACAGCATGGCTTCATTAAGATCGGCCTGGGAGGAACCTTCTAAGATTCTATTTGTATTTATCTCAGTTAGCGAAATTGTAAATTTTCTTTTCCTTTACCGGTACCTGTATCGGGTTCTAATTTACTTCCAGTAATGTTCACACATGATCATTACCTGCTTCTTTAATGGGCTGCAATAGGATGGTGTATCGCATGAATTAGATGTTTAACTTTACGTTTATTTTCGTAGCACTTCTGCGCCTGATAAATGTAGACAGGTCTAGACCGATTTTTTAGAATAGGTTCCTTTCCATTAGTATTTTTGACATTCTCGTCACTTCTATCTTTGTTTCAGTGACCGTCCGCTCTGCACCTTGCATTCAGGTCTTCAAAGAATATTTTGTATGAACCCTAGGCTAAAAATTATCGTCATATTTTGGATAGGAATGAAAATGCGTGTCAACAGTTGTATCCAGTTACTATTATTATTCAAACGACCATGTAGGCCTCATCTAAGACATCAATCTCTTTGTATCTGTTCTTTCTGATTGATATGCTCGCCCGTCGTGCGCTTTACATGTTAGGTAGCATAAATTAGAGATAATCGAAAATTTTCATATCTCTGCTATCTGGGTTTACTCCATGTTTATATATTAAAATTATGTTTGATTTATTTTCCAAGATTTTCTTTCGTAGTTTTGCGATTATAGTCCTCACGAACCAGTGCAACATACCGGTCACCAGAAATTGACGTGTTTAGGTCGATCGACGATTCAAAGCTATGCCACCAGAGCATTCCCTAAACTCTCATGGGGAAATGAACACTCTGTACGGTGCCTTGTAGACAACTGGGTTGCATCGACTCATGTGGTCTGCACCACATTTTAACCCTATTACTAGCCTCAACAAATGGAATTGTGACTCAGCGGACCATGCTGCATGTTGCCAATCTTCGAGGGTCTGATTGGCGGCGTCACCAGAGCAAGTATGACAGTTAATCTGGTTCCTTTTGTTTATAGGGACAATCTTGTGGTTCATCTGCTTCCTTATCCTAGGGCAAAAACAGTTACCTCGACCTGATGGATATTCCTCTAGTACTTCCTGCATTGAATATGGAACAGATTATATCTTGTGCTTCTTCTCTGTTACCAAGAACAATTCTAGTGAGGCGACGGTCCTCATAATTATTAACGACCATGGTCAGCCACTGTGTTTTCATGAAGAGCGGCAATGAATCCTATGAACTATTTTCACAAGACCATTGCATATAATAACGAACTTAAGATAATTGTGCTGAATATTTTTATATGTTTTTTTCTAATATGCGACATTATTGGTGTTGATGCGGGTAACACAGACACCTCTCAAAGAAGCCTCGATTGGCACAACGTCACCAATGAGCTTGGTCAGTACCAAAGAGAGACTTTAGAGCTGAATGTAAAAGGCAGTAGAAGAGCTAAATTTTCTAAGAATGGTAGGTGTACCCTAGAAAATCAATTAGAGCATTAAAGAAATGAACATCTACATTGTTATCGTTTCTATGCTGTTTATTTATCAGCCTTACCAAAGTCGCCAAACCTAACAAAGATTGATTGTCCCTACACAATCAACCTTTAAGTATCTCATCTCTACCTCCGCTGGATTCAGGGGAGAAGTGAAAAGGGTAAATGCTAAGAGTCCTAGTAAATTCAGAGAATAGTTGAGTACGAAAATTAGTCCAATTGTCAGATATGATCGTTTTGGGTTTTCCATACCGCGCAACCGATCCTTGTGCAATTGGTATAATAGTTTCAGCAGCAGATAAATTGCTAAAGGGTTGGAGAACATTATCTCATTTCCATAGGTAGGCGTTATCACGATAAAGATATCGGGTTATCCGATATTTTTTTCTGCGTTATCGATTAATCGATATCGCCGATATTTTTGGAGTTAAACTAGCGATAATCGATAATTTAAGTTCAGTTTTTGGTTCCAGTTTAGCAAAGGGGCGAGCCGCGCATGCCTTGGAGGCAGAAATATGTAGGTCCGAGCTGTGAGCAGAGGATACTCAAAACCTATGACGAGATGAAGAAGAGCCTCAATAGGTAGTAAGAAACTAAGAAACAGTATTCAAATATTTTTACTATTGTATTATAAAATAACGCTATATATAGTCAATAATCAATAATGTATTATAATTTTGGATTTATTGATTATCCATTTATCGGTTATCGCGCCAACCTATGCCTATTTCAGATACCTATCAACAATAGGTAATATGTAAGCTTTTATTCCGTTAACGAAAATTTCCGAAATTGTGGTTTCTTCAATATGTTAATGCGTGTTTGCTGAAATGGAATGCAGGGTAAGAAAAAGATTTTTGAGATATTTGCGCATTTTAGCCCCACAAAGTAACTCGAAACTAGAAACAGTGCCCCCTTAAAACGAAAGTTAACCAAGGAATGAAAGAGGTCAAATATTTGCTTTTTAAATGTTTGGATCACGAGCACCCTTAATTAACTCTGTTAGGACTCCATAAGAATTTTCTTTCAGCGTTAGGCAGGCAAACAAGTGTGATAGGGCAGCTAAATTGGTCTGCGGCTAGAAGGGCATAGTCGACCATTTGCATTACGTGGGGAACAATTTTAGTGGCAGCTAATCGAGTAATTTGTAAAAGACAACTTGAGTCTATCAGTGCTATTTGAGAATCGTCGTTCTTAAAAGGAGAGAGGATGATTGGCGCGTGAACAATGAAGGTCGTCCACAAATTTTGTAACGAAATCTAGCTATTGAGCCACCAGAGATGATAAGAAAAATTCGGACGAATCAATTCAAGATCGATAGTCCTCTGTTAATTAAAAGTGGTCACTTTGGAGCCTTGTATCTGGGGAAATATTTCTTACTGCATAACTTGCTGCTTTAGCTCTCTTTGAAACCTACATAGATATTATTGTCTGATTTAGGGACAAGATTTTCGAAAAAAAGCTACTTGTCCCACTTTGCCTTCTGTTTTTGTTTTAATGTGCATCCCATACCCATCGCACATACATCAGCTAAAATAATAATTAGAGCATCCTGCAATGCGTGCTGCCTCAATTTGAATTCTGATAAAATAGTAAGTTTGGTCACCTGAAAGGAAGTAGTAGCCCTTTGCAGCCAAACTAATAAGGATATACTGCGTTAATGTGCAACTATCATGAGATCATTTGAAGGAGATAAGATGGTTGACCCATTTTTACAGATTTATGAAAAGATGAATAGGCCTATAAAGTGCGTATGGCTAACACTATTTCAGGTAGAGGTAAGAATACTAGGTCAGTTGGGAGACCTCCGAGAAAGTCGAGTTAATATACTCCTAATTGGAATTTGGTTAGTGCTAAATTAAACCATAAGCCGTAGGCAGTCCAAAATGTTTGTGAAGACGACCTTATAGCGACTGGCATATTCAGAAAAACGCAACAACAAACGACTTGTTTACACGCATTTTCTCTGCGATTTAAGCCATGAAAATTAAGATTAATGGAAATAGAACTGTATTAGTCGATTGAGTGTTAGATGTTTGGTTGATTGCCAGATGTTAGGGTGATTGTTGAATGCACCGCTGACATGAGTCATATAGAACATGAAAAGTCAAATCGTTGAAAAGGTGAGAGAAGAGTAAAACCCATGGCGCAAGAGAAACGACCATTTTAAAGCCAAGATAAGAGTGAACTATTGTAGAAGGTTGGACACCACAATGGGGTGCTCGAAGTCAGCAATAAAAAACAGCCAAGAGAAAAGATTGTCCGCAAAAGAAAGAATTCCAAAGAAGCTTCTTAAAATGAACTGAAATAGGTTAACTTGATATATTCTAGAGCAAAGAGACCAACGGAGGTTGAAATCTATCCTTAGACGAAGCTGGAAGAATGTATTCGGTAGAACCGCTGTTAATAAGGAAATTAAGCCTCATATGTTGATGCCCAATACGGAGGCAGGGAATCGGGCCCTAAGTCTCTACCATGGTGAGTTCCTTTTGTCAAGCGATGGAAGGTGTCTCTGAGGTGGAGATAGTGACGAAGTAGAAGGTTGCCAAAGATCGCATATGGAGAGAGGAATGACAACTGGATGTGGCATTGTTTTTGTATCAAAAGCCAGCTCGCAGTGACGGAACCATTGTTTTGCCCTACTTTACAAATAATGAGGCACTTGAATCGCTGAAAAACTCTTGGTGTCCGTGATAGAGAATTGCTCGTTGTTTGGTTTTTGATCCATACCGAGTGCGTAAGGAATCCGTTTGAGCGATTAGGCTACTTATGCAGACTTTAAGAGAGTGTAAATTGTTCACGTAGGTTGACTAATGTGCGATTGATTATACAAACACACACCAATTATGTAATATATTATTTATTATTGACAATGTAAAGAAGAAATTCTTTTCGATTGGTCAAGTTAAGAGGATGCAGCTCGCTTGAATTGAGAGCATAGAGGTTGACTGTGTAAGCTGGCACTTGGCCTAGAGTGGAGGTGGCATCAATGGTGTTGTGTGAATGCCAATTGATAATTAAATGACTCGATTCTCCCGTGCGTTCAAAGAATAATAGGAACCGATCACTTTGTTCTGATTGAGTGGAGCTCATCCTCGTCCGCAACGCTTTATACATGGTCGTGGTTTTAGGATTGATATCTCTTCATAAATCGTCCAATATTTGCTAGAGATCTTCAACATTCATGCGTTTACGCGAAATAATACTTTCTTACTTTAGTGTAATATCTAGGTTAAAGCAAGGGTCTTCGTAGGTTAGTTTATCGCGTCAATATTTTCAACCTTCAAGAAAGGTTTCCCTGTCTTTGCTGTTTGGCACGGAGCATTGTTATACATGAAAACAGGCTAACATAGTCGTGATGCTCTAAGTGAGTGGATTAAATGTTTCTAAAGCAAATTATTATATACTAGATAGTTAACCTGGCCGCATAAAGGAGGATCAGTATAGCTTCATCGATTGAGAATATGACACTGAATGTCGTTACCAACTCCAAATTTACCCTTCTTTTCGTGCATTTAAGATTTAAACTTTCACTCTAACAACACTAACTTGCTGCTTCTAATCAATTTCGAAGAAATGAATTATTTTATTTTTGATCAGTCCATAGGATATAGCCAGTAGCGAAAGCCTGTATGGAGCGTGTTATGTAAGAGGTAGGCTACTGGCATCTGGTTGTAAGATTCAAAAGGCACAGCAAAAAGCTCCCCAAAATGGACACGCGGTAGTCTCATTAAATCCTAACTCACGGGAAATACAAGGAATGGCGAAGGCGAGAAAGAGATAAAAGGTCAAGATACCTAAGTCAACAAGAAAAAACGAACAAACTCAAAATTCACGTCTTGGGATAAAATTATCAGACGACGGAAGTCGACGGAACACCTGAGTAAACCCAATGTCCAAACAAAGGAAATTCTAACACAGTTCTGTAAAAGATTAACTGGAGGATGTAAGAAAATTGTGATACACAAACGCGCAAACCTCCGCCCTTATGGGGTGAAACTAATGAGCCTCAACGATAGATTTATCCCGGAATCAAGTCTAGGCCACGCCCCCATGGAAAGGAAACTATATATAGGCGAGAAATGAGAGGAATAGAGAGTTAAGAATTATAATTGCCATTAAGTATTGTCCTACCCGTATTACCGTTTTGTCACTCCAGAATTTAATACTTCGCGTTGAGTATATATACATAGACTGCTAATCACCCGCATAGTAACTTTGTGACGTGCTGCTTGCTCTGTTATAAAACAATATTAGAATCAAGTATATATTTTGCAACGTCCTTATTTACCTCGATTAATCTAAGTCTTCGGTGAGCCCAGCCAACAAAAATAAGAATGCTGTGAAGAAACATCTTTGGGATCAGAAAATTCATCATTGCAGATCATTCATTAATTGACCTTCATTATAAATGGGTCACCTCCATAAACTTTACCCCATAACTGGTGACCACTTCATTTCAGAGCACAAACTAATGATTTTACCTCTTAAAGCCAACCTAGCTCTTATATATATATCGACATATATATTGCTTTGAAATTTTATATTATTCTGCATTTATAAACATGGACGCCAATGTATTTTATAGAAGATATAAAAGAGCAGCTACTGTTGGAGGAGCAAATAGAGAAAGTGACGATGAATTGTTGGATGAGGAAGAATCTGACGATGAATATATCCCACCAAATACTACTGTCTATGAAAATGAAGACAGTGAAAGCACCAGTGATTCAGGTACCTTTGCTTTTCTGTTTATTGTAGCTAAGTATTCTGGTTTTTCATGCAATTTTACGTCTTTTAATCTTCCTATTGATATTTCTATTTTTTTTGTCTCTCTGACCCCTCCCCCACATATTGGTACACAGGGAGTATTGGTTTGATTTGTACTTACAGTAAGCTATAATTATGAATAATATCCATTACTATGCGCATAAATATAAACAGCAGGTGGCAGAAAACTTTGGTTCAGTTAGGCCTATATTTCATTTTTCGCGAGTCCTTCTGTACTAGCACAGAAACAGATGAACCTTGATTATTACTAAATACACAAATATGACAAGTTATTGAAATTCCATTTATTTTATTGCCATTCTTCCATGCAGATAAAGAAACTTTACCCACAATTAATACTGATGCTCAACAAGGTAGCTGAAGGATGATCTGGAAAGTCGTATCAGATAAGTCACCTCATTTAGCTGTCCCTGAATGGCAAGGAAATCTACCTAACTCAATGAAAATCTTATCTCCCATTGATTACTTTTTGTCTTTTTTTGAAAGCACAATTTTAGATCATATTAACAATCAGTCTAATATATATGCTTCTCAAACAGATCCATCTAAACCGCTAAATCTTACCAAAGGTGAATTTGAACAATTTCTTGGAGTAGTGATGATTATGTCGATTAATGTTCTTTCACGCACACGCCTTTATTAGTCTTAGAATTTTGGCAATGATAGGATTTATATCACTCGAAGTATAAATCGCTCTGAACAAATCAAAAGGTTTGATTACTTCAATAACAATACCTTGATGCCTGTTCGGGAGAACAGAATTTTGATAAACTCTTCAAAGTGAGGCCTCTTCTGACACATTTGCGTCAAAAGTATAATGAGATTCCTTTCGACCAAATGCGTGCATACTCGTAGATGAGTAAATGGTTCCTTTCAAAGGATCATCCTCTCTCAAACAATACATTCATAATAAACCCCATAAATATGGGTATAAAGTTTTTGTGCTTAGTGATGTCAAGGGTATTTATTTATTGCTTATAACTTTGAACTTTACAGCGGTAAAATTGATTTACCAACAATCGTATCTGTATTGCAGCAAGTTCAAACATAATTTTAAGTTGTCTCAAGTCATTCTTGAGTACCTAAACCACCTACTCTATTTCGATAACTGGTTCACTTCCCTTCCACTTGTCAATGAGTTGTATAAAATCAACATTTACTGTTTGGGAACAGTGCGCGTCAATAGGTTACGTGGATAACACACTTGTGAGGGTTTTCAAGTGGATTTATAATAGAGCTGTGACTTTCCTTTCAAACTTTGCTTCAGCAAACCCAATCGCGTCTGTAAAGAGGTGGGATAGGGAAACTAAACCAAAAATTGATGTACCTCACCCCCAAACTGTAGATATCTACAATCAGTGTATGGTTGGAGTTGATCTGTTAGACACTTCAATAGGTCTTTATAAGATAAAACTTAGATCTAGCCAGTACTATCATAGAAATATCTTCCACTTCATCGAAATGACAGTCGTAAATTCCTCTCTATTATACAGAAGAGAATGCAATGAGTTGGGTTTACCACAAAAAAATTCAACTATCTCTGCTAGACTTCAAAGATTCAGTTGCTGATGCTCTCTTTAGGGCTAGAAAGACAGGACAGATTAGTGAGAGAGGTAGGCCTTCACCATCCATCGTAAAAAAACACACCGAGAAGCAAAGAATCGACCATAACACAAAACCTATCCCACAGAAAGCCATTAGAGAGGATAATCTTCACCACTTCTGGATAGTTCAGGAGAAACGAGGACGGTGCAAGGTCCCTAACTGTTAGAGCAGTCCGAATTTGTTTTGCCAACTGTGTATGATATATTTATGTATTGATAAGAAAAAAAATTGTTTCAGATATTTTCACAAAGGATAAATTATGTAGAAATTTCATTGTTCTTTAATTAAAAGAATTTATTGTTTTATACACAAAAATGTTATCTACTTACAGCATGTTCACTATATATATTTGCTTAATGGTCGCTGAATAAGTTTAGTTTAAATTCTACATTGGAATTTATAATATGTATCAAGATATATTTCATATCATAAAAGTGTAGCGTAGATGGTGGTACCACTGTAACGAATTTGTCACGTTTCAATAAAATACTTATAAAGGTGGGTATTTTTTCAGTAAACCTAAATATTTCCTTCATAAGGAACAAATAACACAGAAATGCTATAATCTTTTTTTTTAAATTCACGGATTTTAATCGTGTCCATAATGGTTAATAATTAGAGAAAGATAACATTTTGTGCAGCTATAAATAGAAACAACATAATTATCTCATTGATCTGAGTGATTTAGGGACATCTTAGCCCATAAGACTTGTCCGATTTGTCTTATTTTTCGGTGGTGATTTTCTTTACCTTTCTTGCAATCTTTGCCTGCGACCTTCAATATTCGTCTATTTCCTAGCTATAAACATCCTACCGAGTATCTTCTATGGGCTTATATCCTGTTTAAATTAAGGCTTTGCTCAGGCCATTACTTCACCTCGAAGTTTTAAACATCCAAAAAGTGTTTTACCATCTTTGCTGTGTCACATAGAGCCTTGGCTTACATTTAAAACTTCTCTCGTAATCCTAATGTCTGAGGAGATGAGATTGAATTTTTTTAGCAGATTTTTATATACAGACAAGCAGAAAGATTCTAAAGTTTAAAACCATGCCCCTTTAACTCTCTCACCACAATATTTAACCGTCATTTCCGTGTATTTTGGATTTTATTTTTCACCTGTATGACGCCTACTTGCTGATTCCAAAGAGATCGAAAGAAGTTAATTTTTCTATTGTCGCTGAAAAACACCTCTAATTTTGTACTCTACAAGAAATGCTCTGTAGCCAAGGCCAAGGTAGTTCTTTTTTATTTTTATTTAGGAGTGGTTTCTTAAAATGAGAGCGCTCTATGAGTCCCACCTCTCATAATCGACGTGAGACACATTCAGGTTCACATAGTGAAGTAGGACTTCACATGAAATTCCGTCTTCCCTCTTAAACGACTCTTACTTTGACATTTTTTGCATCGTGGCATCCAGAAGGTTAGTGGTTTTTGAAGACCACCCGTTTTCTATATTGACTCGCACGACCACGTATTGTCCTCGCGCGTTATTATAGGGGATTTTCCATTTCATATTTTCTGAGTGATTTCTCACCTTTCCCTCCTCTCAATATCCTGATAAATGAGTAATACCATCTGTAATAGTCTACAATACTGGTTGTACAGTGTTATCATGCATACCATACGAACTTAGGGTGTTAGCTTATTGTTATACACTATCATTCTCTAGACTTTACACTGAGTCAAAAGACTTTTTTATTCCTTTCAATTCATTTCAATGTCAGATGCAATAAAAATAAAGGCATTATTTTGCTAATTATTTTTTATATTTCACTTACGACCCAAAATTACTTAGAAAAACTTCCAAAAGATATAATAATTCACTCAATGGCTTTGTATATCAACTCTAGTCACCAGAGTATCGCCCTTTAAAAAATAAACTACATTCAGTTGCTTGTAAATAATTTAAAAACAAGATAAAAAATATAATAAAACAATAATTTAATAATTCTGAATAGTACTGATAGTTTTAATCGGTTAAGAGACCCGAAATAATAATAATTAAATCAATGATAAAATAAATACCATTCTCTAAGTACCACCTAACATTTACACTGGCTGAATATATAAAATCAGTTACCATAATCATCGCCAGACCAACAATAATGAGATAATGATAGTTAAAGTTACAAAGGGATTTTTCATATTTACTATGGAAAAATCACAACTTTCTTTACAAAAAATAACCTATATACTTAAAACTTATAAAAAGTGGGGTATATTTCCTATATACAACGTAAAGAAACATTTCCAAAATGTATAACATCAAACGTTATTATAAAAAAATATATACTATAATTCTTTTAGAAAAAAATTAGTCTTTAAAACTATAATCGTAGTGGATTTTCCATTTTTCTCCTCATGAACAATTGCATACTTTCTCGAAATTATTTTGATCATGATGTCTAAAAGTTTAGAAATATACAAAGGTGTTAATGATCGGCACAGGACTTGAGAAAGTAAAATGTCTGCTTTCCCTTGCAGTTTGATTTCTCTTCTTTGAACATTTTGATGGTAAAATAGAGCATACAATTCAGTTTGTTTTTCACTTTTGTCTTTAAATATTCAAGGGAAATGCCTTTACTTCACTGTATTTTTCAATTTTTCTGCACTTTAATGGAATCACGAGGAATTAATTCTTCATAGAGTATCCTTCCAATAGGCCTTGAATAACTTTTTTCTTAAATATTTGCAGCGTTTTGCTTATTGTAGCACAATAGTCCATTTACGAGTACAACCTATATTACAAAATCCATTTGAATGTCTTTCTTTTGAATAGTTACCTCACACAAAATTAATTAAATCGATCAACCTAACCTATATATTGATTTTAGAGACTCATATTGATTTTCTTATCATCCAATTACGATTTAACTTGTAATTCTTCAATTCCAAAATTTATAGTAGTAGCTACTATCTGCTCATTTTTCCATTCATTCTTGAATTGACGAATGAAGGATTCTCATTGATATCTACATATATAAGGTAAGCTTTGGTTTTACATATATACACTATTGTTATACTATGGTCGCAGGCAATGATGTAAAATAAAACAACTTAACTTACTTGCTTGAAAAGAAGGGTTTAGCAAACAGTATTAAACATATATTTATTAAATAGATATAACTAAACATAGAAATGTGCTGTAAAACTGACACAACTAACAGGAGCAGATTTTCTAAATACACAGAAAACAAGTTCCTCTATTCAGCAGAGGAGAATGCTTTACGTATAGACTGAATTTTATATTGTTCAGCGAATGAAGTCCCATTAGCCTGCAAAATAGCTTATTTGGAATATATTATTATTTATCAAATACTTATTAAATTCCTCATAGCTAATATCTGCTGTTCTATGAAATTAAACTTGAATACTATCGTAGTCAACTTTCAAAGAATATTCTGTGCAATATTTACGAAAATTTAAATATCAAAACGAGCAAGATTTTGTTATTTTGTTCTATACATTTGAATGATACTCTACTATGGCATCTTTTCATTATTTTAAAGTCTTTCAATTGGCCGCAAAGGCATCAATATTCAAATGAGAGAAACCTTAGTTCTTTTTGTCTTTATAGTATTTGTTTCGCAGCTCTGGAAACGGTTATGCTTCCTCTCAGTATATTCTTTGCAAAGTTTTGATATACATTTACAGATAAAGATAACAGAAATGAGCGTATATTCCAGTTGAGTACACATGGCTAACATCCAAGAAGGATGGATGTTTCAATACTTATTTTGAAAAATTTTTATCGACCCAATATTTGGAAAATTTGAAGTTACTCTAAATTAATACACCTAAATCTCATTCTTCCGACACCTTATGTAATCGATAATCGTCTAACTTATAATTAGAGTGTTCATTTTCCTAAGCTGATTTATCTTAATTAATTGACATTTATTGACAGGGATAAGAGATGTTTTTATTCGCAGTATGGATAAATTTCTTTATTAAGATCTTAAAGTTCCCTCGAAGTGGGAGCCAGCAAAATCACAGTCGCCTAAATTTAAAGAAGCCTATTTTTAGGTTACATTAAGAAGAGCAAAACAATAACAAAACCAGTACAAAAAAACATAAGTTACAAAACAGCAAGACAAAATAAATAAAAATAGAAAAAAAGATAAAATAGCGCTGCGCACCACGAATGTGTCTTATTCGATGTCAATAAGATTTATCTGAGCCATCCTCTGAAAAGTTTGGGGCACATTGACACACAACTTTAAATTCTAATTCACCTTTTCTCATCTGCTTCTTCATTAAATCTGATGCACCGATCGTATTTATGTCATATAGTCAGAGTTTGGAACAGCAAAACATTCTTTGATCACCCATTCTGTGCACACAGTCTTGCGGCGTTGTCAGCACAGTCAGCTTTTATATCCAATACATTTCCATGAACCCAGCTGAAGCTAATCTCAATCGATACTACGAGTAAAGTTGCGGGGAGATTTCACTGCCCCGATATGAGTAAGTGCTGTCTGTAAGTTGCTATAAATTACAATTCGGATTAATCTGAAACAGTGTGCAATAGTCGTACCGAGATGTTTATTGCAACCAGCTCTGGACTAAAGACAAACAGAGGGCACGCACAAGCTCTTTGGGCTTTAATCGGGTAAGAGTTGGCACTGAAGTCAACATTTCATAGAATTTATAGCCATCAATGCATACTAGCACGGCTCCAGTGTGACTTATAATGCATCAAGGAAGTATGGCACAGTACTCCCATTACTAAAGAAACTTAAAGAGCATAGGTGTCACGACAAACATTCAATGATTGTAGCCTTCATACTGGCGTTTATACTTAGTAAACGGAGCCACAAGACTGAGAGTTCCTGCATGTTACTTAAAGATATTCATAGCCCTGAAGTAGCAAGACTTAGTGCATGATTGGCATCTGACATAAGCATAACCACGTAAAAAAGAGAGCCGTAGAAGGAGTGAGAATCTGTCCCAGAAAAAGCAACTGCACAATGCAATGTTCATGGAGTAAAGCAAGAGATATCTCCACGTCATTAAAAAGGAAGCTTTCAACAGAGGACATGTGGAAGGCACAGGTCGCTAGTAGGAGATAATTGTATAATTGTGGTGGATAGAATCCACGTTCTGCTGCTAATACGACGAACTCGCAATCCCAGACTAGCTCTGAACGAAAAAAAGGAGGGGTAGAATAATATGTAGAAGAGTTGAAATTTGAGCCAAATTGGAGAGTATGTTGGCGCGGATAAAAGAGCTTCCAAAGTTTTGAATGCCATCCTATCAGTAGGAAGGTTGGTCCAAATTGTGAACTCTAACTACCTCAGACAAGTCAAATTTAGGAAGAGGTCCGCGTGGAACGAAGTTATGGCTTAAATGCACCACTTTAACGTTGGGAAAAGTATACAGAAACTCGTTCTTTTTGGAAAAACGTCAGATGAGTTTCACGGTTGGCCTTATGGTCGCAGCATAAGAGAATGAGAAGTATTTTACTTAAAACATCTTTCCGCAGTACCAAGATGATACTATTGATACTCATGGCATATAGTTTGATACCGTGGTCAGTACACTATGGGATGCTTTTCACGTGCCCTATTTGACTTAAGGGACCTTTCGTTTTTCTTAATTTGAATCGACGAGCTCGTAATAACTCACTGAAAAGTATTTAAATGGTTTCTCTTGCCATTATAGTATAGTGGTTTTCGATGATACTCTTTCGCTAGGCGGTATCATTGGCTTTTCCAGGTTGAGAATTACCGTACCAAATTGCTGGCCACGAAAAATGCCTCACTAAGAGCACTCCCCAGCCATAGTAGTGCACCCAAAAAAGATTGGAACTAACAAAAGCTACATTGTAGACTAAATAGGCGATCAACCTGTATTGTGCAAAAAATAATCTAAATGACGAGCGAAGATTCTGAGACAACTTATATGCGAGAAATCTTATACCTTTGATACGCCTCAAACCTCTTCAAAAGGGGTCTTTATTTGAGCAAATATACGTGTGCTCGCCAGGAAGAGCGTTTGCTGTCACATAGGTTCAAGATATGTAGCTGACCTTTAATGACGACTTTCGCTAAATCTCGTGGACAGGCGTAAGTAATAATTTCTTAGAAACCATGCAGCCTCAAATGTTTGAGCAGTGTCTTAAGTTCAATTCAGTCGGTTATGAGAAACTGCTGGAGATTGAGTTAAAATCCTGTATGGAATTATGGAATTTCTACGACCTTACTAGCCATATTCTTTGGTTACCTAGATCCCCCGACTCTAACCTTATGTTTTACTATGAGTGTGGGTCGGTTGAGAAAGACAACAACCGCTTTGCTTGCAAAGCTCTTAACCAAGATGAATGAAGTGTTCAAACATCTTGCCCGGGACCTAGTGAGGATAGCATGTGTCATGTAACGGAGGAATCTTGAGGCCGAGGTATAAGCTGATGGCGTCTCCTTTGAGTAAACTGTTAGATTCCAAAACTAATTAATTCATATTTTTAATTTTCGACTGAGATATTGCAGTTTTTTTCTTTCATACAAACAGTCAAATTAAAAAAATATATAATTTTTTTTACACAAAATCATTTTAAAATAACATCATAACTCAAGAAATCAAAAGACATGCTGCGATAGATGATATACATGCTTGATAGCAACTTTCTAAATGTTCTAAGATCAGCTATATATAGAAGCACGTGTAATTGCCTCTATAGTTCCTAGAGTGATGCTCATTAAATTGCATCAACTGTGGTGGTATAAAAGAGTAATGAGTCGCAAAGGATCTAGATAACATCTTTAAATGGTTAATAAATGGAACTTACATTCAATTAAGAAAAATGTTGATTTTTGTGCGTTGGTTGAAATAACCAAAGCTTTAACTATGAAATGTGTGGTAAAAATCTTATCTCCATTAAAGAAGAAAAGGATTTAGAGGTGCGGGTTTCAAAGGATCTAAAGTTTAACAAACAGTGTGAGGAAAATTGTAAGAAGGCAAACCGAATGCTCGTAATTGTTGCGTGTACTTAGTACTTGTTTCGTTAAAAAGCAGCTTGTATTTTAACCTAAAAATTTTAATTTTAGAAAGTTCTAACTATCTAATGCACTTTTTGAAATGTAGCTGGAGATTAACAAAAGCTGCTGAGCAAGGGTCGCGTGCTCTCACATATTCTGATTTATTACCTTACGACCTTCAAAACTTTCAGTAATTCCCAGGCTAACCTTAGGAGGACCTTGTCAATTATTTCCTTCAAAACCAAATGTAAAACAACATAAAGCTTACAAATTTCGTTAGAATTGGCCAAATATTAACAATGTTATTACCCCCCAAAAAGCAAAACGGGGAACGACCGACATAGTGAGATATGGAGTCACCCAGACTAAAAATCAACCGAGCAAAATCTTATTTAGGAGGTCGTCTTTAAAACAAATTCAAATTTTGGCTGTGAGATTTAACTTTTCTTGAGGCATCTTTAGACGGAAGCCTTTGTTATTTTTCTGGCGGTATTGATGTGAAGAGTCTATTCGTGTCACCGCCTTTAGCGGTGACGTAGTAGTTTGGTGCTCATGAGCAGTATAGAAGAACAACCTCTGACCTTTTTATGTTATTTGGAGACCACGTGCAATTGTATCCCACCATTTATAACGTCACTTCCTGTTCGGAAACATTAGAGAAGTTTCTATTCTTGAGCGTTTTGGGGAAATATTCCCCAATCCTACGATATCGTCCCGAGCCTCCTCTCCCGCCCTCGTTGACAAGGCGAGAAAGAGCCGCTGTGTCTTGCACCTTGCTGTTAAATGATGAATCGATTCCGCCTCCCGTTTAAGATGTCTGAAGCTTGTGACTCCTTTCTCCGAATTCCTCCTTCCCCTTCAGAATCGTCCTTACAAATACTCTGTTTTCACTGGAGATCGGAGAGTCCTGCACGCACCTCAAGGTCGTCCAGATCATCTAGTAGAAGTCCCTTGAGCGTTCATCGGACAGCATGGCTTTCTTCGCTGTGATTATACTCTAGTCAATTGGTAGCTTCTGTGAACGGCAAGCCTTTAAATTTGCCTAACATTCTCTCTTCGTTTAATCGATTACCTTTAAGGAAAGAAGTTTCCTCTTCCAGTGGAATTACAGGAATTCCCACATTTCCCGTCGCATGTCATCTTTGAAGATTGGCTCTCGTCATCGGAAGGTTGGTTCGGATCGTGCCTCACTTGATTCATCCGGACCATGGCCCCACTCGCCTTATTGGACCATTCCCCCACTCGCCTCATTGCAAGAAGGACCTTCTTCAAAGTCACCGACCCTTAAGACTTAAACTTCCTCCATTATTTGTATTGTCAAGTATCCACTTTTGATCTGAGCATAGTAACGCTAATAAATTCATTCTATTTGAGAATCCTTCCTAATAATAATTATCTAGAGACTATTTAAATTTAAATTATCTCCTTTGGCCATTTTTTAGTTCTTATTTGGATGTTTGTAAATATAATTATATTTTTGTTAATTTATCTTTAACTAATTTCTCCAATGAGGCAAAAATTGGCCAAAATAGGTTCAAACTTTTCTCCGATTTTTCCGTTAAATAAAACTAAGCTTCTTCAAACCCTACATTATCCCATTCCTATTTAATTGCATCGTATGGATTGCATGCATACATTTATTTCTTCAATATAACTCATCCCATAGGTAAACAAATGTTAAACATATCCCATATTTATTTTCCCCAATTTCGGGTGGTAACAAATCCCCCAACATCAATTCATAGAAGAACATCAAACGAAATTCATTTTATTCTACTTACTTCATCTTTAAACGCAACTTTTTATACTTATCATGCATCTCACTCGAACTCACTTTCATAATATCATTTACTCTAACATTTTTGAACACAAATGCATTATTTTCACAGCCAAATAATAGCGCTTCATTCTTTTCAGACAATTTACATTTTCCAGTACCCGATAAAAAAACTCATCCCCTTCCTTCTCCCAAAATAGTCCCCAAAATAATAAGATTCCAATAGCTGTGGCCCTTAAACTATCTTCCTCTAGGGAATTAAGAACAGATGAGAGAATACATCATATATAAATGAGAAAAAAGGAATAAAGATAGACTTCATAACACGAAACCTTTACTATCTGTGCATTTAATCAAGCTAATAGTAAAAGTGTGGAGTCAGAGAAACATAATTTATCATTAAATTGAGAAGAGATCCTATAACATACATTGTTAAACTTTCTAGATATATAATTACTGGGATTTAGGTGGTTAATTAATGTTAAGAGAGCGACATAGATATGAAAAAGCACTTTGCTCATTTCAACAGTGGACAAGGAATTGCTGGCTAACACTCGTATTTAGCCTAATAAACTTAATATTAGTTCCTTTTCTGAAAAGATAGTTTAGTCTCTTAATTAAATTTACCTTAGAAATTAAAAAAATACTTATACTTTTTTACCCTGCTGTTCCACTCACCATTAAAGTAGTGAGAAAAGTGTTTATTCCTGTTTTTTCATTCTCTCCAGATTGTCTCTCCAGAAGTTATTTGTCCCCAAAATTTCTTTCATATAAAATATATTTTGGCCTCAAACTATTTTGCCCTTTACATTTATTTGTATAACTATTAAAAAATAATCTCCATAACTATTTTATGATTGTAATATGATAACTAAATATTTCTAAGCAAAAACTTTCGATTCATTGCATTCAATGAGTTAATTTTAGTGCCCCCTCATCTTAAACAACTTAAAATTAATGTTTCTATAAATATTTGTACAGTCTCGTTTTAAAAATTTCATCCGCAAAACCAGGTGTCTTCTAGATACTCCGATGGAGGGATCGCCTTGAGAGTTACATTGGAAAGAGTAAAATGGCCTAAAACTAATGTGTACAGATGCAATGACCAAATTGATTTATATGAATATAATTCTTTCCGCCAAAAACCACACGATTAGCTGGGATACTGCCAACTTATTCTTCATTCTAGTAATTTTTGCTCTAGAAACCTTGTAAAATGTGTCTGTATAGTATCCCTCTCGAATACTTTATCAATCCAAGATTGCTCCCATGACCATTATATTATTAATCTCATGAGGTTCCAAAACATTAAAATCTTCATGCAGTAGATCTTTCTCAGAACCTCTTTTATCTTTATTAATAAGATTTAACCTTAACTAAATAGTTTTTTTTCCATGAATGAGCCAAGTTTAAAAATGCAAAAGCGCTCGGAATCATAATTTCTTTTTATCAAGCTAATTTACATTTTTGGTCTTACGCAAGCAATGCAATTTTATTACTTTCCATCTACTCAAACCCATAAAAGCTATTCAGTCAGTCTCCTTTTACAAGCTATTTTCCTAACCCAATCGTCCATCATAAAATGGAAATCACGTAAAACACTGACTTCTCGCAGCTCGCTCACTTTAGTTAGTAGACCCCCCGTAAAATTTCTCCCATTTCAAGCTATCATAAGACAATGACCCTCTCGCTACAAGTAAAAGGCTTGTTCATTTTCTTCTCGACCGTACCGAACTTCCTTAATAACTAATATTCCCCCATTTATCATTAGTTACACTGACACACTTTTCTGCCTCTAATTTAACCATAGGCATTGCCTAACTTTCAGAAACATACTTTACCTACTCTCCCGCCCTTAAATCACTATCTAATTCAAGATTCATGCCATCATTCTTCACCACCTCTAACTATCTATCTCCCCGAAGATGGTCAACCTCACTCCTATCTAACCTGGAATTAATATCATCACCATCTCCTAAATGGTTTAATCTTTCATGTTAGCTCTTAAGCTCAGTAACTTGAATTTTAAGACTCACCTGAATACAATACTAAGCATATACATATTTAGAAATATTCCATTCATCTTTTCTCCCCATCATCGCACATAACATCCAAGCTAGCCATACTCTAAATTACAAAGATAGCACAAAAATAGTCGTAAACAATTCTACACATTCAATTATATACCCAAACCAAATTATCCTGAACACAAGCCGCCCCTAAGGTACTCCGTGTGAACGAAAAATATGAACTACCTCGATCGATGTAAACAAGAATCTAGAGATCCCAAAATATTAAAAAAAAAATCCCAAAATACGATAAACGTGTTAAAACATCTGAAAATAAATTATATTATATTAGCGTGTATAAAAATCACTTTTACGAGATTTAAATAATTCTTGTGACACATACATGAGATCGATCAACTACCAGGCCAAATCTATATACGCATCATAAATAATCAAGAGTTTATTCCTCAGAGACAAGAATTGACATTTGGATGTTTATTTTTCTTAATTTGCATGTTCTAGGAACAATTTTTAATAGCCGTCGTTCATTGAGAAACAAAGAATTGGCCTCAAAAATGAGGCTTAAAACCATATCATCGAGAATACAGGATTTAATTCAAGGCACCTAAAAGGATCCAGTGGCTTTACTGGCCCAATGAAGTATTTTCCATTTTCAGAGGTGTACCAATTTCCTGAATCGGTATCTGGGAATTTTGATCCTGCTTCATCTAGCTCGGAAAGCAGCCATTTTCACAATGCCACCTTGTGCGCTTGATAGTACTCTATGAGGCACGGTCGCGAACCAGTTATGAAAGGAAGAGAAAAAGGAAAAAATTATGAAAACTTGAAGTCATGATAAATCAACTAAATAAATGAAAAAAATGGAAAAAAGGTCACTGAACTTACAAAAACAGCTTAATAACAATGTATTTATTTACTGAAAATAATAAATTGAAAGTCAATGAGAGAAAGTTTCATAATGAAAATGATAAAGTAAAATGAAGTGAAAATGAAAATAAGAGGGTCTGTAAAGCTATGCATCTTTTCTAAACTTACACAATTTCACAACAAATTTAAGTGCACCGCATTGGTGTGAAGAAACAAGGTTAATTAAATTAAGAAATAATAAAACCACTAAATGCTGAAAAACACGTATACACAGCAACTAAATCAAAAACGTCGACAATTTAAAACGAATATTTTTTTATAAATCAAATTAAGAAACTCAGTGCGATCCAGGACGAACCAAGTAAATGAATTACTCGAAAGCAAACAAGAAAAAATGATGAGACCAGTCGAAATCTATTTTTCTTAAACGACTTTAATTATCGTAAATTTTGATTAAATTCGTTCTAAATAGTGATTGCATTGAGTGTCATTAAATTAAAAAAAAATCTTTAGATCTCTTATTAAATTAAACGTTCTCCAAATATTTTTGTTAAATTCAACAGGTTTTGAATTTTTTATCTCTGATTATTTTCTTTGGATTTTTAGTTATAATTATATTAATTCTAATCTTTAAGTCATGGATAATTAATGTATCATTGATTTAAGATTAGTGATTTTTATTTAAGGTAACTAAATTAAGATGAAAGAGGAGGGGATGTGTAAAGTAGATAAAAAACGTAGAAGAAAATCTGTGCAGAGTGAGATGAGTTAATACAGATTTGGTAGATTGTTTTAATATTTCGAAGTTCCAGTTCATATTTTTGTATTACACCCTGTATTTTCTCTTTTACTCTAATTTCTACCCGAAAGCTTCATTAGCGATAACAACAGAACCCATACACACAGTGATAAGAAGGTGAGGCGAATGATTTAAACCAGTGAAATCTTAAAAAAATATAATTGAATCATAATTACAAAGATGAAAGGCTCTCGACAAATACTAGAACGAGGAAGAGTTATCATATGAATATTTATTCACTTATGCCATTACTAAAGTGCATACATATGGTATGGTAAGTAGGACTCTTTTAGCTAGTCATATAGAACCCAAAGACAAGATGGGTTTAATGGAGTTGACCAAGTTATTTGACGAAGGTAAGAGATCAAATTTTTTTTTAGATTGCTCTTTTCATTTGAAAAATCTTTAATCACTGCCATAGTCCAAATTTTTTAAAGAATAATTGAAAGAACTGATCGGCGAGAGCATATATATGAAACTGTAAAGGGTGAACAGCTGATATTTGTAAGAACATTTTCATCATCATCTTCACAACTTCTGGTGTATAAAATATATTTTTAAACATACCGCAATGCTAAATTATGAAGAGAGTAGGGATGGAATGGGGAGCTCACATTCTATCGTATACGACTGTTACAGACCACAGCTGTTTTAACACTTTCCACTCAAATGTAGGATAAACAGGATAAGTGAAAAAAAGAGTGTTTGTTAGTCTTTAGATGAGCTAAAAAAAGCAAAAGCGTCGATCGAAATATAGGTTCTAAGGATTAAAGCCTAATCTGTCATGATGTGTTTTTATTAGAGATGGTATTCGTTAGGTGAACGTCTTTTGCCTTGAATACTGTTATCTGTTGACTCTCATCCATTTATGGAAATTTTGCCATAAGGGAGAGCGGGGAATTTATCTGTGACTAGCTAGCCAATTAATTTGAAAGATAGAGTAAGGTTGAATAAAAATATGAAACAAGTAACATAAGATATACAAAAAGTAAAAATGAATTAGGAAATATTAAACTACCTATAACCGTCGATCGAATTAAATTTATTCTGAAAGTTTCTATATGTATTTAAGAATACTTTTTAGCATTATTATTATCATTAAAATTATTAGGAAAGCTAATAAGTATTTTCTTTTCCAGGAGTGTAGGGCGATCCCTTAGGGGAAAAGCAGGAATTTCTCGAATAAATTTGTTATTCTCTTAACGATAGCATGGGCTAATATTGAGTTTATGAATGTTATTTTGATGCAAAGAGGACGTGGATAGATTGACCCCTACGATAAAAAAACTTACAAACTTAGGTCAATGGCAATCACGATTTGATAAATTCGGTGTTAATCGATTTTCTCTTTGTACTATATGGCAGGATTGCTTAAAGTACTGGTTGGGAGGGGGGAATTAGTGTTGGAGATCATAGAGAGGATGAAATCAGACGCCCGCAAGCTAGCTGTCCTAATTCCCCATTTCTAGATATTCTATTAAATTTATATAGTTATTTTAATAAAGAAGAGTTTATTCACCTTGAATTAAATAGCTTAGCAGCCTTGAAAATCTCAGAATTTTCGTTTAAATCCTCATTTCCCATAATATCTTTGCTATTACTTAACATCAATTTATCAATATTATCATTAGACACCTCATCTTTGTACATCTGATCCAACTTCTACAGGCATTTGTAATACTTCCCTGGAAAAAGCCATTGCTTATTTTATTTTTGCAATAAAAACCTTGGCCAGCATGCGTGGTGCCTTGTTTACAAAAGCGGTCCATGGTCTCAGGGGGTTTGTTCCAAACACGCACCCAATCATTAAACCAAAAACCATGTAACTGTGACTCAACAGAGAACTTTATATATTGCTACTAACCCCGGACCTATTTAGCTACGTCACGAGCCTAGTTGTGGTTCCGTGTCCAAGATCCTGATATTATTAATGACACTCTGGTTGGTTTTGCCTTATATCACATGAAGCTTAAGACGCTACACTGACCTGATTGTTTCGTGCATGATACCTCTTTCATTGCATGTGGCTGTAATTTGAGACAGTGTAGCTTTTCTGTTACCATGGACAATTATAGCTTGAGTCCATTGATCCAGATCTTTAATTACATGTGCTTGCCTACTACGTTGTGCACGGTGGGGAGTACTGACTGCCCCGAGCTAGGTTATGAACACGCGTTTCACCAAAAACCGAGGGATATTTAATGTCCTAGTTTCAGAAATGGAATTTTCTATTCGTACGCCACTTACTAAATTTCCTCTTTTGAATTCCGATAATTCCCATCTCCTTGCCCTTAGAAGCTTAACTTTTGTTGACACTGACCCAGGAGATGTCAGTCAACACAGTTCACGAAGTTTCCACGAAGCCACGATACAGTGTTGGTCTTATCACTTAACTTTACATTATCCTTTTCCTTTAATTTTGCATTTCAGTCTAATTATACTGCACAAAAATTTTCAGTGTCAATAAAAAACATAGATCACATGTTCATTATATTATGACGTTGATGGTGCTGAATTCTCATTTTATAACAAAAAAATCCCATTAAGTAACATGTTCGTGTGAATTGCCGATTTAATAATTATGCAATTAATTCCGATTTACACGATACCATAAATGTATTTCGCTCCCAAATTCAGACTAAATGTGTCAATAGAAGGTAATTCATGAATGTATAACAAATCAGCATGTTTTTAGCATTATATGATCTAATAACCCACATTTTAGTACTCAGTTCTTCGTTTGTAAGTCATCTCAGGTGTATCACGTTTCAGGTTCGAGCAGAAATCAACCAGCAGGGCTCCATTTTCCCTTTTACCTATTTTCCATTGTTCCTATATTTTGATCTAAGCTCTCTCCATGTTCATTACTCACATCTCTTGCATTCTCTTGGAAAAAGGACAGATGTGAATAAAGAAAATGTATCTCCAGTGACAGATTGCATCCGAGATCTTGGTAGGACTTGATTAGTCTTTCCACTATACGCTCTTGCTGGGCTCCTTGGTGCTTTCCCTGTAGTCCTTTGCTTAGTTATAGTTCTTGTTTGGTTTGGAGGTTTGCTTTCTTGTCAGATTCAAGCTGTGCTACATATGGTGTATCTTTACATTCTGAATCGTCTGAATTGCTCATTTCATGGCTTGGTAGTTCATAAGGCAGCTGTGGTAGAGGAATAACATTTGAATGTCGAAGTGGGCGAATAGCAGACTGGAGATCTGGATACATGATATTTTTCTTGCGTTTTTTGTTGTGACCTCTAGTAAACTAAAACAAAAATCAGACTAAAAATGGGCATTACTGGTTGTGGTAACTTGCAGAAATAGTGTAAGTACACCGTAGTATGTGTTTTGATCTTTTTAATTGATACCTCTGTTGAAAATATATTAAAGACCAGGAAAGAAAACACATTGAATACCCATCTTTAATATCTGTTAAACAGAAGTAGCAATCTGTTTTATTGTCCTTTCGCTCCATCCAGAACATTGGTACGAAAAACATGAAGCCAGGCCCTTTGCCTTTCACCCAGGCAAAAAGGGAACTTGTAAATTTGACACAGCATATTTGAAGTGCACAGACTTTTTCCTGGTCACCAACTTTCCCCCAGAAAATAGCGCGTCATGTTTCTCTCCATGTTTAGTCAACTCTTATTTGTATTTTCTTAATGTAATTGATCCACATCTATAACAGAAACTGTCTGGGGAATTTTTGCATTTTCTAGGCAATTTAGCTGTCTCCTGTAAAGAAAAAAATGTAGTATGTGAAAAATAATATAAATACTAACAACAACAAATATTAAATACAAAAGTAAAAATAGGAAGCATTTATGTATATTGTTACAAAAGTTTTAAGCGTTACGTAAGAGTTACCACAGATGTGGACCCATGTAACTAAAAGAGTATTGAGCATAATTTCATAGATTAGATTGACAAATACCTTAGGAATACCCTATTAAAATGATCTCAAAATTCGTTTTATAACTTTTAGAGTTGTCAGTTTCGGCCTAATCCTGTTTGCATTAAATCCCTACGGAACCATCAGTGTATTTAACATATGTGAGATGGTAATTTTTTAGGAATTGGAGGGTCGCAGAAACTGTCGGATGTTATATTCGTTATTTACGTAAAAAATACCTCTAGAAGAGGTTATTCCCATTTCTGTTTTTTTTTTTCATTGTTGTACAGTGTTATTTATTACTTCCCAGAATTTACCTGAATTATTGATAAGTTATCTCTAATATAAAGTCGCAAAAAAAGAAAACGCTTCCTAAACTTACAAAGAGGCCGTAAATCTCGAGCGCTACAGAAAAAGGCCCTAGAATTCCTCACCGGGACGGACCCAATATATTTTTGTGCAGATAAGGAAACTTAAATTACGCTTTGATCCGAGTCTCACGCATGCACTTGCAAGCAGTCTCATCCACGTAATTCATAAACAACATTGCCAATTACGTACGACACACTGCCTTTCCAATCAGCACCTTGCTAATTCACACCACACTTTTCCGCATAAGCCGAAGTCGGTTTTCAGTCTACAGTGCCCTGACCTAACTGGGTGGCTCTCCCTTCACCAATGAGTGGTTGATGCTCTCGCTGGCTTCGAAACACAATTCGACGGTACGAAGACCCATTACCAAGGTTAGAGGACCCCCCCTAAATAAGAGGAAAGTGTTGAGTTAATAAAGAAATAAATAAAAGGTGTAAATGAATGTTTTTTAAATCTCAAAATCAATAACCCTCGTCAGATCTCTGTGATTATAAAATGAAAGATCTACTAGTATACTCGGGATAATTTGCGAGAATACTCGGCAATATCATTTAAAGGGCTAAAATCATTTTTAATCGTTCCACACCGTCAGTTTGGTAGGGTTGTATATGCTATGTCTATCTAATAAGGCAAAGGTATTTTAGGTGTTGTTCTTATATTTTCTAACACTCTTATTTATTCATCCTCTTTATTTATTGCCTTTACTGAAAATCACCCTTTCATTGAACAAAAATGCCATCGTTGATTAAATAACGTTCCCTTCCTCCCAGTGTGCAAGAATCATCATAATAAGGCAGAGAATAAAAAGAGAAAGGAAAAAATAAGACAATCTTACTCATGACTGCAATATTCCCACCAAATTAGCCTCCCCAAAAGTGAGGCGAGAAGTAAGCTGCTCCATCACACAGGTCATCACATACATATACAATAACAACACCACTCTCTTCAACTTCGGTATTCTTTTACACGTGTGAAATTAATCTTCCGACTAGGAAGAACCCAAGGGATACTTATATCCACAATTTTCTGATGTTTTAAGGGTAGCCTTGCCTTGGGCCATAATAGTTTTACAGCCATCTGATTGCTCCAAAACACAATACCATCGCTCTTTATTCAAAGTCCCCCAAACCAGGACTGGCTTCTGGCTCCCTAGGCTTTGCTATTGATTGACACTCTGATCCTTATACGAAATTCATCCTTCGGTTACCTGCTTTCATTCCCAATTTCTATGGAAAAGTGGCGCAATGACATACGAGGGGCGGTCAATACGTTTTGCGAATCGGTAGGGCAAAACAGAGGAAGAGGGATGGCTGCTTGTGTGGGCGTTAGGACAAGTTATGACAAATCAGGACCTTCAGCCGCACGCTCCTGCCTCGTTTATTTAAGAAGCAATAGCTTAATGCAGATCATCAGTCACAAATTTTTCAATAATGGAGAAGGTTGAGCACCGCGCAGCGATCAAAATTTTGACCAAGGAAGGCAAGAATGCAAAATAGATCCATGAACGCATGGTTGCAGTGTACACTGACACCGCCCTTTCCTATGCAACCATTGCTCGCTGGAATAGGGAGTTCCGCCATGGTCGTGAGTCCCTTGAAGATAACCATCGTCCAGGACGCCCGTCAGACGTGAACAACGAGGACAATGTGACCCGTGTGGAGAGGATGATTCTCGAAAATCGACGGGTGAAGGTCGAAGAAATCGAGCGAGAACTTGAAATATCACATGGAAGTGTTATCAACATCATTCACGACAATTTGGCCATGACTAAGGTCTCTGCCCGTTGGGTCCCTAGAAACCTCACCAAACCTCACGCAACATGATCTATTTCAACGTCGTCAAAGTTCGGAGGAGCTGTTGCTCCTGTAGAACCAGAAGATCAAGTTCAAAAGCATAACCTGGAAGCACAGGGGCTCTCCGACCCCCAGCAAGTTCGGACCCAACCCTTAACTGGGAAGATCATGGCCACCATCTTCTGGGATTCTGAAGGAGTGTTGATCGAGGACTATGCGCCTCGTGGAAGGACCATCACAGGCTAATATTACGCCAAGGAACTGGCTAAGTTGAAGAAGTGCCTCCGTCAGAAGTGGCGCGGCGAGTTGACACGCGGTGTCCTGCTCCTCCACGACAATGCCCCTATCTACAAGGCCAGAGTTGCACAAACTGCCCTGCGCAATTGCGGATTCGAGGAGCTCAACCATCACCCCTACAGTCCAGATCTGGCCCCTAGCGACTACTTTTTATTCCGCCAGCTCAAGGCTGCTCTGCGTGGACGCCGGTTTGGGGACGATGAAGATGTCCAGCTTGCCGTCTAGGAGTGGATTGAACAGCAGTCGGGAGATTTCTGGTTGTCAGGAATTTGAAGCCTCAGGGACAAGTGGCGCAAGTGCATTGAAGTCGAGGGTAGTTATATTGAAAAATAATGAAACACTTTTCCTCATATCTCGTTTCCTTATATCCGAATTGCAAAACTTATTTGCCGCCCTTTGTAAATCACTAACTCTAGGCTGGAAAAGAGAAAATTTTCTAATAATTTGATAAAATTGCATTAATGGCCGGACCATGTATCTTTCACGTATTTAAATTACCTTAACTTCAGCAGTTCATTTTCCAAACTTTAAGTCAGGAAAGGAGCTCAGCCCAACAAGTACAGTGTGCCATTTCGGTTTCTAGTGCCTCTATTTGACCATTTTGGCTGGATATGTTACAATTGCATTAATTTTTTCTAACTTCAACTGTTTCTAACCAAACCTCAGCACAAGTTTACCTTATTAGAACCCTTGTTGTTTTTTCGCTTTTTATCTAAATTAAAGTAAAGCTTTAAAAATGATTTTCAGAAATTTTATGGCCGAACTCTTGATGGTTTTCAGTTTTTATCCTTATAATATTATTGCCCTTGATCCACCATGAACATCTTTAGTTATATATTTCTTCTTTATAGTGTCATTGTGCTCTAAAATTCTTTCCCTTAATGTTCTTGTAGTGAATGAAGTGTTTATGATCATGACACATACAGTCAATATAATGTTCTTGCTCCATAATGTCCTTTGCCTTAATATAGAGAGCCCTTTCCTATAATTTACCTGTCACCGACCGATAAAGTCCTTTTCTGTCGGCTCCAAGACCATTAAATTTTCTTGTGCTCACCCGCTTTTAGCAAAGTGTGCCCAGTAGCCTATCGAGTACTCGTACACGATACCGTCACTTCAAGAAATTACTCCAAGTCATCAGAATCGGCGGAGCGAGGAGGCCAGATAAAGTCGATGGCGAGTCATCAGATAAAAGCGAAGAGAACGAAGGACGATGGACAGGAGAAGGGGAACGAAGATGAGGGGAAAGTGACGAGGATGAAGAGAGCGAGAGAAATTGATTGACTTGGAATGGAACTCCAAACAGGAGCGGAATTTCGTAACGAAAAACGCTTTTGAGCTTCTGGAAAGAATGGAAAAATACATTTTCTTTCTTTCTAAACAAAGTTAATGCACTGCCTCCATGCATGCCGCAAATGTAAAACTTCGCTCCATACTCATAAAATATTTTTAAAATATCATACAGATTCCAACCTAATGAATTAATATTGCATAGAAAATCACATGCAAAATGACAGTTTTGTCAAAACAGAGGAATATTTGTGTAAGTGCAAATGTGATTCTAAACACTTCCTTACTTTTATTATGGATGCCCAAGTCAAGCAACCGACACCAATTTTTGTTTGCATCCATCTTACCATGAATATCCCACCCCTTGTGGCCTACTGCCGTAATTAATTGGATATGGGATGATTGCGTTAGAATTCTCTTTTCTATAAATTTTATCTCAATCCAATTTTTACTCACTTTTTCTCACGTTTAGATAGATCCTAACAGAAAGGAAGAGGAAAAGGGTCAAAGAATGGAAAGATTTGTTCAACTTTACCAACTGTAGAAGAGGCTCCTTAAATTTTATCAGCAAAGACTTTTCAATTTGTATCAACCTTAGCACCGTCTCTTTGATACTAAATAAACCTACACTCGAGAATAAAAGTTAGAGATAAAAAATATATTAATTTGCTCTTCCAATCTTTATTAGAAATTAAGAATTTGGCCATGTCATATGATGACATAAAATAGTGTAAAGATTTGGATTGAACCCATCAAAGATACTCAAGTAAAATAAATAAAACTTTAACCATGTATTGTTTTTAAAATACTTCTGCCCTTATTAAAATAAGATTCTGACATGTTAATAGGCGCATTCATTTTTAGAGCAATAAAATTTTATGTATGAGACAATATTATGCTATTACTCAAGTTCTTGTATTTGATTAATGGCCTCTCATTCTCCACTGCCAGAGACTCTATCAGGTAAAAAAGCTATTTTAACAATGGGCAGTAGAGTTTGGGCATCACGCTAGGTGACATTTTTTATGTTTCCCGCTCTTGCAGAATCAACTTTTCCGTGCAAAATTCAGAAAACCCACGTAGTTTTTGTGACCTTCATCCTTTGTGATACTTTACTTAATGCGAAAAGCAGAAGTCGTTAATGTCTACATAATGTTCCGTACCTTTAATTTCAATATGGTTATTATCAAAATATATACATCCTGTATAATAATTCTATATATGTATCGTCAATGTTTTCGTTAATTTCAAAAATTTCAAAAGTTTCCTTTTCGCCTATGCATTTGGACATTAAATAAAGTGCTTGAACCCATTGATTCATAGTAATTTTGGAGTTGTCAAAAATATTTTTATATGATATCTACACTTGTTGAGAGATACTGATTATCACATACTCTATTTAAATATATCCATTATTAATATTTTATTTGTCTAACTTATGCAATCCTAGAGTAAATAAGCGATATTTTTGTATCATCTCGTTTTGTTTCTACTTTATGCCAATGAAAGTTAAAAATCGCCACATCCTTCGAAAGAGAATAAGTAAAGTTCCTATAACTATCATTATCCTGGACACAAAAGCAAATTGAGAAATAAATAACAGTGTTCATTCATGTATTCTAGACATAAGTAAATATAAAATAACAGTTGCTACCTAAAGACAAATAGTGTGATACACAGTTTTATTTTGCGGGTGTATGTATGTATTTATGTTAAATTTTTGCCCGAGAATGTTTATACTACGAAATGAATATTTCTTTTTGTGAAATCAGCGGAATGATACAGGAATTTTGCAGAGTTCCAGTCAATGGGGTGGTTATTTTCGGATAAAGTAAAAATAAAGCGCTGTTTATTTCACCTCATATAATATTATACTTATGTTGATAAATTCTAGTAGATAAAGATTTACCAGTTTGCCCGAAGTAAGGTAAATTGCAAATAGAACATTCTATAGAATATCCTCCACCTTTTTACCTGGTATTATTGTGGACTAACATTTTATATAAAGTAGATTCATATCTAAAATTCACAGATATAGTAAGTTGCTTAAAAATACGGGTGAGAAAAAAAAAATGGTTCAAAGTATGGCAAGATAAGACAATTTTTGTAATTGAAAACCGGTGGGTTATCAGTTCTATTAAAAGTTCTCTTAGCAAAGTTTAATTAAGTATGCCAAAATTGACGATAGTAACAAAGGTTTCACCTATTTCAAAGATATTAGACAATTCCTTATCCAAAAATTCCGGACTAACAAGGTATAATGCACACAGAAACATAGAAGTGAATACAAAACGTTAAATTTTAACATTGTAATAAGAATAAAAGTAAATATATGAACTGGAGTTAGACGGTTTGCGATAAACGGAGAATTTAAAACCTGACAGCGCCTTATGTATTAAGAGGTCAAGAAAAGGAAGAGTCCCATTTCCCTCAATTTCAAGGGTAAATTTAATAGAAGGGACTAGAGAATTAAGATTACATAGAAAATTGTGCATATCTTTTGAGGAAGGCCAAAGGCATATAATATGATCAATGTAACGGTACCATACAATAAGAAAATCGAGGAATACGAGTCAATTCTGAAAACAAAGAAAATCGTCTGGCCTCCAGAACTCAACTTTAATTGAATTATTGCTGTTTTATTTAATATTTGTTAAATTTACATGACCTAGCAAATCGAAAGTAATCCTTTCGTAAAAATTAATAACCTAACCTAATCTTTTATTTACTGAAATAATCTAAACTAATCTTTTAGTAAAAATAGTAGGATTAGTATTAGTTATTGTCGTAAGGTGCCTTTAACACCTGACACCAGAATATAATGTCGTAGAGTCAGACGACGATGCTAGACGCAGATTGACTCTGCAGTGACGCACGAAGAAGGCACGCCAGAATTTGGTATATAGATCCCAGTGCGAGGGTTAAATAATCTAAATTGAATGCGGTTAGCCTAAATAATCAATTCAGGAGGTTCTGAGTTTAGAGAAACTGATTGTAGAAAAATAATTTTACTATATAAAAAGAAAATATTATTAGCAAAAGTAAATAAACGACAATAAATAAGATGAGACCCAGGGTCCCTAACGGGGCTGGGGAGATACAAAGGAATCAACGGGGACGAGAGTCCGAGAGAGGATGTACGGTGATTGCTTCCAGCAGGGTGCTGCAAAGTTCCACTTGTAAAATTCCTTCTTCTTTAACCTTGCTGAGAAATTAACGAGGGAGTACTCCAGGCGAGAACGAATTCGATACCAGAGTGATAGATACCTGTTCATGTCTATTGTCTTTCGGGGGGCAACTCTGGCCTTAGGTACGAGCGAGGTCTGGTAGAGAGGTGACGAGTTGCGTTCGTAGCTGGAAGCCGTTGGGAGGCAAATCAGGGCATACGAGGCTGTATATGGCTGCCAAAAAAGACAGGATGTATGGTACTAATTTCTCAAAGCTGTTCTTGAAGTATTTATACTGCCTCGGTGAAAGCGCGTCGCCGGAGGCCGCCAAAGGGGGGACGGGGGATTTCATTAGACTTAGCGCGCCAGGGGAGGGGGATATTCTCGGTCCGCATCATGACATTGCAAGAAGGTCCCGATGACGTTGGTTTGGTGCTAATCAGGTGATGTGACGGGAAAGAAAGAGAACCCAAACGAATCGGGTAGTCACGCGAAATTCTCGATGCTCCTTTGGGGCAGTCTGTCCGTGCTGGTGCATTTTTCTCAGTCAACCCGAGTAGACGTTAACTTTATCTCTCTGACAGTTATGTATTTTTTACTAAAAGATTAGATTAATTAATTTAAGTTATTAAAACGAATATATATGAAACCAAGTATTTATTTCATATAACAAATTATTCCATTAAAATTGAGATTCTGGAGGTTAGAAGATTTTTAATCTTTTCAGAATTGACCCGATTATGTCCTTATTTATTAGGAAAAAAATGGCCGTCGATTATAATTATATCTTTATACTAAGATACTATCGTATCATATATAATATCTTGACAATGTCAGAAATTTTAACTTTCTAAATTTTTTGGAACACTGATTAGGCAGCAATGAACTACCGCAGATATAACGTCTCAGGTAAAAGAATATAAAAACCTCCGAAAAAAACGACTTCTACTTGATCACAGAATTCATATTTGTTTTGACTTTTGAAATTCATCCTCAACTTTTCTCCAAGTAGAAGATCAATTTCAAAAGTCAAAACAAATTTTAATAAATAATAGATTTACCAAAAGAAAGTTTGGCCACAAAATGAAAACATAATATTGTTACAAATTTACTACAGGTATATATAGGTCAGTAACCTATTGATGAAAACCCAACTCATATACAAGCAATTCAGACCTAAAAACTTTGGATTGAAAACAACACTATTCTCAGAAGAAGCTCGCACTCCCGCCGTTTCATGATGCTTAAGGCCTTATTTATCAAAGAAACGACTCCAAAGCTCAACATACGAAGCAAAATCTCCGAGCAAGTACTCAACTCTTTCACTAAAATAAACGAAACTTTAGCCTCAATTATTATAAACCCCCAATTCGAATCCAAACTTCAACAGCAGCCACAAAAATTAAAAAATGTTAAGGAAACTACCAAATCAGAAACAAAGAATGAATGTGAGAAAAGTACAGAAAACAAGAAACCAAACCTAACAGAACAGGGGGGATACGTTACGAAACAAAAAACTTTAAAACTCACAGTCTTCGTAAAACCTACACATTTATTATTACAAAAATGCAAACATGAAGACTTTATAAAGGCAATTAAGAAAGAAATGTGCCACTGGGTTTTTAATTTGTAATTGCCAAATTTAACTGATTGCAAATTTCTCATTGTGGTACATGTACTCATTCATGTCTTGAATAACATCCGCGTGGTGCAGGGACAGAATGTATAATCATTGTGAAAATAACGGTCAGCTTATTTTCATGTGTATTCTTATACCCTATGCTTAAAGACAAATCGGTAGTAGAGGCAGTGCTATACAATGCCTAAAAATATAGAAAGAGGATAGAATTTTAAATAAGAGCAAGTCATCAGATCGAATCCGAGCCATTAAAAGCATTTATAAGATAATTTTTGCAAAAAATTGCCGGCAACTCAACGTTAGCGTTCATTTCAAGCCCGGAATTCGTTCAAGATTGGCGAATTTATTGATGATCGCAACGATGCTTGTTCTTGATAAAATACTCTTAAAATTATAGCTTCACACTTCAAGCCAATATGCTGCAGAGCAACAATGGTTTCACGCTTTTCTTTGGAAAGAACCTTTTTTTTAGGATTGAAAAGGATTAAAATAAAAAATATAAATTAGTCATAAAACATGTGGTTAGGACAATATGTATATGTTTCATTATAGAAGTAAACAGCAATTTACACTCTCATATATGGTAAGATATGCAGAAGTTAATGATAAATTATCCAAATGAAACCGTTCTTCTTAGGAATGTCTATTGGACGGACAGCGCATGATTTAGAGAGATAAAGAGTGTCGCTCAGACATATGGAATGCAGTGAGAAGGTGTTGCTTTGGTAAACGTATACCACAGCTGCGTTAATCCTGTGTCCTTTTCCAGGTGGTAAAATATAGATACATACTCGTATGTCATTCCTCTTTCGTTCAGATCTGATTAGCATATTTATATACAGGTGAAAGATTTTATAACTGCACTGCTTCTATTTATAAATTTTATTTTCTGAGTGAATAATATGGAGGAAAATCCACATAATTCCATTCTCTGATTTCTGAGATGTTTCAAAATCTTCCGAACTTACACAAGAGAAATAAAATTTAATTAGATAAATTATGCTCGATTATTTTATCTTTTCAGGAAATTTTTGATTGATTACGCTTCAAGTATCAAAATAGAGAGGATGAATGAATGAGGAAATAAGCTTTACGTAACTTAAAAACAGATCTAATCCTAATTCTTTTCGGGTATATTCGATGTGTGATCAAATGACATTTTGCGAGATTATATGTTAAGACGGAAACCATTCATCCTCATTTATGAGACGTTTTATAGTTGAATATGATCGATGGAGCCTGAAGGCCATAATAAATACATATCTTTACTAAATGAAAGATTCAATGCCTTTTTCTTCGTAATGAATACTTTGTTACTTAATTTCACGAAATGATTCACACCACTTTTTCTTCATAAATAGATATATCCCTCAAAATAAGAAACAATCGAATAATGGATTTACTTGGATTTTCTGATTTATGATGCAAACAAAATCGTGAATATCTAATGCTTGGAAGGATTGATTTTCATCGAGGGATTTTATGCCAACTTGTCTAAACGAAGAAAAGGTTCCTTTAAGAGAAGTTTTCAGAGGTAAAAAAAGTATTGTAACAATGCTTAAAATAGTAATGAATGAATAACAAAGGAACTCAACAGGGACAATAAGAGAAGTAATATGTATATATAGTCATGGCTGTAGGAACTATTTTGATGTGATCATAAAAATGCGACTTACAAAACCACGTCATATCTCTAATGGACGCTGGCTGGAATAGCTCACAAAACCAAGCTTACTCTCATCTTTTTCTGACCTTCCGCTCCAACTCTGCTTGCCGAGGACGACAAAAAATGGCCCTAGACAACGCCTATTCTTAAAAGATCTGCCACCACATCTTTGTCAATTAGTGTGCATTCAATAATTAACGTAATTATCATGTCACTTAAAGAAATTTGAATAAAGGAATTCAAGTTTCATACTACTAAGATCTTTGTTCCTTTAGAAAAATTTCGTCATTGATATTATTCAATTTAAAATCAAAGTTAAACTCAATGCAGCGTCTCCATTTTATATTTCTTACACACCTTTATATTAGCTGTTTACTTCAGTTAGGACGACGTTGTTTACATATTTGTCACACCATTGATATCGAAATTTAAACGCTTTTGGTTAGATTATGAAAAGCTGTGCTGACCAAAGCAATTCTCTACATAGTTGGCGATACAAATTGCATAAGTTGATGGTTGTACCACTATTTTTCGATTAACACTTCAAAATATTCTGTTTTATAGTGTCAGTTCATAACTATTTTCTTAGCTTATTAATAAATATAGTTTTTTGGGTCAGTGGGATTAAAAATGCTTTTTTATTAATGGGTAAGGTTGTGCATCCATAACACTTACAGTGTTTCCATGTATCACAAACTTGTATCGGCTTCCAATTGCAGACGAGTTGCACTTAATTACAATTGCCGATATCACTACTGTAAGAAAGACGAGATATTCACATCCATTCCCTCCAAATTTACTGTCATTTATGTCTTTATAATTAATAAATTTATCGTAAGATATTTGAAGAGAGAGAAAAGCTGAAAGCCATCTACAAACAACAAAAATTTGAAAAAAGAATTAGTAATGAAAATCTGGTACACATGAAAAAAAATACTAGGAAAAAATAGTACGAGATAATGCACGAATAGCCAAAGGATGATACTAATTTTGTCAGTTTGGATTGTTTTTTGGTACATTTGTTAATTTTCTAGTTTATTGTTGCTGTTAAGCTCATTGTTAATTTCTTATAGTTCATAAAATATAACTTTAGATGTTGAAAATTGTTAACAATTTAAAGTTGTAATATTGAGCTCAACCCTGATCCTCATTGTGCTAGATATATGTGTAGTAATAATTAGAGGTTTATATTCTAATATTAAATAAATCTCTGGGGCATCTAAATGTTGTGATATCATCTTTAGTTCTGAATCCATTGTACCATACATTCGCAATCATAGTGAACTGCTCATACCTTCTTTTAATAAGCCCAAACTCTCAATGAGGAATTCCATATCTAAGGCTCGAGGACTTGCAGCCTACATATATTAGGAATGCATGTAGTTCTAGTAACCTTATAAAATATTTTTGTAGTTGTCATAAAATGAAGATTTATAAAATATAGAGACACAAGAACACTTTTATATATTGAGTATATACCGGAATTTAATTTACATGATAGTATATATGATTTTGTTCTTTCAGTAATGATTTCAATTAAGGAGGATGATTGCCTTATTATTTATTTTTGAAAATGTATTCAATACGCAGCAGCAGCAGCTATGGTTCAGCTCGATTTCACTAACTGATTGTCACAGTGATACTGCCCTTGATTTGAGTAATCCGTCTGGTTGTGATCAGATAGTTTCTTCATGCACTCATTTTTCTGCTCATTGTTCTGATCTTAATTTTTCTGATATTCCTGGATCTGGTGAGGCTTCCATCGTAACTTTTATTGGCTCATCGGATAATTTACTACGATAAGATAAATTGAAGAACGTTATGACACTAACAAATTTAACACTTACACATAAGTTATATCTTAAAGTTCAGGTTAATTAGACCCAAGTAACTCATGATGTATCTACCTTGCAATGGGGAAGGGGGCATTTTTAGGGTAACTGACCTATCTCGGTATCAAACACTCAAAGACATTGTCTCTAGAGTTCCATGTTTTAAGTGAAAATGTCTCACTGCATTTGAACTCCACCTTCTTTGGCATTGTGGTGTCGCATTCCATTTGATATACTCTAAAGAGATTCAAAGTGAATTATATGGTTACATACAAGATCGCCGGACTAGTTTTACTAACTTATATAAATGGTGGAATCTCTTCAAATCTAAATTATTTGGCAGTACTATAGTTCCTCATTTAGATCTTTTCGAAAAGGTGATTGGTTTGGTAGATGCTCTTACCTATACAAACCAAATCTTCTTCAGTCTACCTTTCAGAAGAGTCAAGTTGAGCAGTATTATGGTTTCCAACTATTTGTTGTCCTGATTTTATTTTTTTATATTTTGCTTTTAAATCTTCTCATTGGAATTCTATTTAAATACTTTGGATACCTATAGAGCAGTAGATACACGTGTTTTCTCCTTATTCCTTAAATTTTTATCGGTTTTCTTGGCACAAGAGTATTATACCTATATCTTGAATTACTCAAGGCTGATAGATTTCAGTTTTGTGGAAGGATGGCCAATATTACCTCTATTACAATGAGCCGATCCTCCTGCGTCTTTTCAGCAAACAAACCCATATCTATTCCTTCAATTTTTGAAAAAATGTAAACATTTGTCATACGAATTAAAAATTTCAATCGTAACTTTGATACTTTACTTGACTCACAATTTTGATTTAGAAATGGTGTTGGCCCTGATGATGCTTTAAGCTTTTCAGTCCATAACTTACAGTCTTGACTAGAATTCGATCATGAGGCTAATGTAGTTTTATTCGACTTCAACCCTGCTTTCGATTGTGCAAACGAAGGTTTTCTTTAGATTCCAATGAATCTGAAGTTTGCTCATAATTTCATTACAATTCGTATTGAATAGCTAGCAACGACGTGCTGTTGCTAATGGAAAATTTGTCAACTTGCCAGCAGTTGATGTTTATATAATAAAAGTTAATATGAAAAAAAATAAGGTAAAAGAACTAAACTTAGATAGGGATAAACATAAATTTAAAAGCCATAAATTAAATCTGACGTAAATAATGAAATACCATGGACTGCAAGAATTCAAACTCTTATCTTGTGATGATGGGTGAAGGGGTTAATCACTAATGCAGCCAAGATTTAAGAATAACGTGAGCCATAACTCTTCTATCTCAATAAAGATATGGATCCTTTTTAGATTATACCATACATGCCTCGCCGTATATCTAATGAATATCACCATAAAACCCTTGTTCCTTTTTATTTTTCATTATCTCATTATATATATATATATATATATATATATATATATATATATATATATAAATATATATATATAAAACCTCTTTCTTAATTTCAATTCTAGCTATCTTTACCTCAATCTTTCTTTTTCTTTCACCATGAGCTGTTGTGCTTGCCATGGAGTAACACTAACTCATTTCATTTTCTAAGTTAAACTATATTAGATATGCTAATTGGGAAAACGGGACTCTTTGCGGTCATTTTGCAGGTCTGGTCCACATACCTACACATTTACATACAAAATGGCTAATAAAAATTGGTGGTAATCCCCTATAATCTCAATCTTCCATTTTCTCTCATTAAATGACAGGAAGATCAAAGTTTTCTTGAAGTATTCTCAGGTCTACACGTTAAAGTCGGCAACTTTTCATCTTTGGTTAATCCCCGAAATTGTTGCAGAAATATAAAAAAAATATCTTAATTTAAAAAAAGTCCTTCACCTAAACTCCAATAATAAGCCGCGTTTAAATACTGAAATTTTATGGTCATTGGTTATTAGTTATTTTTTAATTTAAACATATCACCTATTTTTTATAGAATCTTACTTCAAACCCCTAGCAAATTTAATAAGCCTCCCAACTAAATTTCCTTTAGAATTTATTTTGTAAATAACGGAATAAATTTAAGTCCAGAATTACAATGGCTTGTGGCTATGGTGAATAGTTCACATTCCAGTCAAGTTCTAAAATTTTGTCGAGTTGCCAACAAACCCGTTCAAGGGTTCTTTATATACATCAAGACACCTATTTTGTATGCTAATAAACCCTTCGAGTATTTTTCACAAATCTGAGTTTAATTATTATAATTGGGAGCAAAAAATCAGGCTTTATTGTCCAATTTTGTGACAATGGGAAATGTATAGTCTTTAAAATTCTAAAAAATTATGAAATATAAAAAAAAAATCCATTTTACGTTCGGATGAATTCTAATAAAAACACATATTTACGGTAGAAATAATTTTTTAATTTTAAATTCTCTTAATTTATGTTGCATCTACACAGTATAAATCATTTAAAACAGTTTTAAGCCGATGCTGAAATTGATCAATAATTAACACACTTCTATAAATGCAATACCTGTTGAAGCTATTACTTAAAAGAGTTTGGAATATGGTTCTTAAGTTTTAAGTAATTCGCTATTATTGCAAGTAAGGAGTTCCAACCAGTTTTGTGGTAAGTTTAAGTCCTCAATTAAATTTACATTTTGGAAGGGACTAACAATTTTCCTTAATTTTTAGAATATTGTTGTCCCTTAATTATGCAGAATTAACCTTGTGGTGTTCTTTTGTATTAGTTTGTAGATCGTCTGTTTATTGTGTGATTCTTGATTTATTTAGTATTTCTAAGAAAGATGTTATTACAGTTGATTAATCTCGGTGTATCTTTTTTCTATAAGAAAAAAAGTTTGCGATATTACTGTGAAAATCTTAATGTGTATAGAAATAAAGAAAATTACAAAACAATATTTATAAAAATATATTAAAATGACTCAAGACTTACTTCTTTGTTATTACTCTTGTGTGCGCAATGTGTTGTGTATACATCATTTGAAATAAATATAAAATCTAAAAAGTTTCCGTTTTGGTTTAATAGGATTCAAAAGTTTTCCCTTTTAATTGGATAATGCTTTTCTTCAACTAAATTAACAATCCTGATCCACATATAATATGTAAATAAGGGAATGTGTGTGAGCCATATTTAGAAGAAAGCTTTGCTTAGAAGGAAAAGGGGAACAGATGAAAAGGTTAAATTGTAATGTAACAAGAAGTAGTATGTTGTTACTATAGCAACGGTTACATCTAAGTATTCTCTCTAAATCGGGAATGCCTGTGCAACACAGCTTAAGTACACCTACCATATGACACTAGCCAATAAATCATTCTATCTTTCCTAAATGAATGATTCCATTTGCGAGTTCCATTTTCCCTTTGCCGTAGTAGTACCACATATCAGAACAGCTTCCTTGACAGCTCAACTCTAATTGTAACACCACTATCATTTGCCTTCCCACCTGTACAACATACTTTATCCTTTATTTCGGAGAGCAGAGATACAGATAGCGCTGAATTGGAATTTTATTTCCATCCCTTTGGACTACGAAGGTTTTTGCTATTTTAGGTTGGTGTCGAAACCAAGAATACGACACGAAGTACGCCTCTCTCACAATGAACACCGGCCGGTGCCACCTTTGGACCCACCAGAAAATGTCATCTTCTTCTGTATATGCTTTTTATTATTGGTTTGGTAAACACATCTTGGATGCGAGAGAAGAATGTACCTACTTATCTCCCTAGTCTCTCCGAATGGGTGAAAAACCTTCGAGTAGCATACTGTGACTCCCAAAAGGGACAGTTAAATATATCCCACGGAAACACTTCAAAATTGACACACAGCTAGAATATTGGATACAGTCACTTGTTGGTGTAAATACGGATTATTCCAGGCATGACTGAGGCAGTGTAAAAGTGGCTGACTAGTAGCTGAAAAATATGACGAACTCTATATGCCGACACGCTATAAAATCGAAAATCTTTTATCTAAAATGGACATGAAGTCGAAAATGTATGAGATTGGAATGAGCATGATATAGGATGGAAATCAAACACTATATTATAAATAATAAATAGATAAAAACTTATAAATCTATATTGAAAAAAAAATAAATTGGAAAGCTAAAGCAAAATAATTATATATTTATGAATAAGAATTTAAAAATTGTGATCTAAAGAACTTAGAAATCTAAATCCATCTTCAATATTAGAATACATGATAAAATGTTTTTATCGAATTTAGACGCTGAAATTCTTTCTCTTTTCACCATATTATTTGTCAAAGAAAATCTGAGGTTTCTTAAATCGCTCTACGGTAACTTACAAATATAACTACCAATGAGTTATTCAAATTTGGATGAATAAAACGAAAGTTTTCAGCAGATAAGCAAAACGGTGTGCAAAGCAGCGAAAACAAATTTATATTGGTAACTAACGATTAAATTATGAGAAAATATTCCTATAGCTTATAATTAATTAAGATTTGGTGTGGAGGCCATTATTATAGATGATCCACTGACACTCTTGAACTGGTTTCGGATTACTCGCTTTATACCTCTATCCAAGGATCATCCGGAAATTTTCATTGGGATTCAGGTCTAGACTATGTCTAGGCAAGTTCATAACAATGATGCGATCGTTTTCTAAGGAAGGCCTTGACCTAAAGTCTCTGTGGCAGGAAAATATGGAGTTGGTCTTCGTTGGTTGGTAGATGAGGCCAAGCATGCTTTCGCAGAAATTCTTGTACACCTATACAATGACTATGCCTTCTAAGTGCACAATTCTCTGAGTGCCTTTTTTTGAAATCACGCTCTAGAACATGATATTTTTGCCAAAAAATCAATTTAGATTCGTCACTGAAATATTCTTGGATCTGTTTGGTATGGGGCAATAAAACGTGCTCTCTTGCGAACGCAAGTCAAACCTGTTTGTTCTTCGGACTGATCAAAGGCTTGGTTGCTGGTGTATAACAGTAAAGATTGTCTTCCTATGCCAGAATAAATTGATGGTCAAAATTTCATTAAGCTCTCCAGGATATGCTACTGCCGTTTTAAAACGATCCTTGCTCACAATTTGGGTAATGGTTTGATCTTCCCTTTTCATGTTCTTCTTAGCTTATCGGCTTATCTACTAGTCTTATAAAACATGTCTTGTTATAAGTTGACAGAATAATATGGACTACACTTTAAACAAGCTTTGCAAAGACTCCAATTGTAATAGCATCTTGGTGCCGGAACTTTAATATTAGCTCGGGGTCAGAGAGAGAGGGGCGTGACATATTTCTTAGGTATGTTACTTGGACGAAAACTGACAACAGAATGCTCTAACTTATAGAAAATTAAATTAAATTTTGTTTGTATCTAAACAATGCCAGTTCTTTTCACTAAAGACTCCCGGAAGAATTATTTGTTTTAAACTTCGATTCCTTCAGAATCTGACTTCTTTCCTAATATTAAGTTACAACATTGATTCACGCCAAGCCAAAATTTTCGACAAAAGTAGAAGATATTGATGAAGCTAATGATGACGAAATTTCTAAACATTTAAATTAACCAGAAACACCACATTTCGTATATATTGAAGGAAAATAAGTACATTCATATTATTTTTACAGTAACAAGTTTCCAGTTGAACGGCTGATCTCGTTTCAAACCAGGAGGCTGTCGGTTTGTAGTGATCTTTTATTGAATCTGTCTTAACTCCTTCCTATTTAAAATAAAACTGAAACAACGTAATTAACGATGATTTTCTCAATGAGTGCATATAATGATAATCTGCAGTTTTTAGCCGCTTAATCAAAATGAAATGTGATATCGCTCGCTTAATAAACATACCTGTTGTGCCATAACTTAGCCAACCTTGAATTTTTAATAACTAACCTAACCTAACCCTGAGTTGACCATGAAGTTTTGTAGACGGCTATCTATCTATTTATTTACCTACCAACCTATCTATGCAAAATAGATATTCTTTTTCGACGTTCTTCCTCTGTCACTTCTACTTCTATTTCATGTGCTATAAGTGGATGCCGCTGGTTTAATGACAGAAATATTTCATCCTGAATCCAGCATAAGCGGTTGAAACAAACGTCGTTGGTATATGTTCCAAATTCATAATAGTCTTCACCTTATTATATTGATATATCTCCTAATTTATTTGTTTCTCGAGTCGTGGTCTCAATGAGTCTTTTTTTGACAGCTATTTTCCATATTATATTGGCTAAAATATCGATGGAAAATTTCATGCCTGGAGTTCATCTTAACGAATTAATTATTTCTACTTACTCTTTACTGTCACTCAAAATTAATCGTTTTATGAAACAAGCGTTTAATTTTCTTATTGTTTCTTTTACTCATCTCACTTTATCCCCTCTAGGGAGCTAATGAATGAAATATACTGTGAGTTTTCAATCAACTCTAGGGAATCTAATCGAAGCATTTCAGCTTATCTTAATTTGTTCAAATTTTCCTCTCTGTGTGCGCACAAAGTGCATTGGTATGTGATGTTTGGTTGTTGAGGTATATTTGTGTTATGTGTGTAAGATTTAGGAACCAACGCAGTGAAATAAGTTGTGGTTTATATAAAAGAAGGTAAATACGACAAAGTTTTGATACATTTGATAATTTAAAATTAAAGTGCTTTTATTTATTCATTAAAACCAATACCGGGTTTAAGAAAACATTTTGCATAACCCTGCGTATGAAAAATATACACATATTTTCTCATTTTCCGTTTTTAAGGACAAATTTTGGAGTCCTAAGAACGCGTTATGGCAACTGTCCTTGACAGGTCCCTGGGTTTAACAGCCAAAAGAAAAATGGCTGCGTCATGAGATAAATAGGTTGATGGCGAGGATGTTTATGTTGTTGATGTCAATATTGAAAGTGAATGTGCTGTTGATGATTAAGTTGGAGTTTATGTTGATATTTTGGATTTAGTAGCTGCAAAAAAATCCTTCTAATTTCAATCCTTTACTAAAATGTCTTCAAAGGCTCTCGGATGCAGATGCTCTCATTAGTTTTTATTATTAATTTCAGCTAGATAACGTTGTGGTGGAAGATAATCTAGTGGTGATGTTGAGAAGTTGATACACTCCATCCCAAATCTGTAGCAAAGTAGTTCATCTCGTGTTTTAAGTAAAACCACATCTCTTTACTTCACCTCTTCCATTACCGACTTTATTAGTAATCGTATAAATATCAGACGGTTTTAAATAAATGCTCTCACGATGAGGATTACGTCGGATCACGACTAAGAAATGCTCCATTAAATTCTTATTTGATTTATTTGATTTATCACTTAACGTCTACTAACTAACCTCTATTTCCATATTTAAAACTTTCTACTCCATCATTTGAGATTGGAACCTCGAATACATTTTATCTTTAATGGAGATTCCCTCGATATTTTAGGGTTACTTTTTTAATATAAAGATAATTCTATGGCAGGGTCTCTCTTTTACTTATATATATGACAGGAAGAATACTCATCTCGTCATCGAGCCCTTTTTCCAAAAGGAGACTTGTATTAAGAGGATACTTAGCATAGATATAGGGCCGCTGGACTGTGAAGTCGTTTCCCGAAAGATTTGGACTGAGAGTGACATACTCAATGGCATTAATGAGCAGGGCTGTCGAGGCCACGCCTAGTAATGCATTTTTATCTGGGTTAATAAGTGAACCATATGCTTGTGTGGGATACGAGGGGTGAAAGAGGAGAGTCATAGAGAATATGTTTAAAACTGGGCGATTATAGTTGTTTGCTATATGTGAGAAAAACCTGAAGGTAAATGAAGTCTTTGTTAGGATAGAGGAAATAAACTGCCATCAGGTATAGATCAGGCTCCATGTAAAAATATATGAATAAAACTGACACTTACACAAGTAAAACTGTTCGTGTTTGTAGTGTAAAGACCCTGTACTGATAGCAGTGAGGATCTGAAATAACTTGGGATATGTGTTAGATATAATTTTAATTGGTGTCGGTTGAGGGTTTAGGAAACATAAATAGAGGAATCAGTGGGAGGATGATATATCAGACTTCAGTGAAACCTGGAAGTAATTGAAAAAAGAGAGAGAGTGATAGTGCTCTTTTCTACAAGTAGCTTGGATATGCCAAAAACTTACTTCCAACTCAAATCGCCCCATATTCAAACTGTCGAAGTAGTTTTTGCGATTATACTCGCACGCGACTAAAGATTATGTGATTTTTTGCTAGAGCTAGATCTGCGCCTAGATTCTATAACGAATTCAAACAAAGGTTTGCAAGGGAGTACAAGAGAAAAGTAAAAAATTAAACAATTTAAAATAAATACACATACTAAAAATCATAAGCAAATACAATAAAATTTACATTAGTTTAGTTTTAAAAATAAGAAGAGGAAAGCGAAATGTCCACTACAAAAGGGCTGTAGATAAATACATAACGTAGAGAGGTCATTGCAATTACCAATAAAATATTTTACTGAACAAATTTTCTGCAAAATAAAAAATATAAAGTTATCATTCAAACCAACCAAACGTTATTTTCGCCAAGCCCCTCTGAATATTTTCTTACAATAAGCAGGCAGATATGCTAATAAAAGGGTATAGCAGGATTTTCATTCTTAGTGGTTATCAGAGAGTAAGAACCAATAAATTCTCAAGAATTACGCATTATTCCAAATTAACTCTGGACAAAGACTTGTTTTCCTACTAGCTGACTAAATTACGTCGATTCTAGTTGTTAGACTATGACATAGAAAGCAGGCATTTGTGCAGGATCAGCATAATCGTCAGCTGTCAATCAAGAGTGAAGTTTTTCGTTTAGGTATTCGTCAGATTACAGGATTTGTCCAGACGTGACTTTCTAGACATTTAGCCATATAAGACTTGTCGTGATTCACTGGGGCACTTCTACACCTCCCCACGCATATACACTTTCACAGGAAGCATTAGTACCATTAGTGCATAACTTGTTTTTTATTCGCATAAAACTACTTATAAGTAAAGACAAGCAGAAAACTCCACCAGATAGATTTTTAGGAGACTGGCAATAAAAGTGGAGAAAAGGGAGAGGTGAAAATTGTTTGGAAAGTATTCAGCTGAATTGCCTAGAGGAGATTACTTGAAGCCGTATACTGGACGAAATCCTATGGATACAATTTGAAGAAAAGTGTTAGGTGCTAGGTGCTGTGGCAAATGGATCGACTCATATATTTCATAGGCTCAAAACACTCTGATACAGTTTTTAACAAGTTGTTAGTATGTATCCTTGTGCGTGTTTTCAGGCAGCGATACTAATGATTAACTTACAAGTGAATATTCTTCTAAGCTTAATCCGTTATTTTTTCTATCAGACTTGAGTTATCAAGGTCAAAACATTGAATGAATTTATCTCACTATCTAGGTATATATATTGTGACTGCAAATTGAGCCCTTTCACCCAGTCCTCATATGATCTCTGTCGCAATCTTGAAACCATTTTAATTTTGCGTTGAAGCAGCTTATCTATTATTTCTATCTCTTTTCTAGATAACAATAAAGATCTTGAAACCACATATCCCAAGTGAGACCTTAAAATGGATTTTTGCATTTAAAGATCGACCTATTTAAACCTGTCGCAAAAACGTATTTACAACCTGATACTGTTTGGCCTATTCGCACGCATCCACAAATTACTTTGAAAATTTTAATTAGCTGGATACTCATAAAAACTTTAGTTTCCAGCTCACGCAAGGAAATTCATGGCATAGTATAGTTAATTTTTTTACGTTTCTTGTCCCAATATGTAATAAGTTACAATTTTTCCCAACTAAATCCCATTTTCCATTGAACTGAGCACTACGATTTTATTGAGTGTTATTTGTATTTCCTATCAGTTATAAACTAATAATTTTTACTCTCCGGGGTTTCTGACTGCAGCAAGCTTCGAGATTGTACATATAAGTTCATCGTCTATATCAATAAGATAATTGGAAGTGGTTTCTTTGAACTCAGTAGATACTACCTTTCCTCTGATTCATTCCCGTTAATTAATCTTCCCTGTCCTCTTTCTGTATTAGAAGCAAATTTACATGGATATCGTAAGTTTAGAGGATTTGATTCATTCGTCTATGTTAAACTTCATTAAATGTTATTTATTTTTCCAACTTGACAACATTTAGAGATCGGTTTGCTTCATATTTTTTAACGATTTAATAAAACAACTCAAGAAAGATGAAAATGCAAGAATTTTTTAACCGTGTATTGTCTCTCACACTAGTTCATGGCTGTGAAATTGTTCGACTATAATTCTGACAATTGATTCTTGCGGGTTATTAAACAAGCTGTTAGACTAATTCGCATGTAGGGTGTAGGGCTGTAATGGTTAACTTTTTATAAAAAGAAATGTCGTTAGCTTATTCAAATATTTTTGCAACGATCCCTACTTTTAGAGATCGATTAATTTTTTTGTCCGAGTTCTAAAAATGATCTCCTGTAATTCTAGAAGGTGGCCAGGATAAATCATTTCTAGACCAACTGCTTTAGTAGATTTAAGTTTATGTAACATCCAACGTATTCTACATTTACTGATATAATATTTAGTATTGAACTACAGTATAATGCCATTCGAGGCTTAAGAATTGGGAAAATCTTCCAAAGTTTCATGACTAAATGATTCTACAAAATTATTGTGATGCGTTTAGGCCATTGCTTTTTAGAGCTGGTTAGGTCTTCCTTAAAATCCCTAAATAGACCAATGGTATCTCTTTTTAAATTTTGTTTGTTTACATATAGGGAACAGAGCCTTTGTTTTCAATAATTATTTTCTTGCGTGACATGTTTTATGACACTCCGGTTTAGTTCTATGTATTTGGTAGAAATTCACAAAGTTAATAGGAATATATAATTACTTCACTATATTCATCCTTTTTGTAAGCCACAAGTACAGTAGTTAGTTGATAGTATGGGTAAATTTTTGCATAACAAACCAGAAAATAGATGAAATTGAGATCTTTCATGTTCTCTCTTCACTTCATTCAAGTGAACCACTAATACTGAACAAAAAGAAAATTAGATCCTGAGTATCCTTAAAAAAACATCAAAACTGAGATTGCCGAAAAACAATGAGTGGAGCTGCATCCTGTCCTTATGTTATGTGACGATCATGCACCCATGCTTCAAGCACCACCTATAGTGTTTAATGGGATTTTTTTTATGGAAAATCCCCAAATACTCGAGACTAATATCTTTTAAAACCTTCCTCCCATTTTAGATTTTTTTATCATAAGAACACTTCAAAGCAATTGGCCCTAACTCAATAACTAAAGTCAGAAATGAGGCCATGGGCTAAAGGTTACATTGGAGAGACTAGACTATTATTATAGAGGAGTTTTAAGTTTAAAAACTATTTAGAATAGCGTATACAACAATATACTACTACCTTTACTAGTATGTTCACTCTTGGATAAGAGCCTTTGTCTAGAAGATGAGATCCCCTGACCCGAGAATGAAACCAACATTTAGATCAGTTTGACAATGGCTGGTGATCTCGTAGGGGGCAGAGGACGTGTCAAGTATTTTTTGTGTGATGAGACAAATCAGCTGTGATGTTTGGTTGTTGAGGTATATTTGTGTTATCTGTGTAAGATTTAGGAACCAACGCAGTGAAATAAGTTGTGTTTTATATAAAAGAAGGTAAATACGACAAAGTTTTGATACATTTGATAATTTAAAATTAAAGTGCTTTTATTTATTCATTAAAACCAATACCGGGTTTAAGAAAACATCTTGCATAACCCTGCGTATGAAAAATATACACATATTTTCTCATTTTCCGTTTTTAAGGACAAATTTTGGAGTCCTAAGAACGCGTTATGGCAACTGTCCTTGACAGGTCCCTGGGTTTAACAGCCAAAAGAAAAATGCCTGCGTCATGAGATAAATAGGTTGATGGCGAGGATGTTTATGTTGTTGATGTCAATATTGAAAGTGAATGTGCTGTTGATGATTAAGTTGGAGTTTATGTTGATATTTTGGATTTAGTGGCTGCAAAGAAATCCTTCTAATTTCAATCCTTTACTAAAATGTCTTCAAAGGCTCTCGGATGCAGATGCTCTCATTAGTTTTTATTATTAATTTTAGCTAGATAACGTTGTGGTGGAAGATAATCTAGTGGTGATATTGAGAAGTTGATACACTCCATTTCAAATCTGTAGCAAAGTAGTTCATCTCGTGTTTTAAGTAAAACCACATCTCTTTACTTCACCTCTTCCATTACCGACTTTATTAGTAATCGTATAAATATCAGACGGTTTTAAATAAATGCTCTCATGATGAGGATTACGTCGGCTCACGACTAAGAAATGCTCCATTAAATTCTTATTTGATTTATTTGATTTATCACTTAACGTCTACTAACTAACCTCTATTTCCATATTTAAAACTTTCTACTTCATCATTTGAGATTGGAACCTCGAATACATTTTATATTTAATGGAGATTCCCTCGATATTTTAGGGTTACTTTTTTAATATAAAGATAATTCTATGGCAGGGTCTCTCTTTTACTTATATATATATATGACAGGAAGAATACTCATCTCGTCATCGAGCCCTTTTTCCAAAAGGAGACTTGTATTAAGAGGATACTTAGCATAGATATAGGGCCGCTGGACTGTGAAGTCGTTTCCCGAAAGATTTGGACTGAGAGTGACATACTCAATGGCATTAATGAGCAGGGCTGTCGAGGCCACGCCTAGTAATGCATTTTTATCTGGGTTAATAAGTGAACCATATGCTTGTGTGGGATACGAGGGGTGAAAGAGGAGAGTCATAGAGAATATGTTTAAAACTGGGCGATTATAGATGTTTGCTATATGTGAGAAAAACCTGAAGGCAAATGAAGTCTTTGTTAGGATAGAGGAAATAAACTGCCATCAGGTATAGATCAGGCTCCATGTAAAAATATATGAATAAAACTGACACTTACACAAGTAAAACTGTTCGTGTTTGTAGTGTAAAGACCCTGTACTGATAGCAGTGAGGATCTGAAATAACTTGGGATATGTGTTAGATATAATTTTAATTGGTGTCGGTTGAGGGTTTAGGAAACATAAATAGAGGAATCGGTGGGAGGATGATATATCGGACTTCAGTGAAACCTGGAAGTAATTGAAAAAAGAGAGAGAGTGATAGTGCTCTTTTCTACAAGTAGCTTGGATATGCCAAAAACTTACTTCCAACTCAAATCGCCCCATATTCAAACTGTCGAAGTAGTTTTTGCGATTATACTCGCACGCGACTAAAGATTATGTAAATTTTTGCTAGAGCTAGATCTGCGCCTAGATTCTATAACGAATTCAAACAAAGGTTTGCAAGGGAGTACAAGAGAAAAGTAAAAAATTAAACAATTTAAAATAAATAAACATACTAAAAATCATAAGCAAATACAATAAAATTTACATTAGTTTAGTTTTAAAAATAAGAAGAGGAAAGCGAAATGTCCACTACAAAAGGGCTGTAGATAAATACATAACGTAGAGAGGTCATTGCAATTACCAATAAAATATTTTACTGAACAAATTTTCTGCAAAATAAAAAATATAAAGTTATCATTCAAACCAACCAAACGTTATTTTCGCCAAGCCCCTCTGAATATTTTCTTACAATAAGCAGGCAGATATGCTAATAAAAGGGTATAGCAGGATTTTCATTCTTAGTGGTTATCAGAGAGTAAGAACCAATAAATTCTCAAGAATTACGCATTATTCCAAATTAACTCTGGACAAAGACTTGTTTTCCTACTAGCTGACTAAATTACGTCGATTCTAGTTGTTAGACTATGACATAGAAAGCAGGCATTTGTGCAGGATCAGCATAATCGTCAGCTGTCAATCAAGAGTGAAGTTTTTCGTTTAGGTATTCGTCAGATTACAGGATTTGTCCAGACGTGACTTTCTAGACATTTAGCCATATAAGACTTGTCGTGATTCACTGGGGCACTTCTACACCTCCCCACGCATATACACTTTCACAGGAAGCATTAGTACCATTAGTGCATAACTTGTTTTTTATTCGCATAAAACTACTTATAAGTAAAGACAAGCAGAAAACTCCACCAGATAGATTTTTAGGAGACTGGCAATAAAAGTGGAGAAAAGGGAGAGGTGAAAATTGTTTGGAAAGTATTCAGCTGAATTGCCTAGAGGAGATTACTTGAAGCCGTATACTGGACGAAATCCTATGGATACAATTTGAAGAAAAGTGTTAGGTGCTAGGTGCTGTGGCAAATGGATTGACTCATATATTTCATAGGCTCAAAACACTCTGATACAGTTTTTAACAAGTTGTTAGTATGTATCCTTGTGCGTGTTTTCAGGCAGCGATACTAATGATTAACTTACAAGTGAATATTCTTCTAAGCTTAATCCGTTATTTTTTCTATCAGACTTGAGTTATCAAGGTCAAAACATTGAATGAATTTATCTCACTATCTAGGTATATATATTGTGACTGCAAATTGAGCCCTTTCACCCAGTCCTCATATGATCTCTGTCGCAATCTTGAAACCATTTTAATTTTGCGTTGAAGCAGCTTATCTATTATTTCTATCTCTTTTCTAGATAACAATAAAGATCTTGAAACCACATATCCCAAGTGAGACCTTAAAATGGATTTTTGCATTTAAAGATCGACCTATTTAAACCTGTCGCAAAAACGTATTTACAACCTGATACTGTTTGGCCTATTCGCACGCATCCACAAAATACTTTGAAAATTTTAATTAGCTGGATACTCATAAAAACTTTAGTTTCCAGCTCACGCAAGCAAATTCATGGCATAGTATAGTTAATTTTTTTACGTTTCTTGTCCCAATATGTAATAAGTTACAATTTTTCCCAACTAAATCCCATTTTCCATTGAACTGAGCACTACGATTTTATTGAGTGTTATTTGTATTTCCTATCAGTTATAAACTAATAATTTTTACTCTCCGGGGTTTCTGACTGCAGCAAGCTTCGAGATTGTACATATAAGTTCATCGTCTATATCAATAAGATAATTGGAAGTGGTTTCTTTGAACTCAGTAGATACTACCTTTCCTCTGATTCATTCCCGTTAATTAATCTTCCCTGTCCTCTTTCTGTATTAGAAGCAAATTTACATGGATATCGTAAGTTTAGAGGATTTGATTCATTCGTCTATGTTAAACTTCATTAAATGTTATTTATTTTTCCAACTTGACAACATTTAGAGATCGGTTTGCTTCATATTTTTTAACGATTTAATAAAACAACTCAAGAAAGATGAAAATGCAAGAATTTTTTAACCGTGTATTGTCTCTCACACTAGTTCATGGCTGTGAAATTGTTCGACTATAATTCTGACAATTGATTCTTGCGGGTTATTAAACAAGCTGTTAGACTAATTCGCATGTAGGGTGTAGGGCTGTAATGGTTAACTTTTTATAAAAAGAAATGTCGTTAGCTTATTCAAATATTTTTGCAACGATCCCTACTTTTAGAGATCGATTAATTTTTTTGTCCGAGTTCTAAAAATGATCTCCTGTAATTCTAGAAGGTGGCCAGGATAAATCATTTCTAGACCAACTGCTTTAGTAGATTTAAGTTTATGTAACATCCAACGTATTCTACATTTACTGATATAATATTTAGTATTGAACTACAGTATAATGCCATTCGAGGGTCAAGAATTGGGAAAATCTTCCAAAGTTTCATGACTAAATGATTCTACAAAATTATTGTGATGCGTTTAGGCCATTGCTTTTTAGAGCTGGTTAGGTCTTCCTTAAAATCCCTAAATAGACCAATGGTATCTCTTTTTAAATTTTGTTTGTTTACATATAGGGAACAGAGCCTTTGTTTTCAATAATTATTTTCTTGCGTGACATGTTTTATGACACTCCGGTTTAGTTCTATGTATTTGGTAGAAATTCACAAAGTTAATAGGAATAAATAATTACTTCACTATATTCATCCTTTTTGTAAGCCACAAGTACAGTAGTTAGTTGATAGTATGGGTAAATTTTTGCATAACAAACCAGAAAATAGATGAAATTGAGATCTTTCATGTTCTCTCTTCACTTCATTCAAGTGAACCACTAATACTGAACAAAAAGAAAATTAGATCCTGAGTATCCTTAAAAAAACATCAAAACTGAGATTGCCGAAAAACAATGAGTGGAGCTGCATCCTGTCCTTATGTTATGTGACGATCATGCACCCATGCTTCAAGCACCACCTATAGTGTTTAATGGGATTTTTTTATGGAAAATCCCCAAATACTCGAGACTAATATCTTTTAAAACCTTCCTCCCATTTTAGATTTTTTTATCATAAGAACACTTCAAAGCAATTGGCCCTAACTCAATAACTAAAGTCAGAAATGAGGCCATGGGCTAAAGGTTACATTGGAGAGACTAGACTATTATTATAGAGGAGTTTTAAGTTTAAAAACTATTTAGAATAGCGTATACAACAATATACTACTACCTTTACTAGTATGTTCACTCTTGGATAAGAGCCTTTGTCTAGAAGATGAGATCCCCTGACCCGAGAATGAAACCAACATTTAGATCAGTTTGACAATGGCTGGTGATCTCGTAGGGGGCAGAGGAGGTGTCAAGTATTTTTTGTGTGATGAGACAAATCAGCTGTGATGTTTGGTTGTTGAGGTATATTTGTGTTATCTGTGTAAGATTTAGGAACCAACGCAGTGAAATAAGTTGTGTTTTATATAAAAGAAGGTAAATACGACAAAGTTTTGATACATTTGATAATTTAAAATTAAAGTGCTTTTATTTATTCATTAAAACCAATACCGGGTTTAAGAAAACATTTTGCATAACCCTGCGTATGAAAAATATACACATATTTTCTCATTTTCCGTTTTTAAGGACAAATTTTGGAGTCCTAAGAACGCGTTATGGCAACTGTCCTTGACAGGTCCCTGGGTTTAACAGCCAAAAGAAAAATGCCTGCGTCATGAGATAAATAGGTTGATGGCGAGGATGTTTATGTTGTTGATGTCAATATTGAAAGTGAATGTGCTGTTGATGATTAAGTTGGAGTTTATGTTGATATTTTGGATTTAGTGGCTGAAAAAAATCCTTCTAATTTCAATCCTTTACTAAAATGTCTTCAAAGGCTCTCGGATGCAGATGCTCTCATTAGTTTTTATTATTAATTTCAGCTAGATAACGTTGTGGTGGAAGATAATCTAGTGGTGATGTTGAGAAGTTGATACACTCCATCCCAAATCTGTAGCAAAGTAGTTCATCTCGTGTTTTAAGTAAAACCACATCTCTTTACTTCACCTCTTCCATTACCGACTTTATTAGTAATCGTATAAATATCAGACGGTTTTAAATAAATGCTCTCATGATGAGGATTACGTCGGCTCACGACTAAGAAATGCTCCATTAAATTCTTATTTGATTTATTTGATTTATCACTTAACGTCTACTAACTAACCTCTATTTCAATATTTAAAACTTTCTACTCCATCATTTGAGATTGGAACCTCGAATACATTTTATCTTTAATGGAGATTCCCTCGATATTTTAGGGTTACTTTTTTAATATAAAGATAATTCTATGGCAGGGTCTCTCTTTTACTTATATATATATGACAGGAAGAATACTCATCTCGTCATCGAGCCCTTTTTCCAAAAGGAGACTTGTATTAAGAGGATACTTAGCATAGATATAGGGCCGCTGGACTGTGAAGTCGTTTCCCGAAAGATTTGGACTGAGAGTGACATACTCAATGGCATTAATGAGCAGGGCTGTCGAGGCCACGCCTAGTAATGCATTTTTATCTGGGTTAATAAGTGAACCATATGCTTGTGTGGGATACGAGGGGTGAAAGAGGAGAGTCATAGAGAATATGTTTAAAACTGGGCGATTATAGATGTTTGCTATATGTGAGAAAAACCTGAAGGCAAATGAAGTCTTTGTTAGGATAGAGGAAATAAACTGCCATCAGGTATAGATCAGGCTCCATGTAAAAATATATGAATAAAATTGACACTTACACAAGTAAAACTGTTCGTGTTTGTAGTGTAAAGACCCTGTACTGATAGCTGTGAGGATCTGAAATAACTTGGGATATGTGTTAGATATAATTTTAATTGGTGTCGGTTGAGGGTTTAAGAAACATAAATAGAGGAATCGGTGGGAGGATGATATATCGGACTTCAGTGAAACCTGGAAGTAATTGAAAAAAGAGAGAGAGTGATAGTGCTCTTTTCTACAAGTAGCTTGGATATGCCAAAAACTTACTTCCAACTCAAATCGCCCCATATTCAAACTGTCGAAGTAGTTTTTGCGATTATACTCGCACGCGACTAAAGATTATGTGATTTTTTGCTAGAGCTAGATCTGCGCCTAGATTCTATAACGAATTCAAACAAAGGTTTGCAAGGGAGTACAAGAGAAAAGTAAAAAATTAAACAATTTAAAATAAATAAACATACTAAAAATCATAAGCAAATACAATAAAATTTACATTAGTTTAGTTTTAAAAATAAGAAGAGGAAAGCGAAATGTCCACTACAAAAGGGCTGTAGATAAATACATAACGTAGAGAGGTCATTGCAATTACCAATAAAATATTTTACTGAACAAATTTTCTGCAAAATAAAAAATATAAAGTTATCATTCAAACCAACCAAACGTTATTTTCGCCAAGCCCCTCTGAATATTTTCTTACAATAAGCAGGCAGATATGCTAATAAAAGGGTATAGCAGGATTTTCATTCTTAGTAGTTATCAGAGAGTAAGAACCAATAAATTCTCAAGAATTACGCATTATTCCAAATTAACTCTGGACAAAGACTTGTTTTCCTACTAGCTGACTAAATTACGTCGATTCTAGTTGTTAGACTATGACATAGAAAGCAGGCATTTGTGCAGGATCAGCATAATCGTCAGCTGTCAATCAAGAGTGAAGTTTTTCGTTTAGGTATTCGTCAGATTACAGGATTTGTCCAGACGTGACTTTCTAGACATTTAGCCATATAAGACTTGTCGTGATTCACTGGGGCACTTCTACACCTCCCCACGCATATACACTTTCACAGGAAGCATTAGTACCATTAGTGCATAACTTGTTTTTTATTCGCATAAAACTACTTATAAGTAAAGACAAGCAGAAAACTCCACCAGATAGATTTTTAGGAGACTGGCAATAAAAGTGGAGAAAAGGGAGAGGTGAAAATTGTTTGGAAAGTATTCAGCTGAATTGCCTAGAGGAGATTACTTGAAGCCGTATACTGGACGAAATCCTATGGATACAATTTGAAGAAAAGTGTTAGGTGCTAGGTGCTGTGGCAAATGGATCGACTCATATATTTCATAGGCTCAAAACACTCTGATACAGTTTTTAACAAGTTGTTAGTATGTATCCTTGTGCGTGTTTTCAGGCAGCGATACTAATGATTAACTTACAAGTGAATATTCTTCTAAGCTTAATCCGTTATTTTTTCTATCAGACTTGAGTTATCAAGGTCAAAACATTGAATGAATTTATCTCACTATCTAGGTATATATATTGTGACTGCAAATTGAGCCCTTTCACCCAGTCCTCATATGATCTCTGTCGCAATCTTGAAACCATTTTAATTTTGCGTTGAAGCAGCTTATCTATTATTTCTATCTCTTTTCTAGATAACAATAAAGATCTTGAAACCACATATCCCAAGTGAGACCTTAAAATGGATTTTTGCATTTAAAGATCGACCTATTTAAACCTGTCGCAAAAACGTATTTACAACCTGATACTGTTTGGCCTATTCGCACGCATCCACAAATTACTTTGAAAATTTTAATTAGCTGGATACTCATAAAAACTTTAGTTTCCAGCTCACGCAAGGAATTCATGGCATAGTATAGTTAATTTTTTTACGTTTCTTGTCCCAATATGTAATAAGTTACAATTTTTCCCAACTAAATCCCATTTTCCATTGAACTGAGCACTACGATTTTATTGAGTGTTATTTGTATTTCCTATCAGTTATAAACTAATAATTTTTACTCTCCGGGGTTTCTGACTGCAGCAAGCTTCGAGATTGTACATATAAGTTCATCGTCTATATCAATAAGATAATTGGAAGTGGTTTCTTTGAACTCAGTAGATACTACCTTTCCTCTGATTCATTCCCGTTAATTAATCTTCCCTGTCCTCTTTCTGTATTAGAAGCAAATTTACATGGATATCGTAAGTTTAGAGGATTTGATTCATTCGTCTATGTTAAACTTCATTAAATGTTATTTATTTTTCCAACTTGACAACATTTAGAGATCGGTTTGCTTCATATTTTTTAACGATTTAATAAAACAACTCAAGAAAGATGAAAATGCAAGAATTTTTTAACCGTGTATTGTCTCTCACACTAGTTCATGGCTGTGAAATTGTTCGACTATAATTCTGACAATTGATTCTTGCGGGTTATTAAACAAGCTGTTAGACTAATTCGCATGTAGGGTGTAGGGCTGTAATGGTTAACTTTTTATAAAAAGAAATGTCGTTAGCTTATTCAAATATTTTTGCAACGATCCCTACTTTTAGAGATCGATTAATTTTTTTGTCCGAGTTCTAAAAATGATCTCCTGTAATTCTAGAAGGTGGCCAGGATAAATCATTTCTAGACCAACTGCTTTAGTAGATTTAAGTTTATGTAACATCCAACGTATTCTACATTTACTGATATAATATTTAGTATTGAACTACAGTATAATGCCATTCGAGGCTTAAGAATTGGGAAAATCTTCCAAAGTTTCATGACTAAATGATTCTACAAAATTATTGTGATGCGTTTAGGCCATTGCTTTTTAGAGCTGGTTAGGTCTTCCTTAAAATCCCTAAATAGACCAATGGTATCTCTTTTTAAATTTTGTTTGTTTACATATAGGGAACAGAGCCTTTGTTTTCAATAATTATTTTCTTGCGTGACATGTTTTATGACACTCCGGTTTAGTTCTATGTATTTGGTAGAAATTCACAAAGTTAATAGGAATAAATAATTACTTCACTATATTCATCCTTTTTGTAAGCCACAAGTACAGTAGTTAGTTGATAGTATGGGTAAATTTTTGCATAACAAACCAGAAAATAGATGAAATTGAGATCTTTCATGTTCTCTCTTCACTTCATTCAAGTGAACCACTAATACTGAACAAAAAGAAAATTAGATCCTGAGTATCCTTAAAAAAACATCAAAACTGAGATTGCCGAAAAACAATGAGTGGAGCTGCATCCTGTCCTTATGTTATGTGACGATCATGCACCCATGCTTCAAGCACCACCTATAGTGTTTAATGGGATTTTTTTATGGAAAATCTCCAAATACTCGAGACTAATATCTTTTAAAACCTTCCTCCCATTTTAGATTTTTTTATCATAAGAACACTTCAAAGCAATTGGCCCTAACTCAATAACTAAAGTCAGAAATGAGGCCATGGGCTAAAGGTTACATTGGAGAGACTAGACTATTATTATAGAGGAGTTTTAAGTTTAAAAACTATTTAGAATAGCGTATACAACAATATACTACTACCTTTACTAGTATGTTCACTCTTGGATAAGAGCCTTTGTCTAGAAGATGAGATCCCCTGACCCGAGAATGAAACCAACATTTAGATCAGTTTGACAATGGCTGGTGATCTCGTAGGGGGCAGAGGAGGTGTCAAGTATTTTTTGTGTGATGAGACAAATCAGCTGTCAAGTAAGAATTTCTCTCAGCACTGTGGAATCGAACCCGTTTCGTGTCAAGGTTATTTGAATACAACTATCCATCTGCAAGATTCCTTGCAAAAGAGAAAGGTATGTGGATGTGCGATGAAATGGGGAGATAAATATTAGCGGCGTTGCGATTGCTATTTGTGTGTGATGACTTGTATAAGATCTATCTACCCCCGTTTGCTTAAACACAGTGTGTGTACTCATCGATGGCCAGATGGGTAAGCGCTCTTACGGTTATGTCTGCTCTAGCTTGGATTGACCTCGGTACTTTGACGTTAGAAAACCAACGCTGTATCCATTGTGCTAACAAGAGCTCTTGCATAACATATATAATTGGAGTTATGTTTATAATAAATATATTACATGTACCTTTCGTATTAACTATTTTTCGACTTTCCCTTTAATATTTTGGTATATTCTCGACGGTGTCCTTCTAGAAGAAGTAGAATGGAACTGACGTTCTCCTCACTTTCTTCACGTGGCTTCTTCTCAACGTAAATATAGGTCACTTTGGTTCTTATGACCATAGGTATATTTAGATAAGCCAAAAAGTTCTTAATGACCGCTAAATTTTACTTCATATATATAGTTCCATTATATATAATAAAGATTTATATACCATTGGAAAAAATGCTTGATCGAAACGAGCTAACTTAGATATTTACATTGAAAAAATGTTTTCCTGAGAATTAAATTTAATGGTTGAGACGATAAAAAATTAAACTACTTCTTTTGTTAGCGGTATTCCTGGGTGGTTCTTTTTAATCTTTTTAAATTAGGAAAAAATGAGAAAAAGGTACTAGATGCCATATTTTAAGTTATTAGAGTTGTACCTAATTCAGCTTAGGAACAAAATAGAAAACTATTGTGTCTGGAATGACAAATCTTGGTAGTCAAGGACTAAATTTCTCTCCTTGACTCTTCATATTTAAGGAAATAAAGAGCAAGGAAACAGTACATGAAGCTAAGAATCCTTCGCAGCTACTTTCTTTATTGACCAAACTCTAAGGGTTAATTTTTTTTTATTGAACAGTACAAAGAGGTATCGCATCTTGAGGGATGTGCCATCTTCGGATCCCTTTAGTTAGAGGATGATTTTTTTCTTTGAATTTAAAGCAAAATCCACCGAGGGCATCACCCCCACGAAGCTTGTCAGGAGCGATCTCTAAAGAAATTTGTGTACGTTTAGATAAAAAAAATGTGTAGAAGATATATAACTACAGATCCTTGTGCATCCATTGGGACAAGGTTGGCATCGGGTTCGGAAGGGCAAAAAATCGCTCAGATGTTTGTTGCAGCATAGTTTCTCCATGCTTTCCCAAAATGTCCTTGCAAGCGAGTCAGGAAAAGAAAGATGAGTAAAATGGGGTAGGAAAAGAGTAGTTTTTAATAAAAAACAGGGGCCCGAAGTGAAGGGGTGAACACGGCTCCAGTCTCCGACAAAATGAGAGTCAATAGAAGCTGGTCGATGATTGGCCTTCAAATTAGCCAGTAGCCATGAGAAGAAGCTAGTAAAGAAAATTTCGACAAAGGCTAAAGGAGATTTTAAGATTAAGAAGGCTTCGTAGTTTGAATCTAGTTTGAGATTACCGCGGACAGGTACTCAGGCCTCCCCGTTCTCCTTTCCTATCAAATCGCCCTTCTCTTGCCTAAAAGGGGTTAAAATGACATTCCTCATTAGTTCCAGTTACCTTATTACAATTATCTAGAAGATATGCACATTATGATTTCATATTAGAAAGAAACTTAACATAATACGTTCAATCACGTTTTTGGATACTTCGATATTTCTTCAACCATTTGAAAAAGCTTTCATACTATCCCTAAATTTACATTATATTTCCTCAAACTCAACCATATCAGACATTGCTAAGCGTAGAAATGTTGGCGGCCCCAACTCTCAATCTAGGTGGCTCCTTGCTCGCGTTCTCTGACAACGCTAGAAACCTGGCTGTTTTCTTTGACAGTAATTTCAATTTCTATCGCATGCTGCTAATATAAGCAAACCCTTTCTATGTTTTCTTCGTAACCTCAACTGTATCCTGTCCCAATTTAACCTCAAACGGTTACGAGATAACCACCTATGCTTTTGTTACGTTTCTCTTTCATTACTCTAACTCTCTTCTCACTGGAGCCCGAACACTACAATTCCTTCCCTTCAATTTCTCCTTCGTTAAGTAGAGTTCACTCTCGCCACACCCATGCTCTTTATACTGCACTGTCTGCCCATTAAATTTCAAATTACTTTTAAAGTCCACCATCATATTTAAAATCCTAAATACAGCAACTTTACCTTACTTGTATTCTATAATGGCTGTCTCCTGAAAACAAAGACTCTTCGCTCTAAAAGTGTTTTTCGGTTTTCGGTTCCTAGCACACGTCTCTGCTGCATGGGTGATCGTGCTTTTACTGTAGTCGCCCTAAGCTGTGGAATGAACTGCCTCCTGACATACGTTTCTCTTCCTCGCCTGGTGCTTACAACCTTGCTCTGAAAACCCGCCTATTCTTGTTAGGTCATTCCCTAGTCAATGGACGGGCACCCTTCGAAGGCTTTATGCTCTGGAAGAGCGCCATATATAACCTCTATTATTACTAAAAAGTATTTTCCATCTTCACGCATCCCCTGTGATTATATCCCATACAAAATTTTGTCTATTCTCTTTAGGATAAAATTGAAGGCCGCGAAATATAAAAACCCAATAATTTATCTTGTCTAAAATAAAGAATTTTCACTTCGATATCCTGAAAATTTTCCCTTTGTACGTAGTGAATATCTACAATTATTTCCTAATCAAAAACTAAGTCACGACGACTAAGAACTTACAGTCACTTGATCAAATTTCAACTAAAAACAGTATGATGTGCTTGCTTCAAACTCCTTTATTATAGCAGTAGAAAGGATATTAATTAATTTGAAAAAATTTAAGATTCTTTGCTCCGCCTATCTAAAAAATCCCAAGAGATAACTACTGAAATAAATAATTTTTCTTCGAATATTGGAAATCTGATGATTATGTGCAAATTAAACGTCTTTGTACGAAGAAAGAATTCTGTCACAGTAATTAAATTCGTTTCAAGTAGTTTGTAGTTTCTATTTTCAAACTTGAGCAAAATTTAGCATTGTCGAAACAGTTTTGAAAAAGCTTTGAATTAATTTAAGCCCCCCCTATTTCTGGCTAATTTGCATTATATATGTATAGTATTATGCTAATATCCTAGATCAATTGATTGCGTCGCATTGCGACAGTACCAGTTATATTACTAATATTAATATATTGAGGATTTGTTGGTGATATAAGCCTAGTAGTATGACTGTAATAGATGTATTATTTCAAAGGTCAAAATATAGCAGAGGATGGAATAAAATTCTCATATGTAATAATAGTGACTTTATAGAGATAAATGTGACTCCTCAAATGACAGTTGAATTTGTTTACTAAGGATGTGTCATTTGCAGCGCACGTAATTAGGCTTCAGATTATGTACCTATCTAGTTACTACTAGTGTTACTTTTGCATCAATCCTAATCGTCTAATTAACTTTCTTCTCTCTCATTTTGTAGATACTCGGAAAAGATGCAGCCTGACAATTCATTTTCCACACCTCCGTTTGAGCTATCTCTTAGCAACCCCATTCAAAGTGCGTTCATTTTAGTATTTCATTGCAGACAGGACAAAATGGGAAATTCCTCACTTTCCTCGTGACTTTCGTTTTGACACTCATTTTTCAGACTATTCATGTCTATGGATTCTTAAAAATTCTGTCAATGATCAGGTCGTTGTTATTTTACACTGCTACAAAATGGCTCACGTTCTTTACTCCCGAATTTAGCGGGTGTCATATTTCTCTTTTCAATTGTTCAGTCTTTTATCTAAATTTTTTTTCTCTTTAATCCTTTAATATTTTCTCCTTTGTCTAATTTTAAAAATCCTTTATGAATCTAGTCCCACATACAATCCTGCCTATTCAATCCTGTTTAAACCTTCCTATCCTTATCCTTATCAGGGATTTGATCAAAAGGTACAATGTCTTTGAATAACTAACTCATTCTAGCTCTGTTTAATTGTTCGTCATCTATTTCAATTAATAGATAAAATATAGATAACAATGCGGTCCATACATATTGAGTTAATGTTGCAAGGTTTTATTCAATCCTAAATACTCTCCTTTTTGTTCTCATGAGAAAACATCAGAGGTTTCTAGATAAATCACTTATCGCACTCTATTTTGTCGCTTTTAGAGAAAATCGGGACTTGAGTTTTTGCATATTTGTCATTGGACTTTATGATATTTTTTGGAGACCAGAAAGACAACTCTCATGAGCATCAAGGGCATTTTCCACTTCTAGGGTAGGAGTAGATAAGGGTAAGAGAGCCATTTTTGCAAATTCCTCCAGACTTAAGAATACAAGTCAGGTTTGAAGCTGAATTCCTTGGTTGTGAACTCGTACTTATGAGTTAATGTGCATCTTTTTACAAAATTGTTCGTCAAATTTTATAATACTCTTCCCGCCCCTAGGAATCCAACTGGGTCGTAGTCATCGACGAAAGAATGGCAGCGAAAGGACGGAAAAAAATCAGGTGGGAGAATGCTGAAAAAACAAATCCAGGTAACACTTAATACTATGTTCGGGATCATGGTTTCACATCTCCCAAGAACAAACAGAACTACCAACTGACACCCCCCCCCATCCCCGATTGGAGAGGAGTGGGTATGGTGTCAGGTGGCCCTTACGGAGCTATCTTGATTTGTGGAACTTGAGCAGATTCTAAAATATTATCCCCCTCCCCCTACCCCCCAAATACTCTGCCCATTCGAGTATTTGGTCTTGCGCTTTCATCAAATATTTAATTTATCTAACTTCACCACTTACGTATCTTTTGTGAAACATTTTCTGATATGGATGCTCCCATCGGTTTTCCCTTCTTAGGTGCAGTTAAATACTCGTAATCAGGGTGAGAAACAAAGAACAATTAAGAGGGAATAGAGAAAAGAATATAAATTAACAAAAGGGAAAATTTTCAGGACAAATTTCAAACCCTCACCCTGTGAGTCCGGACAAATAGTGTGCATGAACTCTAACCTGCCAACAGAAAACCTCTTAAAAAACCACGTACACATTCCTTTAGCTGGACATGACCTTCACTGGATGCGTCCCTCTTAATAGCAGTAAAATAAGGGGTTTTTGCCTGACGAAGTGGAGCAAAGCTTGTGAAGGTCCGTAATAACCTTTTTCACTAAAGGTGAGTCTAATCGGACAAAGAAAGGATTGGGAAAAGTAAGGGAGAAGTAAAATGTGAACAGAAACAAAATAGCGGGCAGGTGAGAGATGGAGAAAAAAAACATCTATTATAAGCTTATTGCTCCCAAGTTTGGGGTTCAGGAAAGAACATCGAACACTTCCAGGAACAATTTGGTACAATGAATAGAGGTACTCAAACGATGGCAGTTCCTCTCATAGATGATCCAGGTCAGAAATCTGGCCGAATATCGGGTTAGGATTCTGGCTAGGTTTGGTTTCTTTCTTCTGCTCTTTGCTTTCTGGGAGTCACCATAAACTTAGTGAGTCATTAGTGAGTTTGAGAGCAATAATACGTACCAAGCGATAATGCCACTAAAGAAGTATCTAGACCACATGCCATCATGCAGTCATAACCACGAGAAGCCAGTCTTAAAAATATTGGCGCGAACTATAGTGGTCCGAAATTCTTGTCCCTCTGATAAATAACACTGGTTTGCGTTGTTTTTTTAAGGTCAAATATATAATACTTGATTTTGGTTCAGTTTTTTGCACTGAATCTGAAAATCATGCTCATTTTACCCAATCAGGTCAGGTTTTTGAAATATGAGCACATAACAAAAACTCCTATATTTCCAAATATTTGTTGTGAATGAAACACAAAATAGCAAATATTGCACCGATTTACTCACATAATGTTTACAGAATATTTTTACTAGATAACATGAATAGTGCAATGTACAAAATAAGCTACTCATGGATGAATGGTCTCTTCAGTGACCTCCGATGGGGCCAAGCAGACACCACATCCATCTTAAGGCACCAACGGTAGTCAGCCAATAAGTTCACATCCAATTGGCCTTGATAGCGTTCCTTCATGACATGGATGTCTTGGGGAAAGCGCTCACCCTGTTCTTCAATGACGTCTCCGCAATTTTCTGGAAAATAGGCAAGATGGGACCGAAGAAAGTGCATTTTCACTGACATACGCGTACCAAGTTTGCGGAAATTCTCCATTAAGTCATCAACCATCTTCTGGTACTGAGGACTTCTGTGGTTACCAAGGAAGTAAGCAATGACTAACTTAAGGGAGAGCCAGGCAGAGAGTTCAGTAGGATTTAATGAATCATCAAAAGTAGAGTCTTTTATGAGTTCTCTTATCTGAGGACCATCAAATATACCTGCCTTAAGCTTCCCCGTGCTGATTCTTTCGAACTTGTGGTGCAGGAAGGCAAATCCTCCACCTTCCCTGTCCAGTGCTTTTACAAAGTTCTTCATTAGGCCGAGTTTGATGTGTAGTGGTGGAAGTAACACCTTGCTTGGGTCAACCAGAGGGTTAAACATTGTGTCACTCGGGCTCTAATCCTTGTCTTGATTGCCAATCTTATCTGAGATAATGCGGGTCGTCAGCCCGACTATCCTACACAAAATGCATGGGTGCTTGGTGTACCCACCTTGAAGTTCTAAGATGAGACCAACAACTTTAAGATCTCCACATATCAACCATTGATGTTGCTGGTAATTAAGAGCAGACAACAGACGTTCCATGTTATTGTGGAATTCTTTCATTTTAGCTGAGTGTCCAACAGGGATTGATGAAACCTTATTTCCATTATTCAGAAGAACTGCATTGAGACTTCTGTAAGACGAGTCAATGAAATGTCTCCATTCCATGGCAGCATACTTCATACCCATTAATTTCATCAGTTCATCAATATTGTTACAGTAGATCAGTGAAGACGCTTTATCGAACATAAAGAATTTTCTGAATTCGCTCTCACATTCTCGATACCAATAGAACGTTGTTCTTGGGACAATTCCAATTAATTTCATCAGTTCAGCAATATTGTTACAGTAGATCAGTGAAGACGCTTCATTGAACATAAAGAATTTTCTGAATTCGCTCTCGCGTTCCCGACACCAATAGAACGTTGTTCTTGGGGCAAGTAGATGTTTCTCTCAAAGAAGAAAACCCAGCAGTTTGGCAGATTCCTTAGATTGGTTCAGGTCTCGTGTCAAGTCGTTGAGTTCGGCTCGGGTCAATCAATGGCACCGATCGGTTTTTTTTTGGGCTCATATGCACCAAACTCACCTGTATCAGTCATGTCAGTAGATTCGGAATCAAAACTAGCTTCCATGATGACATCCGGCTCAGGAACAGAAGGATCTGGTTCATGGGAATTGGCTTTATGGCAGAAGGAACATCAGGGTATTAAACATGGTGCTTGTTTTTGCGATTGATGCCTTTTAAATTTGTCATGCAGAAGTAGCAGTCGGTAACGGGATCTTTCCCTTCCCTCCACACGATTGGGACACCAAATGGCATACTCTTTCTTTTCCCATATCTCCAATCCCGTAAGTTCTCCACACATGTTTTGCAGCAGATAGGGGGAGAAAATGCCTTATCCTGGTCCCTTAGTTTCACTCCAAAATAAGCGTAATAAGCCTTTGTCACAAAATCCGTGATATTTACTTAACGGTCTGGAAGAACCACGTGTCCGCAGATGAAACAAAATTTGTTAGGATGGTTCTTACACTTCCGATCCATTTTACTGCACAACTAGACCTGAAAAGAGAAAGAATAACTAGTTATTTAAGGTAGCCCATGACCAGCTGTGGCAAAAACAAAGCCCATATACGCTTGGATGATAACACCATTTGGGAAAAATATACTGCAATAAAAATCAAGTTTATCTTAGAAACCATACGTCCTGTTCGAAGAAAATGAATGATGTTTTTGAATTCAGCACGTAAAAAGGATCATAAAGCAGTTGGAAAACCCTTGACCTTTAAAAAAAAGTTTTGAAACGTCCTAAATCATTTTGTGCCTCGAAAATGATGTCCATATAGACCTTTTCTCTGTGCGACAATGTCAATGAAAGTGAATACACTAAAGCCAGTAGAAGTGTTTGTTATTATTATATGCTTCATTTATTGTTCTTATTTATTTTCTGGAGGGAAGGACAAGACTTTTGGACCGCCCTGTACATCATGATTTGATATCCAAAATTCTAGAGCTAAATCCAAATCCTGGACATCATACGAAGAATTGCCTTCCCTCTCCCCCTGCCATAGCACTATCTGTCTCTCAAGATCTCAGGATCGGATAGTCAAGTGTACAAAGATCAGAATGACAATCGCAGTTAAGAGAGAAGAAAACTAGGTGCCTGTCCTGAATGAGGTTAGGGACGGGTAGGTATTCGGGTGGCATTTGTGATTTTTACACTAACCTCCCAGGGCGGAATCCTTAGTGGTCCTATCATTATATGCGAAGACGAGTACCCCCATATAGGACTCTAGCACTCCTTAAACATGGCTCCAGGACAAAAGAGATAGTGTGTATCCGCCCATTAGGAAGATACCCAAAGTAATTCCGGAAATTATGAATGAACATATCTCGCGTTGCACCGTTGAATCACTTTTCTGGGAAATCTAAGCTTGTTCCAGTTAGGTTAAATTAAGCAACCAAACAAACCATTATAAATTTTGGCATTCTCCGTCCAGCGCTTCTGATGATCACAAATATTACACATTTACTTTCTAAATGTTTAAGCCAATTAATAAGAGGAAAATAAAAGCTTAGTCAAAGAAGGAAACGCCACAGACTTGAATGTCACTAACCATAGCTCAGTAGTGTAATCCAGACTGATTAGAGGGATCTACAAGTGGATTAGGATACTCAAAGTAACCTAACATAACTCCACTTAACTTAATCTGGCCAAAGGTGGAGTTATGTCTGTCGGAATTGCTCATATCAAGTCTACTGTCGAAGTTTAATGTGAAGAATTTCAAAACCAATCACGTTTAAATGAAGAATCTTTCCCAGCAGAATTTTCTAGAAGTGAAATTCTTCATATGACCAAGTCTGTTTCTCCTAAATAGTCACGTCATACGGGTAAGGCAGGTTTCAACACATCCCTTTTGTATATCTTGACGTGATACATGGAGGAAATAGGCGTCTTTTTTGGAACAGGCACAGAAAATTAGGCCTTCGAGGCTATAGTGAGGTTAAGGTAAGGCTAAGGCTTTGCTATGGCGATCAAGGCATGTAAGGTCATTAGAGCCGCTGGGTTAGATTAGTTTTTGATTCAAGGAAGGGGTGCACATTTTCGTAAATAGATTTGCGATTACTTGTCTTTTTGGGTCATTTTAAGTTCTTTTACACATAAAAAAGTAGTTATCAACACTTTGCACCATTCCTTTATCAAATAAATGATTGTCTACAAAACTAATTACGATTATTCAAACCAAGTGTCCTTTTACAATCCGACACTGAAATTAAATTCACGTTTATTACAGCGCCAACAGCATCCTGAAGATATTAATAAGAGTTCCATAATATGGCCATTTTTGCTAAGTCGCTGTCGTAATATAACGTGCATGACTTTACCTTACCTACCTTAATCTAACCTCAGTTAAACTTCAACCTCGCGATATCTTGAAAAGCATAATACATTGCCGAGCTTGCTTCGAAATGACCTGGAAATAGTTTCAAATCCCGGCTCCCACTTCATCGTGAACTCATCATACAAAAAAGGAACTAGCCGTAAATCCTAACTCCTAGTACATAGTGATTAGATACTTAGATAGGTCTAGTCTTAAATACCACACCGTGAGTACATCGTGACGTCCTACAAAAGAGGAGCTACATCTAAAATCCTGACGTATCCTACATCATGACGTCAACCACGGAATCGCGAGTCTTAAATCCTAGATCGTAGAAACCAATAAAATAATCGACTCATTTTGGTAACCATAATAAAATTACTTCATTTCGTTAATACTTGATATTTTTATTTGTATCTATATCACTTTGGACCTTCTGGCTAAGAAATGACTTCTATCTATGGCAAAAACATATATTTTTGTTGTTACTTGCAAAATATTTAACACTTCTTGCACCCCCTGCCGGGTCTAAACAGGCACGATCAAGATAGTGGAGATTTAAAGATAGATTCAAAAGATAACTCAAGTAAGGGCACCAATTTCTTTTAGGACACTGGAGTGGGAAGGGCGTGCCGCTACTTCAAGTTTTATGTATAGCAGTGGCATTTCTCCTGCTTCACAATTTCTCCTCTCCTGCGGCTGGGGAGTGAATTCGGTTGTTACATTATAGTTACTCACTTTTTCATCGATTCCCAAAATCAAGATCCAAGGCCGGTAAGGACTAGAAATATTCTTTTCCAAAGAAATTTATAGAAATTACAGAAACATAAACCGACCAGAATAAAATGCTCCAAATAAACACCCTCAATCCACGTAGCCTTCATATCGATCGTCTTTAATCATATCGTGAAATGTCTCCTTTCTCTCAACCGATTCGTTCGATCCCTGACAAGCGATTTATCCGTACAATCAATCATATCCCTTAATTACCTGAATTGACTCTTTGTTGTCTTTTCCTGCATTTGTAATGAGGGCAGGTTTTCTTTCACTTTGCATCAGTTGCCAAAACGCGGAAAAAATAGAGAATGCAAAAGTAGCAAAGAGTAAAAAATAATAAAAAAAGGCAAAGGCTCCCCGAAATATTCAATAAAAATGTAACACAAAAAAATTGTACAGGGACAGAAAACAAACTATAAGGTTGTTGCCAAAATTGAGGTCGACGCACACAAAAAATAGTTCGGCGCTTATAAAGAGGTCTTGACTACATTGGAGTCGGGTAGAGGGTAAGGGTGACTCTGCGCAAGCACCAATTTCAGTCCCATCCTCATACTTCATCACATACATAGCCAGTCACAACACCACTCCTTCTTTCATCTACCTTCCTTCACATACGAAACAAATCCCTCTCCCCTCTAGGGAACGTGTTGAAGGCATTCTCATTCCACTTTTTTTCTGAAGTGAAAGATGCTGGTGTGAGGGACGGTGAGGTGAAAAGGGGCTGAGGCCTTCCTTTGTGATATGCTTGTTGGTGGCAAAGCAGTGTTACCATTCTTTCCGTTACTTCCACTTCCCCTAAAGATCACTGCCCCTTTTACCACTGAGCTTGCTATCGATTTGCTTACCTATCTTAATGTAAATTCCATTGCGTGCTCAGGCTAATCCATCAGATGTTAAGCACAGATGGCGCAATTATTAATACTGACAACCAAAGGTTAGTAATCTTTCGAGATTAAGCATCTTTTTAGGTTCCTTTGCCATCCTTAACGGTGACAGTTGTGACCAGTCCGTCATTAATTTGATTGCGAGAATTGTGATTCGTTTTCAGATGGCGGTGTTAGTTTACAGAGTGAGTAGTAGGAGTGAGGTGAATTCATGTTTATGAGGCATAAATTTGTCTCTCGCTCAACAAAATTCTTGCCCTTTTGGCATGCGTTGAGAGACAACCAGTTAGTGGCTTTTGATTGTGTGAAAGAGAGAGAAAGAAACAAAAATAGGAGATAAACATAGATAAAGACACAATGTAAAACGAACTCGGTACTAACTCGATCGACCAAAAGAAGTCGGTGTGTGAAGGGAATTTTAGATGTCAGTGTGTGTATTTAAGTCTGGTGTATGTGTCGTGACAAGCAATGGTGAATGGCATATGGACTGCGTAGTTGGATTCATGTTATGTGATCTGATATTAAGGGATCAAATATTCGAGAAATGTGAATCTCCCACAACTTGGATGATGAAGGTTGAGGAAACACTCGGTTTCATCATCCCTTTGTTTCCTTATCTTTCTCTCGATATATTGATTATCTTGTCCTCTTTTATACCTTTCATCATTCACAACCTTTCTCTATTGGCCAAGTTAACCTATTATTTCTGGTCCTCCCCCCCTACCCCTAAAAAACGAATACAAAAATAGTGTTTTTGTCCTTATCGCCCATTTTTTTAAATAAATACGTAAATACGAAACTCTCACGTTCAATTTTGATTTATTAAAACAACGAAAAAGCGAGACCCACTCCACTATAAAGCTAGAATCCTTTCTGTAGTCTGAACTACGTGTTCGACCAGTTACAGAATGATTTCGTCAGCAGAATAGAAATTAATAATTAATGGACATTCATAATGGAATGAAGAGAAACGCCTAACTATTCTGGATTGATTCAATTCGTAAAGTATGTTACAGTCTTGCTGAATCTGTCGAGTCGTTAAACAAATCAGGATTGCATCTCCCACGATTATTTGTAAATCATATGAGATATGCAGGTTTGATGCTCATTCCATTTCCACACACTCCATCACGAAATTCCTTACTTCACTACATTTTCCCACAACTCACAATACACAAACCTGACAGTAGAGAAATCTGCTGATTCCTTTCTATTCAGATTTCCTTCCAATCCCTGGGATATTTTGTATTTTCGAAACTTCGTTTAAATATTCCTATTATTATTCTTTTAACTCTAGGAAGTTAACTTTTGTTTATAATTATAGAATGAACTTTAATTTATAAATTAACCCATTTTGCTATTAAAAAAGACCCAGAATAGAGTAATTATTTATTAACTGAATAAATGTGTTGTCTAGAAATTGTCATTTTAAATAAAAGTCTTTTCAAGGAAGGTCTGGTAATATTCCATGTAGTTTTACGATGTGAAGCTATAGATTGCCATAATCCTTTATCAAGAAGCGAAATTTACAATGACAATGTACGCCCAAGCGTGTGACAAGTAACCATGCAAAGGATAATTTACTTCCGTTTGGAACTTCTCCCTCATTTTCCATATCTTGCGTGCGCACAATCCAAAAGAGTATTACTATATGATGGAGGTGAAGTGTATGTGTAGCGTTATTTTAGTCAATGCCAAATTTAATTTAACAATGAAATCAAAATTACCATTTTAGTCTCTCAACTGCAACTCAATTAATTAACTGAGTTTACGTTAAATTATTAACTAACACCATCTGAGAGCTCACTTCTATCTAGGTACCATTGAGTCGAGCACTGAAGTGGCAAATACCTTCTTCTGTCTCCTCTAGCGCGAGTCAACCGATAAGTCTTGTACGTCTAAATAAACTACATACATATTTAGTTATGTAAGGTATGTGGTTATTCAACAGAAGTACCAAGGCAACGAGTGATATCAATGCCTATCAATATTTGTTCAAAACCAGCTTATTTTTTTTATTCAGATCGCAGGCAGCTTGTTAAGTGTCGGTAGTATTAATTAATGGTACCTACCTTGTTGAGTAAAGTTCATGTTTAATAAATAAAATAATACTTTCGTTTTTCCTTAAGAGAAAAGGTGTTATTTGATTGATAACTTAATAAATGGAGCTTTGAACTGTCTTTTATGAATGCTCAGTTCTAATGAAATGCCAGCTGCAACATAATAATAAATGGCATCATTAATGAAAGTTTATTTCCTTAAGCGCATACGATGTAAGAATTTTAAGCGCCATACGTTCTTATAGTCTCTTACACACTCAGAAATTAGACATCATCAAAACTTTCGTTTATGTCAGCATTATATTATATTGGGAGCACATCTCAAATTTGTAATTTTGCAACTGTGCCAATGTAAACATTAAATGTTGTTTACAATCAAATTCTGTTAAATATCTCAAATTTCTTTACGACTGACGAAGAGAAGGCATATATGTTACAGTTTGTTCAAAGTCTTGTGTTCTGCAGAAGCAGAAGTCTGTTGGGCTGAAGAATAAAGGACACTCTTCTTGCTTTGGCTGACATTCGAATACAAAGCTTCGGTTAAGAAAATGATCTGAGAAAAGTGAGTTGGCGTGATTGGTAACTTCTCCATTAGAGGTTTACCCAGTTTTTGATAAAAGATAGCTTCGGGAGACTAATGCGTCCTCTCTTGATAGTAGCGCTGCAATTCAGCCTTTAAACAAGTGAGTTAATTACAGGATGCGCTGTTTAATTTTTTCGCCATTGGCAACTCTGAATTTCGGGCATGCGTTTTGTCTGGCGTCGGCTCTCAGATTTGTATCTTTTGTAAAGGAAGCAATACAATGACTCAATTGAATCATCCTCCCCAAATTTAATAGGCAAGCTGTGCAGCTTTGCATTCAGCAAGCTTCAATAAGAAGATCTTCTACTCTTTGGGTGTCCTTGTGAGTACGGTGCTGAGGATCAGGAAGTATTAGGATAAGTCGGGCTTGATTACAACGCTACAGCGGTTCAAAAACTTCAATTTAAGCATTCATATACCAAAGGAACCTACGAATTTGTCGCGGGGAACAAAGCGATCATTAAAACGATCTCACTAATTCAATGACGTCCATAAACTCCTAAAAATGTAAAAGGCCAGCTTCTTTTGCGCAAGATGAAGAACAAGCGGGGGGAAAATGATGCGAAGCTCGCAAACAAACTGAGTCATCCCTCACAATCGAGGCAAGCTTTAGTTCTTTTCAGACGAGAATTTCTAGCGAAACTAGGTTGTTAATTCGCAAAACAACGCTGGCTTTCTGTGTCCTCTAAAGAACTACTGAGAGTCATACAGACCCAGTTTCCGTTCCACATAATGTTTGGGTGGTCAGTCGTGAGGGCCACATTATGCCCTCATTTAACTACTCGTAGGTCCTGAGACTCAGTACTGAAGTCGGCATCAATAGCTTGGGGGATTTGGTGCTTCCTTGAGTCTAGGCAATGACCTCTAGAAGGTTGTACAAGCACCATAAAAAATGTGGCTCTATTCCTACCCCTCAGAAAATTCAGTTGACCGCATCACTCCGAACATCTGCCCTCCCAACTCCTTTTATTCCCCACCCCTCCCTTGACTATAATTTGTGCTGCATGTTTGGGACATGATGGAAAAGTCCTTGTGATCACCAAGGTGGAGCTTAAGTCCAGGATGATGAAATTTTTCATCCAGTTAATCAATTGGACCATCGAGAAGGACTGAAGCATGTTCGACCTCGCCTAGAGACCGTGGTTATTTATGGCTTACGGCGATAACATTGAATAAAATGAATAGAACAATACTACAATTCTTTAACATCTATTTTTGGCGAATATATCTGTATAAATGAACTATTTGTAACTTTTTCATATTGAAGTTATGCAAGAAATTACACATCACAGCCTGTATCTTCCACAAGTTTTTACTTTCTATTAACTACACAACAGAACGAAACTTTTTGAAAAATAATTACCTTATGGATGTTGTTACTGGGTTTGGTGTTACTAAATAAATATTATATTAGTTGCTTGAAAATATTGTGTACTTTGTAAGGGTGTTTGCTGCTAAATTATAAATTAAACCCTCTATCACCATGTCGAATACTACATCCATCAGAATCCTTTTCCTCTGGCCATTTATACCTCCTTCTACCATGAACTTCTTCCTTGGACCATTTATAGCTCTTTATCCTTCATATCATCAACTTATTTTTCCTATGATCATTTTACCTCATTGATCCTGGCTTTAAATTAGTAAACATGCCGAGATGTTAACATACCATTATGTTGTGATTTTGTTTGACATCTTTTCCTCTTAATACTCTCTGTGGACTCTAATCTGTAGGATAAGCATGATAGCATTGTAGATATCTAAATTAGTAAAAAAAAATTTTTTTGAAGACAACTAAAAGTCACGTTTTTTTATATCTCAAATTTTGAAGGTTAATATTAGGGTCAAATAATTTTTATATACGAGTATATGTCCTAAACACAACTATACTGCACTACTGTTAAAAGGACCCTGAAAAACGCGTCTTTGTTTACAGAAGTACATGGCAGACATATATTTCTATAGTCTCAATCGAAAGAGTTAAGTGTATAATACATTAAAGCTTTTTTAGAAGCTAACATCTTAGGTTAAATCAACTGTTACAGAAATTACGAAAAGCTTTATCAGCTAAAACAAGATTCAGATTAGTTGTGAGTGAACTTACTCGAGTTAACTTTAACTGAATTTAAATAAATATGAGTGGCATGCTAATTTTTCTGATTGTGGATGAAATAGAAGCATATGGATCCAAATATTTTCAGCTTTTCGTTATGTCGTTGGATATCTTTGAAAACCTACCCGTGGTTATGTGAAAGCTACCAATTAATTCTCTACACTTTTGATGATGAAGTTAAAAGTAGGCGAATTCCAAGGGGGGGATTTTGTCTGTTAATAACAAATACAGCACCACACAGGGTAGCTGCCAAGACTTTAAATTAATTATTTCCTATGAATTTTTCATGTTATTTATGTTGCTCACCTACTACATAATAACGCCATGAAATGTTGAGCTTTATACAAATATGACGAGAATGTTTCGTCCTTTTCATACCCGATAAGAAGAGTACGTTTTTTAATTTTTATCACAACTACAGGACTATTTTCGGAGCATCACTCTCCATCTTTCAACAGTTTAAACAATAAAAAATTTGCCCTTATCGGAAAAATCGGCAGAAAAGTGATAACTTTTCTTTGGAAGATTTTTGTCCCGGTAGAGAAACCAGGTTTTCCCTTTTTTTACTTGAGGCATTTCAGAATCTAACCATCCCATCCATGGAACTAGTGCACCCCAAAAGGTTTTGATAATTATCTGTTTAATGAGATCAAACATAAGTTTATAACTTCAATAATTTAGCCGTGAGGATTTTTTAAATCTTTTTAATTCAAAATATGCTAATTGGCTTCTTGTTTGAGTTTAACTGCTATATGGGTTCTTGGGTTCTTGTATTGAGTTTGAGACTACCACCACCACCAATACCACTACACCCTCTCCAAATACTACTTCTCTCTCACTTCTCTTTCTTTCTTTTTCTCTATCCATTTGATCCTTCCAATTCATGATCACATTGATTTGAACAGTGACTGTAACAAAAATACAATAATGATGAATTTGCCTCAGGAAAATTATGTTGTTGTTCAATATCCCACTAAAGAGTAGTTAAAAACTGATCGTATGACCACCTGGGGTTTAAATTAATGCATGCTTACAAAAGTGGCTGAAATCAATATGATACGACTATCTTGTATCAATTTGCCAGACTACCCCAAACACATGAATCTTTATAGGAAAGCCAAAGGCAAAGATTATTTTAAGATGTTTCAAAAGTTTGACAGCAAGTGCGCCATCGAGTTTGGTAATTTCTTTTCTCTGCCAGGAAAATAACTTTGCAGTAATTGAACTCAGCAAAAATGTGTCCCTACTATCACGAATTAATTTTCATGCCCTCTTACTAGAATGTTCTGAGGTGAATGAAAATTCAGGCACTGTAACCACCAACTACAACAATACCAAACCAAATATCTTAACCAATAGAAACATAACATCTTCAACCACAGCTCCTTCCAACTTCAATAATTCCAGCTCAAATCAAAACATACCAACACCTCAAGAAGAAGACATGTTCCCTGTAATAACAAGAGTACAGTTTTCCCAAGTATCAGAACTCTGGATCTCCCTACTGGTTTAATTCTGTGTTACAATTGTTCATTCACTGTTTGAAATTGAAAGTGAATCGCACGAGTTTAGTAGATTTACAACCTCCTGCTGATCCACGTATATTAACTCTGCTTTTTAATAATATTACAACATTTGCATTACCTTCAATATTGGATGTTTGCAAGTGGTTGTAGATCCAGAGTCGAATGTAAACAGGAAAATGACTTTAAATCACCTTATGTTAAGATTAATGAGAAAAACATTAACCAATAAACTTTAAGTGCACCAAGACGCAGCACAATGCATGTCTAGTCTTCTCCCAAACATTCCATCATCATCTTGCTTGTGGGACCAAGTTAAAAAGAAAATATCATGCATAGGTTGACAGGGAGACCCATTATTACCACTTCAATATCTATTTTTACAATTCAAATCACAAATAAGAAGAGAGATAGAGCGGGCAAATTGATATAACACAGTATTCCAATGGGTGAATTAATGACTTGATTACAATCACAAACTGACCTTGTAGGAAGCAGTTTATGAATTTCCAAATTTCTTGAATATCCCAAAGCAAATAAAAAATTCAAGAAAGTAAACGTGACCAAGACGAACTCTCACAAGTGTCCCCTAAATTATTTTTTTGTTTAAATTGCAATGTTAGGCAATTTTTTATTACATATGATACAAAAGGTATCTGGGTGTATGAATTCTAAACCTTTTTAAGTCATAAAAACGTTGTATTTCAGCTGAATCTTTTAGAGATAGTAATATGAGAATTGTTAATCGATTTCTTTATTGGTAAGTTTCTTTTCTTTGCCAGTAAAATAACTTTGCAGTAATTTTCATGCTCTCTTGCTAGAATGTTCTAGTTTGTTCCGCAGCTAGAGAAAATTTGGAACCAACCAACCAAGAATAAAAGTACAGTGTGCATCAAATTTATTTCATATCAACATTGATCAAAGGGACTGAGAAGTTAGTAAACTTTATAATAAAAAACGAAGCGCTAGTTAACTCACAATTCCAAGGTACTCAAAAATAACAAACCAGGAAAAGCACGAAAAGGGGTAGAATTAAAACATGCAGGCATGTGCGAGAGAAGAAGAGAGGAAGAGAGAGCTAGAGAGAGTTATAGAGAGCTAGACAAAGAGACACAGAGATAGTGAAAAAGAGAGACAGATGGAGAAAGAAAATAAACAAAGAAAACACAAAAGAAGAATGCAAGAAAACAAACGGTTTCAATTTTATGCCGTTGTTTTACACGGCAACAGCCGCTTTACTGGTACTAGGGGAGATCAGAAAGTAATCACAGTCGGAATCATAGCAGAGAGACCATGAGTGGTGGGGAGGAGGGGAGCGTGGTACATCGAGGGTTTCCTCTTGTAATGTGTTTGAACTTGTCGCTGCTGGGCTGGGTTACATTTTCTCGTTGCGCGCTGCGATTGCGTCATTGTTGGTTTCGCCCTTTACCGGGTCACTAAGTGTAAACTCGGGGCAAAAAGCAACAGAGATCAGAGATGAATTATTGCACGTTTTTTCCCAGTCTATCCCATTACTGGACACTGTTTCTCACTGAATTATAGCTTTTTAGTTGAAAAAACAACTGAAGATGCTCATTAGTTTGGATACCCCGGACATCCATGACCGAAGCAACAACGATCCGTGCCCGGACCATCATTGACCAAGATACAACTGTTACTCTTCAATTCTTATCTTTGGGGCTTTGTGTCAGTTATGGGAGTGCACATGAAACATTTCTTTAACACTTATGACTGAGGAAGAAGTGTGCTCTATGGAAACCCCATTTGTTAACAGAAGAGCAGAAGAGAGAACAGGTGCAAATTTGATGTCTCTGGCTAGCTGAATTTGAACCAAATGGCCAAAAACGGTTCTGAGATGTTGCTACCGTAGATGAGTATTGGATCAAAATGGTTTTTAGATCTTGCTTCCGGAGATGAGTGTTGGATTTCTTTCTTCACCACCATGTACAAGCAGTCCAACATGGTGTGGTTGAGTGATGAAGAGCCTCGACCTCAGATTTTGAAGAAAGGATTTAGCAGCAGGAAGCGCCTTTTCACCATGTTTTCGATTTTCAAGGACCAATGTGTGCGGATGTGATGCCTCAACAGTTTAAAATCACAGCCAAGTACTACACTTGCAAACTCTTTTCTCAAGTCATGGAACATCAGGTCAAGTCCGCACCAACCCGGCCGACGATTGCGTATTTTGCTGCACCAAGAAAATGCTCCATCTCCAATGTCTAGTTTGGACATAAATGTTTTGCGTAGTAGAAAGTGACATCTGGCGAGTCTTGTAGCACAATCCACTTCAATATAAAATAAGTATTGCAAGCTGTACACAAACCGAAACGTACTCTAAAGTATTCCATCAAATCTCTAGAATTGCAAAGGCAAAACTGCAACTTTTTTTCCACTTACGCTTAATAAAGAGCATATTCTCAAAATCCAAAATAGTTATGGAGTTAACTCTAATTATCCCGAGGTCTAATAAATTATAATCGACTTTTTATCTCAGATGGTCAATGTGCAAGGAGAGCGGATGAGTCTCGTTTATTTAGCTAATGAGAGTTAAGTCTTATTTCATTCTTTAATACATCTCTGGATCTGCGAATTACTGCCTAGCTATTAAGATATTCAGATAATAATCTTATTGCCTCTTTCTTACTTTCAGTAGTTAGCTTCAAATTGATTTTTTGTTCCGGTATTTGATTAATAAAATAGGAATTTAACAAGCAACTTTTCCCTAGTTTTCTTACTTTCGACGTGGAGTATTTTTATGCAGACTGGAGCTTTTCCGAGATTTTGTTCATCCATGCCAGTAGATACTTTCTGGAGAAGAGCGTCTGATATAGTTATTTAAGCTGTTAGTATGATACACTATTGGTTTTCTATTAACATCAATAAAATAATTAACATTAGTAAGCCTTTCTAGAACTTTATAAGGTCCTAACCATAGCATTAGAAGTTCAATCTCATCTGAAGGCAATAGTGAGATAACATCATTAGAGTAAGTTTTATAGATTTTTCCACAGCAAGGTTTTCGGTCTTTGGATAAATATTATATGCCCTATCCGGATAAATACCAGGCCAGAAGATAAAAGAAATATCTCTGGATGAAATCTTGTTATAACAAAAATCAGAAATCATTTGCTAAGTGCAAAAGGCTATAGTTTTTGCTAGAACTCTAATAAAAAATATATATGAGGTCTAAAAGTAACGGAAGACACGAAGTATTTTAATGAGAGATTTAAATGTTTTAAAAAATGATTAATCCTAGTGTGGTCACCACCTCGCTATAGATTCTTTCCCTCTTCAAAGATTCTCAGCAAATATTTTCTTCCATTCTTCCTCCTCGTGACACGGTTTGAATTCTATGTGTTTCTCTGAATCATTCTCTCTTTACTAGCATCTGAATTTCTGCCATCTCTATTTCATTAATTTTTAGAGGTGCAAAAATGTATCAGAGAAATTCTTTCTAACTCGTTAATATAAATAGCCGAAACAAAATTAACAACTCAGAACGGACTAAAGCCGGTCGTGAGGCTAGAGTATTGGCATTTAAATCAAGAGGTAGCGCGTTCAAAACTCAAGAGTCCAAAGAAAGAAAACGGTTTGAAGGATCAACTCAAGAAGAAATAATCAACTTAAGATAAATGGAAGAAAAATGAAGATGCATCAAGAAATGCAAACAAAGATTAAGGACCAACCCAGCCAAGAAGAATACGGAAGTGAAGAAAATGTTTGAAGGGCCAACTTGAGAAAAGGAAATAATAGAAAGAAAAAAATGGATTCGAGGAAGACAACCTGCATTGAGGAAACCAAGAATAATAAAGATAAATAAATAAATGGGGATAATAAGGATATGCCCCTCCCCCCCATAAATTATCATGGATGTCATGGGATGTCAAGAGGGTATTATTTGACATAATACCCTCTTTTCTTAATTCATGAGATTAGATAAATTTCGTGAATAGAGGAGATACTTTGCTTAATTTAGGGATATACTGGGGAAACAAAGAAAAATCTCGTATGTAAAGAAGGAAAATTATGTCTGGGGTAGAAGAAATGGGTGCTGAGCGAGGTAGGGATTCGATGAGAATAGAAATTGGTACTATCACTATCGGTTTGGTACACGCAGTCACAGGTTAGGTGTGTCCTTCACACGGGAGCGAGGAAGTGAAGCGAGTGTGAATATCATTCCAGGCTAGTTAGGAAAATACTTCAGCGGGCATTGGAAGAGGGATATACGCTACGGCTCAAAATTGTACCTAAAGAACAAGTTCAATAATAGTCTCAGAATATAGACGCAAACTGGGAGATGTAAAACGATTTAATTTTAGATATAATAAGGAACAATAATGTGTAACTTTGAGTTACAGTAACAATGATATTAGCACGACTGAAATACGAAGACACTGGGGAGGAAGAGAGAGAAGACACAAGCAACAGAAGGGCATTTTATCGAAATTGAAATCAGTTGATCTATTCACGAGCGTTGTCACCTTCGAGATGATCTGGAAAGTCTGACTTGTCGTTGATGAGCAAATAAAAAAATTGATTAACCAACCAAAAGCGTCTTTTATTCACGGTGAGTGTCAGGATCAATTCATATCTACTAGTTTCTGTCTAGTTTCCAGATATGACATAGAGATATGTGAATACACTTAAGGGATAATAAACTGGGAGATGTAAAACGATTTAATTCAGATATAATAAGGAACAATAATGTGTAACTTTGAGTTACAGTAACAATGATATTAGCACGACTGAAATACGAAGACACTGGGGAGGAAGAGAGAGAAGACACAAGCAACAGAAGGGCATTTTATCGAAATTGAAATCAGTTGATCTATTCACGAGCGTTGTCACCTTCGAGATGATCTGGATAGTCTGACTTGTCGTTGACGAGCAAATAAAAAAATTGATTAACTAACCAAAAGCGTCTTTTATTCACGGTGAGTGTCAGGATCAATTCATATCTACTAGTTTCTGTCTAGTTTCCAGATATGACATAGAGATATGTGAATACACTTAAGGGATAGCGGAAGTTAAGCCACATTTATTAAAAGTACGTTCTTGACTAGGAGTCTTTATTATTAACTTTGCAGCACCCACCTCGAATTGTATTCATTGTATTAATTTTGATGTACTCCTGATGACACCTGAGGATCGGTATGCTAAAAGGGAGAAAAACGAGCACATCTTTCTGCCTTATCTACCTCAACTACATCTGTCTTTGGGCTTGTATATTTTCTCCATATCTATCTATTAATCTATCTTTATTTTTATCCATTTATCTATCTATCTATCTATATATATATATATATATATATATATATATATATATATATATATATATATATATATATATATATGTGTGTGTGGAAAACTTAAAAAGTATAGCGTGAGTAAGCAATAAATGCAACAACGCTCAGAAGGAAAATAAAATGAAAATTCCAAGTACTTTCAAACTTATTTCAAGTTCATTGAAATAAAGTTAGAAAATACATGAGATCTATATTTTTTTCTGTGAGCGTTGCTGCATATATATATATATATATATATATATATATATATATATAATATATCTCTCAAATTAGCACGAGAGAATGATAAAGATGAATGCAATAGACCACATTGAAAGAGAAAACGAAATAGATTTTTTTCTTACAGTAATATTTATTTGTATGAAAGAAATAGAAAATATAATTTCTATTACCTTCATTGTCCCCGTTGGAACTTGCAAAAAGTGTTCCTTGAAAGCTATTCTATTCAGAGAATTTTTTGGTTCTCTGCGTAGCATAGTGTACTAAGGGCATACTTTTAACTGTGATAAAAGCGGTGTTCACTGCCTCACTGTCAATGGTACGAATCGCTCTCCTGCACGGATTCTTTCGAAAAAAGACAATAAATATTACTGTAAGAAAAAAAATTATTCCGTTTTATCTTTCAATGGGGTTTATTGCATTCATATATATATATATATATATATATATATATATATATATGAATGCAATAAACCCCATTGAAAGATAAAACGGAATAATTTTTTTTCTTATATATATATATATATATATGTGTGTGTGTTAATAATGTGAGGGTATGGAACGTACATACTCACATGCCACCAGACAATCGTGGGAACGAAAGAAATTTGTCGTTTAAGTTGACCTTCGTCTCCTCTTTCTCTTCCCCCACCCTTCCCCCAACTGGCGACAGGAATCGGACGAAAGAATGCGTATCTCAAAAAGAAGCTTAAATGTTATTTTCCTTCTTTATGATACCATGGAGATTGTCCAGAAGGGGTTGCGATAAGCGAATTGTCGTGAATGGAATCTCTCTCTCGATTTCCCACAATCCGCGATAGAAAATAACATCGCTGTTTAACCTTCGACAGCAGTGTCCCAAACCTACTCGCGTACCCCTCACGTTGAAGGAGAGTCGTTGCCGTAACGTATCGACTACCAACCCGCCGTCGAGTCAACTTAGTCGCTGTCTTAAAGTGTTCCTGTAAGTAAATCCCGCCCCGCAGAGTCTGTGACTAGAAGAGTACGCTCTGTTGCTCAACGTAACTTAAGAAAGAAAAGGAAAATCCAAATAGTTACTGGAAGTTACTATTTGTTAGTGTCACATCCAGTTAGGAGTGAACTAACCGGAACTGCAGCCAGCAGCCCCGAACCCGTCGTCTTATCCCACCTCTCCCCGAGAACTCGTGTTAACGCCACCCGAATCACCCCGTCTGGACCTGAGTAGTCGTCTCTCCAATCCATCACAATAAATGATAATCTGTAAACCTAGTGTCCCTCTATTCTTAAATTACCGAATAATTAACCGTGATTGATACTCCCATTGAGTCATTATAAATCTAGACGCTTAACGTCAGTGTTAAATATTTAATCCTTAATTTTGCCTGTTAACTATTGCTAATTATTATATTTGTGTAAAGTAAAGTTTATTTTCTGTACGTGTGTTTATTTGTGGCTCCTCCCTTTTGACGTACCCTTGGCAAGACTTTAATTAAGAATCCCTCTAGCTAATTTATTCAACCTGTATTTTGCACTCTTAGAATTCAACAATCACAAACCTCGCCCCAGTAACAAGTTGGACTTTTATAGTGAGAATCCTGGCTACGGCACAACACGCCTCTAACCAGCTTTCGCACGTTCAGTAGGAATTAAAGCCTACCTATATATATATATATATATATATATATATATATGATCGTAGGATTGAGTCATAGGGTCAATACCACCAGCTTAAACAAAAGCTGTGTGTCCAGATCTTGGACTAGAATAATTATTGGACCAGACTATAAGCAATTCTACGACATATAACCTTTCAACTATATTTGTCTATGTCTCCTATTGTCCCACATCTCTTTTTATGTATGTCTGTTTCTGTGTTTATACATTTATGTATACTTAAGACAGTCTCTTTTAATCCATTTATCTCTATGTGTCTATTTTTAATCTAAGTGACTCTTTGTCAATCTATCTTTCTATATCTGCGAGGGTTTACTCTCCCTCTATCGCTCTGGCTATTTTGTTCTTTATCCCCTTTTATATCTATCTATGTATCCATTTATCTATATCTTTTTGTCTATGTCTATTTATATATTTATATTTGGTTGCTTCTCTCGTTTCTCCTTCACCTATAACCGCGCTCGTCAATTATTTATTTTTGACTCCATTTTTAATAAAGCCTCCCTCTACTTTTGATTGAACAAAAGATAAAACTCGATCCTTGTCGTTATTAAATTATCGGACAGAGATTTTGCTCTTCTGATTTGTGAGGGGTGACTAGAACACATGAATGTATAAAATAGGGGTGTAGGTGTGAAATAATTCATCTCTTTTGCTATAGTTATTTATCGCTCAAAGCTTTTGCCCAAACCCTCTCAATAGCTTGTGAAATAAATGATAGAAAGGGTAAAGATCTATCTTTAATATTTCCTTCAGGCAGAAAAATGAAATAAAATCTGCTATGGAAGTTAGGTAACATAAACTTCACTCAGTTTTGTCAACATTCGAGGTATATATGGTGGAGTAGTATGAGACTCTGTCTTACTCCGGAATCTGTGTTCATTTTAATTCCCTTTTGTACCTAATATATATATTGATCTTACCTTAGTTTCTTCCTATATTCCTTAAAAACGGAGCGATAGATAGGCTTATTTGTCGGTTCTACTCGTATGTGTCAAATAACCTGAATTATATCAATACAGGTTATTTCAAATTAAAAAGTTAAATTCAAATCAAACGAATTTAATTCCATTTTAAGAACAGAAAGAGCCAGTGTTCATGGGTCAATGATGTGATCTTAAAGGAGATAGCTGAACAAACCTGAATCCCCCAAATCTAGCAAGTTGTTAGAACCTTGGAAGTTTCTATTGGCATCTGTTTCTATAGTTTTCTTATATTTGCTAGATGCCTTTGGATGGATTATAATGAAAAAATACCATTCAAAATGTGTAGAGAAAAGAAACATGAGATGAGTGTAATGGTCTCGAAGGGCTTGCTAATTTAGAGAAACTGAGGATAAGCAATCCAAGTGTTTAGATGGCCGCTTTTCTTCAGGAATGAAATAATTAGTCGCTTATCTTTAGATATAAATCATTCAAAAGTTTCGATCACTGCCTAGGAAACCAGTTAGGGTTTGGAAGGTAAAAAGAAATTCATTGCTATCAAATGACGATAAACTTTAATGTTGTGCTTAGAAACAATATGCAGCCTCTTCTTAAATAGGCTATCATAATATCATTCAGGCAAGGGAAAATACATTTAACCTAACCTAACAATAAGTTAGGATAGCCTTTGTTAGGTTCATATTTTGTACAATTTTAAGTCTACTCTCCATTTAATGGTCATCTATATTCTTGTGTGGAGTGTTAAGTTCTATTTCCAGGAGAGAACAATTGAGTTGCCCTTCTGTAGGAGTAATTTTGAAGTGGCTTATTTTCAGGTGATCCACTAAGTCAGGGGTGATCTTATTCCATTCTTCTGCCACTCTTTGAAATAGATCTCCATCATTCGTCGTTTCCTGAGGCATATCTTTCTCAGCGAGTTTCTTACATCTGTTTTCTTTCGGCTTTTAATCCAGGCTTTTTACACGCCAGTAAATCACATCGATATTTTCCGCATCATTAACTGTTTCACCGTCTTCGCTGCGTGGCACTGGCAATGCCCTATATAAAAGCAGGTTCATGTTCTCTCGATTGTCGGAGAAGGAGGTTCACATATTTCTGAAGCAGTTTCTTGTATATCATAGATATATATTTTGGCATAAATGGACGAGCGATTCCAACTTTTGTTGACTTGTCCCACACTTTAAAGCTAACACTAAAAAATGCCCTTCTTTCTCATTTTTGTGTGATTCAAGCCTTTACTTGTAGGTCTCTTTAGATGTTGTTTCGCATCTGATCCCCAAAAATAGAATTTGCTTTTGTGTCTGAAACATTATTTGCCAATTTTTCGAACTTTATATGATATGGTCAATAAGTCAGTAAAGCATTTTTCTGTTTTATTCTTTTTACTTATTAGTAGTTTACTAGCAGGGAAACATGCTTAGAGTGTCACTTTTCTCAAGTGGCATGATACAGACTTGAGAGGCATATTCAGTCTCAGGTTCTCAGCAACTTGGATTCTGTCTCTAAACTTTCTTTTATCAACTTCGGTTGCATCATGTAGTCTTTCCTGTGAGTGGTTTCTATCTTGCGACTCGCTTTTTTCGTCAACTCGCTGGACTCCTAGACATGTCATGCAGTGTTAATCCCCTAGTCAAACACAGCATAACCTGATTTCTGAAGCATTTGTCAAATATAACTCGTCTAGTCATCCATATTATTGCGTAATGTCATCACTAACAGTCACAATACACGTGTGAGAGTTTTGTCATATATACTTGAATGATATTGTTTAAATTGAAAGTAATTAATTAATTTTTTCGAGTTATAGACACAGCCTTTATTTAAATACACATTACTTATATATTGACGTATTTATCCGCTATTATAGGAGATAGATCTCAAATACTGCAAGAGACAAATTTCAAAGAAGATTTTGTGTATTTTCATGGAAATTAGAGAAGTATTCTAAAAAAATGTAGATCTAGGTATTTTGCTAGATAATTTCCGAGGCGGGATGCATTCTACAGTGAGTTGATTAGTTATATCCTTTTACTCTTTCGAAATTAGATGCTATTGAGAAAAAATTTGTCTCAATATTTACGAGATAGGTCAAAACTATCCCACCAGATTACAGAACACCCCCACAAAAATACCCTCATAGCCTAAAATAAATAACATAAATTATCCTATGCCCAATTCTCTGGGTACTATTACCAAATATTATATGGTGTCCAGGAAAAAAACATTGCTCATTAAATCAACATATTTCTATTGGGCAAACGTACGATTCAATGAAAGGATTTGAGTCCCAAATAGCTATATACCATGTATTTCCATTGCAAAAGTCTTATAAATCATAGAAAATTTGATTGAAATTACCTGAAAACTGGTGCCAGTGTAGAAAATTAAATCTGCCACCTGGGAGAGTAGCGTTCTCTCTCGGCTGTAGTGCCTATGGCAGTCTGAAATTAGATTGAAACTACCTGGGCTTCAATTCCTTCTAGACTTTTCTATTTTGCCTCTTTGGTACTTCAATTAAAAACCTCATTTCTCCTATTTTCATGACCGGCGGCTAATTTCTCAGGCCAGTCGCCGACCATCTTTAGTCTTGGTATTTATTTCTAGTCGAAGCTGCCAGTGAAGGCGGTTCAGCCCTTCATCAGGGTCGGGTTGGGGTGTTTGTCCTCTCGGCCCCAATCCTTGCAGGATTTCCGGGGCTATTTATCTCTTTCATACATTTACCTTTTGATTCACACATTCTATACAGATCGTTCCTTAGAAACATTCAACGTGATACAACTTTACTGCAACCGCCTTTTATACTCTCATGAAAAAACAAAGATATTAATGTAAGAATACTCATAACTGAGTAATTTAAATAAAATGATTTGATTTTAAGAAAATTGCAAGTATTCACCTAAATTTTCTTATCCATTGGTAACACAGGGGAACAATTTTAATCACATTTGATGGCTTGGTCAAAAGGAAATTGCATTAATGATCCAGACACCTTCTGCTACATTTGTGGCTGTTACATGCTAGTTGGTCAAAGGCGCAATATATCAAACTTTGTGATCCGCACTTATAAGGCATATTTTGATGTGCCTCTTGGTGATCAAGATAAGAAGTGGGCCCACGAAAGGAAAGAGAAATGGTCTTTCTTTTTGAATCCCCATGGTGTGGCGACAGCTAAAGGGTCATGTCTTAGACTGTTATTTCTGTCTGGTGAATACTAAAGGGCTTGGCAAGAAAAATCGACACAAGATCAACTAGCATAACATTCTCTAGGCGATCAGGCCAGTACCTCATTCTAATTCTTTACCACTACCGATTTTCAGTAGATATGCTTCCTACGAGGATGAAAATGATGTACCTGATAAGACGTCCACGGAATGGATTAAGTGTCTGCAGATTTATCAACAGATGCTTAACAGTTATTAGCTCCTCACTGTTTCAATCAAGAGGATTTGAATAACTTGTTACGTGATTTGGCGCTCTCCAAGAAAGCTGCAGAACTTTTAGCTTTCAGGTTGAGAGAAAGACGTATGTTTGACAAATCAGTACGGGTATCATCTTACCGAACAGAGAGAGTACATTTGTTAAGTATTTCTGTGAGGACAAATAATTTGTATACTGCCACGATGTTGCTCGTCTGTTTACCAAGTTGGGACTTGCCACCTATAGCCCTGCTGAGTAGGGACTGTTTTGGGATAGCTCCAAGCGTAGCCTCAAGTGTGTCCTTTTGCATAATGGCAATGACTTTGGTGAAGTTATTCTCGTCACTCTGTCCATCTGCGAGAAACTCATGATGACATAAGAATGGTCATGGATTTACTTAAGTACCATGAACATACTTGGATCATATGTGTAGACCTTAAGATGGTCAACTCCCTCCTTGGCCAGCATAAGGGATATACAAAGTTTCCATGCTATCTATATCTGTATGTGAAACAGTCAAGCCCGTGACAAACCCTTGTCCCCCAAAGATTAGCCAGTTCAGGAAACTTTGGAAGCAGGAATGCCAAACATTGTTAATAGGCCAATCGTAAGTCGAGAGAAGATCGTTTTCCTCCACTTCATCTCAAACTGGGGTTGATGAAGCAGTATTTGTATGTCAAGGCGTTGAACACTGACAATAATTGTTTTCAGTACATAGTATCGGCCTTTCCTTCTTTGTCATACAAAAAAATAAAAGCAGGAGTATTTGATGCTCCCCAAATCCGAAGACTTCTGAGTGATTCTACATTCGTGAACAGCATGAATGAAAAAGAGAAGGCAGCCTCACTCTCGTTTTCTGCCGTTGTTCGTAACTTCTTGGGAAACAAAAAAGCGCATAACTACGAGGATTTGGTTACTAATATGCTTTTAACATATTGTGATCTAGGACGCAACATAAGTATTTAGCTTAATTTCCTAAATAGTTTCCTCGACTGATTCTCAGAGAATCTGGGAGCCGTGAAGCACGAATAAGGGAAACGCTTCCATCAGGATTTGATGACGATGGAATAGCCCTACCAAGGTCACTGGGATATACACATGATGGCAGATACTACTAGGCGATTTAGAAGAGATCAGTGCGAAAAGACTTACAAGAGAAAGAGCTACAAATGCAAAGTTATTCCCGATTGAAATCAAGAAGAGGTCTTCCAGCCTAATGTACGGTCATTAGTAAATTAGCATCTATTTGATTACAGTATTTGTGATCCTAATGTGTAATTCAAGTTTCTTCTCATATGCAATAAAATGTTTGTGCAAAAACCTGCTTCTCCTATAAATAAGACAAAAGGATCATTCAAAATTACTTCAGGATATTATGATAGGCGTGATAAAATGAAAATTATTGCATAATAATAGTTATTGATATTAGAAAAATCTGTAGCATTTAGAGAGAATCTGATTTCAGATTTGAATTCAGTATGCTCGAATTAGGTAGGAAAATCAACTTTTGTCAATCCACCAAATACATTGTTCGCCAGTGTAATATTTGTTTTGATATAAAAGATGTTACTAAATATTATGCAATCAGAAATTTGTTTTATATTCTAAATTGGCAAGCAAAGTGTCTTAGGACAAGTTTTCAATTAGGTTTATTTGCGCCTTGGTACAAATTTAGTGTTTTCGAATGGAAACTGAACTACTAGACTAGCCGATACAAACTAATGAAATATTAATCTTTATAAAATTACAATTGTACTTATTGCAATTAAATCTACCTCAATCTTTTGAAAATCTTGCAGACTAACAAACTTTATCTGGTTGTGTAAAGTTTCATAATACGGGCGCGTTTTGTTAGAATATACAAGTGATCTAACATAACCTTTTCCTTAAATCTACTTCATCAAGATTGAAATAAAAACATTACAATTAATAATTTAACCGCTCTATGTGTGGTTATTAGATGGCTACCAGTTTAACAACAAAAATAGTTGACAGTTGGGGTATCTATGCTCCCAAGCGACTAGTTAATGGTTAATTAAGCATTTGCATAGATGTCTCTTTTAATGAAACATGCTGTTTTTTCAATATTATTTGGAATTTACACTTTTAATTGATCTTGGCTAGATGATAATAGCAGTATTTGAACTGCATCAGATTGCAGTATGATGCACAATAAAGTATTAAGCCATATCATTATTGCTTATTGAACATAGATAATACTTACTTAATTTATTTTGATATGTTATTCCATGTCTTATAGCTCAGTGTGGGCTTATGTTGAAATATATCACTTGCACTCTACTACCATTACTACTTACTTGTGAAAAACACTCCTTAAGGCCGAAAATAATTTACACGCTTAGATTTATTGGCAGAAAATCCTTCAAAAATAATTTTACTAATATTTCACAACTTACGTCGGATTAAAAATTTCTTTGCCGTTGAAGCATACTGGGGCAAGAACAAAAACATATACTACCAGATTAAGATAAGATGAACCTTATTGAGAATTAATTATTTATTACAAATAAAAATTTAAACCCCAACCCATATGGCATCTTCATCTCTATAGTTATCGCTAATACCTCTTTCCTCTTGAAATAATTAAGGGTAAATGAAAAATGTGGCGAATAAAAGTAATATTTAATTCTGGAAATTACAAAAAATATAAGTAGCAACGAAATTAATTCGAAGAAAATAGAAATAAGCAATTTCAACGACCACCATTAAAGATTTTCTCTCCCTAAATTGAGAGAAATTTAATAGAAAATAAAATAAAAGAGAAAATAAAATAAAAAATAAAATAAAAGAGAAAATAAAATAGAAAATAAAATAAAAGAGAAAATAAAATAAAAGTTTTCGTTAGAAATTATGAAAAATTTTCAAATATTTAATTCTCTTTGTTATTTATCGATAAATAAAATAATAATATTCACAGACACTCATACCTAATTCCACTGCCTTTGTCCTTCATAACATTTTTTCTTTTCCTTTACCATTATCTCACTCATCTATTCAAAGGGACGAAAATTCTCCCATTATTTAATCAGGTTGCTTTCTTGTAATCTTTACTTGCCTAAATTTTAGCAAGCTTATTTTGAATAAAGGTTAATTTAGTCAAAAAATAAATTAATCACAAAAAAATCTTAACTCCATAAATATATTTACCATGATATGTATTAAAACAAATTTCCAAACACAATTTTCGGGTGTTTTTATCTACCATCAAAAACTACAGAACAAAGTACCCAAATGTAGTTTTTCTCCAAAATACCGGTCTAATTTGCAAGGAAATGGCACTGTCTATTCTTGGAAATTTGTATCTGACAGTGCATAAAACTGTATTTCATAACAACAAATAAAAATGTTTGTAATAAAATTAAATTTTATTTGAGAAAGGATGGGTCTAAAACTAGAGGAAAATAGCAACTTCCAGTTTAGATGTGAAAATTAGTAGATTATTTATGCCAATACTGTATCAAGCGTATTCTAAAATAATAAAAATGATACTAATCAGGATGTCAAGACGAGTTAAGTTTTAAAGATGCTTCAGAAAGTAGGACATTTAGTGAAAAGGAGAAGGAATGGCAGTATAAAAAGGTAAAACAATGTAATCAGCCAAAACGACTAATTTCACACATAATAAAGCTGCATGAGGATACTAGGGCCTCTGATCCACCTACAAAATGTGACAGTCTAGTAAAACTTTCCCATGGAAGATTCCTCGATATAATGTATATCGACGAAGGACTGATGCAAGACACAGAGAATTTTAAATCAAGTTTCCGATGACATGCACCATAATATGTCTCGCTAAATGTCTCTCTTCGCTTGAGAGATGTAGAAGTCATATCCCCCCCCCCTACTAAGAAACTTCTATTAAGAAAAACTAATAAAGCGGTTCCGTTGGCCGTCGCCAATAACCATATCATATGGATTGCTTAAAAGTGAGAAAACTTGCTTTTTAACCAACTAATTCAAATTTAGTGAAAGTTTGAAACACAAGAGTAAGAATAAGATGGTTAAAATTGCAAGTGGCACGGATAGTGTAGGGCATGTTTTCAAGCACTGGGGTTTGTCTGCTTCTCCGATTACGCGGGTCATTAGCCTGTTTTCGTGCAGGACAATCTTCCATTCTACACAGCAAAGGCAGTGAAGCACTTATAGGATGCTGAAAATTTGGCCTTAATTAACTCTCCTGTGCAGAAGATTGATTTACACCCCATTGTAAATCTATGGTGAAAATGCAATTTCGTGGAAACACAAATGATGATGATCTCTGACAAGTATTGAAAAAAAAGGAATAATATTACGCCCGAAAAATGAAAAAAAATAGTGAATCCTGAGGCTGGAGATGTGCTCAAGTCAAGCAACAAAAAGGCCTTTCTTTTTAGTTATATGTGGTTAAAAGTCTATATAAGATAATTATGTTGTTTTCTGGTTATAGTTGCACAAATACTTATCGTTTTGTAATTTGAACTCATCGTTTTTTCAAATACAAATCACATTCTTTTATTAATACAATTTCTTATAGCTGTTCCATGAATTGAAACTTGCAAACATTCAGAGGCAAATTTTTAAGAATATTCTGTACTATTTCATGGAGATAAAACTAATATTTTTTTAAAAATGTATACTTAGATATTTTGTCTTCTACTTTTGGATGGCACTTTTTTTCAAATTTAGGGAGTACTTTGAATTACTTGGTCAAATTTAGGTATTGCTTCTCTCTACAGGGTCAAAACTGGAATGCTATCTTTACTCGATCAATTTTAGGCAGTATTTATATTTAAATTTTGATCTCTTTTATAAGTAAAACTTAATTTTATTTTTACTTGAGATAAAAAATTCGATTTGTTTGATTCAAATACAATTATTTTATCAAAATTAGAATTGAAAAATAACGTAAAATGTTTTAACAAACGAGGGCTATTTTCTCAGTGATCAAAGTGAGCAAGTATATATGTAGTGTAAGAAAATAATACAAAATAATATTGAGGATGAATAAATTACCATACTGCCTTCAACTCTTTAATTTGGAGCAAGTAAGGAGCTCTATAATCCTCCACGTATTAGTCCCTATAAATACCCCAGATACTCATAATTATGATAGCAGACCCCTTTTTGTCGCGCATACGTTTAAAACACTTCTATTTTTCTTCCAACATTTTTTAGTTCTAATTTTGCAGAAGTTTTTTTCAGCTCATGGCGTGTGTAGTTTGAATTACATCAATAGAAGTCCTATATTCCTTTCCATTTAATTATTAACTGTAACCTCATTTCGTCACGGCAGCCATATAGCTATGTTTTAGGTGTAAATAGAGAGGAGTAGGAAAGAAGACAAAAACAATTCATAGCGTAGGCGAGTTGCGAACAGCTTTCCGTTTTGCTGGACAACCGTAAGTGAGAGGTGAATCTACTCGGCCATCTTGAGTCTCAAGAATAAAGACTCATCCAAGTGAAGCTTTTAAGCCGCTTGCTTGAACTTTCGCAAGCTATGGGGGAACTTATTAACAACTTACTATTTGTTACTAATTTTAAAGCAACTCCTAACAATGAAATTTCCGCCACTAATTCCATCAATTGAGATTGAAGTTAGTAGAGGTGAATTTCTGTAAAGGTTCACCGTGTACTTAACATAACAAAAATGGTTAGATTTTACTGGGATTTAATCATGATTCCAATACATACAAAAGGACATTGGGTTATGTATAATAGGTGCCAACCTGAAATTAGGTTAAAATAATGCGTCATCAGTTCCATTTTTATGTTTTGAAGCCAGATCTATTAGTCATTTGTGCGCAAATGCTTCATTTTGCAAAATCGCTACCTATTTGCAATTGCTGTTTATTCACAAACAAGCTTTGTTTCGTATGTGTATGTCTCCTTGCCTATGACGTCATCTTAAGTTCTTTTGTATATCAATTTATGTTCCAATATCTTTTTTCATATGACATCATTTTAAGTTCCTTCGTATGTCGTTTAAGGTTTCCAAATATTTTAGCAAATAATTTTACTTTGTTACTCTTCTAATTTGAAATCTCTCAGTGATACTCACGATGGATTGTGACAGGTATGAAATTAGTTTTATAGAAGTTATATCAAAGTTTTCTAAAAATCATTAGGAGGCCATTTCATTCTTTCGGTGCCATGGAGTTTTAGTGTCTTCACACAATGAATATTGAGAGAATGCCGAAAGATGTCAAATCATGCATTTTAAGAGCTGGAAACAAGGGTCACCATTATGAAAAATACTTTGCATGTTATTTATTTAAACATGATTTTGATAGTGATAAGAGGCTACATTATTTATTGCATACCAATGCAGAATTATATCCTCTTATTTAAACTTAAATTATTAAAGGTCTGTTCTAAATATTTAGTACCTATTTGTACCTAGGTTAGGATAGTTTTGGTTATTATTAAAATGAAGCATTTGTACAACAAAAACACAGATTTTGTTTTAGCACATAAAAATAAACGCGGGGACATAAAATTTAAGCGCAATTATAGGTTGACACCTATTATACATAATTACCGGACATTATAATATCGGCTTATAAAGAATTTAATCGTACGAAGACAGACTGAGGCACCTCAATTTACTTTCCGTGAAAAATCGGAATCTAAGAGATGAAATTATTGAAATCGTTCAAATAATAAACGTGGTCATTAATATAAATTAGGACTTATTAAAATATTAGTTTGTGAGAAATTGGAAAACAGATTTTTAATAGGAAAGTTAGTAAATATTACTGGTTCAAGGCTGTTCAGCTAGAAAGTTGCTATTAAACTTCGATAGATCAAGATTCTCTGGATAATAAACATCTAGCAAGATGCCTTAATACCAATCGCCAAGGGGCCGTTAATTTGTAGGGGCTTGATACATTTAAATGAAAAAGAAAAAAACTTAGCCTGAAATAACGACAGTTTATGCTACGATTAGCTAAGTCAAAACTACTGTTCTTTAGGGTAATTATTGACTACTTGCTATAGATTAGGCGTATTACTTAGTTATTTCAAGCTTATGTATGAAGAAAACTTAATTACGTCTCCACTATAACACTTTAAACCACTGATTTCAACTCATGTATATAATTTAGTAAAACAAAACAATGTTAAATTAAGTTAAACCATTATGATTGCGGCCAAAACTGTAAGAATCCTGAGAGTCGTAGCCTGAGCACCACAATTACATAAGCTGAAGCTTAAGGATTATTAATCTAGCCATTCCAACGGTAACTTAAAATTGTAAACAAAGGGCCATAATACTTTACTAATTACAAAGTCCAAGAATAAAATGAACTAGGTGAGCAGTGATACGCCAATCGATCCAGATTTAACAGATATCCGCGAAACAGGGCAGAACCACGGAAGAAGAAATAAATGCCAAATTGGATCAATAGGTTATTTGCCCCACAAACTCCCCAAAATTTATAAAGAAACTCAACCTGTAAAATAATTTTGCATTTGTAAAAGGAAAAGGTTTCAATGTAACAAGAGTAAATACAAGAGTTTAAAAACCTGTTACAGAACACAAGGCTAAAAATAGTCAAAGTAATTTTATACGAGAATTTTGATTCGTTAAAATTGTTACACAATGTTCATTCCCTGCAATTCGCACACCCCAACCCTGCAGCTTCACGGAAAGCCTTAAGATAAGCAAATTGGTTAGTCTGAAACTTAGTTTACAGAAATGTAAAAAAGATGAATGAAGAAAATTAGAGTGAGGAAGGTCGTGGTATATTAAACATGAAAAGACGTATATATATAGTGGGTTTCAGGTTAATCAATGGGGAGATTTAACTACCTGAAGAACCTAGTTTACAATGGAAAAGGAAATATCATGAGACTGAAAATAAGAAAGTTAACACCGAACGAAAGATTCGTCGCCAGCATTAGGGAGAAGATCTCCGAGGAACCTGGTTAGTTCATGGACATAGTTATTACGAAGATGGGAGTGAGCAATGCAACCTTCCATAGAACAGTGTTTCTGACAAAGCTCCTGAAGAAAGCAGTAAGTTGAAGGAACAAGCACTCACCAGTTAAGCCGAGCAAGATGGTGCTGTTGTTCGTTGATTCTTATATGATGATAACATTTTTGTATAGGACAGGAACGTGAACTGACAGAATAATTGCATACTGTGCAAGAGTCATCGAATGTGCCTATGGTCATGAACAGTAAATTTTCCACCTGTTTGATGGTTCTGGGTATTTTAAAAGTAAGGGAAACGTTATGTCACTTCATACCTTTCCTAAGGCCCTTAATTCCAATTAGAACGTATGGATTGAGGTGCTGGACACAGTAGTCTAACCTTGGATAGACTCAGTAATCGTGGAAAGGCCTCACGATTCAAACACTAGACGATGGCGCAAAAATAGTAAAGAAAACATGAAGGTTGCTCGCAAAGTTCCGCCCCACTTGTTCCCCGATCTTTGGCCGAAAAACTCCCCTGACTGCAACCCGCTAGATTATTTCGTACGAGTCGCTGTTCAGAAGGATGTCCACAAGGTTTCCAACAGCACTTCATTAACTTTGGGAGCCGTCATTGGGACTGAAATATATTTTCTGTAAATTCTAATGTAACAATTTACCTGAAACCAAATATATATATATATATATATATATATATATATATATATATATATATATATATATATATGAGTTCCGTAAGGCATAATAACGCGCCTCGTGAATGAGGGAAAATTGAGTCCACCAGGATTCGTACCAGCGACCTCACGAGATCGTGGTACGGGAGTTCACCACTAAACAACGATGGACCAATTGTTGCAAACGAAACCTAACTATTGAAAGAGCTGAAAGGGAAAACATCCCAAATTAACAGCCAGTTATCTTTTATGCCTCGCCCGATAATTAATTGCGTAGTAGGTAACATATAATTTGAAAGTATCCATAGTAATATTGAGGCGCTTCTAAGTGTTTGATATGTATTGCGCCATCGTGGCTCATTGGTGAGATAACGGCGTGTTTAAATACCGGTGGATTCTAATTTCTGCATCTATATCTCACTATATATATTTATATTGTCGAGGGGTAGTGAGTGGGTAATCCCAGTCCCACTTCCTTGGCATATATTATAATCCCGCACCAAAGTAAAGTGGGGTGAAGTATAGCCAATCCACCTACCGTAGCCACTTCCGGTAAATAAGCATAGCCCCGGTGTTTCCCTTTTGGTCAAAGTTAAGAAAATGATTCCCTGAGTGTGTTCTCTCTCAGTAAAAGCCAGTCATGGGTGGACTTATGTAATAATAAGAATTAAGCCGAGTGGATTGCTTTCAATTGCCAAAGGATCGTCCAAATAGTTAAACACACAGATACAAAAATAATCTTTAACATACATGAATTAGAAATATGAAATAGCATATATACGATTAGTCTTTGCACTGATTAGGTAAGTAAGTCTATATAATGTAGTCGGGATTACAGTTGAAATCTACGTACTAGGATGCTTGCATCTTAATTGCATCTGACAGAATGAATTGAATAATATTATAGAATTAACCACTGAATTAATCACTTATAATAATCGAGGTTATGAGCTCGGGATGGAAATTCTAGTTAACGGTTGAACTGGTGAAGTTAGCGGAGGAGATAATTCACTTTAACGATACCTTGGAGTTCCTAAGTATTTGGAAGTTGACGGTCAATGTCTGTCTTCTTTTTCTGACGATGTTCGCATTTAGCCCGGTCGTCCGAGTTTACAGAATGTGGGGGTAATCCTAGACCAGTGTCCTGATGTAATGATCCTAGGCTGGATCGCGAAGGCGAGTCAAACAGTAACTCAAATCGGATTCTTCTCTTCGAAGTGTCTGTTCCGATTATTGGCACCTAGAGTGGGTAGTCAAAATGACTACCTAGCTGCGTCTAGGGTAATCTGCAGAGGGAGGTCCTGTGTAACCTCTAACTCTGAAGGAGGAGGGGGGAGGGGGGTCTGCGAGAAGTTTGGCACCTAAAGTACCGTGACGTAACAACCAATTCCTCGAAGTTTCTTCCTTGCAACGGGCAAACTGTTTCCTTTGTGAGAATAGCTCCACACACAACGTAGGTCAAAGAACTTCTGTCTGACTCCAGGGGGAATTTTCACTTTTATTTCCCTCAAGAGCTAAAATCGAGAGAAAGCCCCGGATTCTCATAAAATTCTTATCATCACACTAAAAGACTTTCCCTCTGTCGCCAGTGCATGCCAAGATTCAAGCCTCTGTGCCATCCGAGCTTTCCTCGTCATAAGCTGCAGGTTTATGAAGACGCGAAGAAACTCGGGGCTTCGTCTGCTGGCAGGTCTCTTTTAAGGCAGATATTTTCCTGTGTGGCGGGCGAAAATTTGGTTGTCTCAAAGGCGCGAAAACGGGTGAAGTGGATTCAATGCGAAAAGGAGAAATTGGAATAAGGGAGGGGGGACACACAGCTGTATCGGAGTATTTATGTACGTACTAATGCATGGAGGTATTCAGACTTCTACATCCATACCCGTTTTGGAAGTCATTATTCTGACGTGTAACTAGGAATACTGTATACCTTTATCATTGGCTACACGAACAACACAAAAAACACAACGGGAATTCAACGAATACAGGAATAACAAAATATCATTACGTAAAAGAACACACGGATTACTGGTCATATACAGGAAACTCCTGAATAATTAAGCGCTGATGTCTAAGTACCAAAAAAAATAAATGATTATATTCGATACATTAATCCGGGTAGTATGATAAAAGAACCACATGCAAAAATAGAAACGGAAAAAAACAACTTATATTAATCACGACACTTATAGAGCGTGTCAGATTATCAATTTTACAAATATAATGTATGAATAATTAGTGGATGAACCCTTAACCTTTATCCAAAACTACATACGTATAATACAAAATATTTACAAAGACTAACTGGGCTCGTCTACCGGGTTCCTGGACAAACTATCCGCGAGTACATTAAGAGATAGATCCCTTTAGATATCGGATATCATATTGATATTCGGATAATAACAGGGCCCATCGCATGGGTCTTCCATTCTGACTCTTACAACTTTTTAAGTACGCTAGGGGTTTGTGATCCGTTTCAATGGAGAACGGTCTACCTATCAAACATATGCGGAACTTTTGTACCCCAAACAAAGTAGCTGAAGCTTCTAGCTCCACAGTGGCATACTTCTTTTCCTGATCGGAAAGTTTCCGACTTGCAAAAGCCACAGGGAACGGCACTTCTGCTTCCTATTGTAACAAGGCGCATCCAATTCCAAGATGAGAGGCGTCGGTCCAGATGCTGAATTTCTTCTCGGGATTAAGTAAGTGCAGGAGAGTGGCAGTCACTAATTTCTGTTTGATTCCGTCGAAACTGGTAATAGCCATGGGGTTCCACTTAATATGGTCTGGAAAAATCTTTTTAAGCAGGTCATTTAAGGGGGAGAGGACGGACGCAAAATGGGGGACAAAACGCCGATAGAAGGAAGCTGCTCTTAAAAAGGAACGTAGTTGCTTCTTCGAGACTGCAGGCGGCATATCGGTTATTGCTTTTATCTTATCGTTCTCTGGAAATATGCGGTTCTCACCAATCTTGAACTGTAAAGACGCAATAGGGCTATAAGAAAAATGGCTCTTGGAGGGCTTAATTGTTAAGCCGTGAGACCTCAGTTGGTCTAAGAGTGGGCGAAGACGCGCGAGGTGTTCTTCCCATGTACGCGTGGCTACGTACACGTTGACAAAATAGAATGTGACGTTTACTAGCCTTTCTACAACCTTTTGCATAATGCGATTATAACTGCTACAGGCCGTATCTAGGCTAAAAGGTAATCGGGTGAATTGTTTGAGGCCTCTTTCTGTGGGGAATGCTGTAAATTTCCTTACCGACGGTTTCAAGGGAGTCTGGTAATAGGCCTTACACAAGTCAAGTTCAGAGATATACGCAGCTCCTTCGAATAGGTGCAGGTTCTGATCGAGGAGGGGGAGGGGTTCTGCGTCAAATACATTCACAGCGTTCAGTTTCCGAAAGTCGACGCATATACGGAATTAATTATCGGGCTTCCGTACCATGACAATTGGGGAGCAATAGTCTGAATAGGACGGTTCGATAATCCCCAATTTTTTGAGGTTGTCTACTTCCTCGTTGAAAGCCTTACGAAGGTGCACGGTTAGGGGATATGGTTTAGCCCGGACAGGCACCTTTGTAGTGAGTTTTATGTCGTGTTCGGATTGAGTGGAGCAACCTGGGATCTCGAAGATTACCTCCGAGTATTCTCCTAAGAGTGAGACCATTTGGGCGATCTTAGCGGGCCCGAGTTCGGGGTTCACGTCTAACCCGGGGGAGGGTTCATCCTGGAGGAGCAGGGTAGAAGGGAGAGTGGGAAGCTGGTAGTCACTGTCCATCTCCACACACACGGTATTAACGACGTTCAATGGAATTATTGGGAAAACGGCGTCAATGACTTCTTACTCGTAGAACGCAACAAGATTATTAATGCATGCTCGCCTGTTATATTTCTTTAGCATGTTTATATGCTAAAGCTTATTACCCGATTAGGTCTGGATGGCCTAGTCAACGGGTCCATGGACTTTTATTACGAGGTACGGTTCTTTCCACTGGTAAAGCAACTTGTTTGTGTTTGTGGGGAGAAGGAGCAAAACTTCGTCTTCGGGTTTTAGTTGACGAGTCTTAGCCTTTGTATCAAAATAGGCGTCCGTAATTATCCAAATTTCTCTCCGTATTTTGGACGGCAATTTTCGCGCATTGCCACAGTCTTTCCCCCAAATTTAGGATATAAGAATAGGTGTCTTTAATCTCTTCTTCCACACGGGGATAAGTTAGGTGTTCTTTCAAGATACATAATGGGCCTCTGACATTTCGTCCGCAAAGGAGCTCGAATGAGAAGAAACCCAGGGTCCTATTTGGAATTTCGCGGCACGCGAATAGGGCGACTGTTAAATAACGGTGCCATTCTTAGGGCTGCTCATGTCATGGCACAGCTTCTTGAGGACACTCTTCACCGTTGCCTTTAATTTCTCGCACATGCCATTTGCCGCATGGTGGAAGGGCATCGTGAAGATAGACATAATTTGGAGTAACGCGCTCACGTGTTCCATCAGTTCTGAATTAACCTGTCCGCCTCTATCTGACAGCACTTCCTTGGGAATCCGAACTCTCGTAAATAAGGTGATAAGAGCTTCCGCACATTCAATACTGTCAATTTTTTTTACCGCGACCACGTCAGGGAACCGGGTGGCGCAATCGACGAGCGTGAGGACGTATAAGTGTCCCTCGGCGGAAGGGGGATATATTGGCCAAATGAGGTCAATAGCAACCGTTGAGAACGGCTCTGCTATAATGGGGGTCTTCTGTAAAGGGGCTGGGGCTATCCGTCCCTTAGCTGTAGTCTTCTGACACAGGTCACAAGTTCGACAGTATTCAGCTATTTCTTTTCCTTCTCCGGGCCAAAAGAGATATTTGAAAATGCGCTGATACGTTTTGTTATGGCCAAAATGACAAGCCAATGCGTTTTCATGTGCTAGCTTCAACACTTTAGGAACAAAGAGGAGTGGAACACAAGTAGGTTTGACAAGGGAGCCTACTATGTTTGGGGAGGTCCGAATTAACAGGGAATCTTCTACGAGGTACCTCACCTGTCGGTTTTCTCGTACTATCTCGAAGTCAACTCTTCTGGGTTTTTCCTAAAGGGGTTGAAAGAAAGGTCAGTCCTTTTGGGACTTGGCGAACTCAGCGTTATTCAGCTTCTTTAACTTAGTGCTGAACGTGAATTTGAGCGGCGTGAGAGGACGGTTTTCTCGGTTCTCGTCCCGCCTGGGCTCGGGTGGTGACGGCTTGGGTAATCTCGCTCGGGGAGAGTTGCGCATTCTTTCCGACCAGCACTGCACATAATTTTATCTGGGCCACGACTACGTCAACCCAACCAGTGAAATAGTGGCACTCTACATGGCACCGGACAACAGAGAACCTGTTGGCGCGTCCCCAAAAGTCGTGCACTACCGCAAATTTCTGATGCTGGGGTTTGACGGGGGGGGGGGGGAGAGTAGCTTGTCTGACACTACGATACACGTACAACCGGTGTTCCAAACTAAAGTGGAACACTTTGCACTCATTAATCAAGCCAGTTTCAAAGTGAGTCCACCAGGAGACCTCGTATTGAATAAGAAGTTGACCTGGTAATCCTGATCTGACGGGGCTGCAGGTTGCGTGGCAGCTACTGCGGTTTGCTCTGGAGGAAGGGTAGCAGTCACTTGATTTATCTGCTGACTTGGAGAGGGATAGAACCTTGAATTTTGCGGACACAGGGATTTTGTGTGCCCCGGGGCTCCACAAGAGTAACACGTCATCGGACTATTCCTGAAAGTGTTGTTTGAGTGGCTGTTAAGACCAGGGATTTTTCAGTCTTCTGGGATTTGTTCTTGGGCTTAAATAGAGGAGCAAATTTTACAAACTGAGAGGGTTTCTCATGTGGGTGTCTTCCCTACCCAAACTTGTTCTTGGGGGAAGGGGGTTACCTTTTTCTGCTTTCTTTCGGGTATAAATGATGATTTGAAGCGTGAAGGTCCGCTTTATCGAGGCAATCCTGGAATGGGGAGGCCCTTCGGTCTTGAACAACCCTGACAAACAAACTTGTAAACAACACCACTACGCAAAAAATCGGATACTCGATCCTTGACAGGGAAAAAAATTGTTCTGACTTAAATTTACATTACGAACCTCCATTCGATTTAAGAGAAATATTGTTTGCAAGCATTGAGAACTTTCGTCTGCATAACTTATTTATAGTTCCAAATTCTGGAAAATTAAGATAATTATCAATCTGCTTAGGGACAGTAGGTATAATTACTTTGGGTAAATAAATATTGTTTAGAAATATTCTAATCATTTTCATCAATATATAACAACGGATAGCTATTATTAGTAATTTTTTTTTAATTTTAGGCATTCTTGATGCATAAAGTCGTAAGTGGAGGAGAGATGGGAACCACGGTATAACAAAGTTTTATGGCTGACATTTTATATTTAAAGTCACAGGAACTAAAAAAGTTTATTTCCAACCCAGTAAACGTAGGCTTTTAGAAAACTGTAGTGACAATGTAATCTTGAGTCTTACGAATGATAAACTCTAAAAATGGTAAGGTTAAGTTTTTTTCTGTTCCCAATGTATATGTGATGTTAGGATGAATTGTATTTAACTATTGGAAGAAAGCTTCAGCTTGAGTTTTATTTGGCAATACCGCAATAGAGTTACGAACAAAACGCCTATAAAACAGAAGACGAAATTTAGAAACCAGATGGGTCATAGAAATATTTGCTCCCAAAGGACCTATTGGTAATCTCATAGCAGCACCATCAGTTTATTTGTAAATTTTATTGTTGATTGTAAAATATGTACCTTTAGCTATTTCATTTAGTGAAGATTTAAATCTATTTCTAGTTCATTCTCAAAGTTTTCTTTGTCTGTAAAAATTCTATCTAAAATTATGTTTATGGTTTCTTCTACAAGAATGTTAGTTAAGAGAGATTTAACACCGAAGCTGACATAAAACTTATTTGAGGTGAAATGATGATTTAAAAGTTATTTTAGGCTAATTTTCCCTTTGGCAAAATTAAACAAATAATAATAAATAATTTGACCCGTGTCTGCACCATAAGATGTATGGTAATTGTCGAATGTACAATCGGTTCTGTTGGAACAATATTGATTTTAGCGAAATTATGACGCATGTCACTCAACGCATTGAGTGAGAATTGAAATCAGTACATGACAGAACGTAAGTTTTATCTACAATGTAGTAAAGTGTTAATTTACAAATTTTCAATATTTCCTTGATTATTGGCGCTATGAACTGAGACAATCACCAGAATGAAGTTAAGTTTAGAATTAAAAAATTATTTATGACCTTCAGCCTTATCAACGAGAGGTTGGTCAGGCTCTCCACTTAGAAATTGTCTTTGCAATAGAATCATGTAGAAGATTTTTTAAAAAAGACAAAATTTAGTCTCGAAGAGAAAGCACATTTTAAATTTCTTTTCGACTTTATACTTTTTCGTCAAATGACTACTACATGAAAAAGTTAAGGTGATTAAAGTGAGGACTGCTCTTTGGCCTGTTCTCTGGTTCTATCAATTTGGGCTTATGAGGTATATTATTTTCTTTGGGAAGTGTGAGAAGGGGCTACTTCTTGATAAAAGATATAGTCATTATTATTTGACCTTAGCTTAGGAATCATCTAAGACACGAAAGTACTCTGCATTAATTTTCAAAATAACAGTGATAAAATTCTAGGATTAATTCTTCGATGATGCAGCCAAATAGATCATTACAGAGTCATAAAAGTGAGTCCGTCATCCAAGGGTCGAGATGGTTCGATTACTTCCTTGTAGATTTTGCAAGCGAAGCAGATCATTTAGTTTCTCAATGTAATCCTCGGTTCTGGATACTCCTTACTTTTTTCCTGCCTACCACTTCAAAGAAGAGGTTTGATACTACCAGTTTCGAAAAGTTTCATAAAGAATCGCAAACACCATTATTTTCTCATTTGTTAACAGTTTACTCCTTTAGAATTTGTGCCAAAGACATTTGCATCTCTTCACGTAATACTTGATAATGTAGTTATCGCATTCATCAACCTCATCTTATTCATATGAAAATGAAAAATGAATATAGTGTAAAAACAACTACATTTGTTAGTTCTATATATTTTTGAACTAAACTTTTCCCTAATATAGTTAAATCAAATCAATTGGGTGAAATTATCTGCAATTGGTTATTGTTATAAATAGTGTCGTAAAGCAAGTGGCAAAACTAGGGTGAGTGAAAATTTGTGAAAATTATACACCCAATTAAAAAAAAAGCGAGAATTTCTACATGCAGACCCAATGTGGGTGGAATTCACTTGAATCCATCCCAGTTATCCTAAAGAAAACCTCGAAAATATAGTTTAGAGAGCGATATCTGAATGGAAAATTCGTTTCTTCTAAAACTTCAAAACTTTTATCAAATGTAATTTCTATTGATCTTGTATGAAGGTCGGCGAATTTTTAGGTTAGATGGCTTTAGGTAATGCAAAAAAAAAACAATCCTAATTAACTATTGTCAGAAAAACCTAAAATATTACTTATTTCCTCAAAAATTCTATTCATCGTCTAATAAAACAAATATAACAAAACAAGCTAACCAAAGAAAGGAAAAACTCATGATTTTCTGGCTCAGAATGATACGAAGAGAAGTTCTGGTGAAGTTCTTAAATACAAACTTCGAGCGATGAACTTGTAAACAAATGCAGAGCCAAATAGTATTTGTTTATAAATAACACGCAGTGACCAATAAAAACCACTTGGGTTAAAAACAAATAAGGGGTGAAGGATCTGCTAAAATGGTCTAGAGTGTAAGTGAAAGGAACATTACGTTGCTCTTCTCTTTAGTAGATTGACATGTCATCACGAGGAACAACGAGAAAATATCATGCAGAATCCTTAGATAAAAAACTAAGAAATACGAGATATAGACATATAACAGGGAAACGTCAATAATGTGTTCAACCCCCCGAAATATGCTTATGTTTGCGCGTCCCTCGCTCGTTCATTCTGGTAGACATGACACAAAAATATTTGTGTTACGACAAACTTGCATAAGGAAGAAAGCTGAGATAAAAAAGAAAAATAATTTTAATTTCATGATGAACATAGAAAAAAAACGTAGTGGCCAGAGAAGATGTTATATTTAGTCATCGTTACTCTGAAAGGTAAGGGTGTTTCGTTTTTGAGAGTTCAATAGAGTTTATTTCTAGAAAAGAAATTCTATGTACCAGGATATTTTGCAATCAAAAAGATATTGTGGTAAATTTATTTATTTTACAAATCAATCTAACTGAGTTTTGAGGACTTTTCGGTGTTAGTAGTTAATTATCATCAACACTATTGATCTTTGTCAAGAGTATGTTGCAAAGTATTTATTTTTGAATTATTAGAATCTAGAAATAAACAGAGAAAAAATTGACTACTATCCAATTATTAGCTTAATCTCACCTTTTAGATATCTCTTTTTTGTTTTTCTCCCATATAAATGTAGACGGACATACACAAGAATATACAGCTACAAGGACCTACTCATAATTTGAGAGCAAGATTGCCTGTGCGATTTCATGAATCCGATTATTAAAACCAGTTTTAGATTCTCACTAAATTCTGTAGCAACAAACAAATGATATCTGAGCTTATTTCTATCAGAATGAGAGATGCAGAAAAACAAAATAAAAAACAAGAACATAATTTCTAAGAAATCGCACTAAAACCAAGCGCTGTATTACAGATGACAATTACCACTATCTTTATATTAACTTTGATGTCTCGGATGCGAACATTGCAAATAGAAGATTGGATCCTCCTCCTAGTAGAAATAAAAATCTGGATCCTGTTTTGAAAAATAACTAAATTACTAAATGAAATTCGGTCTGGCTTATCTCTTGGTAAGAATTAATGCTAAATGCTGTACAATCGTAAATCTAATAATGACGGTAATTTGGGTACAAAAACCTTGCAAAATAGAAACTTAGGATAAGTAAGATTGCCAAACCAAAATGTTTCGATATGAAGACTCTAGGACAATGTCTAAATTTTAATTTTACAACTTAAAACAAGTAAGGAAAGTAACTGTACCAAAGCGATAAAAATTTAAGCCAAGTGCACAGTCGAAATGTCTAAACAATTAATTATCATGAAAATTAACAAAACCTAATGTCATGCTAGAAACTAATAAAGAACGACATATGACCCTATTTAATGAACTAAAACGCAACGTTCACAAAATTGGCAGACTATAAACAGAAATTAACTTCACCAAAAGGGAAAGATTGCAACGAGAAAATAAAGGTATTTTCTAATATGTAGTATATTAACGAAATTCAACAAGAGATACCATTTATCTCTTTAAAAAATTGAGTCAAGACTTAATCAGCGATCAAATCCGTTATAGTCGAAATAATGACCGATTCTTTTTCGTCAGTTTTCGTTAATCAAATCAGAAAATCTGTTATCGTTTATTTGTAGAAACTCTGGCAAAGTTGGAGCTAAGTCATATCTTATATACATAATAAAAAAAAAGAAGAAAATCAGCAACATCAAAAGAATAATAATATCGCCCAAGATAAAGCAACAGTTATAAGAGCACATGGAGGAAATATGGGTCTAGGACGATGTGGTGCGGCCGTTTTGGCGCGACCCTATTCGGCGTGAGCGTTTCGGCGCTGACCCATTTTGGCGCAGACCCGATTCAGCGAACACTCTGTTCGGCACACACCTTGTTAAAATTTTAAAGTCAACTATATCAACTTAAAAATATATATTGAAAAGAAAGGTTTGTGTTATAAATCGCTAACAAGGAATTCGGAAATTATGTGATTAACGGCCTTCATCCTTGTTCAAACTTACTAAAAAACTAGTGGATCGATTTTTACAAAATTTGGTGAAGCACTTGAGCCTTTGGCAGTCAATAAACTATTAGTTTTTGAACAAGATCCGGTTTTATCCGGTCAAGTATTTTTTATAACTCATTTATTATCTAAAAATGATATCTTTGAAGCTGAAAGTGTTATTGTTGAGTTTCTTAGTACCTAGAAGCGGTGTTTTGTAAAGGTAACTTGGTCGAGATTATCTAATAGCCACAGGTTTTAATTTGTTCGTCTAAAAAATTGTACAAAAAATAATTAATGATTTCTAATAAATCTGGTTGAATACTAGTGCCTTAGCGTAGAAGGAAGCGACTAGTTTTTTTTACTAAGAAATGGTTTTATCCGGTTAGGAAATATTTCCTTATTATCTTTTAATTAAAAATATATGTTTGAAACTGTAAATGTTAATGTCGAGTTTCTAAATATTTAAAATAGTTTTATTTCTAGCCAAAGTAACTCTGTGGCAATTATGTAATTACAAACATGTTTTAATTTATTTCTTTACCAAAGTTCACGAAAACTAATTACTTGATTTCTACCAAAATTTTTGTTGAGTTTAGAGCCTAGAAGCAAACGATTAGTTTTGACCAAGATCTGGTTATTATATCTAGTTATATATGATTAATTATTTGGAAATATGGGGAATGAGCTTCCTTGGCAGAGATTTGCTTTTTATTACTATCCTTTTGCTAAACTAAATTCTTTGAGAATGTCTGAATCACTTTAAAATTACTATTTACTTTTACCTAGAAGAATTAGTAAGTTCTTATCCCTGCAGTCAAAAGAATTTATACGAGAGCAATATATCGTTTGAAAATGAAAGGAAAAAGGAAACTTTTGGAGACAGCATTTTAGCCTTAGGATAATGGTTGACAGCTGAATATTTATGGGGGCTTTAGGGAGGATTACAATCAATCGTCATTTTCCAACCATGTTCCTAACAATGATTTTAAAAAGATAAGTAAAAGAATTATAAATATGGATATTTATTTCAAATAACAAGCCTACAGGCCTTGTAAAAATGGCAATAGATCCAATATTTTGTCTTCAGGATCACGGATGAGCTGTTATAAATATTTATGGGATATATAGATTATTTTAAACTGAATAAATTATGTCACTTTTTGATATAGCTCGCAAATAAAATACCTATGTTTATTGTACCCTAAAAGAACTGAATATTGACTAGGCCTGCTTTCATATAAAGTTTGCGAGACATATTTCTAAATATTTATGGGGAAGAGATTTGAGGGGATTTTAATAATTGCACCTTTTCCAGCATCAAGATGTAAACCCTTGGAACCATAAAATTTAACATAGAAAGTGTGATTGTATTTCTCCTGCAGTGAAGTGTAGAAATAGAAAATTCTTTTGAATTTTTAATTCAGTTGCGTCTTAAACATCTTTGGAGTTGATGAACTGACTTGCCTACAATTAAACATTGTGAACTTTTTATTTAGACAAAACTTATCTACAATTCAGTTCTCATGAGTTACACTTTCACAATTGCAAGTGATTAATTTATTTAAATCTAACAAAAGTTCAAGTATTTCATTGATTAAACTTTTATTAGACCCAAAATATTGCAGCGAATATAATATCAAACAGTGGAAAGCCAAAGTTGAAAGTGATGGGTTTATCTATGTCTTTGATATAGTGTGGATAAGGAAACAAAATTCTATATGTGTGAAAGAAAAGATTCCTGTAAATCAAGAATTCATGTTCGAAACGAAGAAATCGTTAAATATATTAAAAACGATTCACACAGTCATTTGCCATCAAAAATTGAGAGAGACCGAATTCTAATTCAAATAAAGATGCGTGCAAGCAACGCAGAAGAAGTGAATGCTATAGTTGTCAACGAATACTTAAAGAACTTCTCTCAAGTTTGCCATGTAGCTATGCCAGATATTAGTTCCTTAAAAAATATGGTCCGTCGACAAAGAAACATTGAAACATCATATCCGATGAGCCAATCGATTTAGCGACTATTGTTATCACAGAAAAATTCAAAACTTATACTTCTGGTGGAAAACAAACGGAGGAATTTTTTGCTTGTAGACAGTTGATGTTCTGAAAGTTCTTGTAGAATTTTAATATTTGGATGTGAAAGTAACCTTAGATTATTATATGAGTGTGAAATTCATTTTGTTGGTGGTACTTTTAAAATTACACAACCTTTTTTTCCCGGTTTACGCAATGGCAGGTAAGAAATACGGGGGCGTCCATCTCTTGCTATAAGCTCTGCTCCCTAATGCAGTTCGTGGAACCTATGAAAAATTATTCGACCTAGTTTTTAATTTGAACCTTGATTTAGTCCAGCAATTATCAACTGTGAATATGAATTGGCAAATTTTAATAGCTTACAAGTGCATTTCCCTTCAGAAAATATCAGAGGTTGTTTTTTTCATCCGTGTCAAAATATGAAAAACCCTGTTTGTGATTTAGAACATTCTCTTCAATACAGAAATCATTTAAAGTCTAATTTAAAATAGAAAATAGTCCGTACTTTAGCCTTTATTTCTATAGAACATAATGAAGAAATCTTGCAGTTAAGTCACGAATTACTCGATGATCTACAAGAATATCTCGATTGGTTTAAAGAAAATTTTGTAGGAATGATGGACAGAAGAACAATTCTTAGGAGAGAGAGCCTCTATTTCCTCATGCAATGTGGAATCTATATCAGCGAATACTAAACGAAGAAGACAGGACAAACAATCATGCAGATGCAGCAAACAGAAGGTTGCAATCGGAACTTGAAATGCCTTATCCAAGTATAGGATTATTTATTGACTGCTTGCATAAAGTACAGAGTGAAAGAGACCTCTATTATGAAAAACTTGTTGTATGCCATAATCCTCCCTTAAAATTGAAGACGTTTAGAATTTTGAAATTATTAGGTACAATAAATATTTAAGAAATATTTCTCACAATTATGAATAGTGATCATGTTTAAAGTCATAATTAAAACGAAACGAAAATTGCGAGTGTTGTTTTATTTACTGTGACGTACATACCTAATAAAGCACTAGTCTCTGTGAGATTATTATTATTTTGTTTATAATAACTATTATTACTACTAATGTTTGCGCTTTAGCGTCATATATGTAAGCCAAAATTAAGTCTGTGTAGAGTTATTAATTTATAATTTTACCTCTACTTATTTCTAGGTTGTTATTATTATTATTAATAATACATCATTATTATTAATGTATACGGTTGATTATCACCTTATATATGTGCCAATATTAAATCTTTGTAAAGCTATTAATTTTAATTATACCCTTACATAAGACTATATTATTATTATTTTTCTAATTATTATTATTATAATATTTAGTATTATTAATCTTTGTGCTTTACCTTCATATATGTGTGCCAAAGTTAAATCTATGAAGAGTTATTATTTGTAATTTTACCTCTACATATTTCTAGTTTATTATTATCATTATTATTATTTTATTGTTATTGCTATATTATTATTATTTGCAGTATTATATTATTATAATTTATTATTAATATATTATCATTACCATTGCTATTTTTATTGTCTGCGTTCATTAGGACCTTATATGTATGCCAATATTAAATCTTTTTCGAGATGTTAATTGTTATTTTACCTCTACATATTTCTAGCTTAAATATTTCTAGATGCTCAAAAATTTCCAATGTTTAGTTGTTCCACGTATTAAGAAGGCTTACCTTTAGCACTATAATATATAATAGCACTAGCAATATCCTAATATGCTTTCAATATGCTTCATTTCTATATCGGGAAATTAGTTTTTGTGCAACTTTGTAAACAAACAATTTAAAATATGTTAACGATTATATAATCTCCAAAATCATTTATTTTTAGCAGATGACTATCTTCATATATTTGTCCCATAAGGGGCAGAGGAAAACTTACAAAGGCGGCGGCCCGTTTGAACACTAACACTTCTGTGTTTATCGATCCTAGTTTTTAGTTGGCACTTAGTTTACAAGATTAGTTAGTTAAATTACTTAGATAGATTCCAACCTAAGCTTTAGTGTAAAACTAATTAAAACTTTAATTAAAGGTTAAAATTAGGCGATGAATTTTAATAAAAATTATGATATCAGGACCATAATAAGAAATTTCTTTGAAATAAAATTTATCCGGATGATTTTTCCGTCCGTTATGCATTTCAGTCGTATGAAATCTATCACCAGCAAAGTATTTAAAAAGAAAATCCAACTTGTTAAAAAACGCCTTTTAATTAGGAAAAAAAAATAGGCACGATTTATTAAATTTGAAATTAGGTTGTTTTTTTAATGAAAATGGGACAAAGTAATCATAATTCATTTCGAGTCCTGTAAAAGTTGGTTACCTGCTAACTGAGTTAACTAGTCGATATTTTGTTTCATAAGTTCAATTAGAGATTATAATTAGACGTAATGATTCGTTCAATAGTGATTGAAATCATAATTTCTGTCATTTAATTAGTTTTGGTATATTTTGCTTGATATTATATGTAACTTTTGAAAATTATTAATATTAACGGTGGTATATCTAATAATTATAAATAGCAATGGAGGAGATAAGAATATTTAACGAAAACTCTGCTAAATAATTTGTTCGTGTGTGAGTGCTCTAGTTTATTGTTACTTACCAAACTAAGATTCCACAAGAACCGCTTATTAATCTGTATATATATATATATATATATATATATATATATATATATTAATAAAAAATTGATGTAATATCTTAAAAAAATTAACTAAACTTAATAATAATCCCATGAGCAACAAATATGAATAGTAAACATGAATCAAGCGGAATACAAATAATTCACTATAAAACACAGCAAGAGAGAATTATATGGGCAGGGCGAACAATCGAAAATAAGTAAGATCAGGGGGAATGTAATCGAAGCGGATATTAATAAATGGAGCGAAGCAAGTAGTTCAATTAAGTTAAATTTTAAGTGATTGAACATCAAATAATATGAGTAGACTAAGGCACGAAAGTTTAAATAGTAAATAATCAATAATGGAGGGGTCAAAAGGACGACTGAAACATTAAATTAAGGAAAAGTCAATAATAAACCAGATCGTTTAGATATTAATTGGACAAACTAAAATAGAAATAAAAATTTCTCTGCAAGAGTACTAACCTTATAACGGTTAAGCTGGGAGTAACAACTGATAGTACGGACAAAATTAGGCAAAAAGAAAACTATTAAGGGGGATGTGGTTGGTTTTACATTTGTCTATATAGTGAATAATTTAAGGGATGATGACTAATCATTGAGTTCCGGGTTAATTTGTTTGATGTGTATTTCCTTACGCACTTTTTCAGGGGGATCTAGTCATACGCCTCAAAGAGGTCGAGTTTGTTAATACATAATGCCTTTTCGAACAAGTGGAGCTTCTGGTCGATTAATGGGATTGGTTCCACATCGAAAACGGTCACGGAATTAAATTTGCGTAAATCTATGCACATACGGTAAGAGTTATCATGTTTCCGCACCATAACTATTGTGGAAGATTAATTTGAAATGGAGGGTTCAATGATTTTGAGGTTGAGCAGATTGTTAACCTCGGCGTTAAAGGTATTTCTAAAATGAATTGGGAGGGGGCTAAGGTTTTGAGCGAACAGGGTTCTCGGAAATCACGTCCTCAAACTTAATTAAAATAAGGTGCAGCTGGCTAATTTGTTCGGGAGTTAGCCGCTTATTGATATCCAAGCTGGCGGGTGGTGAATTAGTGGCACCGGGCAAGGCCGGTAGTGGGCAATCCCTATCATTTTCGACGCAGAAGGAATGTATAACATTCAAGGCATCTGTCGTGTAGTCAGCCTCCAAAGCTGTCTCTTCATCGATGATAACAATGTTTTTGTTACACGCGCGGTGGTGACATTTCTTCAACATATTGAAGTGAAACAGCTTCTCCCCTGGGGGGGGTTTAATTAAATAATCCACAGGTCCTCGCGCTTTAAAAATTTGGAAGGGGCTTTTCTATTGGCTCAAAGGTTTGTTGTTCTCCGTAGAAATAGCAACATAACGTCATCATCGGGCTTAAACTTCCTCTCCTTCGACTTGACATCGAAGTACGTTCGGTACGTTTCCAAATTAACTTCGGCAGTTTGGTATGCAATAACGAGACACTTTTCAAGTCTTGTTAGCCAGGCAACCTGGCACATATCACCATTGCCCTCATTAAAAATCATTTATCACAATCTAGGACTCTTCTCATTCTATCATCCCTATCACTCCCCCCACACTTACACAATCTTTTCTAACTTTATCTATCTCTCTCCCACACTTTAACCTCTTATTTTATCCCTATCCCTATTTCTATATTCATATATGATAAAGTATTGTCTTCAATTCCACAGGTTTGCCAACAAAGCGCAGGATGCTCCTGTACGGAGGAGTGGCAAAACCACTGCTCTTGTTAAATTTTAACAGCAAAGGTAAAAAAAGCTAGACCCTCAGCAAAGCCCAAGTGTCCAAAACAAAGTGAGCCGCTTCATGAAATAATCAAGAATTGGCTAAAAATACGAGAGAACTTCCCAAACGAAGTCCTCGAAAAATCCAAGGGATACAATATGAAAACAAAGCCTTGAATGCTAAATTAAACAAATCCATATAACAAAGGCTCCTATGTTGAAAGTAAAAATAATGTAACCAAAAGCAAATGATAATGCAAAGCCAAACCCTTAGCCAGCTAACCTTGCAAGTATGACCATCATCCTCATTCTAATCCTATATTATAATCATCTCTCCTCATCCGTATGATTAATACACTCATCCCTGCCTTACACCATATTTTCTACCTTTTTTATCTCTCCCCCACGCATTCACCTCTTTTATTATCCCTATCCCTATATTCATTATTTTAGCCCCAGATGATGACAATTAAGTCGAAAGGTACCAAGAAATAGTCACTTATGAAAAGTGAGAGATGAAAAAGTTAATAAATGGCATTTACCAGCATTTATTCCAACCTTTCACTTTCTGAAAAGATAAGCATTGAAAAGGTTAAAAAGCTGCAGCGTAAACTTAATCAAGCAGCCATCGCTGTCGAATTTGACAAATGATATATATATATATATATATATATATATATATATATATATATATATATATATAAGGACACATAGGAGGCTGAGTTACGTGTGATTTATTTATGGAACAACGTTTAGGGCGTATCACCCACCTTCAGGTTCTAAAACATAAATTAAACTAATACAGTTAAGGAATATTAAAAATATTAAAAATAATTAGGTTAAGACGATGTAGGTAAATCAAAAATTAGAAAATAACTAAGGAATTTAAAAGTCAAGAGAATCAAATTATCAATCTAATATAACACTATTGAAACGAAAAAAAACAAAAAACAAAAGAAAATAATTACAATATAATATTGCTTACCGATAACTCAGGAATTTAAAAGGCAAGATAATCAAATTATTAATCTAATGTAATCACTATTGACACGAAAAACAGAAGAAGCAAAAACACAAAAGTAAAAAATTACAGTACAATATTGCCTACCGATGAAGTTAAGGAGAAATCACAAAGTGAAGAAATTATAAAGGACGTGGATTAAAGAAGGATAGGAATTTGATTGGTTGGTTGATAAATGAGAGAAGGTTGGTTGGATGTTGAATGAGGTAATTAAAATTAAAAAATAAGAAGGGAAACAGCGGTATTATCTATGTTTAATGTAGGAGATTTTGTACGTATTAGTAGGGATTCCAAAATTCTTAGACTATATTCATTGTTATTATGACCAATTATTTTGAAGTTATTTATGGAACATTCTGTCTTGCATTGTATACTATGATTTCTAATTACAGAAGCTTTCTTCTTAGACAATATTTTTCTAGTGCGATGGCCTATTCCCATGTGAGAACAAAACCTCTGTTTCAATGAGCAAACCGTACTAGCAATATAGGTTCCTTGCAAACAACAAGGACAAGTAAAAGTATAAACAACACGGCTGCTCCTTTCTAGAGGAAGTTTGTCTTCTGAAGAGAAGAAACTTCCTATGAAAAGTGGGTTAACAAAAGTGATTTTGAAGTTGGTATGCAAGAAATATTTTTTGAGTAATTTGTTGCATTTTCTAGTGAATAATTTATTGTAAGGTCCCATTTCAGGTACTACTAAAAATTTTTCATTTTTGGGAACATTATATGAGAGAAAGGATGGAGAGTAAATTTTGCTAAAAAAATTATTGATTAGTTTGTCAACCAGAGGTAAGGGGTAACAATTATCTTTAAAATAAGACTTTAGAGTCTGGAATTCATGGTGCATTAGGGAATAATTGGAGGAGAGATGGCAACCTCTATATATTGGAGATTTAATTGCACTGAGTTTGTGTGACAAGTCACAATGGCTGAAAAAATGATTCCTAGACCGCTAAAGGTAGGCTTTCTGTATATTGAGGTAGTTAGTTTGTCGGTTTTTTCTATAATGACGTCTAGAAAAGGAAGTTGATAGTTACTCTCTAATTCAATGGTATATTTAATGTTGGAATGATAAGAGTTTATAAAATTAAAAAAATTGGTGGGCATGTTCTATATTATCCAAAATAGCAAAGGAGTCGTCCACATACCTACGATAAAATATGGGTTTGAAATCTAAAGGGCAATGTTTCATAAAGTTATTTTCAAGATGAATCATGAAAATATTAGCTGCTATTGAAGCCATTGGTGAGCCCATTCCTACTCCATCTATCTGTTGGTAAACCTTGTTATTAAATAAAAAATAATTCTCATTAAAAATCATTTCTAAAATAGTCTTGAAATTTTTACGAGAGAAATTGTCGAGGGGCCCGATTTGTTAAAAACTAGATTTAAAATAATTTCAATTGTTTCATTAACAGGAACATTTATAAATAGTGAGGATACATCGTAACTGACTAGGACTTTTGAGGGTGCAAAATTGTGTGACAATAATTCATTAACAAAAGTATAGCTTTTTTATGGTGTATTGACCTATGGCTAACCCAGAGAGCAATTTAGCAACATATTTAGAAAGGTTAAATGTTGCAAGAGAATAGGAAGCCAGAATTGGTTGAAGAGGAACACCAGCTTTGTGTAGCTTAGAGAGGCCGTATAATGAGCCTAACCCAGAACCAATGTAGAGCATCATAAGTTTACTAGTCTATAACTTTAGTGGATTGTAGATTTAACAGAACTCTGTTAACTTTATCTTCTAGTTTTAGAGATATTTTTGTAGGTGTTTCTGAGAGCAGTTTAAATTTTGTAGTGTCTGCAAGTATGGATCCCATTTTGTGTACATAGTCAGTTCGATTTAATAGAACAACTCTATTTCCTTTATCGGGTTTGGTAATGACAATATCTGGATTATTATATAGGGAACTTAGCGTTTTAATATCATTGTTTCTGAACATGAGAGAAAATCTTCTCAGTTTATTCAGTTTGTGAAAAAATTCGTGTGCCACTTCTGAGAAGTCAGATTTGAATCTACTGAAGTCATAGTTTATGGGTAATTTGCGAATGTCATGTAGAAAATTTTCAAAGTATAAATAGTAGGAAGGATATTTGATTTTTAAGTTATGCAATTTAAATTGGAAACCCAAAGAAAATAGAAACTCTCCTCGTGGAGACAGGCGATAGCTAGATAGATTTTTTACATTATTACAATTGAAGAAAAGATCATGCTTTTCAAGGACTAATTTGTGGAGTTTTTTGATATGAATTCTAGATACTTGTTGAGAATACCCTGAAATATCATGGTAATTTAGGATAAAAAAGCATATGAAATCTAAAAATAAAAAATGAGTGCGTAAATTAAATTTAGAGCGTTCAAAATCAGCCAATAGGCGCTCGTATGACCGAACTTTAAATTCAATTTCATGGTTTAACAAATAATCCAGAGAAGATTTATAAAATTCGGAATGATAAAGGGATTTCCGATAAAGCTTGAAATAAAAAAAACTGGGATACACATTACCATTACGACAAATCTCAAGGAAAGTACAGTCAAGATAAGATTTTCTAAGTCTTCTTGATAGCCTGGAAAAAGTTCGGTAGTACTCTAATCCTTCAGGTCCTTATTTCTTGTAAATATAGTCATATGAGTTGCTGCTGACCAGTCTAATCTTGAATTTCACGGTGAATGTAAGGACACATAGGAGGCTGAGGTACATGTGATTTATTTATTGAACAACGTTTTGGGCGTATCACCCATCTTCAGGTTCTAAAACATAAATTAAACTAATACAGTTAAAGAATATTAAAAATATTAAAAATAATTAGGTTAAGACTATGTAGGTAAATAAAAAATTAGAAAATAACTCAAGAATTTAAAAGTCAAGAGAATCAAATTATCGATCTAATATAACACTATTGAAACGATAAAAAAACAAAAAAACAAAAGAAAATGATTACAATATTGAATAGTTCCCAGATTTCTTGAACTGTTTTCAGATTTCTTGATTTCGACCTTTTTCCGAGTGTCCCTCAAACATTTTTAGTGGAATACAAGTCCCGAAGTGTCTTGGCCACTTTATAACAGTGATGAGTTTGTCATCCATTAAAATTTTCTCCGAAATTGGCGTTTTGGAGGTGTTGTATCTTTGCATGAAAACGGCTGGTTTGGCTTTAGAGGCTTGCAGCTAACCACAGGACGCTGGCGTAGCAATTCCCTGTACACTGTCTTAGTTTAACCCCGCACACCTTATACCAGATTAATATAAATATCGTAGGTTAAGCCTACACACCTTACACCAGTTTAATATAGATGTCGTAGAATAGGGTCAAGTTCCCCCTTTCTGGTTTACGAGTAAGTGGGAAGTTTACAATATTAGCAAAGTGCAAATTTATTTAAAGTAGTTGCCCAATAGTCCACTATATTGGAGTTCCAGGATAGCAGTAAAATGAGTACAAAAATAACTTTACTAATATGAAAATCAAGATTATTTTACAAGGTTAAAAGCAGTTTTAAATTGAGTTAAACACACACTAGAGGCACATGGGCCTTATCACCTAAGGGGGGAGAGACGTCGTGAAGACGGTCACCGTACAAAAAACGGACAACTTTGAACGAGGGCTACCCGAACGACCTTGAGCGTAAACTAAGTCGATGATAAGTCTTACACTGGGGTGGGTAGGGGCAGAGAAAGCACTTGTACACGAGAGTTGCGCATTTATGTTACCTCGAAGAGTTGGTTCGAGGGAGTAATCCTTGCCTTGGCGCAAAGTTCAAACAATAGTCTCTGGTTAATGACTATTACAGAGGTGAACTAAAATCTTGCTTTCGAGAAACACGAATCGAGATTGAGCGCGCTGCGTTCGATGAGCGGGGGAAAGCGGATGAGGTAGACTCACGTGAACTAACCAGAATACCGGGAGCTTGAAGGATTCGGCGTGAATTGTGCATAGTCCAACGTGACGCGAATAACGGGTACCGAATTGGGCGGACAGGTGATACTGACGGGGTAGGGAGGACGGCAGATACTCTGTTTTAACTATTTTGCCGGGGGTTTTATAAGGGTTGAATGGTGTTTTCCCACTTTCTTCCAAGGAGAGGGTTCTAGGGTCAGACGCATTGGCTGACGAGAAGAGATTCGGCTTTTTAGCGCGAGCGCGAGAAGGCTCTTAAGAAGCAAGGCGAACTTTGTCCGATTTTAGATGGGACCTTCTGGGCTCGAACACTTGTCGCAGCTTCTGTGATAACCGCCTTTCATGTCATCGCGGCGTCTTACGGCGTCTCATTATTTCGTACCTCCATTACCGCAGACAAAAAGGGTCACCTAGGTGTTTGTTGTCTCTCTCTCTATTGATAAGAGAGGCGGTGCGTATGTTCTTTCTGTTTCTGTCTCTCTTTATCTGTGATCTTTGACTTACACCTTTGCCTCAACTGTGCCCCGTCGGCGGAAAAGTAGATCAGTACCTTCTACATAAATTTCGACTTGGACTATAAGACTTTCTCCGCCAAACTTTACACATTTTTTGGTGCAATTAACATACAATCATTCGCCTGATCTGCAGAGAACAAACCTCCTGCTATTGGTCAGAATAAATTGAATTTAGATTAGCTGTTGAAGTGATCATGACCCCATTGTTCACTTTTTCATAAAATGTGCTCAGTGACGAAGCCAAGGCGAGCCTTCTTTTTTCAGACAGATGGATGACCTGAAAGTACCTGTGCGAGTGTGTAGATTGCCTTCCTTTAGCAAATGTAACAAAGTCTACCTGGAGACATTGATGGTAAAGATTTTACTAATCTCTTGAAAAATCTCCAAACGTTTTAAAACGGTCCTTCTTCACATTTGGTTAATTGCTCGATATTCATCCTTTTGCGGTTTCCTTGGCCTGTCTTTAATTTACCAGCCTTAAATAAACCTTTTTTTCATAGGTTGACAAAATTTTGGCGACTTAAAATTTTGGAGCTCTTGGCAGATTCTTCAAAGGCTCGAATTGTATACGTAACTTTTCGTCAGCCCCTGAACGAAAAGATCCGTATTAGATATCTTAGGCATGCTACCTGTAGGAGAGCTGGCAAAAAAACTGCCCTAGCTTAGATAAAAATGAAGTTTGTTGCTATGTAAATAATGACGGTCTTTTCTATAAGAAAATGTAGCGTTCCTATCAATTTTGACACTTCCATTTTTTAATAAATTTCTCATCTCCTGTCATCTTTCTTTTTATTCATCCAAATTAAAAAAAGTTTATCCATATGTAAATCATATCTCTAGGTTATCGTTTACTCATTTTTAAAATCGTGAATTTTTTTGAGCAAAAGTTTTTGGAGATGCTATGATAGAAATACAGGCGTTCTGAATTTTTTTGTACGGTACAGTACGTGCAAATAGTCATATTTATGAAATAATTTCATTACTAAATATATGGAATTATATAAATAATAATAAGTATCTATAATAATAATATTAATATTTTTTAAGGATTTCGCTTAATTTATCTCCCCTAACCATAAAAATTTCATATTTTTTTTTAATTATGATGTTGATGATGAAGTTAACTGATATTATTATTAGCATTGTGGCTTCTTCCATTTTTCTACTTTTAGGGAGATCGAAATTTAATATCTGAATTCTATTTCTCTAAATTTAATATCTGAATTATATTTATCAATTAAAAACGATACGTAAAATCGAATTTTTCCTCAATTCTTTATAATACTGAAATAAAAATTGAAACAAGGGATTATATTTTTTAGAAAAATTGCAAATTCATTTATTCAGTTTGCCACGAGAAATATATGATTAAAAAACAATAAACAGCAAAATTTCTATGAGATTTATTCGCATAAACCTTTTAAAACCAACTTTTTTCCACTTTGGCTAAAAAACAATTTCGAGAGAAGTACATCTCATCTTATATTATAAACTCGAATTTATTTGGAATTTACCCTCAAGGAGATAATTCTGTCTCGCCCAAAATACCCTCAAAATCCATCGTGACGTCGATCGAAATAGATTTTCATTTGTGTCGAAACAAGATTAGTTTTTAGAAAAAGATTTTGCTTATCTTTGAAAAATTGTGGTTAAAAAAAGGGAATTTCATCTTGCATACATTTAAAATGCATGAGACGGATGAGGAAATTAGATTATAAAGGAGAATAGGAAGCAAGCTGTTGGAGGAAATAGTGAAAAAGGGATGACTAAAGAAATTTGTCGAATATTTCACGACTGCATTTTGCCAAAAAAACATGGAAAATGAAAAAAAGACAAAAATAAAGAAGCGAATTTATCTTTCACACACAATTCACTGCTAGTTCGTAGTTTGGAATATTTATTCCTTTTTCCAAAATTGTTCCAAAACTATTATTAAACACTAAGTAAATGTTTGCTCTCCATACATTTTCACTCACATCTATTCTTAATTTTTTTTTGTCACTTTCACAATATAAACATTAGTTGAAAATACCTAAATTGGTAAAAAACATTTCGATGTTTTTCACTAAAGACTCAGAAAATAAAAGGAGAAAAGCGTACGTTTTAGCGAGAGAGGTTTAGAAATTCTTAACCGACGAGATTATTTTATCCTGACGCTGGGCTCGGGAAGAGTTGTTAATAAATTAAGGAACGATTCCGTACACAGATGCTCAAATCATTGTTTTGAATTTTCTGTTCTGCTTGGCTATGCAGAATTTTACACGCTGCTGATCGAAATCATTACAGTAATATGGTTGTCGTGGTTTACGGCCGAGTACGGATGTACGTTTGATTCGTACATGAGTTAATCCCTTCCACTTTTCTCTAAGAAGTCTCTAATTTAATTTATTTAACCAGGCAGGTTTCGTATTATGATATATCTATGGCCAGTGCTGCGTTCGAGGATCTTATGAAACAATTCCGACGAAACATACATTTAATTACATAAAAGAATGAAGTATTAAATCTTTAAATACACTAATTCTATAGTAAGAGGGTCTAATAAAAATTAACACTACAAATGATTAATATGAGATGGTGGACGCAAAAATCACTTCTAATACCCGAGATTTAAGCTCAATTAATGCTAGTTTTTAAGTCATTTAAAATTTAAATAGTCTGGTTAGGACTACCAGAATACACTATCGTACGGAATGAGAAATAATAAAAATGAATAAATTTTGTATTCGTTTTACCTTTAACTCAGAGTATGTCGTCAGTTGGGTGACGTTGAAAGTGAGCCTCCTCGCTGAGGTGATTTGAGGCGAGTTGGACTAGAGCCTTTCTCGCTGAAGTGAGGCGGGCGTGGGGAGGTGCTTCTGGAACACAGCTGATGCTTTTCTCGAAGTTAGTTGGAGGCGTGTGATGATGCTTCTCTCGATGTGACGATGTAAGTAATGGGATCTTATAGGAAGGGAAGTTATCCCGATCCCTGTGTTACCAATTCTGGCTTCTCGACGATGAGACTTAACCAAGATGTCAATCTTTTCCCGAATGGAAATTCACATAGTTCTTTCTTAATGGTGAGGGGTATCTCTGCTTTTTCAGCAAACTGAGATACTGGATTTTTTCTGGACAAAAATGGTAAGAGACCTGGTCTCGATACCACTGGTCTGCTCTGCTAAGTGACCAAAGGAACAGCCTCGGGAAGGGATAGGCCTGCTTGGTTCCAACTATCTTCTTGATACTCTGTTTGACTCAGGGATCGTCTTCTTCCCTGCGATTGCTACGCGGATTCTCCTTTTCGTTTCTCAAGATCGAACTATAAATCCGTCGATTATTCTCTGGGGGTAAATGGAACTAGGAAGTTTAGGAGGTGCAAACCTTCACTAGCCCACAGTTAAGCCCCTCTCCTATGGCATAAATTTTCCATGCGGTGACACTTCGCCCTTTCAAGTTTACGCACAAGGAAGGTGAGATTTCGTCTATTTGGCGAAAATAGACATAAACAATCGGAGAGGACAGTGAGCCTGTTCATATATTTTCTGCCGACGAAGCTTTAGGCAGCCAGATTTTCATTCTAAAGGCTCTCACACCCTCCTACGTGTATAAATAACGGACTACACCACCTGTCTCGTAAATTACGAAATCTACTGACCGAAATCCTTCTTGGCGGGTGTCTGAAAATAAACTAGTGACTGCTTGTCCTCGTTATATTTATTCCTCCACAATGGTGGAGTTACTGATTTTTACAAACCCTTTGTTCAAATGAGTAAGAATACTATTCTTTTTTTAAGGAGAGTGTTAAAAACGATGAATGACATACGACTTCTTTCCATTAAAAATTTGGACGATTGCCTCAACACGGGTTGCGATGGATCAAAGAACCCTTGATATTATAATCAACTTTGCTAGCACACCCAAAATAGTTACTTCATTTCCATTTAAGCCTGACGGAAGCATTTATTATTGGTGCAGACACATTTTACAAAAACTATCTTATGGAAAAGGGGTAGTTTATTCTTACTTTAGTGAGGATTTCAAAGCTACTGCAATCAAATAGTCATGAAATAATTGAATACTTTCATCGCCACCAAATACTTTAAAATTATTTTGGACGGTAACATATTCATATTATCACGGACTTCCCGGCCATCTTCGGTGCATTTCCTTCCCAAACTATGACGAATTCGCGAAGTGAGGAAAACAGCATTGAATTCATAAGTCAATTTACCCTAGACATACAACATATCTCGTGCACAAAGAACCCGAGATACGCAATCTCACGAGCACAGGTCGACATGCCCAAAGCCATGAACATTCATATTACCCCTCGCAAGATAATACTAACACACAAATTGTTGGCCCCATTTTGCCAGTTATCCCATCATTCGTGATGCTTGACTACGAAGCTCTTGCGAGTTCTCAATCTTCAGACGAAGAATTGCCGTCTACTATTACGGACTTCGACTTTCCCCAAATGAAAAAAAATTAGCAAATTAGCTTACCTTCCTCTCGAAATAGATTAATAGATCTCTGCTTGCCTTTGTTAGAAACAAGTCGGTTGGGGCTAAAGAATTACCTCGATCTTTTATAGTCTTGAATGATTTCAACAATGACAGAATTCTATATTTATTCTAATTGGAAATCAGTAGAAAAGCAAAAAAGAATGGAAATAATCTATGTATCCCCTTATTTAATTTGAAAACATTATAAATTTTAGGCATTTCTTATAAACAAAGGACGACCTTATATTTTATAAAAGGAAGGCTATCACTGAATCTCCTTCTGTTGACATTGCGAAATAAACGCTCATAGAGAGTCAAGTTAGCCTAAACATCGCTAATGTTATACCAAAATCTCAAAGTTTTTTTTAAATATATTCAGTATACGAAAAACTGTTCTACATTCTGGTACATTGATTGATCTTGTTAGAGCTCAAAGCCCCTGAAATTAGTATGAAAAGGATAATGAGTTTGAACTTGTTTCATTTACGATTTTCTCAGTTTTAGGCGTTTTATTATTAGCGAAAGTAAGAATGATTACTGCAAAACTAATATCTTGTCGCAAGCGCCTCTACATCTCACTATGTCGATCAGTCGGTACCCGCTTCGCTTTCTTTTTGTTTTTATAAAAACATCATAACTATTTGGCCGATTCTAACAAAATTTAAAAAGCTTGTGTTGTTTTCCATACATTCTCTTTCCAATGCTATAATTGCCAAATTTCTCCTTAGATTATCCCGGGAATTACTTTGTGTTTGTAACAACATCATATCTATTCGGTCGATTCTAACAAACTTTGAAAACCTTATGTTCTTTTACATTCTATTTCTAATGCTATAATTGCGAAAGTCCTCACAACGTTAGCCCTGGAATTATTTTGTTTTGGGAATAACATAATAACTATTTGGCCAATTTTAACGAAATTTGAAACCCTTATGTTCTCTTACATTTTCTTTTGAATGATATTGCCAAAGTCATCCTATGGTTAACCCGGGAATTATTTTATTTTGGCCATAACATCATAACCATTCTGCCGATTCTAACGAAATTTGAAACCCTTATGTTGTTTTACATTCTCTTTCGAATGATATAATTGCCAAAGTCTACCCAAGGTTAGCCTTGGAATGCTAGTTAGGCTATACTGTAATATGCTAGGTTAGACTAGGGTCTACTAAGCTAGGCTAAGCTATACTAGGATACGATAGGCTAGACTATACTAAGCTAAGGTAGGATAAAATATGCTATACTATACTAGATTATACTAGGCTAGCTAGATTATACTAAGCTAGGCTAGGCTAGGCTAGCTAGATTATACTAAGCTAGGGTAGGCTAGGCACGGCACAGCTAGGATATTCTATTTTAGGTTAGGTTCTAACGATATTTGAAACCCTCATGTTGTTTTACATTTTCTTTCAAATAATATAACCGCCAATGTCCTTACAAGGTTAGTCTGGGAATTGTAGACAGCTTTGAAGGTCGAAAGTTTATAAATCAGAATAAGTGAGACCACGCAACTTTTTGGTCACCATACCTTGTTTGGGTACATACAGCTTCGTTCAAATATTTTTGCACATATTGAAAATTTAACGAAATTAGATTAATTCAGGGTCAAAAAGTTTTTAGTTGCAAATCAATATGAATATAACGGTGAAACTAGAAGAAATAAATAACAATCATATATAAAGGGCCCAAGCAATAAACAAGTATTAACAACAGTAACAGTAACTGATAGAGGCAGCTCAGTAGCGTGCAGCGAGACCTTTTATATTGTTGTCCCAGAACAATTGTATAGTTACAAGAAGTTACAAGGAAAGAAAGTACCCTAGGAGACCTTACGGTCCATTCAAAGAGGGTACCTTTTGACTAGCAATTGAGTAGGCACATGGCTGCTCAATTGTTTTGAGTCCCTAAACGGCCACTTTTCAAGACTTTATCTAGTCTTGACTTCAACTGGTCAACAGATTCACTGTTGACAACTTCCACTGGAAGGGCGTTCCACTTACCGCAAATACTGTAGGTAAAAAAATTTCCACACAGATTGCGGTTGTAACGCTTTAGTTTAAGTTTAAAGCCGTGATTGCGCGTTCTGTTCTCACTCAGTGTGAAAATATCCCGGTAGTCAACATTGTCGAACCCTCGAATTATTTTGAAAACTTCAATGAGCTGACCACGCAGTCTACGGGTTTCCAGCGAGAACAGATCTAATTCCCTTAGTCTATCCTCATAACCTTTGTGTCGTATAGAGGGAATCAGTTTGGTTGCCCTAGCTTGTACGCGCTCCAACCTTGCGATGACCTTTCGAAAGGAATGACTCCAAAATTGTACGGCATACTCCAGATGCGGCCGAACGAGGGAGTTGTACAGACAAAGTACTATCTCCTTGTTACGGTATCCAAACTGGCGCTTTATGTAGCCTAACATTCTTTGGGCTTTCTTCTCTGCCTCGATGCACTGTTTAGAGAACTTGAGGTCGCTAGTGATAGTAACACCCAAGTCCTTCTCAGTGTCACTAGATTCGAGGGCAGTTCCCTTAAGGATGTACTGAGATTTGGGGTTTCGGGGGCAGATATACAAAACTTTGCATTTGTTCACGTTAAAAGGCATTTGACACGTGTCCAACCACTCCCCAATCCTTTGAAGGTCCTCTTGGAGGCTGGCAGTGTTCCCCTCCTTTGCCACATTGATACCAAGCTTGGTGTCGTCGGCAAATTTCGAGATTTTGGCAACCATGTCTCCGTCGATGTCGTTGACATAGATAATAAACAGTAGTGGTCCCAGGATGGAACCTTGAGGGGCACCGTTAGATACGGGCGCCCATTCAGAGGCACGACCATTCACCACTAGGTGCTGCCGTCTGTCACTTAGCCAGCTCTCAATCCAACCTGCTACCTTGCCGCCTATGCCCTGCGCACGCACTTTCCGGAGAAGGCGGTGGTGTGGTACCTTGTCAAAGGTTTTTTGGAAGTCAAGGTACACAACATCCACCGCCTTGTCCTGATCGTGCTCACTGAAAACGAAGTGGAAGAATTCCACAAGGTTCGTCAGGCATGACCGTTGCCTTCGGAAGCCGTGCTGAGAACTCTTCAGTAGCAGGTTTGACTCTAAATAAGACGTTATCTTGTCCACTATCATGCTTTCCATTAGTTTACCGACTATCGAAGTCAGACTGATGGGTCGGTAGTTTGACGGATGGCTGGGGTCTCCTTTTTTGAAGATTGGAGTGGTTGAAGACTTGCGCCGTTCTGCATTTTCTGCCCATTTCTGCTTAGGTCTCGAGCTTATGGCGTCAGTTAATCTCTAAGTACAGCTTGTTAGATCTCTAAATACAAGCTGCAATTGAGAACGGATAGATGACCCCATACCTTCACTTGAAATGTAGCCTTATACCATTAAAGAGCGGCAAACATGATTTAACTTTGGAACTATGTAGTATCAATACATTGCTCCCTTTGGCCTCCTGTGGACTCTATCGTTGGCTGGGATCGATTAAAAGTGGAAAGTAAAACCAGTGGATCTTACAACACGTCCCTACTGACGCATACTTCAGTTGCAGCGAGCATGTTCCTAAACAATCAACATCGTTTCTTTTCTGCTGAAAGTTGATCACGGCTTCTGGCAGGATTTAGATAGTTTCAGGTCTTTTACAAGCACTCTGGGACGAAGTTCAATGATGGATGCATTAATCTGGCCGTTACATGTCACCAGGTTGTATAAGGCCATTGGGTCGTGGAGAACGAGATTGGTCTTGGATGTTCTCACTTTCTCAGATACCTACAACACTTCCGTAACAGCAGAACGATGGATTTGTTAGCGACTGAGAATCTCCTTGGGGAACGTGCCATTATCATATTATTGTAAGATAAATTCGATATGGAATATTATTAATATTAATTATGAAGTCATTTTAAATGTAATATATCGCATACTGATACCAGGATTTGATTTTAGATATTTCCAAAAAGGTTATACAAAGGTTTGTAGGTTTATTTTGAATTCCAGATGTATTGTGCACATGAAAGCAAACCCATGCCAACATATTCTTAGATATACCCAAGGAATAAGAAAAACTGCCAGGTCTTCGAAAACTCACGGCTGTGTAACCCTTTATCTTTGCTAGTAGGATTTGTATTGGTGCTTACTTGTGAGTAACTTGGCTCTTTTCTACGAATCTATTGATATGGAATTAAGTAGGGAATTTACTGAATTCTTCTCTATTTAATTTTATTTATTCAATTATTTTATCGACTTTATTAACATGAAAAGTAACACGAAATCACTAAGATATTTTATGAGTTTCTGTTTTCTGTCACGACATCTCAGATAAATGCCAGTAGTTTATTCACAAATTAAATTTATCCTTTCCCCATCATGAGATTTTCAATTAAATTATCAAATCAACGTTCATCCACGAGCCAGTGTACAATCTTAAATTCTGCTCCCAAGCCGGGGTATTAGATCCAGCTTATGATCTAAGAACTCATTTGCTAATCTTAGAACACCCTTCAGAATTTATTACTTCGCTAATGGTGCCGGAAATATATTTTTCACGAATAGAAAATGTAAAGAATTTGAAATATAAATTTACTAAAAAGAATATATATTTTTAGAAAATAAATCATGTAACTAATCAACCGTTTTTGAGGGAATGCAGTGAGATAAAAGAAGGAAGAAATCATACAGGATAAATGTAAATAGAGAGGTTGAAATCAAGATTCACAAAGCCTCTAATGACAAACTCCTTTGAAAACGTCGTAATAAAAAAACGAATTTGAATACTCTAGTGAAGGCCGAAATTGATGATTATAATAAATGATCAGAAATAAAACGAAAGTGCAAATTTCATATGTGAAAATGGTGGCGCAGTCAACAATGGCTGGCAACCGCATGAAGGTGACATCTGACAAAGTAATGCTATCCTTGGCCCATCAATTCTTACACCCACGGCAGAGTCATGAGATTGTTTTGGAACAAAGCTGTTGTTTACAAAATTCTCTCCATCCAGCCAACCTGCACATCCTCTGATTTGAGACAACTAAAAGGAACTCCAGCTGATAGCCTTGTTAATAAAGACCAATAGTTATTGTGTTTATTTATCTAACCGCTCGACTGATACCATCTTCGATAAGTTATACTTTTCTAGCCTGCATCAAGAATCCCATTGGTCAACAGAATTGTCGACGCACTCGCCATGGCTTTTAAACAAAAAAACATCAACAGTCCTTTACCGAGGATATAACAAATTTTGGGCGATTTATTTGTTCAGTAGCCCGCGGTAATTGAAATTATTAAAGTTGTATTTGAAATAAATTTATCTGCATAACAAAAGAAAAAAGAAATTTAAGGGGAGAATTGAAGGGGTAATTTTAAAAAAATGTGTTCTATGGTTATAATCTTGTATATAAATATTTTGGATTTATCATTCAAACAAAAGTTAAACCTGGATTCAATTCTAGTTAGTCCTCAACTCAACTCCATATATCTAATCTAAATTTGGAATAATTATAATTTGAGTTTAACTTTTATTTTATTTTACTTATACCATTGTTAAATAATTATCTCAATTAACGAGAGTTAAATTACTCGATTTGTTGGTACTTTATTATTCTCCATTTCCAAATATGATGATGAACATGCTCAATTTTCAAAGCGTCTAAATATCCATGTTCTAAATACATAGGTTTTGCGTAATGGTACTAGCTTTTATTTTCATACCAGCATGGGGGTCTCCAAAAGGTATTCTAATTTCTAGATATATATATATATATATATATATATATATATATATATATATATATATATATATATATATATATGGGAAATATCACGAAAGTTAGAACGTGATAACTATAAATATGAATATGTACCACGGAAGGAAACTGAATAACAAGCAGATTGGAGTTAGTACTTTCGTCTATTCGACATTTTTAAACTCAATGGTAAGAAAAATATGCCCCTCAGTATTTATACAAAGCACGTTTCCCTGGGATAAGGTCAACATTTTAATGCTATCAGATAAGTCGGATTTTAGAAAAAGTGATAAAATTGGATCTAGCGAAAACATCCCTGGGCTAATATTGAGATTACTCTCCTTTGTGTGGGAGATTAAAAATGATTCCAGGATATTTCTCTTAATAAAATCATTACTATGGATTATAGTATCAGTTTTTGACCAGTTAATTCCGTGTCCCATCTTGGAATTGTGGATAGCTAAGGCATTATTCTGATAACCTTTAATACTGCGTTTTTGTGTTGTTGGGTCTTTATGGAAACATTTTTTGGAAGTTTGGCCTACATAGAATAAATAACAATCTAAACATAGAATTCGGTAAATTACATTATTATCATTATTGGGGCTATGCTTTATTAAGAGATTTTTTAATGTATGATTGTATTTAGAGGCTATCTTAATATTAAGTTGTTATCAAATGGGCACTACAGACATAAAATTATCATGATAGGGTAAAATTAATAGGTTTTTACGAAGTTCTATTGTCTCTAATTTACAAATATAAATTGTTTTTTTGACTATATTCATACATTTTTAGAGAAAGTACTTTGGGTAGCATAAATTTGTAGCAATATCTTCAATTTTTGTGTATTCTTTATCAATATAGTTGGGACTATATATTCAAAGAGCCCTAAGATACATGGAGGAAAAAACAGCAGATTTTATATTTTTGGCATGACTTGAATAACAATGGACATGAAATAAATTATTTGTCGGTTTCCTCTAAACAGTAAATTCAAATCTATGTCGTTCTCTAATTATAAGGACATTCCAAAATGAAAGGCTCTTATTTACTTCCTTTTCTACGGTGAATTTAATTGACGGAACCAATGAGTTCCAAATTAAAAGAAAACGATCGGTGTCAAAACTGTTATTTAAAATTACCAGGATGTCATTAACATACTGGAACCAAACAAATTGATTAGACTAAGGAGGTGGGATCAACCTAGTTTCAAAAAATTCCATATATAAATTTGAAAATAAGGGAGATAAGGGATTACCCATAGCCATACCAAACACTTGTTCATAGAATTTGCCGTTGAAACTAAATTTGAATTTTTTAATACATAAACAAATAAGCTCAGTGATCGTATTGGTTGGTAAAGGAAGGTCATAAGCATTTAAAATAGAGGCTAGGAAGTCTAATAAGTGATAAATAGGCACTTTGGTGAATAATGAGGTAACATCAAAACTGACTAGTCTAGTCAGTTTTGATAGAACCACTTCAAATTAGGTAGTTAAGAAGGAGCTTGCACAATAATTGACGAAGATTAGAGGGAAACATATTGTGGCACCCCTGTCAACATCACATATTTTAAATTGTTTGAAGGAATGATAGCACCTGCTATTCTAGCTTCCTATGGCCCTGATATTCAATTATTCAAAAGATTAAAAAAAATTATGGAATAACATAAACCAAATCAAAGTTGACATCTTAAAATTTATCCTCAACAAAAGAAAGATATTATGATGAAACTTTCTACAGAACTAATCAAAGAAAGACAAATTCGACATGATTACAAGGAACTCTTGGAGCTAAAGATAATAATAATGGCATAAACTCCTTCTAGTGGTGTTTAATTAAAAAGACCTAGAGCATACCACAGAACTAGATAGATAACAAAACTTTTATACTCCATTAAAATTTTCATGTTCAAAATGAAATTCAAAATTTCATCCGAAAAAGCAAAACATTTGAAAGAAATATGCAAGTTTGCCATTTTAATTTACATAAGGCAATGGTTTTCTGCACCAAAGGCAGCTAGTGCCCCGCAAAATGATTTGTTGGTTCTTGAAGAACTTCTTCGCTCAATATACAAAACAACTAAAAAGATTGACAATGCCTCCTGGATAAATTTAAAAATTCTTTGGTATCTCTCGGAAGAGATAACTGCGCTGGCCTTTTTTGATGATGATGTTTCATTCGAGACAAAGGAAAAAATGAAAGATGCCTTGAAGAACTTAGCAGATTCAGATTAACCTCAAAAAACAAAATAGACGATGAAAATTATGGCAAGTGGCAGTTTGGGGATTTTGTGACAACAAACACAGTCTCTTTCTTCAAAACATTTGGGCCGTTCTCAAGTCTTTTGAACAAAACGCTTGAGGACTTTCCTCTAGAAGATTGCTTTTAGATTGATAAAAATGTTGTTAATGATCTAAGAGCTGTTAATACCATTGTTAAAGTGGGGCTAAGCTCATAGAAGAATACAACAAATTAATAACTAATGATGAGGGGCAAAAACTGATTTGTAACAAATTGTGTCTAACTAAAAGAAAAGGTTGAATGTTAAATCAAAGAAGACTATTATTGCAGTTGCTTCAAATAAGTTACCACTTCCAATAGAAGTGATAAAAGAAAGGCGTATGGTAGGCCTACTGATGAGCTTTCACTTAAAAACGAAGTAACGGCGTTCATACTGTACCTCTTGGGTGCCATGGAAATCAACAACCTTCAAGTACTGGGCGCAACTTTTAAATATTTATTTTTTTCATCTGAAATCTCTGCAAACTAGTTTTGCACTAAAAAGAATAAATATGATGGTATCTCATCAAAGTTTAAATATTTTTTTGTAGCCCCTATTTTGAATTACCCTAATAATATATATATATATATATATATATATATATATATATATATATATATATATATATATATATATATGTATATATATCCTGTTTCACCCTCGTCTCATAGTACGACTGACTCTCTATAACTATCTTACAATCACCATTCCGACACAAAATAAAGTGTTGTATCCATTTATAGACACGCACACAACGATAGACCTTCATCGGAACTGTTTACACAAACAGCATAATGTATCTTGACGTCACTAAGTTCCACCCAAAAATATATCAGAAATTTTAACTCCTCCTCCTTGATTTGAAATATAAAAAAGACACACTAGCTCTATATACTGAAGATCTAATAGTCATTCTTTAATAGCTGGAATTTCGTAATATATCGCCTAAATTAATGGCATACATAGTTTGCCCCCTTACCTCCTTTCCAATAGAGTGGCTTAGCTCTTTTTCTAAAAGAGGTATATTATATACTGTTAGATTTGTATTTACTCCCTCTACGGTCAGGTCCCCTCCAATAAGGCGTAAATTATTAAACAAACTGCCACATCAATGTTTCGTCGGATTGTTACTTGTGTTGGGTTGAGGGGCCCGGGGCCTCCTATGGGGCACCTAATTAGTTTATTTGCTAGATTTCAATATTGATGGGTGCTTGATACTTCCTTAAATCTATTTAGTTCAAAAACTTTAGGAAAACTACCAAAATTCGATTTATTGCCATAGACAAGTAATAAACTAGGATATATCCCTTCAGTATATAATAAAATACCGCCTCGGCCAAAATTATGGTATGAAAACATAGAGAATACGAATGAAACTCATTTACAAAATATTTAAAAATAATATAATAAAGAGTCGAGGATATCACATCTATAATTAGTATTTTAGATGTTTTCCCTTTGCTTTTATAAACGTTTTGATGCGTTTTTGCATATTGTGCATAAGAGGTTAAGGCAGCGTTCTGCCATTCAAGGTGTGATACCAACGTTGAAGCCTATTTTTTCATTGATTATTTTATTGTTAACATAAAAGTGGTAATTTTTTGTCAGAAATGTCTCCGAAGAAACAGATTTCTGAAACTCAAAGAGCTCAAATCATTGCATTGTCCAGAGAGGAGTTATTCCAAGTCAAAATTGTAAGAAAATTGCATTAAAAGGTACATTGAGACAAATTCTTTCACAAACCTTGATGGGCAAGGTTCGCAAAAGGTGTACAACTCTGACGAGGGAAGAGAGTTTGCTGAAAATGACATCTCTGGCCGATAGGAAAAAAAACCTCTTCTGATGTATGTAGCTGCTATGTTTTGGGCAGCACCTAACAGAATTATAAAAACTCACTGTCGTAGAATTGCTCATAGTCCGGTCCAATAATTATTCTAGTCATTGATATGGACAAACCACTTTGGTTTAAGTCGATGGTATTGAGACTCTATGACTCAATCTACGATCATGATATATATATATATATATATATATATATATATATATATATATATATATATATATATATATAAATATATATATATATATAGGCTTTAATTCCTACTGAACGTGCGAAGGCTGGTTAGAGGCGAGTTGTGCTACGGCCAGGATTCTCACTATAAAAGTCCGATTTGTTACTGGGGGGAGGTTTGCGATTGTTTAATTCTAAGAGTGCATAAAACACGGTGAATAATTTAGCCGAAGGGATTCTTAATTGAGGTCTTGCCAAGGGTAAGTCAAAAAGAGGGGCCACCAAATAAACATGCATATAAAAATAAACTTTACTTTACACCAAATTAATAATTAGTAGCAATAGTTAAACGGGCATTTAGCTAAATAAAGATTAAATATTAAACTATTAAATATTAACTAGAGCACAAACATGTTCACTTAGTAAAAGAAAGTTTTATTGGCCTGTTGCGATTTAATGCACATATAAATTATTCTCAAAGGCAAATGATTGTAGTTGTGTGGCCAAGCATATATTTGAAAAAGGATAATCTATTTTGAAATTTACCGGGGAACAATTATTTAGAAAGTTTCAGACACAGATATTCCTAAACTTTTAAAATCATTTTATATCCCAAATTTTAACAGCTTCAGGTCTTTGATCAAAGATTATTGACGATGACCATTTTTCTTACCAGTGCACCTGTCTTATTGCTGACCTACGGGACTAAAGAGTATTGGCTTCATTGGGGATATCATTACTGAAATGAGTGAGTTCGTTTTATTTGTTTATATTAGCTAGACATCATTGTAAGGTCTTAAAAGCTAGCTGGTAGTTTTTTTCATTTGTGGATTGCATTATATATATATATAAATATATATATATATATATATATATATATATATATATATATATAAATATGTATATATATAATGAGGTAAACAAATATTCGGACAGATACAAAAGTTTATTTCAATTATTTCCATTGATAATATTTGTGCTTCATTCACCTATAATTTCAATTAGCATTTCTTTATAACATTATAGATGGACGATAATGACTGTCGTAGAATTGACTCTCGACGATGTACCATATATAACTATTCGTTGAGGGAACTTCTTTAATTATCTTTAGAGTGCGTGGATGTCTGGCGGGCCGATATTATGTATCTTCGATATGCTTAAGAAGTGGAACTGAGCTCAAGGATAATAATATTGCTATCACTAATAAAATAGAGTTTTATTAATAATAACTATCAACAATACACAGAACGGAAAATATTGACATAAACAGAGAATGGAAAGGGTCGCGGGGGCTCGGGCTAATCCGAGGATTAAAAGATTTAAAAAGCTAAAAAAAATATAAAGTTAAAGAGATGGGATGGTTCGCTAAACCATTTAATGCACAGGATAGAATTGACAAAAGGGTTAAATACTCAAAGGTAACGTTCGGCTTACGTAATTTTATACTAGTGGTGCATAGGAAGTCGACGTGAAGGAATTTTCGGTCCGCTGGCGAGTTCCAGCCGAAGGGGAGGAATAAAAGGATCCTGACGTGGCATCTAGGGAATGAGAACCGTTTCTCGACGAACGGTTTGAAGAACAATGGCTGTTCTACGTTGTTCTCTTCTGAACAACAGGGGGGGTGAGAACCGTCTCTTGTCTACGGGCTCAAGAACAATGGCTGTTTTAATGTTGTTCTCTTCTAAACAACAAGGGGGAAGGGTGAGAACCGCTTCTTGGCGAACGGGCTCGAACGAACAATGGCTGTTCTAACGTTGTTCTCTTCCTGAACAACGAGGGGAAAGCCTTGTGGACTTGGCGTCACGAAAGGCTAGAACCTTCGCACTCAAGGGATATTGTCCTTCTTCTGGACAAGTGATGGTGAATCTCGAGGTCGAGGTCCCTTGGCGCACAAAGTGAGAGAGGGTCGGGGTGATGTTTCACGACGAAAATCTGGATCTCCAATCTGCTCTTAGTGGTGAAGTTTCCATCTAAATAGTCGAGACACTCCCTTGGCGTGGGGGACAATGGAGTGGGAGCTTCGAGGGAATGCCCTGCCGAGCATGGGAACAATGCCTTATCTGCCCATAAGCCTAACTCAATATGGCGAGGTCGGCGTATGGGGGCGAACGGGGGGGAAGATAAACCTCCTTGTTTAAACATTGACTCAGGTGGCTGCGATAAGGCGCCAAGCTTCAAAGCGAAGATGCACGTGGGAGCATCGTGGTTTTAAATAACATGTGATAGAGTTTGAAATTTTAAGCGGCCTCAACCCGTTCTATCACAACAAATATTCGGACAGATACAAAAGTTTATTTCAATTATTTCCATTGATAATATTTGTGATTCATTCACCTATAATTTCAATTAGCATTTCTTTATAACATTCAAGATAGATGATAATGACCTTCTTCAAATTTATACAAGATTCTACAAAAATAAAATTATAAGGTTAGAACTAAGTATTTGGCAAGCATTTGGCGAACCTACTATTTCATTGCAACCTTACTTTGTACAATAACTTCTCTCAGGTATTTTTGCTAAGAACATAAGTCCTGGCTGAATTTTGTTGGAGTATCTTTAAAATCCTCATTATACATGGTGGGGAATAAAATTATCCAATATCTGGTGTGAGCGATTTGCGCGATGTAGTGGTGATTGACACTAACGGCTAGTCATATTAAGTATGTTAGGATCTATCATTTTCATTTTCTTCGTTAATTACACTGTCTAACTTTTTTCGACTACAAAGATTAGAATAACATTTTTTTTAATGTAGTTTTATGTGTAGATTTCAAAAATGGAAGTCACTTTTATCGAAATGAGCCCATTTTTCTGTTATTTGCCAATTACTTTTTTTGTCAAATTCTGAAGATTTTAACGAATTTCATTCTTTATTTTTTTATTTTCAGGTTATTTAACTAAATAAAGTTTTAAATAAAAGCAACAATTTTAATTCAAAACCCAAGAGGACAGTGAAAAATAGCCCAGATAATTTTGCTACATATGTGGTTCAGTAATATTTAAAAAAAATCAAAGAAAAGTTTCTTCTCTAGTGAAAAACCTATATCATTTGTAATTTGGATGTAAAATTGGCAACCAAGATAAACCATGGGCACCACATATCTGTTGCACGTGATGCTTTAATTATTTATCAAAATGGTCTAAAGAAAAAAATAAAAACCCTCAAATTTGGTGTTTCAATGGTATGGCGAGACCCTCAAGATCATGCCACTAACTGCTATTTCTGTTTGGTAGACATACAAAGTGAGTAATAGTTTATTGTCTACCTTACCTATATTTTGAAGTATTATACTGTAATATTATTTTTTAAAAATATAAAATTAATAAGTTTAGAACCCCTTTATTGTAATCATACATATATACATAAGTATAAATTAAATTTTATGCATATAATTTCCTACTTTTAGGTAAAACAACGAAGTGCGCTTTAGCTGTGGTATATCCCAAACTTAGATCTGCTATTCGGCTTATACTTCACTGAAAAGATATTCCAGTACCTGAACCACCTCCAGAAATTTTTTTGTCTAACTCTGATGAATCAGATAGGAAATCATATGAACCAGAAACAGAAATTTATGATTATGAAACTGTTGATACTACTCCAAACCTTTCTCATGACTTGTTCTAGATGATCTAGTAAAAGATCTAAACTTAACAAAGCAACAAAGTGAATTACTGGCCTCGAGACTGAAAGAAAGAAATTTAGTGGCAGAAGATGCTCAAATTACTAAGTTTCGCAATCGATCAAACAATTTACAAGACAAATTTTCATTTGACAACAATTTATGTTACTCTAAAAATATTCCACGTCTCTTTGAAGAATTAGATATATATTCTGAACCCAGTCAATGGAGACTTTTTATTGTCGCTTCTTTATATACTAGTAAAGCCGTGCTTCTGAATAATGGAAATAAACTACCCTCGATACGAGTAGCTCACTCTGTTGTTTTCATTTTAAAAAACATTAAATACAGTGAACATAAATGGTTGATATGAGCTAACCTTAAGGTAGTAACAATTTTAAATGGTTTGCAGTTAGACTACACAAAATTCATTTGTTTTTTGTTCCAGTGTGACAGTGGAGCTCAGGAAGAACATTACATACACTTAAGATGACCTCTAAAAGAAGAGACAAATGCAGGTTGTCCTAATGTCATACGTGAACCATTGGTTCCTAAGGAAAACATAATTTTGCCACCACTTGACATAAAATTAGGTTTAATAACAACAAATTGTGAAAGCTGTAAAGCATTACCAGCTGTCCTTCTTATATTTAAAAACAAAATTTCTTAAAATTAATTATTCTAAAATTAAAGAAGGAATCTTTGTTTGGCCTCAGATTCGACAACTTATGGTAGATAGGGAGTTTGAGGCAAAATTGACAAGGCCAGAATTTGAGGCCTGGCATAGATTCAAAGGTGTATCTAATGGTCTCCTTGGAAGGCACAAATCAGAAAATTACCACATTTTTTTCCGAATTTAATTAGTTGTTTCAATGAGTTAGGATGTAGTATATGACTAAAGGTGCATATTTTGCATTTCGATCTGTCTTTCATTCCAAAGAATCAAGCAGACGTCAGCAATGAGAATAGTGAAAGATTCCACCAAGATATTGCTACTATAGAAAATCGTTATAAAGGAAATGGAGTCCTGCAATGCTTGTTAAATTTTGCTAGGCCCTTCACAGTGACAGACAAGATGTAGATAAAAAGAAGCCTAAATATTCTAAAAATATATGACTATTGCATAGATTTCAGCAATTTTGAAAAAATCTAAAATCTTCATTATTTTTTTAAATATATTTTTATAATACCACACCCTGAATTCCTTTAAAAGGACATTAATTTCTTTTGATAAATAAGCTCTTTCTTTTCCACTTATCTTTGTACCTTTTGTCAAATAAAATAAAATAATAACAAATATTTCATACCTCTATATACTGAATAATCTAATATTAATAGAAAATTAAATATGCAGATTACAAAAAACTGAACTGATTTGATGAAAAATAGTCATTTTCGTAATCTACGCAAAAAACTACAATAGAAAACTACTTTCTCATTTCTGTAGCAAAATCATTGTTAGACAGTGTTATTATAACAATTTCACCATCATGTTCCGTTTCATTTCTATCGATCATAATTTCTCTATCATTTTTAGCATCCATCATTTACTGAACCGGAAACCATCATGACTTTGGTATTCAAGTGTTTTATGAAAAACCACCGAATTTTGAAGGCGACGCGGTGAACACTCGGTTTGAATGCATCTGTATTAGGTCAGAAAAGAATTTTGCTATGAATTTTTAATCTTCACGCAACTGGATCAACAATGAAACAAAATTACATGGGCAACATAGGACCGTTACAACTCCAATAAATGTCGCAGGAGTACGGATATCAAGGCGGAGTTTGAGGAGAATTCTGCAGGCCGATTTAAGACTGCATTCTTACAAAATTATCTTGTTCCATAAATTAAAAGAGACAGATCATAACAACCGCAGAGTCGGATGGGCAAATATTCTTCCACAAGTTCAAGCTGCATCTTTTCTTCGTTGCACTGATGAGATTCACTTCTATATCAATGGAGCCGTCAACAACTCAAACGTTCACTCTGCGGCTGAAAATAATCCTCATGGAAACCACCAGCGACCGCTTCCCTCTCCTTGCATATATATTTTGTGATCAGTGTCGCTACAGTAACTGTTACATATTTTTGAGACAAGTGCGAACTTATGTTGTTTTTGAAAATATTTTCTTGAAACTTTTAGATGAACACAACATAACACATTGCAGAGTGATATGGTTTGCTATTCTGATGAAAGTTACAAACATATAAATGTTTCGCTCTAATTTAAGTTGATTTTCTTTATTGTTCTCTTTGGAAATTAGAGCTTTGATGTCCAATTCGAGACTCGAAAGTTTATTTATAAATAAATGACACAATTGAAGGTAATGTAAAAATTGAATCTCAATAAGAGGCAGAAAAGAGAAAATGAATAAAAGAAAATAAAGAAAATTGAAATTTTGTTCGTATAATCAACATTCCTGCTTCGAACTCTCGTGGAATTCTAAACAATTAATGATTTAGAAATTTAAAGACATTTTTACTTGGAAAAATTCTCTGTTTGTGTGAGAACTATTTACAGGATCGATTTTTAGCAGTGCATTGCACATGCTATGTAGAATAAAAACTTAGAATTTACATATTTAAATATTAGGGCCATGTCAAATAACCTTAGGGAAACTTTAAGCCATGGCCCTGCAAGAAGCTTAGATATTTCTTGAAACAGTGAAATATGATCTATATCAATAATGGAATTTTAAGATGAATTATAGATAAAAGACTAAACTTTACAATAATTTGAAAAAGTGTTGGGAGGTTGTTTTTTAATGATCTCTATTAGTTTGAAGAATGTCACCTAGAAGATTTTCTTCCCAGTAATAATTTTTGAAAGGCGTTCGCCATTTGAATAAAAAATGGGAAATGCCTCTATATTTTTGTGTCGACCACCGACACCTTAATCAATTTCTCTTTAGACAATTGTTTTATCCTGAATTCAAAACTAGAGCAAGTAAAACAGTGTTTTAGTAGAGAAGTTTATTTATTCTGATGTTGGTGAGAGGTTAGTCCCACAAACCGGATCTCAAAACTTAGTTAAAGTAATAGAGAGGAATTATTAATAAAGTTTTATAAAATGAAATTATGATAATTAAAATAACTTCATTTTAGAAAATAAAGTTATGATAATTAAAATAATTTTAGCCAAGAATTTGGTAAAATTGATATAAAGGCTTACTTTGAACTTAAAAGTAAAAAATATCAATTCACTGAAAATATTCTCTATGAGAATCAAGTGTTGACTTAACTTCACTCAAAGAAAAAATTGTTTCTGCAACTATACCATCGCACAATGGCAAGCTGAAAAAAACTAGTTAGTAGATGTTAAAATTAAATTTTAGGATATGGATAAAGTCATGTGCTGAACAAGTTAAAGAAACAATCATTAGGGGCACAACAGATACGGAAACAAATCATTGTAACCTATCAGATAAATTATATGTTTTTAAAATATTCTAAATCCAAAATTATGTAAATAGGCTAATTTAAATGTATTTTCGTTGAATTTTCTAATACTTATTTTATCCCTAGATTTTTCATTTCGCCAATAAAGTATGAGGTACCTGAGACGCTATAATCACTGAAAAACGGCATAAGGCAACTATAAATTAGGAACTGGCAAAAGGCTACAAGTGAGTATATCTAATAAGGGCAAACAAGAGAGTGAATGAAACAATTGTATCTCGCAAAAAGAGGAGATGAGAAAATTATGCATATAATAAATAAATTTGCGTCATTCTATTCAGTATTTTACTTCACTGATCAGAAACACACGAACTTACACAAATATTTTATCCAATAACTTTGTTGTTTGTACAAAAAAACTATTAAAATATATAGATTTAACTACTTTTATAAATAAATCTAGTTTGCAACATTTGATTTTCATATATTTATTTAATTCATTAAAACCTCACATAAATGGCAAGGTTTAGTCATAAAGGAGTTGGAAAAGAATATGAATTCATATAGTGTATCAAAACTGAATGAATTCTTCATGGATCCCCTTTTATTGGATATATGTAAATGATATTTCTTTTACTTTCCTTTTAAAATTAGCCATTAATTTCTTGCCAACCTACTATATTCCTAGAATTAGACTGCCTTTTCATTTAACAAGAGCAAATCATACTGAAATTTTCAAAAAAGAATATATAACACAAGTATCTGATTAACTATTTCGGGGCAATTTGCTGATACACAGGGGAAAATCGATTTAAAACAAAGAAAACAGTGGTTTCAAAAAGTCCTCTTATAACTAAAACTTACCTCGAGGTGCTTCAATATTTCCAAATCATTTGCAGAAATCTAGAAAAAACTCATAGCATATCCGAAAGAAGGTGTATAAATGAAAATTCGTATAAATCATCTTGGGAAGCCTTTGAAGACGGTTATTCAATGAAGCCACCGTTAGCATCAATGACTGCATTATTTCTAGACCTGAAGCAATAAATCGTCAAAATCTGATGATCTTTCTCAATTTAGGTCATAATATTTGTCATAGCTGACTTGAGAGATTAAACGCTGTTATGTAGACGTTGATTGACCTTTCTCTCGACGAACCCAAATACGTAATAGTCCAATGGTTTTAGGTTGGATTAGTGAGGAATCGGTATATCTGGGTGAATATGTTCGTGGTAATTGCACGTATCCAATTTAGGGGTGGTGGATCCTTATGAGATGGTGTAGAGTCTTGTTGGAAGAGGTAAGTTTTTATGTTGCGTACGCTATCAATCCAGCTTCTCACAATTTTCTTCCAAGCCTCTGTGTAGGCAGCAACATTAAATCTTAAGCACTACGAGAAAACGAGAATTCATAACATCTCTTTCACAGCTAACAATTCTCAGAACCTATACAGTTGCTAGAAACTTTGATTACAATAGAGTTTAAACTTCGATGGTAATCTACATAACTATCTGTCATTCCTTGGGTTTAACATTTAATCCTTGTCGAAGTTTTTATCATCAGAGAAAAATTAAAGCCTTTCTTGCGACTTTTAAATGTTCAACTTAAAGACCGAGCGCTTTGCACTCATCAAACTATTCTCTATCCTCTTCATATAGAACTATTCTCTTTTATATGATCTAATCTCTCTGATTCATATACGATCAGTAACTGATATCTTAAGGGCAAATTCTTTGATGGTGCATTCTGGAACATTGAAGTCCATTGCAAAGGATCTGATCGATTTGTCGGGTTTTTCTTGAATTTGTACTGTACTTTCTGTTATTAAAGCCCTTTTCATCTGTCCACCTTATTGATGCTAATATGGATCTTTATTACCAGAATCCTGGGTTTTTCTAAATTAGCAACGAAGAATCGGGAAAGAGAACAATCTCTCCATCACTATGCTGAGCTTTTATGGTAATGATTACAGCGTAACTTTTCATTTGCTTTGTCACTTTAATATCATTAATTAATTATTAAACTTAAAAAAAAAATAAAGTTATAGCAAAGTTAGAGTTATTTAAATCGATGTCCACAAAATTCTCACGCTCCTTGTTTATTTATATATATATATATATTAATATATATATGTATATATATATGTATATATATATATATATGTATATATATATATATATATATATATATTAGGGTGAGGACTTTTTTACAACCTCATATCCCTGTGTCATAATTTGATGAGCTTCAATTAAAGATTATATAAAATCTTACTCTCATGGTGATTTGATAAAAAAACTCACGCACAAAATGATTTTAAAATTCTATTTGTCAGCTTTTTTGTCCAGTTTTTGAAGTCACTGGCAGCATATACAAGATTGAACACAAGCTTATCAGTCACATATATAACACATTATATAGTCGAAGAATCTGATCCGGGACATGGCGCTGGCAACTCATGAACCTGCGTTTGAAGTGACCTTAATCTTCGAACATTTGCTGCAGTTCAACAACAACGCCTGTCTTTTTGCCGGTATTCATGCTTGTTGTGTCGGCTACAAACATAAGAATTGATCTCCACAGGTTGAACTCCTCTAACACACCCTGGAGCCCTTTTGGAATTGTTACAGCTGTTCCATCCTTCAATTTGAGCGCAGCCAACTTTATTTCTTTCGCTTCATTTTTGAGAACCATGACCTGATATTCAAAGTCCTCAATGCATTTGACGTCAAAGTGTAAGCTCCACTTTTACAGATAAAGCGTGCTCACCAAGTGCTTCCTCACCTGAGCAGCTCTCGTGTAGATAGCCTTGTGGATTGCTGACTGTCATGGGGTTGGGATTTCAATGCCCTTACCAGAAAGCTGGTGACATACTTTTACTGCTCTGCTGCACGACAGCTTTGAGTTTGTAGCAAAGAGTCTTTCTAAGCCTCTTGGGTTATGCTTCCTTTTCCTCGTTGATGCTGCATTCTCATCCTCCCAAGAACTATCTTCGCCGTTATTGGATGGTGCGTGTTAGTATCGTAACAATCAGGTGGTGTTGAGCTGGAAAGTAGGGAAACAGTCACTTCCATTGCCTTCCTTTGCTTGGATGGGTGGATGGTCTTGGCACTAGCAGGTTTACCAGTGGAATAACCAACCTAGCCTTTAGGAAAAGTTTGCTGTTTATAAAGATTCTCATCTTCTTTGCACAACCAGTTGCCTTTCACCTTGTTCGCGTCAAACAGTTCATTCAGAGAATTAAAGTTTTGTTTCTTTCTGCAGTACTCATAGTCTTTCAGAAGGTTTTCTAGTTTTGCACAAATGGCTTGATCAGATACATGCGGGGAATTCAATGTTTTGTCCATAGGGCTTTTAGCTCCACAACAATTAGGCCGATCCTCTCCCTTCATTCTTTGGTGGTGGATTCAAGAAATTTGAAGCGTTCAACGACGTGGATTTTCAGGGGCATGCGACTATGTTCCCTTAAGGGTGCTTCATAAATTGCCACTTTGCTTCTTCTTGATGGTGCTTGAAACTGGACTAAGTTATTTGTCCAGGTTTTCTTGTTCTTCTCCGTGTTAAAAAAGCTCTTGTTGAACGACATGTTTTGTACTGAATAACTGAAATAGAAAATAAACCTAAATATTAAAAAGGTAACAAATTAAAGGAACTGTTATTGAGCTTTTATATATTTTATTAAAAAACAATCAACTTACAATTATAAAAAATAAGAGAGAAGGCAGACACCAATAAAATATTAAATGCTATTATATTATATAATTAGTGAGTGTTTTAAATGTAGCTTACCAAATAATACCAGGATCTCTTTACACTAAACGCTGGAGAATACACAACAATTTTAATAAGGCAATAATAATATCAACGCCATTAAAACTGAACTAGTAACTACCCGCTTTAAACATCTCGCTTATATACCGTACGCAAAATGCCTGAAAAAAATTCTGGAACTCTACAGAAATCGCCCAAGCGATGACGTGATGATTTTCTGGAAAATCATATACAATTCTAGGGTACATCAATTATTGCACAAGTCTGTTTGATGACTTATATATTTAATGTAAATATTTTTCACACATATAAAATACTAAAATGGCCTATATTACATTTCAAAGTGGTTTTTGCGAGACATTTTTCAATATTTCAATGGAATAAAAGTAATTTTTGTCATTAATAGGCAAAAGTTCATTCATTCGTGCTACAGGAAATAATAAAAGGCGAAAATCATCACCCTAATATATATATATATATATATATATATATATATATATATATATATATATATATATATATATATATATTAGGGTGATGCAAAACGGTAGTTAAAAAATTATTTAGAATTTTATGAGATACCATCTTATTTGATTCATTTTAGTGCAAAAACTAATATTTCAGGTGCAAATGAATATTTAGAGATGGCACCTCCCAGCACTTGATTATTCATAATTTCCATTTCACTCAGGAGGTATAGCAAACAACACATTTATTTTTAGAGTGAATTTCCACAGTAAAACTACAAAACCACTTTCCTTTTCACTTCAAATGGAAGTGATTTCTCATTTCAAGCAGCTGCAATAATGGTCTGGTTTGTTTAGTCAGTGAACATTTTCCTGTAGTTCAAGACAAATACTGTTTTTGTTCGTTGTCATCAGTTATCAATTTTTTGTTGTCCTCCATGTGCTTAACTTCTCTTTACGCAATTTAATTAACTTTTAAATCCTTAATAATATATTTAGCATTCCAAAATCTTTCTGCTCTTGGCCAGTCCTCGAACGAATTGTCAAAATTTTGAGGACAGCCCAAGTCGAAAAGATGATTCTTGCCATAATTTCCATCGTCTATTTTGGTTTTCTTAGGTGGATCTGAATCTGTTGGATTCTTCAAGGCATCTTTTATTATTTCTTTTGTCTCGAATGAGACATTATCATCAAAAAAGCCTTTACAATTAAGTGTTACGAAAGCTACCAAAGATGGATTTTAAATTTACTTAGGGAGGCATTGGAAATATTTTCATTTGCTATTTTGTAGCAATTAAGTTCTATAAGAACCGACAAATCATTCTTTGGAGCCTTGTCTGACTTGATGCATAAAACCAGTGCTTTACATAGATTAAAATGGAAAACTTGCCTATTTCTTCCAAATCCTTTGCATCTTTGGGTCAAATTTTGAATTGACCTTTGAGCATGAAAACTTTCATGGAGTATATAAGTTGTGCCATCCATCTAGCTCTGTAGTATGCTCCAGGTATTTTGAATTTTTCACCACTAGAGAAGTTTCTCCCATTTCTTATATCGTTAACAACAACAGTTCTTTGCAACCATCTCGAATTCGTCGTGCTTTGATCAAAGTGGTTAAAAATTTCAGCATTACATCTTTCTTTTCTTTAGATAATTTTCTAAGGTGTGAAATTTATCTTGGCCTATGTTATTCAATCATTTTTTTAATCTTTTTAATAATGGAATAGTAGGGCCAGAAGAAGCTTGAAGAGTAGGCGCAACCACTATCTTCAAAACAATACCAATTATGTGATTTCCGCCTGGGAGCCACGATTAATCTCTCTCCATCTTTGCTCAAGTTAAACAAAAGGGAAGAAATATACCATAAACCAAAAGCCTAAACATCATAAGGTCATCTAAAGTAAAAGGCTCAAATCTTAAACGAAAATATTTTTTCGTTCTTTAATATTGCCAAGAAATGTGACCGCTCAACCTCTCCTATTATTCCTACCATTTCTATTGTATGAAAGAAGACTGAAGACTATAATTTTACTTACTCTACTAGCCGTTGAGCCCAATGATAATCAAGAAAATCATTCAGTGAGAACTTTAAAAAACATTTTCAAAGTGAGAAATTATTTATTGGCATGGAAACCCTTCTGCAGAACTAACAGGAAAAGAAGTCGTAGACCGCCTACTAATTTTAATACCAGCCAGTGAGAAAGAACAGCTACTTACAGTCCTAAAAACTCCTCAAGGCAATGGCAAACGTACAGGCGGATATACTTGCAAGAACAACTGTTTAATTGAAAGAAGCTGCTTGTCGTCCCTTTTTAAGTTCCATTTTCTCTTGTTGTAGTTCTATTTCAAGTTTACGCTGTTCTTCCTTCTTATCTGTTTCAATCATTTTCAATTTTATTCTCGCTCTCAGTAGATGAAGAAACTTTCTATTTTGTGCAATGGTCATTGTTTATTTAGCATTTAAATGAGCAGGATCAAATAACTTATCTAGACTTTTATTCAATTATTTTTTCTTTTACCTTTGTATGCAAGGATTCTTCTCTTTGGTCTTTCTAATTTGTTTCCAGTCATCATATATTGTGGGAAGTTTTTACTGCATTACATTTATGAGAGTTTCGTATCCAAACTCTTTGCCACACATCTAATAAATCACTGATAGGTAAGTTTAAAGATACTCTCTCTTGTTTAACGCTTCTATGATTCGCAGTAAACAGATAACTCCTTTCTTTGAAGTTAATTTGTTATGATGGCTCAGGTGTGTTATTGGTTGATCAATCAAACAAACTTCTGTTGAACTCCTGGTTGTCATTGTGAATCCATTTGAAATTTTCATAATCCGTAAATCTGGAACAGCGTAGAACAACCTCTTCTTTCGACTGCACGCAGCGCATTAGTTCATGTCACGTGCGCCAGTTATCCGGCCTCAATCTCTTGCAACAATTCCACTTTCATTTTCTCAGTAAAAAAGAACTTAAATTTATATTATATAATCTATATGGATTGAAAATATTTGTAACACTTAGAATACTACTAGAAAATATACTTGTAAAGTAATAAAAATATAATCAAAGGGTAGTTAAGTATTAGAGAAGCATTGATAGTTTACTTCAAGTTTTAATTTACTCCTTTTATGAGGTGAGTGCAATAAAACCACACTGAATCTGAACTTCAACGCAATGTATCTCAGCATTAGATATGACTTTACGGTAGATTCAAATGATTGTTTTGATATGAGATCCTTTAAAATTAAACCAAAGTTTTTTTTCTATGTTAACGCATTTGAGAATTTTGCCGCTCATTTGTTAATATGCTGTTAATTTATGACATACTAAGTGCATGACCTTGCATCTACATACAATCACGGATAAAAATATCATACACCTGAAATTTTTCTTATTCCTCGGGTATGTCTATGAATATGTAATCGTAACTTGCATACATGTGATCAATAGATCTTGAAGTAAAATAAAGGTACGTTATTTATTATGACTTTATTTAGATAGATCTAAAATCGCGATGCTATTGAATTGTATTAAATCCTGCTATCAATATCTGTTATGTTACAGTGAAAAATGTATTTATATAATACCATATTGTTTATTTATATGATATTCCGTGTCAATATGATCTGATAATGATATAGGGGAGACCGAGGCTAGCTGCATACAGGGATAGGTTGATAGATTGTCAATATCTTCATCATATGGCAACAGTTGGCGCCGAGGGTCTTGAGACATTTAAGTGTCAGTACCAGCCTTGTCCTCGTTGAGTGCTAATCAGGTTGATCACCTGTCAGAGAAACTAGAAGCAAAAAAACTGTTTTAGGATACCTTGAGTAAGTATTCTGACCTTTCGTATTATTTTCATAGACCTTAATGAAACTCATGTTCATGAAAAATAATGTGATTTTATGAAATAACTTTATTTATGCTTCATATGTGATTAAACTTTATTTTCCCATATTTTAAGTGCATAGCAATATTTATGAGGAGAAGATAAATAATTCCTTCGTGGCTAGTTGTTACAATCAAGAACAACTTGGCCCCCAAATGGTGAAAGCCTATTACAGCCTACTGACCTTCCAACTCCTCAGCACATAACAAGCCTTGAGAATATGATTCCAGACCCTGTTCCAAGTACAAACAAAGATTGTTTAGATAGCCTTACATATACCAATAACCTTCTTCTATAAAGAGAGAACAAAGACCTACAAGAGAAATCTAAACCTCAGAGGAGCTGCGACCATTTAAAAAAGCTAGAACAAGAAAGACTCAAAGATGTAACAAAAGAAAACGCCACACATCAATCCTAACAGATACACCTGTGAAGATAAAAGAACAGGACCAAAATGAGGATTCACAAGGAAAAAGGCTCAAGAGTAAAACCTGTGAAAGGAATCTAAATAATAAAGGGTTTTTTAGGACTGATGGAGATAATAACAGAAAGAACATTGGAGATTATTGTTGTTTTGCATGTGGTGGCGAATGGTTAAATTCAATCTCAGGGGAGTAATAGGTGTGTCGTAGAATGACTCCCGACGATACCATATATCACTATTCGTTGAGGGAACTTCCTTAATTATCTTTAGAGTGCGTTACTGTCTGGCGGCCGATATTATGTATCTTCGATATGCTTAAGAAGTGGAACTGAGCTCAAGGATAATAATATTGCTATCATTAATAAAATAGAGTTTTATTAATAATAACTATCAATAAACACAAGACGGAAAATATTGACATAAACAGAGAATGAAAAGGGTCGTGGGAGCTCAGCTAATCCGAGGATTTAAAAGATTTAAAAAAGGTAAAACAAATATCGAGTTAAAGAGATGGGATGGTTCGATAAACCATTTAAAGCACAGGATAGAATTGACAAAAGGGTTAAGTACTCAAAGGTGACGTTTGGCTTACGTAACTTTTGCACTAGTGGTGCAGTGGAGGGTGGCGCGAAGGAGTTTCGGTCCGCTGGCGAGTTCCAGCCGAAGGGGGGGGATAAAAGGATCCTGACGTGGCGTCTTGGGAAGGAGAACCGTTTCTCGACGAACGGCTTGAAGAACAATGGCTGTTCTAGGATGTTCTCTTCTGAACAAAGGGGGGATGAGAACCGTCTCTTGTCTACGGGCTCAAAAACAATGGCTGTTCTAATGTTGTTCTCCTCTGAACAACAGGGGGGGGGGTGAGAACCGAATCTTGGCGAAGGGCTCAAAACGAACAATGGCTGTTCTAATGCTGTTCTCCTTTGAACAACAGGGGGGGAAGCCTTGGGGACTTGGCGTCGGAAAGGCTCGAACCTTTGGCACTCAAGGAATATTGTCCTCCTTCTGGACAAGTGATGGTGAATCTCGAGGTCGAGGTCCCTTGGCGCACAAAGGGAGAGAGGGTCGTGGTGATGTTTCGCGACGAAAATCTGGATCTCCAATCTGATCTTAGTGGTAAAGTTTCCATATAAATAGCCAGGACATCTCCTTGGCGTGGGGGACAATGGGGAGGGAGCTTCGAGGGAACGCACAGCCAAGCCGGAGAACAATGCCTTATCTGCCCATAAGCCTACTCAATCTGGCGAGGTCGGCGTATGGGGGCGAACGGGGGGACGATAACTTCCTTGTTTAAACATTGACATCGGGTAGCTGTGATAAGACTCCGAGCTTCGAATCGAAGATGCACGTGGGCAGCATCGTGGTTTTAAATAATATTGGATAGGAGTTGAAATTAACGCAGCTTCAACTCGTTCTATCACACCCCTCCATTCCAGGGGAAGTTGTCACTTCGAAAAAAAAGAGAGAAGGGACAACGATAGAGCTCCGTTGTGGGGAACTCGTTTTCTTGTGCCAACCGTACCTTCCTGCACCTAACTAGTATTACCTCAATACATATGATTATTTTGATCTTTAGATTACAGGGGAAAATAACCTTTAATACAACTTAATCAAAGAAAAAAAAGGGCATGGAACAATGAAATGATATAAAATTAGTACATACGGGACACAATAATTTATACGTAAATTAATGGGTACAAATATATATACATACAGAAAAAAATCGACATTGAGCATTACAAAAGTCAGACATATACATTAATTAATTATATTATAAGAGAATCTTAATTTAAGTCGTACAAGACGGTATATACCTACAGGGAGATACTAATCCTATGAATACACTTACTCTACGCTATTCGGTAACGCATTTCTACAGAGGGCGTCAGCGACCTGGTTATTGGAATCTTTTATCTAATTTATTTTAAACTGATACTCTTGCAAGAGTAAACTCCAGCGCATGATGCGGCCGTTTGAGTGTCGCACATTCCTAATATGTATAGGCTAACGGACGGTGGTCGGTTCCTATTTGAAATTCTTTACCTATCAAGTACATCTTGAATTTGTCTATGACCCAGATAATTGATAGAGCTTTCTTTTCTCTAGTGGCATATCTCTTTTCGCGTGGTAATAGTTGACGACTAGCATATGCAACTGGATGACTCGTTCCGTCATCCACGTATTGAAGGAGTACACCTCCAATGCCCTCGTTGCTCACGTCGGTCTTAACCCCAAAGGATTTTTCTGGGTTGGGCAACTTTAAAATGGGGGCAGAAATGAAGTTACTCTTGAGCTGATTAAAATGTGAAACAGCGACATCATTCCAACGTAAACGATCGGGAAAATTCTTTTTTTGAAGGGGGCATAGGGGGGCCGAAATTGCAGCGAAATTCGGAACAAATCGCTGATAGGGAGAACCTGATCCTAGGAACGATCTTAATGGCTTCTTTGTAATCGGGAGGGGCATGTCGGCGATTGCCTTAATCTTGTTCTCGTGGGGAACTAACTTGCTTTGTCCCATTTTGAAACCCAAATATTTGATGGTTTCGTGGGCAAAATGGCATTTGCTGGGGCCATTGGTGAGGCCATTTTCACGCAGTCGCTCGAAAAGAGCTAATAGGGCGGGTAAATGGTGACTCCATTTAATTAGTTCTTGTAGCTGACTCTTCTGACGTGGTGTCAGCTGCGCGTCACTATCCAGGTCAGAGGGTTCCAAAGACTCGCCTGGTAGGAAAGGAAGAGGGCAATCGGCATCAGGTTGGATGCATACTGTCTGGATTACCTTAAGGGACTCCGCGGGGTAATCTTCTTCAAGCGCCGATGTTTCGTCCAGTTCTACGAAGGTATCTCCATGGGCGCGTTGGGGGTTCTTTTTTTCTTGGGGTCCACGGACAGTCTCCGTGTCCTTGTCTTGGGCCTTATCACCTAAGGGTGTTAGTGATTCACACTCCTCTTTTGCCGTCCTAAAGTCCTGGTTAGGGGTCTCCGAGAAATCGGACGATATCGAGGTTCTGATGGGGACGGGCTCCTGGGCTTCTTTCTTATCTCGGCCTTGAGGAAGGGCGGCCTAAAACACAGGGTCAAAACTTACTTGGGGGCTCTGTCCTATAAGTACGGAACAGAATTGTATGGGAACTACAATGACTTCAGCCCAGCCATTATAATATTGACACTGCAGGTAACATCTAACGACGGGGAATCGCTTCGCCAGCCCAAGGTGGTCATGTACCACCGCAAATTTTTCGTGGATAGAGGACACTGGGAGGAGTTCGTCGGACACGATGAAACACGTACATCCTGTGTCCCTGACGAGAGTCGATACTCGACAGCCGTCCACGCTGCCCTCCTCATATTTCAAAGTTCCCGATGAACTTTTATCAAAAACAAAATTTACCTGGTGGCCTGACGGAGGGGGAGAAGTTTCTGCTTGGGTCTGCACCACCGGGGGAGCCGGGGTTGCATTACTCTGGTGAACTTGGTTGGCTGGTCCGCTTTTAAGCCTAGAATTTTGGGGGCAGTTCCAGCTCATGTGGTTTTCTACACCACAGGTGAAGCATATTATTGGTCGCTTCGGGAAGAGAGATGGAGAAGAAATCTTAACGGGAGGTTTGGAGTCCCGTTGTTGGTTTTGGGGAAAGAAGTTTTGGGGTTTTACGGGGCTCGGAAACTTTGTCAGCTTTCCTGGAAAGGAGCGCGAATCCGTCCTTCTTTCTTCTCGTTGGATTTCTTTTTCTCGTTCTTCTCGTTGTATTTTTCTTTCTCGTTCTTCTCGTTGTATTTCTCTTTCTTGTTCCTCTCGTTGTATTTCTCTTTCTCGTTCCTCTTGTCGGATTACTCTTTCCCTTTCTCTTTCTACCTTTTTTCTTTGAAATTCTTCTTTAATCCGAGCTAATTCAATCTGATGGTAAAGCTCAGCTTGTCTTATCCATGCCTCTCTTTCTCTTTCTTTTTCTTCTCGTTGGATTTCTCTTTCTCGTTCCTCTTGTCGGATTACTCTTTCTTTTTCTTCTCTTTCTTCCTCTTTTCTTTGCTCCTCTTGAATGTACTCAATTAGTTCTTTTCCGGAGAGTCCCAAGGATTCTCCTTGCGCTTTAAAGATTTCAAACTGAGTCATCTTTGCACTTGGGGGCGCACTAGTCAACCAACTAAAATTCCTTGCAACAAGAATTATGCCTCTATAGAATTAGCCTACCTAAATATGGGCACTGACCTATTCGGACTTGGTTTCTTACTCTAAATAACCACTGACTAAAATCACAAAAAACACAAACAAAATATTATCACAGTTCCTTGAGCTACTCCAGCTTCTTAAGTTTAAAAAAAAAGGGGATAGCAATCGTTAAAACAAAAGGGAACTACTATATTCTATTATTATAATGAATAACACTATGCTTTACTCGACTGAGACCAGTGTTTGCAAAGATATAGCGTTAGACCTTACACACCTGATACCAAAATTTAAATAGTATATATATATATGTCGTAGAATGACTCCCGACGATACCATATATCACTATTCGTTGAGGGAACTTCCTTAATTATCTTTAGAGTGCGTTACTGTCTGGCGGCCGATATTATGTATCTTCGATATGCTTAAGAAGTGGAACTGAGCTCAAGGATAATAATATTGCTATCATTAATAAAATAGAGTTTTATTAATAATAACTATCAATAAACACAAGACGGAAAATATTGACATAAACAGAGGATGAAAATGGTCGTGGGGGCTCGGCTAATCCGAGGATTCAAAGGATTTAAAAAAGGTAAAACAAATATCGAGTTAAAGAGATGGGATGGTTCGATAAACCATTTAAAGCACAGGATAGAATTGACAAAAGGGTTAAGTACTCAAAGGTGACGTTTGGCTTACGTAACTTTTGCACTAGTGGTGCAGTGGAAGGTGGCGCGAAGGAGTTTCGGTCCGCTGGCGAGTTCCAGCCGAAGGGGGGGGATAAAAGGATCCTGACGTGGCATCTTGGGAAGGAGAACCGTTTCTCGACGAACGGCTTGAAGAACGATGGCTGTTCTAGGTTGTTCTCTTCTGAACAAAGGGGGGATGAGAACCGTTTCTTGGCGAAGGGCTCAAAACGAACAATGGCTGTTCTAATGCTGTTCTCCTTTGAACAACATGGGAGGGGAAGCCTTGGGGACTTGGCGTCGGAAAGGCTCGAACCTTTGGCACTCAAGGAATATTGTCCTCCTTCTGGACAAGTGATGGTGAATCTCGAGGTCGAGGTCCCTTGGCGCACAAAGGGAGAGAGGGTCGTGGTGATGTTTCGCGACGAAAATCTGGATCTCCAATCTGATCTTAGTGGTAAAGTTTCCATATAAATAGCCAGGACATCTCCTTGGCGTGGGGGACAATGGGGAGGGAGCTTCGAGGGAACGCACAGCCAAGCCGGAGAACAATGCCTTATCTGCCCATAAGCCTACTCAATCTGGCGAGGTCGGCGTATGGGGGCGAACGTGGGGACGATTACCTCCTTGTTTAAACATTGACATCGGGTAGCTGTGATAAGACTCCCAGCTTCGAATCGAAGATGCACGTGGGCAGCATCGTGGTTTTAAATAATATGGGATAGGAGTTGAAATTAACGCAGCTTCAACTCGTTCTATCACAAGGTGCAATGCATCAAATGCAAATATTGGGCCCATCAAAGTTGCACAGATGAAAGTGCTCATTATGTATGTGGAAAATGTGAAATGAAGTGATACCTGATTGGTTTTTCTTTTTAAAGGATGTGATTCTTTTCATATCTTGTAACAATATACCCCATGATCTGTATCAACTTGCCCTGCATATTTGGCAAATTGTATACAAAAAGGTTTTCTGCTTTTTTCAATTATATCGCAGGAATTAAAAGGTATATAGCCTTTTAGTTACATGATCATGAAAACACACATAATAAAATGTTAACAGCATAAATTTGCTTAAGTTTCCTTCATCAGGTATTGAATTAGAGGTAAAAATAGTGAATTCTTTTACAACTAGTCCCAGCAATCCCTAATAATAGCAAAAACCATTAACTACAGTGTGGAGAAGCAGGTCTAATACACATGTTGCGCGAGGAAGATCTCAGATTTTGATACATCGCCTGGGGATCGGCGGATCTCACCCTCGGGGGAAACATAGCTAGAAGAATAAATACTCATATTACTGCCATTGGACTCTCGACACGTGACTGAGCTTTCCGTATGAATTTTGCGTTGCTGATTGTTTGGCGCAAATTCATCATATTTCTCTTTATTCTTCTTTGTCTACTGTTATAATATTTATCTATTTTCCTAAAATTTTTCGAGGTACCCTCGAAGTTTCGGCCGTGGATGTGTATTAAATTTGATTAGATATTATTTAGCCACCACCACGACAATTATATCAACGTCTCGCTGCAGTTCAGCAAAATCGCATTTAGAAATATATCAATCTTATTAATCAATCCATTATTAAATTAGTTGATATATAGAATGGATAGCAGTGGCGAAATTATGACATCTGATGTAATCTGCTATGACAGACTGAGCATGCATAATTTGCAACAACTCTCTAAGAACGATTCGCGAGTCAGTTTTCTATCCACTTAGTACATTTCCTCTTACTCCGAGAGCTTCAATTTTCAACATACAGCCACCCACTTCTTGTGCCCGCTGAGGATCCTCCTATTTATTCCGGCTTGTAAGGTATCCTTGCTCAATTTCCTCGCTCAGAAAGTGATGAATGCACCTACCCTTTGGCTGTGTGTGGCAAAGCGACCTTGAGACAATTAATTTCTCTACTCAACGAAGCCCTATCTGGCACACCACTACACAAAAAGTCATCAATTTTGGCTTATATTCTCCTAACCAAAAACCACCCTTACACAAGCTATTTTCATCTTTTTCCCAAACTACTTTCTCCTTAATCTCAAAAATTTTCTCATTACATGAATTAAGTACAGAGGTTTTTATGACGTGTTTTCATAAAACTCCAATCTCGAGCAAGGAGATGGTTGAGCTAGTTTTCCCACCGCAATCGAACACCCATTGATACCGGTCTCAGTTTTACACACTCTTTTGTAGTTATATATAACTTTATATCAAACATAATTACAATATGGGCACTTGTCACTAGTGGCTCACCAAATTTAACTTTTTTACTAGGTTTTCCGTGCTAAAAATGGATCTAGTACCTTTTGGCAACTAATGTGTTCCCTAAACTTTTGGCAAAGAAAATGTTCGTAAATAAAGTTTTACAATCTTTCTTCTTCACAACTCTTAGATGCATAGGCATTTTTTGATTAATTGAAATCACACAAAATATAGATTTGATTTTTCTAAGAATAAAAGAGAGGCACTCAAAGAGCTGTTTGTCTTCTCTATTAATTTGGGCAGTGGTCTATAAACGATTGCTAAGTTAATTCTTGTTAATTCTTTGTATTCATTACCTGGGTTGTTATTTGTCGCTGATCACGTCTCGGATTATCGATTTCAAATTTTCTCTCAGTGAAACAGCACTTCGCGTCTTCTGATTGGGATTTGGCCACTAATGAACATTTTACAACTATATTAAGTCCCTATTTAGAGTTTCAAGCAACCTCTTACTGACCGACGGAAATAACATCGTGTTTATTTGTTCGGATTAAAACATTAAATTTGGGCAATTTATTTCTCAAACTGTGATCATTAGTGCAAAGACAATTTATATTGTTTTTAAGTGCAAGTCTCATCTTCTTGATTATTTTGGTTGTTTCCCTGATTACGGTAATTAATTGACGCTTAGCGGGACACCCGATTTATTGCGTCCGCCTTTGCGTAGGCGCATTGGTTTAATTCCCTTGGTCATATAACTCACGAACCACGTTATCCATCAACCAGCCAAGACGGGCCTCCATAATCTGTTTTATGTGTAATACATCTTTTTAAATATAGTTTGAGTTGTGGAAACTTCTTCTGAATGTGAGGAATTTAACCCTTGTTTCTTACTTAACAGTTGTTTAAGAAAGTCGCCAATGGAAAAGACCTTTGATTTTATTCGTAAACTACCATTAATTCTGGGGTTAATATTGATTACACTGTGTAAAAAAGTTTCACTTTTGTGTTGTTTTGGGGTTAAAAGTGTTATTTTCCAATTTCTTCTGGATCTATTTAATAAAAAAATGTCAATTTTTATCTCAAAACTTTTCTCTTGTGGCTACGATATTGAATTTTTAAATTAGATCATTTATGGTAAGTAACATTATTTTGATGCAAATAAAAAGTGTCAGGGGTTATGTTTTTTTTCAGTTATGGTATAAACATGATCCACTGTATAAAAAAAGTTATATAAAGAGGAATAAAGTAGTAGTAGTAGTATTTTTCTTATATTGTGGTTTGTGCGACCTTTAGAGCAATGGCAGTTCTCTTACATAGCATAAAAATTCAATACCTTTTGGTGAGGAGTAAAGTGCAGAACTTTCACAACTTTCGAGAATTTTTTATATGATTGAAGTATTTCTAGAAAATTCTAGCCACCTAAATGACTGTATAAATACAGCGCAGAAGTTGACACTTATCATTGATAAAAGCATTCGTCACACATGACATCACGATGATGTAAGCATTCGTCACACATGGCATCACGCTGATGTAAACATCCGACAAACGCATTTTGCTATGACTGAGGTGAATTTATGTAGACAGGGTCGAAAATGTATTCTGTAGAGTATAGAGATGTGTTAAAATGTGTGAGGCCTACAAGGCATATTTGAACATGCCAGTCGGAGATCAGACAAATCTTGGGCACTTTATTTCACTTGCGAGCTCTGCAAAAGGAACTCCTTTCAAAAGAAAAGCAGCAGTTTTTAGAAAGAAAAAGCATTTCAGAAAAGGATAAGGGCATTGATCCAGATTACAGAGGTGCAACTGAGGAGAGAAACCCATACTAATCCAACCCCAAATATCTCAACGACCTTGTTAGAGATGTTGGTCTCACACAGTGTAATGCCGAGCTGTTAACTTCGAGAATAGATCACTGTGATTTGTTAGATGACAGTGTGCAAATATCAGGTCAGGTAAAGCGTCGCCAGTTTTTTCAAGGTTTTTAAGACCTAAAGATGAGCTTTGCCTTTCTCACAATGTAACCGGTCTGTTTGAGGCAATTGGTATCGCATGTAAACACAATGAGTAGCGCCTCTTAATTGAAAGCTCGTCCAAGAGCCTTAAAGCAGTTCTGCTTCATAACGGGAACATGTATCCATTTCTTCCCCTTGCTCACTCGGCCCAGCTAAAAAAAGAATACGACAGTGTAAAGATCTTGCTAGATGCATTGAAATATGAAGTATACGGTTGAGAGGTTATAGGAGACTTCAAAATGGTGTTCTTCTGGATGTGCCTGCAAGGTGGCTTTGACAAGTTTCCTTGTTATCTTTGCCTTTGTGACACAGTGACACCGTGGCACACTACCATCAGCGGGAATGGCCACAATAGACCGAGTGTAGTGTGAGGTTAAACAACATCCAATATGAGCCTTTGTTGGAAACCCCAAAAGTACTGTTTCCTCCTCTCCACTTAAAATTGGGCCTTATGAAACAATTCGTCAGAGCTGTAGATAAAGAGTCTGCAGCTTTCGAGTATCTCCAAGATTTTATTCCTAACCTAACTGCGGCAAAGGTGGAAGACAGGGTCTTTGTCGGTTCACAAATATAAAAGATGATGGAGTGCAAGAAGTTTCCCGAGAAGCTCACTAGGTCGGAAAAAGTAGCGTGGGACAACTTTATCGCAGTGGTTCTGGGCTTCCTAGGTTATCACAAAACAGAAAACTATGTAGAAGTTGTTGAGAACCTGGTGAAAAACTACGGCAAGATGTATTGCAGGATGTCCCTAAAAGTCCATATTCTTCACGCTTATCTTGATAAATTTAAGAAAAACGATTTCCATAGGAACTACTGGACTTTGAACGCCGCTATCAAGGATCGTATAATGAAAATCTGATGGTAGACTAGATATTATTAGGGGCTGATTTGTGAAAGTAATTTACAGTATAAGAGTAAATCACTAAAAACTACTAATTTCTAATAATTTAATTGACTGTCCCTACTTTATGCATTGAAAGTTCAAATTATCTCACTTATGTAATTCTAGAATAAGTAAATGCTATTTTTGTATCATGATTTCATCGCCCTGGACACAAAAGCATAGTTTGAAATAAATAACAGTCTTTTTCATGTCTTCTAGACACACTCTAAGACAAAAAAACCTGTTACACAGTGTTATTGTTGCATTCTTTGCTTTTACTTTAGTAGAAGCGATTACCTCACGAAAACGTTATTTATTTCTTCCGGTGTTATATCAAACCTATGGGTGTCCTTTCCACCGACCAGTTACTATTGCAAAGGTTTCACTCTAACTATAAATGTTATCTATTGACTTAATGTCACTGTCAATTCATTATTTTAGTTTGTGATAGTGATCCTTTATCCAGGTTCGTTTTCAATTCAGCTTGGAGAGGGAATACGTTTTGAATGAAATACAACACTCCACCACAAAGTGCACAAGTCATTTTGGTCTAGCCTCGTTAGTAACATTTGTAAATGCCTGGTAGTAGTTTGAATATAAAAAAAAATATTAAAATACGCTCTACTATGACAGCTTGTGAAATTCGATTTGAAATCTGAATATTTTCTTCTACGTTCCTCCTATCTGTCTGAGTGTTAGCATATATTCTTTCTTCTCTCTTTCGGAATTTGTAAGGTCTATAGGAATTCCTCTAATCTCCGCATGAATTAAATTCATCACATTTAGATATTTACATTTGATGGTTTATTTAGCATGCAAAAAAACGGTAGATTTTATTTCCATAGTCGCTTTTTTAAAACAAGTTTTCTAAGTGAAAGAAAAACGACAAGTAAAACACTGAAGCTTAAAGATAGGCAAGATTTTCTGATACTTTCAAATAGGGGCCACTATATTTCGATTCTTTGGAGATGCCATAGGGAAACTATTCGATGGTAGGGAAAAGTGTGAGAATTGCAATCACGGTTATTATATTTTTATAGGCGTGTCTATTATAACATTCTTGTTTTGTTGTATTTTTTAACTTGTAACGAGTAAATATTTATCTATATTCAAGTAAGTTGGGAGGAATTAAGGCATTTAACTATATTACCCAGACTATCACAAGTTTTAAGGAGCACAACAACATATATGAAGTCGAGCACAACTTAGACACAAGAATAAGTATATGAGATCACTGTATAAATATTTGGAGACACGGTCCTTTACAGAGAAATAGATTTGAATATTTCTGTTATTAGATTTTGGGCCCTTATTGCATTTAGTCAAAATTTATTTAATCATTTTAATTATATATAATTTAGGGTACCTATTATTAGTAAAATAAGTTTGTAGTTATTAAATTCTTTGCGCATTAAATTACAAGTAAAGAAAATATAGTAGCCTCTGTATTACAAAGATTTTATGGGAGAAAGTTTATATTTAATATCAAGAGAGCTAGATATTTTACCCCTAGTCACTTGAATGAAGCTATTCTAAAAGCCGTTATGGATCTTTATTGTTAGCTTATGTGCTGGATTCTTTAGATCATGCTCTCTCCACTCTACGCACCGCATGCAATAAGAAACCAGTTGATTCCTGTTTGCCAACATAGGTTATTATTCATCTTGTCGTTATATATGCTTTGAACGTTAGCTTGACCGTCAATAATAAATTTTACATACCTGAATTTAGTCTTAACTATGGGCAACCCCCTTTGCCCTATTTTGTGTAATATTTATATGCCGAAATTAGAAAGCATATTTGTCCCTAAAATCATGGCTTCCCCCAACCTATTATTGCTCCACTATGCAGAAGATGTCTTTTTATCGTAGCCAAAGAATATAAATAGGTTTGAAGCATTCTTCAACTGACTCAACTCCTTAAACACAACTATCCATTGTACAATTGAATAAGAATCTGATAATAAGCTGTAATTCCTCGACCTCAAGGAGATAAGAGCATCTTTTGCAACCTGCTACACAGTCAATCCTAAATCGCCACACACGGAATCATGCCTTCATTTCTTCTCTGTCGATGACTTATCTACCAGAGAAAGTGTTCCACAGTCACTTTCTCTACGAGCATAGGGAATTTTTGATCCGATTCTTCTCCAAGATAATGAACTCATTGGAATAAGAGAGGTCTTATTTACAAGTGCTTTCGTCTTTTAATAAGACAAAATAAATATCAAATATATATTAAGAAAGAATAATAAGAAAAAAATAAAACGGTATAAAGTAAGCGATGTGTACTGAAGTTTATTCTTTAGAAACCCATACATATTTCGCATTCATTTGCGGGTAACAGCGTTTGCGGTGACGGTAAAAATCTCTCGCCCCATTGATTCTAAATCGGGTATGCTGGGAGACACTCCTTACTCAACCAACCAAGTTGTTCTATCTAGAAGAAAAAGAAGGTTTTAAGTATTTTCATTTTAACCTTCACGTTTTGCTTCACAGAAAACAAAATCGTTTTCTTCCATCCGTGTCAAAGGATGGTTTTCATCTAGTCGTAAGGCACAAGCTATGCACATTTTTTTAAAAAGAACGGGTGGCTAAGGGAACGAAGGAATCCTGAATCCACTAGAAAAGACTCGTGTAGCCCCTCAATCCTTTTCAGGAGCGCCACAAATTTCAAGTAGCATTGTGTAGGAGATGGCGTTTGAAATTTCACAGACAACTAAAATGGAGATATTCTCGCGGTTCTTCAACCGTACAAAGGGCCACTTAAAATTTCTATTTTTAATAGAAATGGATGGTTCAGCAGTCGTTTAGGTGTCATTCATAAAGAGCGATAAGGAATTCAAGGCCACTTTTCTTGTAGATTAAGAAGTAGTATTGCGTATAACCAATCTGCATGCACATGGACGTAATTTTTCATATATATATATTGTGAGGAAACAAGCCAATGATGAGAAAATAACGTCGATTTTAAGCATTGCCTCCACGTGATGGACCACGTTATGGCTTAGAATAATTTTGCAAACTCAAAAGCGTGAGAAACAACAGGAGCAGGCTTATGGAATGCCGCCCTTATCAATCCGAGTATTTAGAAAAGGAGTTTTTCCCCCATCCCCCCCTGGGATCGCCGCGGTCGCCCCTCCAGGCTTAGATATATACCCATATCGCCAGGAATCGTGGAGATTGTGTGTGAGAAAAGCTTACGGGAGCAGACTATCTTATTTTTCCTCGAGTCGGGCTGTCATACGCCAGGGGCAAGAAACCTTTGAGGGATAAAAACAAATAACCCTCATTTGATAAAACAAATATCCATACTGGATTAATAAAAAATCCCCTGCCTGTAAGAATACCCATCTGACACAGTAAAACGTATTCATCTCCAAAGAAGAACCCAAGTTTTGTCCTAAAAGGCTTCAACTAAGATTAATCTTCGCGTAATTCCCCCTTAATTAAGCATAGTCGTTTAGACAACCCATCTGACGTCTCAGAGAAACCCACCCTCCGTTTTCTTCGAAGGGATTCCACTGGAAGAATTCCCAGCCTCCACTCTCGAAGGCTCCTGCCCCCATCACATAGTCTCAAAGAAATACTTCAACTCCGAGCAAGTTGAAACTGGACCCCGTCGAAATAACTCAACCTCTATCCGCACTTCGCAGGAAACGACCATCTTCTCCCCCTCCATTTTGTACAAGGTATTGTAACGAATATTTTAGCTTCCCCAAAATTTATAATTTCCACCTTCTGTCCTTCCCCCACCCCGTTATTTTCATTGTGTGCTTACTCTGTCTCCGTGTAAAGCCCTACTTTAATTCCGTTCAGCCTCCTCAATTTTATTGCATTTTAAATACCTAATCTTATTACTGGCACGTTGACCACTGTAATTAGTTGTATTATTAAATGTCCTCTATTGTTCTACCCTTTAACCTAAGTTATTAATATGTATTAAAGTCTATTTTTGTCGACTCCTTTACTTTCAACCTTTGAGCTCATCGTAGCTCACTCAGACAATACAGAGAATCAAAGTAACTCTATTGGACTACCCCTCCCTTACGAGAATCTGACTTCGTAATCAGACCCGAATAACCCAACGGTATTAAAAAGGAAACCCTGTGCACTCTAAAATCAAATATAATAGATATATGTATAGTATATAGGAACCTATACCACGATATATATATATATATATATATATATTTATATATATATTATGAAATCTGGTGTCAAGTGGGTTAGATGGATTTAAAAGGGTTGGGTGTTTTATCTTTTAAAGTCCTCTCTCATTAATTTTTGTGTTAAGTGAAAAGGCTAAAGATTTCTCAAAGATTTACGGAAAATAATTTCCCATTTAAATTTTAAAGTCCCCCTACCTAGATCTCAACAAAGAGTCGAGCGTAAAATTTCCCAGGCGGATCAGGTAATTAGGCAGAGTGACCATATATTTTTTTTTGTGCATTGAGATTGTCCCAGATATAGGAACTCGAATATTTCGTTAGTGTAGGTAAAAGTTTGCGCACACATAGTAGGTCCAAAATTGGCGTGATTTTTTTAGTAAAAACAAAGTTAAGAAAAGTTTGAAAAAATGGCCTCGTTCCAAGTTTTTAAAGTTCAAGGCGAATCTCTTGGCCTGTCTGGAAGAGATTTAGTAGAATATATTCAAAATGAAGAAAGACATGTTAGGGAAGAAAGAAGAAGTAAAGAGAAGTTAAAGTAAGAAGAAAGACAAGGTGAACAAGAAGAAAGACAACATGAACTAGAAAATGAAGAAAGACAACGAGACCAGCAAGAAAGGCAACAAATACACCAGCACGAAGTGGAAATAATGCGAACACAAACAGAAACACAATCTGTGAGTGGCAGGTCGGAAGCCCCTCAAGGTTTCTCACTTAAACTCCCCATATTTAAGGAGATTGAAAAATGTCCTGATTCCTAACGCATTTTGAGAAAATTCTGGAAATCAAGCACATTGATTTAGAAAAAGAAGGAGTAGCGAAATTGCTCCCCTTGCTCAACTGTAAATTGAGAGATATCTTCATCTTATTGCCCTCAAAATGCATAATTGATTATTCTACCGTCAAGGCTTAATTACTTGCAGCCCATAATTGACCCCTGATTACTACCACCATAAGTTACGTGGCACCAGAATCCTACCCGGTCAAACATTCCGGCAGTTTGGCTATACCTTCCAAAGAAACCTTAAGTTTTGGCTAGAGTCATTATTAGATTTTGTTTTAAGAGACCAGTTACTGGCTTCACTGCCCCCAGAGATCCACGCAGCCGTGGAGGACCGGCGTCGTCGATCCTTCAAGGAATTCGTTGAAGAAGCGGACGTCTTTGCGGCAAGTCATAACTTGTACCCTAAGGACTCCAAGAAGCCACCCCCCACGTCCCCTAAATCAAAATCCGGAAATCCCCGATTTAATCAAAATTCACACTCGAAGTTTGTGAAAATTCCAGGCCCCTTCAAATCAAAAAGTTTTCCCTTTACTGAACCTTGAGGTGTGAAGCCCCCTTTGCAGTCTTTCCCTCCAGTATCCTTCCCAAAGAGACCCATTGTATGCTCTACGTGCGGAGTAGCGAATCACATAAGTTCAAACTATCCCCTCTCAACAGGTTCACCAAGTAAGAGCCGCTGCCGCTCCCCCTCTTCTTCCCGTTGAGTCCCCCGTTTCTTTATCTCCCCAAGGACCGCCGGATCACCATTCACTTGAGGTAATCCTTTAATTTAGAGGTTGAGAATTTTCTCAAATTAAACATAATTGAGCCCTCTACTTCTAAATATTGCTCGCCGATAGTCCTGGTCAAAAAACCTGACGGCTCTTATAGGATGTGTGTCGACTTTCGGAAACTAAATTCCGTCACCGTTTTCTTCGCCAAACCAATCCCTCTGATAGATCAAAACCTCCCATCTGTTTGATGAAGCGAAATCCATTACTTAACTTGACCTGTGGAAAGCCAACTACCAAGTTTCGCTCAAGAAAAAAGAAAGAAAATTTACGGCGTTTGCCACTGACAAAGGGCTTATGCAGTTCCAGAGGCTTACCTTTGGGCTCATAACCGCTTGTAGCAATTATAATAGGTTAATGCGGAGAATTTGGTAGGGTTTTCCAAATACTTCTTTCTATTTTGACAATATTTATACTGTTACTAGCGATTGGGACCAAAATTTAGTATCCCTTCGAGGCTTGCTGACCCCGTTGCGAGAAAACTGCCTTACTATTTCCCCGGTAAGTGCCACTTTGCCTTTGAAACCATTTAATATTTAGGGTTTAGTATTGGGAAAAACCAACTTAGTCCTTAAGAGGAGAAGATAAGAAGCAGCTGCGGTCTTTCATGGGATCCGCTTCATTCTACCAACGCTTTGGCCAAAGTTTTGCGTACCTGGCCGCTCCCCTCTGTGTCCTTTTAAATTAGAAGTCCCCGACTCAATGACCTGGAACGCGAAGGCCACTGCAAATTTTAACTCCTTGAAAATGAAGTTAGTTTCTGCCCCCATTTTAAGGTTGCGCAATCCCGAAAAGTCATTCTGGATTCGAACTGACGCCAGCAACGAAGGTCTTAGTTATGCTACATCAATATGAAGACGGAGGTGAAAGTCATCTTGTGGCCTACGCTAGTTGCAAATTATTACCCCGCAAAAATAACTATTCAGTTATTAAAAGAGAAGCCTTAGAAATAATGTGGGCAATTCAGAAATTCAAAATGTACTTAGTAGTGAAAGAATTTCGTGTAGCAACGGACCATTGCCCCCTTGCATATCTCCGGAACGTGAAACACACGAACGGCAGATTAATGCGATGGAGTCTTCTCCTCCAGGAGTACCAGTTTAGGATCAATAACATTAAAGGGTCAGAAAATCAGATGGACGATTCTCTCATCAGAAATGCGTTACCCGCTAATCCCGATTAGTTCCGTGGAGAATGGCCATAAACAAATGTTTGGTAGTTGTATATATTTATATCCGTAAATAAAATAAGGTACTTTTAAATTAATTTTTAGGATAATTGATTATTTTGTGTACTTCCATTTCTTTGTAGTATATATGTATTGATGAAGAGAAAATGACTGTACTCGCTATACGAATTGGAAATGTCCCCGTTATTTTCATGTTTCCTTTGGGTTAAACTCCCCAAGTGGAAACCATATGGTGTGTGGTTTTAGAATTTTTTTGGTATACCTATGTCTTTGTTAAGTATTCATTTTCTTGGTAGTATGTATAGTATTCTGTGTAGTCACATGATAATTTTAGAATAACCTGGTCATTTTTTTGTTAATTTGTAGTTTATATCTTGGTAACAGCGTATGTACATTGTGTATATTTCCTTTATTTTCGGTAGAAAACTAGTCGAAAATGAGTCGCCGCCCCACCCCACTTAAAGGAGTATCGGGTAGTCCCTTTTCTCCTCTTATTTTTTTTTACTGAGGAAAGGTCCAACTTTCTAAAAGGGAGGCGTGAGGGAACAAGCACGTGATGTGAAAAATAACGTTGATTTTAAGCATTGACTCCACGTGATGGACCTTCTTGTCGCTTAGAACAATTTAGCAAGCTCAAAAGCGTAAGAAACAACAGGAGCGGCCTTATGGAATGCCTACCTTATTTTTCCGAGTATTTAGACAAGGGGTTTTCCCCACATCCTCCCCCCTTCCATCCACGCTGGGATCGCCGCGGTCGCACTAATCAAACGATGGACGATAGTGCGCCCCTTCCTATGGGGTAAGCTCCCTTACACCAGGCGTAGATATATACCCGTATCGCCAGGAATCGAGCAGTTGTGTACGAGAAAAGCTCACAAGAGCAGACTATCTTACTCCTCCTCGATACGGGTTGTCATACGCCGAAGGCAAGGAAATTTGGGGGGATAAAATCGAATATCCCTCCTTGGATAAAACAAATATTCACCCTGGAATAGTCAAAAATCCTCTACCCATAAGAATACCCGTCTGACACAGTGAAACGTATCCATTCAAGATTAATCTTCGCGTAATACCCCTTTAATTACGCACCCTCCGTTTCCACCGGAAGAATTCGCAGACTTCACTTTCGAAGGCTCTGGCCACCCTCCCCTCATCATCTCAAAGGAATACTTCAACTCCTAACAAGTTGACCATGGACCGTGTCGAAGTGACTCAACCTCTATCTCCACTTCACAGGAAACGACCATCTTCTCCCCCTCCATTTTTTGTACAAGGTATTGTATTGAATATCTTAGCTTTCCCCAAATTTATAATTGCTTCCTACTGTCTCCCCCCTATTTCATTGTGTGCTTACTATGTCCCAGTGTACAACCATACTTTAATTCCATTCAGCCTACCCATTTTTATGGGATTTTAAATACCTAATCTTATTACTGGCACGTTGACCACTGTAACTTTTGTTTTATTCTATGTCCTTTATTGTTCTACCATTTAACCTAAGTTATTAATATGTATTAAAGTCTATTTTTGTCGAATCTTTTACTTTAAGCCTTTAAGCTTATCGTAGCCGTGTAATAGCCCTGTTACCAATAAGACTTAACACTCAGCCAATACCAAGAATCGAAGTAGATAATTTTGGACTAGCCCGCCCTTACGAGAAGAATCTGACCTCGTAATCGTACCCGACCGAACCAAAGGTACTAAAAAGTAAACCTCACGCACTCTAAAATCAAATATAATAGATATATGTATGGTATATATGAACCTATACCACGACATATATATATATATATATATATATATATATATATATATATATATATATATATATATATATATATTTATATATATATCTATATATATGTATATATATATATATATATATATATATATATATATATATATATATATATATATATATATCTATATATATATATATATATATATATATATACACAATGATGTGCATTGTTAGTCACGTCTGCATCAATTAGTTTTGGCATGTTGTACACCAAATTTCTGATGATATCTTGTCTTTTAATTGATTATATGTAATTAGATGGCTTCTTTTTATCAACCAACAATTTGTTTATCGGCTACAAATTCTTTATTGAGTTCCAATCTGGCAAATTCACGGGCTAAGGTCGCAATAGTTAGATGTTATTTTCAGCAAAATATTTTTCTATTCCTTTTGCCCTATAATAACAGCTTCATCATGCGGAAAATTACAGTTATCATCACAAAATTAAGTGTTGAGAAAAGTTGTTAATGAAGCTCGCTTTGTTACAGTGCCAGTTCATAGCAGTGTTTTAAGATAAAGTTTACACTGTTTCAGTTTGCTTAGATGAAAAGCAGCTCCAGACATGGAGAGTGTCCATATGTTTTACCTTTAGCATAGCACAGAATTTTGCTGGCTAATGCTATCCATCTATATCTTTCTTTTCTTTTATCTGCATATATAGGGTGCCTCAGTCTTTTTATGGCTTTTTGTAGGAATGTAGAAAAGCTGTATTTTCTTCAAAATTCCAAACAAATAATTTTGAGAATCCTTTATAACACGCAAATTCAATGAATCTTCCATTAGCCTCAATAACCGCTTTAATTCCTGGTCTGAAGCGTTGGTATGGCCGAATCATATGATATTTATCAATTTCAGGCATAGGCTTTGTTTTAGTTGAATTGAGACATTGAATGGTGTTATGGGGATGTTAATTTACCTCTGTCTCGACGATGACCAATACTTAATAGTCCGATGGATTGAGCTCTGGTGAGCTATGGAGTCATGTGTCTGGGTGAACATGGTTGTGTATAAATCTAAGCTTGCGTTATTCTAGTTTTATGAGATGGTGCAGAGTCTAGCTGGAAGATGTGAGGTCTTTTTTCATTTACTCAGACCCTTTTCTAAATCCTCCGTTAGCGAGCAGCTTTGACTTTTAAAAGCCATTTGAAAAAAGTGCTATGAAATGAGATCAGCCTCACTGCTAACGATTTTCAGAACCATCGCAGTTGCTGGAAACATGGTATTTATTACAGTTGTGACCTCGCTTGGTCTTCTGAATAGGCATCTGTTAATACTGGGATTACCTTTTGGTCCTAGTCTAAGTTGTTCCCACCTGAAAAAACTAAAGCATTATATGTTCTTGATGATTTAACATGGAGAACAAGCGTTTTTCACGGATAAAACGGTTTTCTTTAGTCTTCACTGATATGAGCTGACCTCTCGGCACATAACACTTGTAACGGATATCTTCAGGGGTAAATCTTCTGATGGTGCATTCTACAATCTTGATGTCTTTACGATTTTCTAGGCATTTCTTGAAACTTTCCTGTAACTTTTGCACAAGTTCTTGGGCTCTAGGGGGATTAGAACCAGTTGAATGTTTTACTTCCAATGTTGTATCTATATCAACAACTCCCTGGTGTTTTTTAACTTTGACAACGAAAGTTCATGCAACTTTCAAAAGGGGACCACTCTTTGTTTCATTATCCTAAGCTTTTATGGGAAAGATTACAGCGTGCCCTTTTTATTTCTTTCGTTAGGTTAATGTCCTCATTATTAGTTTGGAAAAGAAACTTAAAACAAATAGTTACAAGAAAGTTAAAGTTATTCAAAGTAATGTCTTCAAAATATTGACGCACACTGTATAAGTTAATGAATCTACATATTTCAGAGTTGTTTGAAGTATCTATGAGCTTCTCTTTTGTTTTTGAATACAGTGGTTCTATATTTAAAGAATTAAGAAACGTCATCCGTGAGTTGAAATATTCCCTCTTTGTGTTTGGCTATTTTTATTTAGCCAGTTCTTATAGCACATTGGTGTATATCTTTTGACAGAGGTATGTAGTTGGTAATTTAAGGAAAAATTTAAAGCTTGAGTAAAAATATCTGGAGGGTCTTCATGAGTTATTACCCAAAATTCCGATAGTTGAACCTTTAAAACTTAATTTTCAACTTAGAATTGAGTTAAATATCTATAAGCTGCTCTTTTTCTTTTAAGTACAGTGTTTCTATATTTAAAGAATTAAGAAACTTGTCTGAAATATAAATAAAGTTATCAGTGTTGAAAACAAAGTATTTCCCAACTGAGCCAGAAAAGTGTGTAGATGCTGAGAAATGCCAACTTTTATATCTTCATTATAAGCGAGCTGATTGGCTAGTAAATAAGCACAAAGCTGTTCAAAGCATTGATATTTTCCATACAAAATGCAATCACCAGAAAGAATCAATTTGCATTGAAGTGCATAAATCTTACTTTCGGCTCTCAAATACGTAAATTTATTTACCTGCAAAGAAACATTTGTTTCATTTAGTTTAATGAATATAGATCAAATATATTCCAATATTTGACGCCAAGATCAGTCTTTAAATTTAGGCACTAATGGGTGTTGTTGACTTAAAAAATACATGTAAATTTCTTGATGCAGTTAATAGAAGCTTGCCAGCACTTTCCTTTTGACAGCCAGCGAACTTCAGTATATAGCAATAGTGTTTTGTGTGTTTTTCCCAAATATTCAAATATTAATAAAAACCTAGAATTAAAGGGTCTTTCATTAATAAAGTTGACAATATGAGTCACATCTTCAATCCATTTAGTTAAAACTAAAACCTTTTGACTAACTGCAAAAGCGTGTCGATGTATGTAAGATGCAATGAATGCTTACAATTTCCGTGTTTTTGATTTCTAACTGCCACACAACTTCTAAATATTTACCTATTATGGCAGGAGCGCCATCTGTGCATATATTCGAACAGTGTTTCCAAAATATTTTATGTTCCTCAAAAAAATATTCAACTAATTAAAATATATCTTGCATTTTTCTAAGTCTTTCAAAGGCTAGCACAAAAGCAGGTTCTCCTCAATGGAAAAATCGTATATGTAACGGACAAATATAAGTGATATAGCTAGTCTTGCAACGTCTGTATATTCGTTTCATTGAAAAAGAATATGTTTGATTTAGTTTTACTCACCTGATTAGGGTATTTTTTACAATATTTAGCAAAGTAATTAATGAAACTAGAAACTGGATTTTTAATATGGGAGACACATTCTATGTTCCTACCAAATTTTTCACCAATCGTGATCCTTTCTATATCTTTTGCACTAGGTTTTACATTTACACAAAGTTTGTAAACCACCTCTCCTTGCTCTGCCATCCGGTAGCTAATATTATCAGAAGCAATAAGAGCCTTTTTTGTTATTATGACTGAGAAAAGGTCGAAGAATTCCTTCTCTTCCCTTCAGTTCCTGACATTTTTTCATAAAATAATCCATGCGTTGTGTTTTAACCTGTGAGTCTTTGGTTTCCAGGTTTCACCCAAGCTTCGAAGTGTAAAGTCTACTACTATTAAGAACTTATTTACATCCGACGCAAAGCCCATTTAGCTCTTCCTCGTTTCCAGTCCAAGTGAAGCCAAAATTCAAAGAACTATCATCATATTTTCTTTGTGATTAGCTATTTTTATCTAACCAATTCTTATAGCGCAATGGCGCATATTTTTTCACAGAGGTATGTAGTTTGAAATCTTAGTAAAAGTTTTAAAGCTTAAGGGAAATATCGGGACGGTCTTCATTAGTTATTACCCAGAATTCCGATATATGAACCTTTTAAATTCAATTTTTAACTTAGTATTGAGTTTAATATCTATAAGCTGCTCTTTTACTTTTAAAGACAGTGTTTCTATATTTAAAGAATTAAGAAACGGGTCTTGAATCTAAATAAATTCATCAGTGTTGATAACAAAGTATTTACCAACTAAACAAGAAACAGTGTATAGATGCTGAAAAATGAAAGCTTTTATATCTTCATTTAAAGCAAGCTGGTTGGCTAGTATATAGTCACAAAGTTGTTCAAAGCATTCATATTTTTCCTGCAGAATGCAATCACGCAAGAGAATCAGTTTGCATTGAAGTGCATCAATCTTACTTTGAACCCTCAAATACGTAACTTTATTTCCTTGCAAAAAAAACATTTGTTTGATTCAGATCAATGAATATATCTGAAATATATTCCAATCTTTGACACCAAGATTAATCTTTGAACTTAGGGGCTAATTTGTCTGATGACTTGGCAAATACATGCAAATTTCTGCATGCAGGTCACAGAAGCTTACCAGCACTTTAACTTTTGACACCCATCGAACTTTAGTATATATCAATATTGATTCGTGTGTTTTTCCTCAATCTTTAAATAATACGTTAAAAATACTAGAATTAAAGGGTCTTTGCTTAATTAAGTTGACAATATGGGTCACATCTTTAATTTATTTAGTTTAAACAAAAAACATTTGCTTAACTGCAAAAGCGTGTCGATGTAGCATGAAATGAATGCTTAAAATTTCCGTTATTTTGTTTTTATCCACGACACAACGCCTGAATATTTACCCACTGTGGCAAGAGCGCCATCTGTGAAAATATTTGAACAGCATTGCCATGAAATTTTGTGTTTCTCAAAAAAAGATTCAACTAATTGAAATAAATCTTCCACTTTTGTATAAGTTTGCAAAGGCTTGCACAAAAGCTGTTTCTCCTCAATGTTAAAATCGAATATATAACGGAAAAATATAAATAATATAGCTAGGCCTGCAACGTCTGTATATTCGTCCATTTAAAGAGAATATATTTGACTTAGTTTTACTCATCTGATTAAGGTTAATTATTTTGACAATATTTAGCAAAGCCATTAATGAGCCTAGAAACTGGACTATTAAAAAGGGAGACACATTCTATGTTGCTAGCAAATTTTTCACCAATCATGATCCTATCTATATCTTTTTCACTAGGTTTTACATTTTCACAAAGTGTGTGAGCCTCTCCTTGCTGCGCTATCCTGTAGTTAATATTATCAAAAGCAATAAAAGTTTTTTTTGTTATTATCACTCACAAACGATCGAAAAATTCTTTCACTTCCATTCAATTCCTGACATCTTTTCCTAAAATAACCAATGCTTATTGTTTTAACTTGTGATTGTTAGATTTCTAGATTTCACCTGATCTTTGCAGGGTAAAGACTAATATTATTAAGAACTACTTCTTTTCTTAAAATAGGAATTTGCACTAACTTACAAACGCCAAATCTGTCATTTCTGAGGACAACCCGAATGGTAGCAGATCAAAAAACGGTGCTCTTTCTCATTCTAAATCTTGGCTTATTTTCAAAACATTTTAATTCAAATTATTTCTTAATAACTTGGTCACAGGCTAGGTCTGAGCTTATAGTTAGCAGTAAGGTATAGTAAACATCGTTAGGAAGCCGGGAGAGTGGGGAAGATTCTAGGTCAGAACACAACTGTCTATCGCTGATAGTGCTAGGCTTAGATAGGTAGGATGACAATTAGAGTGCACAATTCGAAAGTAAGGTGAGATAGGATTAGGATGGAAACTGAAGCTCCTCTTACGTTTGGAAATTGAAAAATTTCTCCAAAGTTTAAGATCTTCAGGAGTCACCTTCTCTTCGAAGATGAAGGACGCCTCCCAGGAAACATGTATCCTCCATACGATAAAAGGCTGCTACTTATACTCATACTGAATTGATGTAGAAATCTCCGCAGCAAGTAGGGCAAATGATATTTTAGGACCTAGAAATTCCTGTACTTTTATGCATTGAGATTCTTTCAGGCTTCAGAGTTATTTAGAAGCCAGAATTCCTCAACAATCCTCGGCTCACAGAAGCGTCATCTACCGAAACATAGTCTTGGGTAGGAGACCATTTATGCCAGGAACCAAAAAAAAGGACTGCAGAGGAGACATCAATGACCCAAAATATCTGCTTTCGTCAAATTTAAAGATCATATTCACCTGTTTAAAGCCATTTTACACTTTAATTAAATGTTTCCTAATATCATTGGAAAATGTTTGCGCACATTCAGCATGAGAATTATCCCCGCCAACGTACAAAGAGATGCAATCAAAAGCATACAGATATGCTTCAGATGTTATGCCTTGAAGGCGGAAAAGAAGGCCATTCTTGGCGCAACTACAACTTAGGGAAAATATCCATTATCTGCAAAGGGGGACACATAGTTGTGGCTATTACCTATTCTAAGTGAATAGAGAAATCCCTAAGCTATATAGGTTTAGAAACCTTAGCTCGGCCAACACCAGGATAATATACCTGATGTTTATCCGGGCTAAGCTCATCTAGCCTACAGTAGTGACTCAAGCGGCCAGCAAGACCTATATGAGGAGGCTCCAGCGAGTGCCAAATTCTGCAGCCCTATGCATCAACAAAACCAAACAGAAACAGTATCTTCGGCAAAGGGACCTAGACCGCTGACAACGTCTGGAGCCCATTAATGTCGCAACGTATAAATTGGCCAAAAAGGTCTGGTTAAGAATTGGCCAATGATATCATCCCAGAACTAAGAAGAACAGGTGGCAACTCAATATCCCTGCCAAATTGCGGGAGAAAGTCGCCCCAAATCGACACTTCCTAATCACTAAACTCTGCACCACTATATGAATAAACACGATAGAGGAACGACACGACAAATGTGAGAAAACATTTATGATGACAACTAACGAAAGAACAAACAAAAACCCTTATGACAAAACACGAGGTAAAACACTAAAACATAACACTAATAAAGGCTCGAAAGCTCAAGAATACACGAAAAGAAAGTAAACAAAACAAAGGAGACAAATGCATAGAAGAATCCGTAACGTGTAGTTATGTTAAATTTTAAATTATTTTTTTAAATTTAATTGTGCTCACTTATAAGGAAAAAGATCATTTAGCCGCCTGGCAAAGTTTCGGACCCCAGCAAATTTTAATCGTTTTCCTGTGCGAAATCCCAATTGTGACCGTCTTGACAAAATCAACCAGATGCGAATTGACATTTAATTTTTCGTTTAATAGAAAATTCAACGACTATATCAAGGTGGTATCTTTAAGTCCAAAGGTTTGTTGTTAACTTCAAAGAAATTATATGCTGAAATGGTCAGTTTCCAAATTCGTTTTGTATAAGAAAATTATTTTTAGAACGAGAGAATCATTTTTTGTAGAAAGTGATATAAATTTTTAAAGTTTGATTATAAGTAGATTAATTTTCTAAAAGAGATATTTTCGAATTACTATTAAGTGAAAATGAAGTGTATAGAAAATCAGGATGATTTAGATCAAAGTTAGGAAATTTAGCAAACCTTTCAGTTAATTTACGATTCATATTTGATTTCTAGTATTGAATTAAGTATTTTTTTGTTTTTTTCATATCATTGGCCTCGTATATAATTAATTTTTGCCACCTTTTAGAACAATTTTAATACTCTATTTTCTGCACACTTAAGGGTGTATTTTCCTCAGACGTTTAAGGTCATTGGAACGCAAATCTTTTGTTTCATATTTTGGATAAGAATTCGCAGGACTGGGTGAGGCTGCACAATTTCCTACTTATCTCTTACCTCCGCTGCTTAAAAATCAATTGTTTCAATATTGAGTGAACTTTAATCTTTATCTGATTTATGTTGATAATGATTTCCATTTCATTATATCCACTAATTCAAAAATACAAAAGTTGTTATTTATAAATTTTAAAAATAACAGTGGACAAATTATTACTTTTTCATCTGCCATTGGTACATCAATAGAAAATTACAATCTTGAGACCCATTAACTTTTCAAAGTAAAGAATAAATAACAGAAACATTCAAATGCATTTGAACAAGATTTATCTTGCGAAAAGTGTAACAAAACACAAATTTATATTGCAAAAAACAAAGTATTCCAAATAACACTCGATAAAGCGAGCAAACTACTAAGATATTGCATTATTTTTCACAAGCACCAAAACGTAACTCTTACTCTGAATTTGAATTCCTAAACACTTGCTTAGTTTCAAACTTAGATACTTGCTCTAGAAAAGTAAATTTATTTAACAGTATCACTTAATCAGTTAAATCGGTTTGATCGAATTATGAAATAGCAGCTGACATCTAATTATCAATGAAAATCCGCAGAGGCCATCATATTTTATTCTTTGAGCCTTATTGAAACGGTAGTAGATATAATAAGTACAGAAGCTTAGTTGGCCAAATATACTCCCACAATTACATTCAACTTTAAAGCTAGAGGTGAATTACTCTGCTTAAAACCTATGCATGGAACAACGACAGGCAAAACAAATATTTACTGAGATTTAATCGGTAGTTATTGAATATGATATGACAAAAGGAAAACTAAGAAATCTTGCCAGAAAGGAGCGTCATGAAAGATAGCAAGTCATTAAGGACTCGCTAGTTCATGTAAGAATAAATTATTGAAGAAAGAGAACTTAATGTAAATAATTCCATCATAAGTATTTGTAAAGTTTACTACGAATTATTGTGTGCTAACAATTTAAAGTAGAAAATACGATGTCTGTTTCTATAAGACTTAAAAATAGATAATGTAAAATGTTATTGTTATGCATATCTCCAAGCAGATCATGGCCAATTATTATACAGTTATGAAGTATATTGGATGAACAGAGATTCAATGCTCAAGCATATGAAGGAGTTTTCCCACCCTGAATTGGATAAAGAAGAATGCCTGTATTGATTTGGTGTCTTTGGTTTAAATCAACACATTACTTCTTACATACTCGTATATCTGTGAAAGTATTTAAACCATGATATAAATATGAATGACGCAGATAAAGTAAGGTGACACAACTCATTTCCTCAAATTACATGCCCGTCAATGCTCAAGTCTCGAAATAATTTAAAAGACCTGCTTCATTACACCTAGAATTGATAAACCTACAGACTGATATTAAAATTTACGCTAGTAAAATTTACGCTAGTTCTATAATTTGTATCTAAGTGAAGAGCAGTTTCTTCATCTTCCAGATTATGTAAGAAAATTCAAGGCATTATTTGCTAATACATTTTTCTGTAAACAATTATTTTCAAACCTGGGCAAAAAGTTATCAGCCAACTGTTTGACATGTCCATTATAAGTTTCTAACAAATATCACTGAACTTACATAAAAAAAGCAAATTTAAACTTTTGAGCTAGAAAAATTATTATGTACCAAATTTCATAATATATGGCTTATAGTAAGTGAAATTTATTACTCATGAATAGAGTATTCATAATATATACATTTACTACCTGTTTGTTATGAGTTTGTAACATTTAATAGAACTGAGTTAATGAACTTTTAATATATTTTTGCTCTTTGCTTCTTTGTTTTTTTTTTTAATTTACCCGCACCACAAAATGCTTTCCACCTGTTTTAGGCATACGAATGGCCATATTATGACAATTGAGACGGAGAAGTAACTAACGTAAATGGACTCGGGAGTTGATGCAGGAGGAGACGTGTTTGTGCGTGAATTCCAGTAGTGAGTACATCGATCGTGGAAGTTTGATTGATTTCTTGAAAACTATATACTATTAAAGGAACTGGTCAATGAGAATAAAAATAGATTAGTTAAGCTTTTATGGAGAATAGATTCGGAAATACGAAGACTTCCATCTTCAGTCCGATTATTATTTTTCTTTTAACGAGTTTTGTTATGATGAAGAAAATAGAAACCTCCCAAAGTCCACATCTATGCAAGGCATAAATTGAGCGACGTATAGAGTAATAGAGAAAAGCAGTGAGAGTAAAGGTAGTATGTGGAGCTTGTTAGAATGGGATGATAGAACTATCCCGATAATCTATTATTGATTGAACCAAAGAAAGACCATAGATCCCGACATCGAGTGTATAAGATGGTTCAGGGCACCACTTTAATTTTCTTAATTGGGAAAGGAATACTACACTGGGCAGCTGATTTCTTACCGGTATTAAGATTTTAAAAATATAGTGGAATAGTACGAAAGTGAGGAAATATTTTGAAGCAAGATGTAGGAAATAGATAGTTTTAAAAGAAGGAGAAAAAAAAGAGAAAATTTCAGGAGAATCGTTTCAAATTGTTTCGGGTTTATAATTACATATTTATCCATCATATGTTATAATATTTGCCAATTTCTATCGTTACATAATCATATAACCTTTTTTATTTTAGTTCCTTTTTAAGTTCTAAATCAATTATGTCAGTTTTTGCTACCTTATTGCAACCTTTTCATTAACTTTTTAGTTATTGGATTTTAATTTTTTTTAATTAATTATATATATATATATATAAATATATATATATATATATATATATATATATATATATATATATATATATATATATATATATATATATATATGTATATATATATGGCGTTGGAGCGATTTGCCGGCAAGGCGCAACTTAATTTTCAATATGAAGCCAATGGCGAATAATAATCAAATCATTTTTCTAAATCCATTTATTCAAAACAACGTTTTGAATAACCTATATATATATATATATATATATATATATATATATATATATATATATATATTCAATCTTTCAAACCTACTCTTAATCCAGATAATTCGTCAGCTCCTCTTCATGTTCTGTAAAAACCACAACCTATCAAACCAAATTCAATAATATTGTCCAAATATTCGTCAGTCTGAAATATTTTACCGCTTAGTGTTAATGTGTTTTCTTTACTATATTTAACAAAAAACTTTTTGTATATCAAAACTTTGCACTATTATTTATTTAAATTGCATAGAGAGAATTAAACGTTCAACATAATTTCCATAATTATTAAAATCAATTCATGGAAGTAATCTGAAGGTATATTTTTCATTATTGTTAAATAGCTAATCAATTGTCATATTCGTAGGAACCAGAAGATGAGCGCACAAGCTAGAAATGTTGTTTTGAATACATGAATTTAGAAAAATGATTGGATTATTTTTCGTCATTGGCTTTATATTGAATATATATATATATATATATATTTATATATATATATATATATATATATATATTATATATACACATCAGTACTCACTTCGAATATGTAGTATTGAATATTGTTATACAATTTATTTGTCCCTTTTCTAAAAGATTGAATATTACATATAATTATTGGATTTATAATCGTTTGTTTTGTAAAATATATATATAGAATTTATAACTTTTCACTACTATTATCTCTTTCTCTCCTAGATATTGTTATGCCTATATTTATGTTGCTGTTTCTATATTGTTAATTCTATTCATCTCACTCGATAATTGTTTTAATTTTGTTTGTTCTTTACCTTTAAAACACATATATATTAGCCTCTTTTAATCTATTTAAATATGTCCAAATTCACTAAATATGATTTGTCTCTGGGACGTACAATTTTTTGAGAAAGAGTTCTTATTAAATTTCTTATTTAAAGGGTACCGAGGTTCCCCCCCAATTTTTTATTATCTCTACTATTATTTCTTTGGAATTTCCTTTGGCAAGGAAATTGTACATGGGAAAATAAATATATTTCTTCCAAATTTAGAGCCATCGTTTAAAAAATCTTTTGGGGTAATGCTATGTCCATGACTATCAAAATCTCGTGTCTTCTGGGGAAATAAAAGACGCTTCCCAGTTGTTAATCATGGAATTTCCAAGCCCGTTTGCTGCTTCATTTCTTTTCCTACCGCCGACTACCCTTGATATATTAATCAGTATTTTAGGAGGGGACGGATGGGTCTCTCTCCTTTCTTCTTGGTTTAGTTAGGAGTGGTGCTTTATAACAAACATGTCCACTTCCCACTACGCTTTACCTCTTCCATCACTCTCATCTTTCCTATCCTTATCTGAAGAGATTTTAGGTGTCTGATGGGCAACAATGCTGAAGGCTAACAATTGGAGGAATGTTCACCAACATACTCTAAATCCCACGGTTTACCTTTCCGGCTCTATTGCCTAGAGATGGTACAGGACCTATCATGTTCAGTATATCTTCCACACATCTTTACTTCTCTCTTTTCAAAACTTTCCTTACAAATTTCTGAAGAAAAGCCCTTGTTGATATTTAACAAAGATCAACTTCACCCATATAATTTTTGAAACCATACATTCATCATATTCAGGTTTTCACCAATGGTAACGGATTTAAAATGTTAAAGAAATTTCTTTAACCAGGTGAAAGGTTTTAATCTTCAGTAAAACGTTAATGAAAGGCGATAGCCTACACAAACACGTTGCAATTAAGTAATATTTGCTCACAACCGATATTAGTTACCTATCAACTTTGAGAGAGGGAGCATTTTGATATCAAAATTTCTAAAATATCAGCTTGTTGTGGAACTGTGGACTGTTCGAGAGTATCAATTTTACCAACTTAACAGTAACCAATAATCTCATAATGGACTTCAAAATTTATTTATCCACAGTATTTGAATGTATGATTATATGAAAAATATTTTCATAATTTAGAAAGATTTCTAGACAAAATACAGGCTTAAAGTTAAATATTATAGAATGAAAAAATATTATGAACCGGATTTTCCAGGAAAAGTATACGAGGTCATAGGATTTAATAGCCTCATAAATTCCCCGAGATCCCGGATAGAAATTCTAATTATGATCCATCACTTAGATCTTAGTTAAACTGATCCAACAAAAGACTTTCAAAATGTACTAATTTTCAGCCACCAGTTAAATTACTATAGGCTTAATTTAAGAATTAATTGTTGATAACCCCCACAAAACCCAGCCTGCATACATTTTTTGTGTTATATCCTCCATTCATTCACTATTCACCCTTTCTTTGTAAGACATACCAGAAGCACCGCCTGTGAACACAATTAGATCTCAATGGGAGCTCTAGCAAAGAATATACTGCGTCAAACATTACTATCGTAATGAGGAAGGAGCTCAGTGGAGATATAATTACCAAGTAATGAATATAAATATGTATGAATAATTATATTTACCTAAAAAAAAATTTTCTTATTAAAAAATGAATCTAACTATAATTGTTGGAACTACGAGGGGTGGTCAATAAGTTTTGCGAATCCGTAGGACAAACCAGAGGAAGGGGGATGGATATTTGTGATGTTGTTAAGACAAGTTATGACAAGTCAGGACCTGCAGCAGCACGTTCCTCCCTCATCTATTTAAGCAGCAGTAGCTGATCGCAGATCGTCAGTCACAAATTTTTCAACAATGGAGAAGGTTGAGCACCGAACAGTGATCAATTTTTGACCAAGGAAGGCACAATGCAAAAGAGATCCATGAACGCATGGTTGCAGTGTACCCTGACACCACCCCTTCCTATGCAAACATTGCTCACTAGAATAGGAAGTTCCCTCATTGTCGTGAGTCCCTTGAAGATGACCCCCATCCAGGACGCCCGTCAGACGTGACCAACGAGGATAATGTGGCCCGTGTGGAGAGGATGATCCTCGAAAATCGACAGGGGAAGGTCGAATAAATCGACGGAAAACTTCGAATATCACATGGAAGTGTTATCAACATCATCCACAACAATTTGGCTATGAACAAGGTCTCCGGCCTTTGGGTCCCTAGAAACTTCACGCCCCATGATCGACTTTAACGTCGTCAAAGTCCACAAGGCGAGAGTTGCACAACCATTACCCCTCAGTCCAGATCTGGCCCCCAGCGACTACTTTTTATTCCGCCAGCTCAAGGTTGCACTGTGTGGCGCCGGTTTAGGGATGATGGAGATGTCCAGCTCGCCGTCCAGGAGTGGATTGAACAGCAGTCGGAAGATTTCTGGTTGACGGCAATTCAAAGCCTCAGGGACAAGTGGCGCAAGTGCATTGAAGTCAAGGGTAGTTATATTGAAGAATAATAAAACACTTTTCCTCATATCTCGTTTCCTTATATCCGAATTGCAAAACTTATTGACCGCCCCTCGTACTATTGCCTTACATAAAATCAATGCCACATCCTCTCTTCCCCTACAGCATTGATTCACGACTGATCACAATCCATTCACCCCACCAACACAACCTCTTTATTTACCTTCATTTCTATCTCATATTTGCAATATTTTGGAATCTTATAAGTGTATTTTCAACTACTCCCCATTTCCTCTTCACACATAAACTCTCACATCTCACACCCCCAATTGTTTCACTTAATAACGCTATTTAAACGGCCATGTCAGGATCGGTTCAACTCCAGAGGCATTCATTACTTACTTTAGAGGAGGGGTAGTAGGGTAACGCGTAGAATTGAGGCATCTCTGCGTAGCACCACTTATCCTGGATTTGTCATCTTTTACGACACTCGTGGAAGAGTGTCTTCGTATTCTTCCTCCGTAAGATATTATACGCATTCTTCACGCTTCGTTGCGATGCAACCTCTTTAAACTATCATTTCCTTGGTAAAGCGTGCCAGGCATAGCAGTGCATTCTCATAAATGTAATTTCATCTCCTTCTCACTCATCACTGATAAACGGCTATATGTAGCAATTTGAAGTTTAATATTTCTTTATATAATATTACTTACGTTATATATAGTTTATATGGATTATTTCAGAAGTTGCTATAATAGGTATAAGATCGTTTTGTTGTCATATTCAGAATTCCAGAAATTCATTGACCTTTTACCGGTGTGGTATTAAAAAAAATATCTGTAAGAAAATGAGTTCGGATGTTTCTCATGCTAAAAAAGTATCCTCACGACGGATATTTTCCATATATATAAATGTATACAATATTAGCAAAATTGTAAGAAATTTTATATTATATATAATTATATGCAACTCTACATTTATTTGGAATTTAATTAATAAGCCTTCTTTTGTAAAAAAAACATTTTGTACAATACTATTATTTTATATTTAAATAGAAAGTATCTCTTTAATAGATGGTTAAAAATAGAAATAATTCGATACAGTTCCAGCTACTTGACATTTGCAACTACACTTTTGAGTATTTCCATATATGTATGTACATTTCTCTTCTTGTCTTGAAATCATTCTTCCATTCGTCATTTTACAATTAATTTGTTCCACCATTGCTGTATTCTGAATTTCACACTAAGTTATTTTTCTCCAACTCATGAGCATTCTCACGTAATTTCCACCTTCTTTTCAATTTTTATTCGGCCTTTCCTTTCACCTTCACGAATTGTCAGCCTCATACAAACAAATTCAACCTCATACCGCACAATCATATGTTCAGATAGTTTCATAATAATAGTTATCATATAGTACATCTTGATCAGCCTCACTTAAACTTTTGAAGCGAGTGTTATTTGCTGTTTGTATTCCGGGTAAATTAATAATTTTTTATTCGAAGGGAACTTACCTTGGCATTCTTAATAATAAATTGCATTTTGCTCCTTAATTACAACACTATAGTAAATTTAAATGAGCAAAATTTAGAACGAATAAACAATATGCTATGGATATACCTACGGATGAATTCATTCAAAAGAGTCATATGTCCATAATCACCCACTGCAGTTTACAGGGATTTCCTATTAGTCGAATTCTTAAAATACTGCTGTACAATTTTTTAATATATAATTAAATAAATAATGTTTTATTCATAAATACATATTAAGATTTTTTTTTCGTGCAAAATAATAACCTTGAAAATATTAAGAATTTTCTTTCAAAAAATTAAAGAAAATAATTCTGATCTTAGCTTCTTGCGAACGATAATAGATTCTCCTATCAGTTATCTTACCGAAGTGCCGTGCCCTTACAGATATCGGCGACGCTGGCACACCACACCCTCCGTCCCTTGTCATTTGTAGCATCTGCCCAGCCGTGTTTCCGTCTCCCACTCTTCTTTATATTCCGTACATATACTTCTCTCTTTGTCTGTGTCTTGCACTTCTTCCATGGGTTCTTCAAGTTAGAATCAAATTTTATATTTTTCCTCTTCGTATAACATTTCCTAAAATCTCAATTGACTTCCTCTTGGATTTTTCAGTAATTCTCTTCCAATTACCATTTGTCTTAATACCTCTTCATTTGATAATCTCCTTGTCTACGAGATTTTCAACATTCTCCTCCAACAACACATCTCGAATGCCTCCAACTTTAATTAGGTGATAAATAGACCTACAACAGAAAAATTTCCTTTCTAACTTGACTAAAGTAGGATAAATACATCTGATTGATCCGACAAATTCCTTAGTTTATATGGATAATCCGAGTAGGTCTATCAATTCATTTTGATGATCTGATACATTCCTTGCTTCCTATGGTTGATCTGATAAGCCTATGGCCTCTTGTAGGTAATTCGACAAGTCCCTTATTTCAACTTGGTAATTCAACAAATTCCAAGTGAGCAACTCGACAAAAATCCCATTAGTTTATGTGAATAATTCAACAAATCCCTTCATGTAGTCGATGATCTGACATATTTCTTGATATATATGGATAATGCAAAAATTACCTTTGTTTATGTGGATGATCCCACACATCCCTTTCCTAGAGGGGTGAGTCAACTTATCCCTAATATCAATTTGTGTTGATGACATGGATGATTTGACATAATTCCTTTCCTTATATCGGTGATTCAACACATCCCTTAATTTCTGAGGGTGGTCGAAAAAATCGCTTAGTTCATTTGGTTGATTCGATAGATCACTTGACACATATCACACTGATCTAAAAAAACTTCTTTCATGTAAATGATCTTATAAACCTGCTTTTCCTCTGGTAATCAAACAAAATTATTGATTCCCGTGTTTAATTCGACAACCTTTTAAGCTGATAAAATTACAAAGTATTAGATGAGCTTTTATTGGTGCTATCGGGAGCTAGGTAGAAATGCCTTGGGGTTTCCATCCTCTAATTCCCTGTTAAATTGCTTGTGAGGACTGTTGAGACATGACATCTGGAAGATCGCTCCGAGCTTTCCACAGTCAGGGAGTGTCTGGAGGATTTGCGTGAACATCACTCGCCAATTACTTCACCACGCACGGCACTCACAATACTAGCGCTCTTTTGGGCACCTCGCACCATCGGGGTTGCAAGTGGTTGTCATGCTGATGTTCATTTGATTCTCATTCTCGGATTTTGACATCTGTCTCGATTAAAAAGTAAGTAGGCAGGGCGTAATTAACTCTGAGATTTAATACAAATCCATTGCACTTTTACCAAATTATTTTTGTCAGATAAAGTTATGGGAGAATTAAGCAAAATATTCTTGTACCTTTTTTAAATTAGTTCCAAATTTGAAAGGGTCTACAAATATTCAAAATCGACAACTGAATATTCTGGTTATTCAGTTTTATATAAACTGAAAATAACAAATCAACTGGAAATAAAAAAATAAAAGCAAAAATGGTTTCCATGTGACGCGTGGCTTACATTTACATTTCTTTTTTTGTGCCTTGCATAAATATGGAGAATATTTTTACTCGTCCAAAGATTTTTACTTCACGAATATTTTTCCCTCCCCCTCAGATATTTCGGAAATTTAATTCACCTCAATGGCATTGTGCAAAATTTCCAGCCTTTAAATTGCTAGAATAGTTTCCTCACGATTTGTCCAAACTTGTAATAGATAATATAATTTTTCTTTGGAATTTATTAAGCCCTCCCTCCCTTCCTTTTCCCCCCGTAGTTTAAACTGTAAAATAGTAGATTTTCTAAACAAATTTTAGGTACAATAAATAACATGATGTTGTGGCGGAATTCTATCTCACACTTTTTTCCTCCTTTAGAAGTATTTATGGACCCATGTCAAGGAAAACTCAAAGAGACTTTCCTAACTAGTATTTATTTACACATGTAATATAAAAAAATATCTGACCTCAGTTTACATCAATAATGTACACGAAAAATATAATAAAAGAGTAATTATACAATAATTTAAGACAAGCAAGATTTAACCACAGATATAAATGTACAAAGTCAGTTGCTATCAATTTGCATCTCATCAAAGGAATCAAAACCTTGCTTAAGTAATTATAATGACATCAACTAAATATTAGACACTATAACCTTATTTTAATAATTTACAATATCCTTCTCTCATAACACTCTCACAATACCATGCACTACCATGTACACTTCAGACCAACTTCAAAGAATTTATATTTCAAATAACTAAATTGACTATGTTGTCATTGCCGGAGTTGTCAAGAAGAAGAGAAATTTTCTTCCCTTTGGTGTGAATTTATCTCCTGTAACGAAAAGAGGGGGAGGTTATAGCAACTTTCTTCTTTGAGAGGCACTGTAGTCCCTTCTTTTTTCTTCAGCTGCCGTTATGGATAAGCATTTGTGATTAGGATGGTTCTTATTTAAAGAAATGTCTTATTTGGAGGCAAAGGTAAAGTCTGGTATTTTTTCTTCCACTAACACGGATTCTGATCTCTCTTTTGCCATCGTTGGTCACATATTCCTCACTCAAATTATTTGTCGAGTTCAGAGTTCATCTTTAATAACATATATTTTCATCATGCAAATTATTAAATAAAGCGTTGATTTAGGACACATTTTAAACTATACAACTGAAAATGAATTAGATTAATGTTTATTAATATGAAATTATGCTGCCAGTCCTAATTCCATTTTTAAACATTTAACATCTCATATAAAATTATCTTATCTAATTACCCGACTAACCCTCAATTAACACATCCTTTCACTCACTTCTTTCATTCCTCCACTAAGGAAGACAGGAAAAAGTAAATGAAAAACTATAACACCGGTGAAAATTAGGCATGAACAAAGGGGAGAATAGTTCTCATAATTATTTAACTGTCATAATTAATTACGAGTAAACGATTATAGGGCAAATGATTTAAGAAAGTAACTATTACAGTGCAAAAGAAGGATTTGTGAAACCATCTATTATGCTAAAGAATTTTATAGGTATTTGGAGGTTTTGGTGTGAGGTTCTGGCATTTGCTCTCTTTACCAGACGTTTAAAGATGATTAAAATTCCATAGATTTATTTACCTTGTTGAAAGGTAACGGAAGGATGTGAGTAAATTAGGATACTAAGGGAATATGAGGAAACAAATCATTTTGGTACGAAGGACTTAGCATTGTGGAATTAGGTTGCATTATTCTTATTTATGAAGGGAAAAATATTTAGTCGTTTGTTTTCGTTTGATAAGCATATTAGTCATATTTATTTTAATATTAAAAATGTACTATTAATATAGGGTAACTAGTGCTAATGAAGAATTAAAAAGCAGTAAGGGGAGGGAAATGGTATTGTCTGGAAAGTAGAGTTAATGAGTTAACAATGAAGTACAATACCTAGGCTTCAATGGACAGAGAGAAAACAAATCATAACTGTGGCGAGCTTCCACTTCTGGGAGCTCAGAGACGTAATTTAATTCTTAAAGTGTTGGACATTTGATTGCTTTCAAGACGGTTATTTCAGGAGGGAAGAACGTAATGAAAGGAGGCTTCTTGTAAGAATTAAAGCTAAATCTACCGCATCCTATCTGATTCTTGTAGGTTAGCTCAGCACTGTTAAACAATCTTAACAGTCTCATTATCCATGGATTAGCATACTAATTAAAATGAATCCTCTCCTATTTCTTATATCCAATTCTATAATATTTTTATCCCAGGATAACTAATCGCGATAGTAAGAGGTGATTGGTAATATCATTAATTAACCTTCTAATTAAAAATATTGCAATTAAATTTACTCGTCTTTATGTCATACTTCAACCTTCCCTTAATGAAGAAAGATTGGTGGGCGATTAATTTCATATTAAGAAATCTGCGAGTAGCGGCCATATCTATATATAAATTTATTTACGTTGTGATGTGGCTGTAGGCGTAAACCCTATAAATAATGTATAGATGGGATTTGAAAGATATTCCCTCGACCTCTAGGCATTGAAAAACATTTTTTTGAGTGCATCAAAAGTTTAAGCTAGGTCTGGAGAGATTTATATATATATATATTCCTACTTTGCGTTCGTTGCTATATATTGTAGTGATCTTTGGTTTTGGTGCCAAAATATTGTAGCATATACCTATATATATATATATAAATATATATATATATATATATATATATATATATATATATATATATATATATATATATATATATATGATTAAGAGAAACCAAAATTATCTAGAAGATTTTTTTTTTAGACGACTAGTTTTTGGTTGCGCAATCGTCAGTTGTATGTTAATTAAACGAAGGATTGCGAACAAGCAATATAATGTATGTGAGCTTGTTCGTATGGATTCGTTTCATTATCATAGAGCTGACGATTATAAAAACCGAAACTCGTTCTGTTTTAAAAAACTAATTTATAATTCTGGTTTATCTTAATCAACTCTGTAATCACGTTAGTTTAATATGTTCCAACATGTATATATACTCGTAAGTTAGCAGAAATCCAAAGAGCCCAAAGGATAGCTCACATAAATACCTTTATTTTCCACATACAGAAAGTTGAAATATGTTATCCAGTTCATATTTGGGATCTTATTTTTGGAAAAAAGTGATTTTGTACAGATCGTGACCATGTAGGACACGTTTTGTGTGTCCTGAATGTCCTTGGTACCATTTTTTGAATTTTTGTTGATAAGCCACAACTGAAGTTCAAGGATCTTCTACTACTAAATGATACACAAATGTTATGAAAAGACATTTAATATAAGAAAATGGTAATATTTGTTATTTTACAAGACTTTTAGATACGTATCAAAAAATAATATAAAAAGTAATCATTTTTTTAAATTTTATAGAACCTTTTTCAGCAGGTATGTACAACCCTCATTAACATATTAATATATTACTACATTAATAACCTCATTAGGAAATGTAAAATCCCCATCTAAGTGCAATAATGCAAAGAAAGATTGAAAATTGAAATTCACAAAATCGAATACAAAATAGCCTAAAAAATGCTAAATGCCAAAATTAGATAAAAAGTAGATAAACATATGATAAATTAAGCAATTTTATCCTATTAAGAAGAACTTCAATCTGCAGCTTATCGGCCTAGATTAGCAGCTGAGCCAAAATATTTATAAAATATTTTAAAATTTACCAAAATACACACAGGAGAAAAAACCAAGTTATAGGCCAGATAGCTTAGCAAAAATATAGATTTTTTAAGATTTTTTTTTTGTAACATGAAAACAAAAGAAAATCAACGTAGAGTAGATTCAAAAGAAATCTTCAATAGTATAATTTTCACGAATTTCCAAATTTTGTACGGACCGTGTACTAGGCGCTATTTTATGTAAACTGTAAACAGAAAAATCCTTGCGTTGGTCACCGTTATGAGATCACGCTCATTTTTCCTCACAATGATGATGTTAACCATAGTAACCATAACCAGCGGAATCACGCAATTAGCAAAAAAAAGTAGATAAACATAAACTTATTTATATATATATACATCTATAGATATGAGAAACTCACAAAGAAACGTGTGAGTAGAGCAATAAATGCAAAAGATCCGAGAGGAAAATGAAAGGCAGATTCCAAGTACTTTCGAACTTTTTCAGTTCATTATCAGATAATGAACTGAACAAGTTCGAAAGTAACTGTAATCCGCCTTTCATTTATCTGTAAGATTTTATATATATATATATATATATATATATATATATATATATATATATATATATATATATATATATATATATATATATACGCCAAAATTTCTATACTCTAGATGCCAAAATTGGAATATAACTTTCGACCATCTTTGAAAGAGAGAAATCGGGTTCTCCTCTCGAGGGAAATTAGCATTCGTGTTATGCGTTTATACTTTTAGTTCATTTAGTCTGATTTATTTACGTCAAGATACCTTTTTCTAGTTAAGCGTTTGGTAAAAGATTATCAATAATAGTGGTAACTACTTATTTTAAATGTAATATGATTTAATACATTTTCTCATTTTCCTTTCATTTTTAGAAGAACTTGCAATAATTTCTTGACACCCTAATATCAGGTATTCGAGTAAGATTCTTTAACCAAATTGGATAAATGAAAATAGACTTTAAAAAATAGAATTTGTTCTAGAATATAGTTTTCAGCCGTTTCGATGAATTTGAAGAGAAATCTTTTTACTTTGCTTCCAAACCTTTGTTGTTTTATTTTAATCAAATTATTTTTATGGTCAAACTTCTTACAAACGGTTGTTAATTATTTTCTAGAATAATTTTCTCGGATACCTGATATAAGGTCACAAACCAGAACTTTAAGTTATTTGTGTATTAAACTTTATATGGCGTTCTTATTTTAAATTAACTTAGTGTATTGTATTTCATTTTATCACTTCACTGAGTGCATTTGGTTCATTTCATTATTGAATTTGGTGTAATTGTATTTATTTCAATTAAAGTTTACTCACCTTTGCCGAGTTACCGTAGGTTCATGTATGCTAGTTTGGAACCATTGGCATCTCGGTATTTAGTCTAGAGCTTCAACAAACCTCTTTTGTATATTCTCGTCAAGCAAATTAACTAGTATAAGAAGAAGAATATAAATATCCCTAAAAATATGAAAAATAAGAAGTTGAAGAAATAAAGTGAAGCTCTCGTTTGAAGCTCTCCGGCAACATTCATCCTAATGCTCTTGCAAGTGATAAATTTGCACTCCTCACTTCTTCTTCAATATAAATATTTTATTCTACCACCATTGAGGTTTAGGTAATTTTCTTGATGTTTTACTGTGTAAAACATCAAATCCAAGTTGTAAAACCGACGATAGGCAGGTCATTCCTCCGAGCGTATCATAGATCCAATGACTATTTCCTTTTGAATAATGATAGAAGACTTGATGCATCTCTTTCCTCCATGCAAAATCTCGTAAATCATTACCTTCTATAAAATAAAACCCCTAAGGACCATCCATTCTTCGCCATGGTTTCTGTTATTTTTGACATTCTTAAGATCTGGCATTCTTTTCTCTTGCACCGCTAAACTGGAAAATTCATTCCTCGTAATTTCTTTCACATTAGTCCATTATATTTATTGCATGTATTAGGCTGCATCACATGAACACTATTGAACAAAAGTCTTGTAGCAGCTTTTTAGCTGGAACAACTTGAGAGTAAATTTCACGGAGAAACAGCGTTGATAGGCCATGATGAATATTTTTTTTATGGAACACTACTCTTTTATAGTCTCGATAAACATTAGCTTAACAATTCCAAATGTATTTACTTTTTAAAGTTAAAAAATTGATTTTTTATTTTCTATACATAAATTAAAAAAAAACAAGGTGATAGAATTCGCCACCCTCCTTACAGGCAAACCTTCAGACTGTGGCTAACGTCCTATCTGGCTTTGGCAACGGCATTTTGGTCCAAATGTTTTTAAAAAGTTCGGGTAGATAACTCCTAATAATTGACTGTGTCTATTTTTTCACATCGATGCTCACTTATATTGTACATCTAAAAGCCAGGAAATACTTTTAGCGGTAGTATTTTAAATATGAATAAAACAATCCTCACGATTCCTATTTTTACTCCAGCTAAATTTGCTTTAATAATTTCATTGTGCTTTACTCATTTTAGGGAGCCAGTAGCTATTTCTTCCTGAAAAATATTAAAATTGAAAATCTATTTTAAAAAGAAATTCGAGAAAACTTTCTAATTATAATTAAAAATAAAATAATAAAGAGTAGCTATGCCTAAACTTTAAGAAATATGCTGAACTTCACCATTTGTAATTTTCTCGAAAATTCCATAACAATCGGTAATCATATTTATTTTTACTTAACTTCACCATTTTATTTTTTCAAACTCTAAATGAGCTCGTCGATAGAACCTGGATCAAAACTTAAAATATATCTAGGTCAAAACCGAACTAAGAGAAAAGAATATCTATATTTATTCAAACCCTGCAAAAATTCACGTTCTTAAAATATAGTGTTACCAGGCAATGGCTTCGCCACTCCATCCTATGGGAAGGAGTTTGCGCTTCGCTACTAAGATTAAAATTTAAAATCTAAAAATGCAGCCATGGTTAAATTTTTATAAATTTTTGTAACTTCACCAATCATAATAATTTTAAGAAGGAACTTTAAACTAAATTTCCCCCCTTTCAAAATTTCACGTTGCTACAATATGTTATAGAAGAAGATGTATACAAATAAATTTTCTGAACTTCGCCATTTTTCATTCTTTGGGTTTTAAAAATTTCACAAAATTTCAATACTTATTAAAATTTATGAACTTTAATAAAAAAAAACATGTCATAATCAAACTAAGATGAAATTATTATTGAAATACTAAAAAAAATACCCTTCTTAAGTTATAGATTTAGTGATGATGATGATGATGATGATGATGACAACAAGAACGGCATCGCTACTCATCCTTACAGGAGAAAATTTAGGTTCGCAATCAGACCTTCGGTCGGTGGCCTATGGCCTATCTCGATCTAGGAATGGAATTTTGGTTTAATGAAATTTAAAATATTACCTTTATATATTCCCTAAAAACTTACTTTTGATGTATTTTTTTCATATCCATACTTATTTTTTATGCCTAAATTTAAGATTTTTTTAATTTAAATTATTTTCATATACCGTAAAAACAATTCTATCCTCTTTTTACTTATTAAAAGTTTCTTCCTATATATACTAAAAGATAAACTTCCACTCGATAAAAACCGCCTTGCTGTAATTTTAACTCATTATATGAGCACGATTAATATTTTTCCATTCTTAGATTGAGTAACTAAAAAGTATAAGCTAACAAAAAAGGTAACTCTTAGAAATTACCTTAGTACAGCCTTCAAATATATGAAACCTAACACTATGATCACTTTTAGCAATAACTATTTTATAATGAAACCTTTGACTTTCGAAAAATCAGCCCTGCTCTCTTAATTTTTCAATCTCTAAATAAAATCTTAGAAATAACTTCGATAAAAATATTTAATAAGCGAAAAACCAGCTATTGTCATCATCATCACTAACTCTATAATTTAAGAAGGGGATTTTTTTGAGTATTTGAATAAAAATTTCATCTTAGTTTGGTAATGACTTATGTAAGTACATTTAAAATTTTTAGCAAGTTAATTTCTATGAATTATATTAGAGTTTGAAAATACAAAAGGGTTAAGTTTAGAAAATAATATATGATTATCCAATAATTTATTATGTTTTAAAAGAAAATGAATTACAATTGGTTAAGTTCAGAAAATTTATAAAAATTTAACGATGGCTGCTTGGGAGGGGGGCGTATATTTCAGAAAATGTAAAAAAATTTATCCATGACTGATTTTTTTAGATTTTAAATTTAAATCTTAGTATCGACGCGCAAGCTCCCCCCGTAAAGGAAAGTGGCGAAGCCATTGCCTGGTATCCTAATAATTCAATATTACTCTGTTTTTCAGATCCATCCTTACTTTGTATCCCTAAAGGTAAAAAACATATGGCAATTCTTTTGAAATGCGGAAAAAGATCCTCGGACCTCATTATTGACCATCTGCTTTTTAAAAATATTTTTATTTCGCTTTTTTTTAAGGGTAGCCATTTCCTCCTAATTAATATTCAAATCTATTTTACAAAGAAGTTCGATAAAAGTTTCGAATATACAAAAAAAAATATATAAAAGACTATATCTAAATCTTAATAAAATGTCTGAACTTTCCCATTTGTAGTTCATTCTGTTTGAAAAAGTCATAAAAAATTTCGATAATTATATTTAAATTTTCGCAACTTCACCATTCGGGCTTCCTCAATTTGTACATGGAAACTAAGAGAAAAAGAATATTATTCAGCCCAATCATAAACTCCCTTTCTTAAAATATATTTTTAGGGACAAAATGAACGATTTCATCACTCCGCATTTTTCTCTACTCGTTTTGAAGGCCAGTATCTATTACTTCCTAATAAATAATTGCAAATATACCAAAAAATAAAATAAAAAACAGCCCTGGTTAGATTTTAGAAAATTTTCTGAAGTTCACGTATTGTAATTCTTTTTGTTTAAAAAAAATACAAAACTTTCTATAATTATATTTATTTATTCAGAAACTCACTATTTTGTATTTCAAAAACTGTAACTGAACTCTGAAATAAGTTGAATAAAAACTTAAAATATACCAAGGTCATAAATGAACTATGAGAAAAAATAATTATCTATTATAATTCAAACCATCTAAAATCTCCCGTTCTTAAAATAGTGTTTTTTGTGTTTTACTTAAAAATTGGTAATTTATTAGTCATACTCGTATATATATTCGTATATATATATATATATATATATATATATATATATATATATATATATATATATGTATATATATATATATATATATATATATATATATATATATATATATATATATATATATATATTCGAATAACAATTTCGTCTTAGTTTGATTATGACTTATGTTTTTTATCAAAGTTATTTCTAATAATTCTTTTATAATATCAATAAACAAAATGGTGAAGTTTAGAAATAAATATAAATATCGAAATTTTGTGAGTTTTTAAAACCCAAAAAATTACAAAGAGGGAAGTTCAGAAAATTTATTTTTATCTATCATCTATTTTTCTATTTTAGCAACCTGTATTTCGAAAGGGGTTAAATTTAGTTTAGAGTTTGTTTTTAAAGTTATTATAATTTGAGAAGTTCAGAAATTCATAAACTTTTAACATACTGCTTTTTTTTAGATATGAAATTTTAATCTTAGTAGCTAAGCGCAAGCTCCCCCAGAAGAGGGTAGTGGCGAAGCTATTGCCTAGTGTATATATATATATATATATATATATATATATATATATATATATATATATATATATATATATATATATATTTGTATGGTGAACGAAAAGAATAATTACAGCGTCAAATGGGGGGCAATGTAAAACTTAGTGGTTATTGGTTTGTTTTTAATGATTGAGAATTTAATTAATAGAGTTTAACTATATTAATCTGAGCAATCACTAACCTCTTACAATCAGCTGTTAAAGGAGGATTTGGTGTGAAAGCGTGAGAAGCGTAATGAGAAAGAGATTAGAAGGTTGGTTTATATTGTAAATTAAAAGTAGTGGATGAGAAGAGGAATCAGAATTTAGAGAAAGAGAAAAATATCCTATATACATTGATTCTCGTATTTTAATATTTTAAAATCGTCTAAGGTTACATCGGTTTTACAATTAATGGAATGTAGCGGAACAGGAGAGAATTCTTTCTTTGAGAGAACGTTCCCAGTCATGTTGCTGATTCCCATATGGGCATAGAACCTTGCATTCCGCGAGAGTACCGTATATATATATATATATATGTAAAAGTACTGTTTTACTCAATAAGGGTTCAATTAAATCTAAAAATAATCCCCTTTTGAGGATCATAAAGTTTAATAGAACAGGACCAGTTTCAAATATGATGTAGCTTGCCATATCATCTGCAACCGTAAACTAAGAGCAATTGACAAAGAAATCTTAAATACTGGAAAACGTATATACTACAAGGCAACTGACATTAATCCGGAGGTATTAGCTTTAGCTGATTAACAATATCCTTCAAATTCAAGTTTTAGGTATAGAGACTGCATTTAGGCAGCTTTTTAGAAATTAAATCCCCGAATTGATCCTATTTCTATGTAAGAGAGCCCGGAACAAAAGGGGATCTTCCTAGAGCAAGCAATGCTTCAATTGTTTTTAACCTATGAAAAAAACGCCATTGATATAATTGATTTCTTAAGCACATAAATAATTTATTATTTTAATGATTATAATAAAAAAATGATCGAATCCTCATTAATTAAAGATATTCAAAAATAAATTTCAATATATATAAAGACCAGCATAAATGCAGTCTCTTTAGCAATGACCATCTTCAGCGGATTGAACTATAATACGAATACAAGAAACTTTAGGAATTAGATGACACAATTACAAAAAATAGTATACACAATTTAATATTAGTTACAATATGATAAATAAGTAAAACTCAACAAGCGAAGTAACAGAAATAAAACCAGAATGATAAGTAAGTTGTTAAATATAATCTAATTTACGGATATATGATATTAAAAATATATGTTAAAAACAGTTGAAAGCGAGCAATAAATACGAGTTTAACCAAGAAGGACAAATTTAAAATTTGAAACTAAATTTTACAACAAATATGAATAATAAACATGAATCAAACTCAATAGGAATAGAAGGAATTTGTTTTTAAAGTAACACCCGGAAAAATTGTAAGGGCAAACAATGAAAAATGAAAGGTAAGTAAAATCAAATAGCCAGGAATCCGAAAGGAAAACAAAAAGCAAAGCAGACACTTCAATATAAGTTAAAAATACATTTCTATGATAGTGAAAAATATTGATCAAAAACAGTTGAATACAGGGGGTAAAGGAAATTCAAACGATCAATAAATGCGAGTAAACTAAAGTTTAAAACTTAATAAAGCAATAGTGAAGCCAAAAAAAAGAATGGAAAACATGAAACTAAGGAAAAACTTTTATATATAAGATCATTGAGATACAACGGGGACAAATATTTAAAATAAACACAAAGAATAAAAATGAAACAGAACTTTTAGACAGAAACTAACCTTCTTTTGTTGGAGCTGATGATATCGACTGTTTACTATGATCGGGCGGGACTAGCCAGGATTTAAGCTATGTAGGGGGGGGGGGGTTGTATGTTTCTTTATTAGACTATATTTTGAACAATTTGAGGGAGGAGGAATAATCATTACGTTCTGGGTTTACTTGTTCAATGAAAAGGGATTCAAGAATTTTTAAACCAGAGAAGAGGAAGCGGAGGACAATATACTAAAAGAATCAGGGTCGAGCGGGTGGTTAAGATTTTGAGAGTGTTCTCTTTTTGAAGAGTGTTCACTTTAGATCTTAAAGCTCGACATCATTTAGGTAGTCTTTAAGTTGTCAACAGTTTGGCTCTAAGAAAAGTCATCGAAAAGGCTCTAAAGCTCAAAATCGTGCGCTTGCACAGAATAAGGACATCTCGGTGGTCCAGGTATCCATGGCCATCGAAGATAAAGATCACAAGAGCTTAAGGTCCCGGGAAAGGCCTCTGCTCAACGATCATATGTGAAACCAACGTTGACAGCGCTGCCGTCGCCTTTTCAAGGATTTGAAGATTCATAGCCCTTCAATTCTCATTTTTTCTGGTGAAAAAACCATCCCGATGGATCTGCTCATCAACAAGCAGAATGATTGCGTTGTAAGGTTCGGCCATTATGTATACGTGTTCCGCAACGTGCCCATGACCAAACACCCAGCCTCCTGGATAATGATCGACGTCGTGGCTTCGAATGACAATATGCCGCCGGTGTGGTTCGTGGCAAGTGTCAGGCTCACCACCGCCAATTACAAGGGCATCTTAGCCACAAATGTCTTGTGCGGGGTGAGAAAAATCATGTAGAAAGTAATCTAGGTCTTTCATTAGGTCGAACGCCGTGAAAGTGTGGTTGGGTACGAACATGAATTTCTGGTCGATGGAATTTCGGCCCTTGTAGTCTCCCGACCTCAGTCCCATTGACTACAACGTGTTGGCACATGTCGAGGGCAAGAGCTGCTAGGTCTCTGACAGCAACTTCGACACAAACTGACGTCATATTTCAACCACGTGTTGGCCAACATGAGTGAAGACTTCGTCTGCAATGCGTGCATGGCCTTCAGGTCTCGTCTGGAGCTCAAGGTCACCAATAAGGACGGCCACATTAATAAATATTACAATTTAAGCACATATTTATATCTTATAACAAAGAAAACATACCTAACCTCATGAAAATCATCATTGTGTTCTTTGTTGAGAGCGTCGTAACGGGTGTAACAGGATTTTTGAAATACCCTGTATTTAAACAATTGGCAAAGTAATTTCTCCAGATTATGACAAGGAAGGAGCAGCCCAATAACTGTTGTATTTTATTAAAGGCTTTATTTTTGACAAACACATGTGTGCATGTTCAAAGATATTAAGAAATTTCCACAAAATATTTATCAGGGTGTTTACGCGGAAGTAAAGTGCGAAAGTTCTTCATATATACTCGTACCTTGAGGGCTGAATGAATTATAAAGAGAAAAGAGGTGGATTTGATAGTTTTGAGGGGCAAGAAAACAAGAGGCGATATAATAGGCCTTTATGACATGAAGGATCGAATCATCATCGTTTCTTTGCGTGTTTTAGGCTATTATAATTTTTTTAAACCATTGTTTAAGTGATTAATCATCTCATAACGGTTATTTGCCGAATTAGCCCCACGATACGGCAAGCCCGTTTGTTGTCAGCTAATAACTTAAAATTGCAATCAGTTTAATGATTAAAGATGTGTTAAAGATAAAGAAAAGAGTCAAACAAAGGTTGTCCTCATTATCGAAAGTAACTTTCTTTGTCAGACAATTGCGCCCATGGCGTGAAATTGACAAATAAAAAAGAGCTTGAATGGATTTACTGGTCAGAGATCTCGTTGTGCAAGAGCTTCACTATGGTAGATTTTGTTATATCTAGTAACGAGCGATAAGGAATAGTTGAACTGATTTAACGGAGGATGGGAGCATGAGATATTTTTAGGGCTGATATGAATTGTTCATGTAACCTTAATATTTTTGCAAAGTTAGAAATAAAAGTGCGTATTTGCATGTCTTTTGGCAGGATATAGATGATAACAAGTTGTTTAATCTCCTTCCTTATTGAGTGCAATACAAATTATTTTTGTTGAATAGCGTAATGACTTTTGTGCAAAATTCTCCCATTTCATGTAAGTGTTGGATGTTTTATCTTCCAAGAGAGTCTAAATCATCACTTTTATTTATTTATTTTATTTATTTATTTATTTATTTATTTATTCCATACTAATCCAATGTACAGTAAAAACATATTACATTTTAGATCTTAATGCCAAGTTACTATAAGTACTTATACATACAGGATTATTTATGGGCCCAAAATAAGTCAGTGACTTTTAGGGCAGAAACTTAAGACTAAGCATAAAATTATAAAGACTAGAAATCCCTTCATGTTTATACAAATATAAACAACTTAATATTCATTTGAGAACCTAACCATTGTAATGATTGCAAATAACGAATAATTATATAATTGAAATTTAGAGATAAATTAAAAACTATTTTATTTACAGCGATTCTTTCAAGAGGTATGTAGTTAACATAGTCAACAGTCTTATATAAATAATAACATATTTATAATGTATAAATCAAAGTAGTAGTACACAGTATAACATTGTACGGCAACAAATAAATACACAATAACAAAAGCTGAATAGAAATTTAGTAAGCCGAAATTATATTGTTTTTAAGAGCTTTTTTGAATTGAGCTAAATTGGTTTGGGATTTGATATTGTCGTCCAAGCCATTCCATATTTTGATAGATTTGTACAGAAAGCTACATTGAGATTTTGATTTTGAACACAAGGGTGAAATAAATTTTGTTCTATTGCGGGTTTGGTGATTATGGATATTATCAGCTGTTTGTAACATATTAAATATATAGCTATTATAGGAACACTTTATTGTTTTGTAAAGGAATAAGGATGTTTGAAAAACAAAGAGATCATTTAATTTTAGAATTCTGGATTCCTTAAAATAACGATTAGTGTGCTCATTGTAGTGAAGTTGATGGATGGCTCGAATTGCTTTTTTCTGTAATATGACTAATTTATTGAGATAATTTTGATATTTTCCATACCAACTCTCTATGCCGTATGTCAAGTAAGGTTGCACCATTGTCATATATAAAGAGTGAAGAATAGATTTAGGAAGAAACTTATTTAATTTATATAATATTCCAATCGATTTTGATAGTTTTGTTGAGATATGCGTAATATGTTGTTTAAAACTCAGATTTTTGTCAATAAACATGCCTAGGAATTTGATATGAGTAGTTTCATAAATTATTCCGTCGCCCATTTTAATATGGGGCAATTCAATAGATTTCCTAAATTCAAGAATCCGCTATTATTGCCTGAACAGAGTTTAGGAGAGGGAGAGAGAAATTTACTTGTAAACCCGTGAGTAGCCTTCTCAAAAAGCTAAGAGTCGACGAGTTTGGCTGCTCCCTCGCTAACCTGTTACAATTTATGTCATATACTCTATATAAGTGGGAAAGGACGTTGATGGCACAAGAGATACAACACCGCTAAACATTTTGTTGTTCCAATGTGGAATACGATTTAGATGAATTTAGTTGAAGGCAATTTTGGTCTTATCCACGAAAAGGTAATTGTTTTTGCTGTTTTGCAGTTAACTAGAATTGTGCAAACAACTTGAAACATTTAGTATCATTAAGAACTTTGGTATTGGATTCCAGATGTAGTTCATTGAAAGTAAGCGAGTGTGTTTTGTGGTCGGTCCTGAGCAGGGAATTCGAGACCCGAATTAAATGCATTTTTTTTTTCATAAGCAATTTGTTGAATGTAAGCAATTACGTGGAGAATACGAACATGGTTCTTTAGGCTGAGGTAAATATTTTTGATAAAAACCTAATAACCCAGCTTTCTAATATTTTGCAATTGTTTCTGTGGCCCATCCGAGTCTCAAAGTTGTGTTCGGTTACGATTTACTATGTACATATATTGGCTCCTTTGCCCCAGCTGTTTAGAGGACACAGAATTTCTACAGTTTTTAATGTTTCCTGTAAGAGTTAAACTTTACCCTAAAATGATTTTATGGATTTAATTGAATAGTAATGATACACGGAATTTCTATAAACCTCCTTAGACCCCCAATTTGTTCTATGACATTCACGGTTAAAATATTCAAGATAAATTCTGGTGTTTTTATGCCAAATTGTTATTTGCCGATGTTAAATTTTAAGGCGGATGATCTTTCCGTAATAATTAAGGCCTGGAGGGCAAAAAATTGCGTACTTAGCAGCCGAGATCTCATTAAGTTTTGAGCTGAAGAATGATTTTTCGATGCTACAGTTGATGTTCTTTGGCCGAGTTCTTGAATTCGTGAAATAGGTCTTCCATTTATAATGAAACTGAGTCATATCAAGTGTGATAAGTCACATGATAAAGCCTCAATTTGGGTGGACTTCACGGAAGTTGCAATAGCTCTATATATCTGTGGTTCATATTCAACTTCAAACTGTATTTCTCCACTAATAGTTAAAAGGCATCATAAATGAGAACAGATCGGTGATACAATCCATAATAATTTTTGTTGTGTTTGATGCGTAAATGAATATATTAAGATAACTCGGAAGAAATAAAAGGTAATACATATGAAAGTAATTGATTTATGAAATTTACAAATGTTTGTAATGGCGACAAGAGAAAAACTGCCATTAAACTTAATTTTAATATCCCGAAGAAGGGCTGGTAATATCCGTTTTTAGTTTTTAAGTCACTTTATGAGTATTAGCTGAAATGTCGATTTAACTAGCGAGTACATTGGCAAATTACTAATCACGTATCGCATCACAAGCCAGGATTTTTATGGAATCGCTGCCATCAGACTGAGGGGTTAGACATCCCATATTCCATTCAGAATGAACCTGAGGTGCCGCCAGAACTTCAGGTTAGGTGACATCACGAAGTTGATGAAGAAGAGCTTTCGGTTTCTAATCTGTCTAAATGATGGTTTAGGGACATTCTGTCATCGCTTGAGGATGATTTAAAATGGTTGTTTTAAGAGCCTCTAAGTTTCTCTATTCCTCTTGTAGCTTAGATAAGAATCAAATGGACCCATTTATTGGTCTTGCATGTGAGAGAATGCCAACCGAAATTATGTCTTAGGCGTGATGATTTTCCGCCCCCAATGCATTGTTTATGTCTTCAATGCAGATATTGAGGCATATTGACTACTGAAACAAATGCCTCACCTCCAGACGTTGTATCCTAATTCTATTTGTGCTGAGACATGTGACTCTCTCTGAAGATTGCAATCTAGCAATATATTTTGGTAAAGCTTCTATGGAAAAGAAAATACTATTTTTCTAAAAGTCACATAAGGTTCGTTTTTCGATCCCTTAAGAATCGCATTAATTTGGTGTACGATTAACAAAGCGTCACTAGTTGGCGCGATGGTGCCTAAGATAGTTGAAGTAACTACACCTACAAAGTTTATTATTTATATTCAGTTGATAAATTATGTCACGAGAAGGAAGGATATGAACAAGAGAGCGATACAAGGGTGATCGGTACTCGTTCAGGGAAAAAAAGGATCATAACCCTTCATGTCGTGATTTCCAGCGAGATTTTCGGTTTTTAATCTCACTCTTGGGCTTTATTTCCCCTGATAACAATTATAATTTGATGAGCTCATAAAACTACAGGAATATAAATACCTAATGTAATCATCAATACTCAGATAGCCAACCCTTGAATTTTAATTACTGTTATTTATTAACTTGTAATTGCAAGGAGACAGACAGGACTAAATTAATCCACCAAAACTTTTCAATAGTGGCTTTCTCGACACCATAAAAAAGTAACAGTAAATTGTCAGCAAATCACTCTCACTTATTCAACACCACTCACACAAATGAACATTACCATCCCCTTAAGCGAAATAAAAAATCCAAACCCCAACAAAGTATCTAAGTCAGCCTATACGAACAATTATTAAACCAGTGAAAGAAACCTTGGTAAGTAGCTATTGAATAATTATTATTCAACAACTTTAGAAGAAAATTTATAATTCTTTCCTCTTTATGTATTATTCCTTTATATTCAGAAGTCATTCTTAGCAAAATACGTAACAGTAATTTGTAACGCCTTTTCGATTCAGTGGCATTTTATTTAATGACGATCTTCTCTTTACTGTTTTTCAATATTAACTAAATATTTCTTCAGATTAACCAAGACTATATTTCTAGTTAATTGTGAACCAGCCAAAACAGAATTTGTTTCCTATTATGCTCGTGATTGTCGAAGAGATGGAAAATATTCTTTCCTGATCGATATGTACATATATTCGGAAATGGCCGCTAGGTGCTGATGCCATTAATGTATCTTAACTTAAAGCAAACTATAATTAATGGAAAGTTTAAGTATCGCCTTAAATTCTGTAGATTTTACTACTCTATGCTTAATTGCTATTTACCAAACCGATGCGCTATGCCAAAAGAGGAAAAGTATAACAAGATTAGAATTAATGGTATTAAATAATTACTAAGCTCTTAGAATATGTCACAAAAGAGATCAATGATGAGATAGATTGAGTATAAATTCCAACACAAGGAAACCCTTGTTTTACTCCAAAACGCTTGGAATCAGAGGTGATGAAAATATTGAATAAAAGTAAGAAACAGAAACATAAAGAGTTGAAATTAGTATACAAGGGGCTGTGAATGGGAAGTTAGCTTTGCTTATTTTGCCTAGCAACTCGGCTAGATATTCATTGTACCTTTTAGCCAATCACATATCTCATCTGAAACGAAAGAAAAAATTATAACTTATGCTCCATTTTATAAAAATGGAATTGTCTACTTGATAAGAACATTTAAATCATTATTTCATAAAGGTTGTTTTTCATGTTTCCTTTTCAAAAACGATGTTCGCCTGTATCTCAATATCTGTGTTCGAGAGCTGGATTTTTTAAAAAATTCAATGACCTTTTTTTAAAATTCAGGATAAATTTAAAGTGGCACAAATTTACAGCGAGTCTTAGAAAAATCCTATGGAAATGTTTGTCGAAACGGATGGTGTCGTGGTATGCCACTTTATATCATACACTACTCATATATTAGGTGGGGGGTGAGTTAATCACCTACTGCAAGGCTAACAGTTTAAAGACTGTTCCCAGGGATTAACGACCGACTAGGAGGTCAAACTTGATGTGTTGAGTTTCAAATCCTTAATAACCAGACAAAGTGAATATATGGTTGGCGAGATTTACTTGAATAGGCTGAAAGTATTGTTCAAGGTTAGTTAAAGATGAATTAACCAAAAATATAATTTTATTTACAAACATCCAAATAAGAATTCAAAAATGGCAAAAGGGGATTATTTAAAGTGAAATAGTTTATATATAATTATTATGAAGAGAGATTCTCAAATATAGTTAATTGATTTGCGTTACTAGGCTCATATCTAAAGGGGAACTTGACAATAATAATAATGGAGGGGGTTTCAGTCTTCCGGGTCGGTGACTTCGAGGAAGGACCTTCTTGCGATGAGGCGAGTGGGAAACAATTCAATGAGGCAAGTGGGTCCCGGTCCGAAGGAGGCAAGTGAGGCACGATCGGAACTAACCTTCCGATGAAGTTAGCCAATCTTCAAAGATGACGTTCGATAGGGAATGTCGGAATTGTCGTACTTTCACTGAAAGAGGAAACTTCTTTTCCTAAAAGGTAATCGATGGAGGTTTTCTTTGGTTTGATTAAATGAACGGAGACTGTTACGCAAATTGAAAGGTTGCCGATCAGAGAAGCTACCAATTGACTCGGGTAGAATCATGGTAGAGAAAGTTGCTCGTCTCCTTGCTTGGTAGTTCAGAGGGCGGCTGTTTAATAAAATAGCACTTGACTGTCGTACTAAGCAAATAGCAGACTGAAGATGTTGATATATGATAGATTCCTTGCTTTTTTTGTTGCTACCTCCAGTAAAATAATATCAGACTCAAAATGGATAACACTGGCTGTGATTACTTGCAGAAAGAGTAGAATTACATCATAGTATGCATTTTGATCTTTTAAATTGATACCTCTGTTGAAGATATATTAAAGACTAGAAAAGAAAACACATGAAATATCAACCTTTAATATCTGGTAAGCAGAAATAGCAATCTGTTTTATTTACCTTTGGCTCCCTCCAGACCATTGGTACGCCAAACATGAGGACAGGCCCTTTTCCTTTCACCCAGACATACCTGTGACATCATATGTGATGTGCCCAGCCTTTCTCCTAGTCCCACCTTTACATCCAAAATACATCTCATGAAGTTTCTTCATATGTTTAGTCAACTGTCTCTAGTATTTTCTTGATGTAACTGATCCACATATAAAACATAAACTGTCTGTTAAATATTTTTTATTCTCTATACATTTTAGCTCTGTTTCATGTATAGAAAAATATACGTTAGTATGGGAAAAATGATATAAATAGTAACAGCAACATATATTAAATAAAAAAGTAGAATTTGGAAGCATTTATAGCAAGTTACAAAATTATCGAGCGTTGCGTAAAAGTTAATCAAATATAACCTAATCAAATATTGAGTATACTTTCATAAATTTCATAATTAAACTGACAAAGAGCTTAGGAACACCCCATTAAAATTATATCAAAATTTGTTTATAACGCCATCTTATATTTATTCCTATGTATAGTAACAGGATCCTTTACTAATCAAATGTACATGTATTTTAATAATTTTCATTCTTCAACAGCAGGGTAATAAATATTTTCTATATAAGGTGGTTATATATTTCGTTACATTGCTCTTTTTCTCATACAAGTTTGAAAATAGGGCAGGATTATTCATTTGAAACGCTCAGAAGCCCCTCAAAAGAAAAGGATCTGAATCGGGACACTGAAAACCTAGATTATCGACTTCAATTTTTGTTGTGTCTGCTTTTTATAACTGTTGTTTTAATTCCATTTACTATAACAACTATTAGATTTCAATGGTAAGTTCTTAGGAATAATTTGAGCAGGTACTTGTGGGGAATTTAAAAGGTTGCTAAAGCTTAAATATTCCTGATTCTGATCGTATTGTTCTCTTTTGTTTGCTCTTTGTTTGTCTAATAATTCTAGCCCGTATTTTTTCGCCCTTTACATCCTATAGAGTTTTATCTACCAAGGCCAAGCAGCGCTCTTTACAAATCTACCCTTAAAAATATAACAAATTTCCTTAAATATATTACACTTTATTAAACCTTCTTCTTGTACTCAAGCTTCATTCATTCGTCAGTCAACTCATTGGCCCTGTATATTGGTAATAACTTTTATTTTGTTAGCTTCTTAAAATATAGGATGATCCCTACAGTTTTACACCTTGTACCTGGAAGAACAGTCGCCTTTCTGTCTCAGGGACCCCGCAGTCTCGAAGTTGATTGAGACTACCTAGGATATATTCGTTCTTAACATTTCCATTTCACAACTTTTCACTACTTCCTGCATAACCATCTTCTCAACTAGTTTCCGGGTTCTTGACTAGCTTCGCAAGCTAGTTGTCAACCAGATTTATTCCATTTATCGCATGTCGGTATCCTGAGAGGGAAAGGAATGAGCTCAACCCTTTCTCCTGGCCCCAGTCTTGAGGTGGTGTGTTTTAACATGCGTACATTCATTCTAACTTGTTTTCCATTCTATGGCTGACATATGAATCATTGTGTGGCCTCGCATGCTCAATGCCTGCAGTTTCCTCTTTCAGTTCAAATTGCTGCTAAAGAATCTGTGGCTGTCAAAAAGACTTTTTTCTATGTCTATCTTCACAAACATTCTGCGGGATAAATACTCGATCATATTTGGCTTTAAAATTTGAAGAAAGAAATGTCTTTAAACTCCAAATTTCTCCGCTTCTGAATAAAAAGATTTAAAATATGTCTTGCTCGCTCTCAGTGGCATGAATCAATAGGGATTATTTTTGCAATTCAATGTCGTATTTTTATAGTGAAAATCACTTGATAAGAGAGTGGAATAGCTTTCGGCGAGGAAGTTGGCTTATGGACTGTTGATTTGTGTGATGTTTGCCATTTATTGTCAAATTATGTGTTGTTTAATCAATCCTAGCGTGTTATAATATATAGTAGTTATATTAGTTCTATAAATTAATTTGTTGACTGAACTGCCAGGTCCGCAAGCTTAGGCTTGAAATTCAGCGTGTTTGCTAGACTTTAATTATTCGTCTTCTTCTAAGACAGATACCAGCATTACCGTCATAAAGTGACAAAAGGTTGTTTCTTAAAGAAAGTGGAGAAGTTAGGAGAGAGAATGTATGGGAAGTACCCAACAAAATTAGACATTATGGAGCGTGATGGAATGAGAGGGCATACAATTGTGATCAGCCTGATTCAACTCTACAACAAAAGTTGTAAGAACATGTGTTGTGTCTGTATGAGAGAAAGAGAGGAAACGTTTATAGACGTGTCAGAATAATCATTCCTTAATAATGATTCATATTTATTGATCCTTCTTTCATTAATAACTGCATACCATCGTTAATTGATTTGAGTATGTATTTTTTTAAATATTTTGCGCTCTTTATTATTAGATTTCAACTATTACAATCGATGAAAAGGAAAGATTAGGAACCAATGGGCACTAACATGTCTACTCTAGGCTAAATTTAACAAGGAACAAGCATAATCGACCAATAGTAACAATATAATTAATAAATGAATTTCCTTAAAACCTCTTAAAAAAATAAAATTAATAACTATAAACCAAAATAAATTAGTAAAGCGGATCAAAATGCTCGAAATTGGGGTTTTCAAGATCTAATAGATTAGATAAAAGGTTTAAATTACATTTATTGTATGTAAATGATGAAGAGATATTTTTTTATGTGGAATTATAAAGAAGGACGGAAATCCTTATAAAAACAAACAACATAATTGGCTGGAATTCGGAGAAAACAGATCATAATGCGAGAACAAGATTCAGAATGACACGCTCGTCCATGAATACCTAGAAGCGATATACAACACATTCGGCTATAAATAGTAAAGCGCTGCAATTCTAATAAAGTTCAGCGAAAACTTACCATAAATTTTAGAGAAAAATTTATACATAATTTCAGCAATACTAGTACTTAGCTCCCCAACTCTACAGTTTTTCTGCCGTTTAACGCCGGCTTTCGAATTCTTAGATTATACAGTTTTCATAAATTTCCTAAAAGTTATGGTTTACTTAATCAGAAGAAAAGCGTATTAAAATCAGTGTTTATTCTCCAACCATTTGGTTGATTCTTAATACTATTCAGATAAAATATTTAAATCTTTAGGATGTCTTACAAGGAGTTAAACTTAGTAATTAATGAATTCAAATATTTATTTTCCCAGTAATGATCTATATTCACTAGATTTGCCTGGTGTCTGGGATGTGGCAGTAATGACTATTTTTATGTTGCAATAAATGATCAATCAAAATGTAAATTTTTGGTTAATTACGTTGGGCATCAAAATTTATACTCTTTTGGTCGTATCACTAAAGTTTGTAAACATTTTAGTACTTTTTACGCTCAATTCAAATCTTCTTTGAGAAAATTTTGTATTGTTTTTTTTTTCCTTTACAAATAAGCCTTATATTATAGATAAAATCTGAACTGTAGAATGTATAAATGTATTAATTAAGGCAAGTATGGGCTTTATAGACTTTTCTTTTTAGTGTACAGCGGTAATGTGCCATCATCAAATCATTCCAGTTTCCTTGTTACTGCTTTTCATTTACTAAAAATGATCCTCATAAATCATTTGCCGAGCTCATCAATATATGTCCCAACATAGGCAGCTAAAAGTTTAAATGCGAGGAAAAAAAAATTGATTTTTATGAGCTTAATAGATCTTTACAAACATCTGAGTAGTTGTCTGATCTGTGATTTCCCAAAAGATTTTTTGAAAAATATTCAACTTTATTTAGTTCTTCATCGAACGTATCACATCAAAGTAGCTCCCTAATGAATAAGGTGTCCCCATAGTCTGGACACAGGCGAAATACATATTTTAAATAAAAAAATTAATAAATTACTTCTTTAACTTTATTTCCACCATTTGTGATGCCCAGATTGATGCGCTTTGCGAGATTCACATGAACTCGACGCAGTAACTCCAAATTTCCGTGGATATAGGCATATTATTTATAATGCGTTCTCTTTGTGTATCGTATCTCTATTTTATTAAGTAAACTTTTTTCAATATCATAGCACTTATAAAGAAGTCAAGGGTCTATGGTTTGGTGAAGGAGAAAATCATTGTAGTATATTTATTCTATGTGACCAGAATTTAGTCCAATTCTATCCATACCTTGATGTTATTATTTATCAAGTTGAGATTACTGTTGCAATAAGGTAGATCAATTTTCTCAGAATTAGGTAAGAGAAGACTGATAACCTTCTTCTGTCTCGGAGTTAGGGGTAGTTTTGGCAAGAATATATATAATGATTTTTCTTGTCCCTAAACAACAGAGAATCGTGGAACCAAGTTAGATTCCATTTAATTTTTTTTTAATCACCCCAGCGGCGACCTTATTTAAAAAGAAAATCTAGAATACTAAATACTAAATACTTAATTCGATATTAAAATCATCGATCAGCTGTCAGCCAGTGCCAGAAATACGATTTTAAAAGGATTGTTAGCAACTTAATTGTAAACGTTGCTACTTTGAAAAGAGTATATTTTCATTCATTCACTCATTTCTCTTCATTTTCTTCAATAATTGTAGATAGGTTTACCTGATGACTACCATTGTTCTTCATATATTTTACACATTAGTAAATAATAATTTTTTATGTATAAATAGTTTTGAATATTATTTTTAGGCAAAATTTACTTTAGGTCCCCCAAGAACCCAGAATAGCTTTATATACCAAATGAAAATATATATATATATATATATATATATATATATATATACAGTCGCCGCAACTGAAGTCTGGACTTTTGATCATATTATATGCATTGATATAGGTTCAATAATCGTTGCGGGGAAAATGCTATAATTAATTAATGTTTTGTTGCAGTTTTTTGGCAACGTCTGTTACGTATATATGCGCATTATTTCCGCTGTATTATTCAGTGCGCGCTCAAACTTGGTCGTGAGGGGACGCTCATTTTTTGCAATGTGACTTTCATTTTGGTGGTTTCTTGAAGATATTTAACTGCTCATATATTTTTTTAACCTGCACTCCAACCATGTGACCCAAGCCTCTCACAAATGAGGAAAAGGTCCATATTCTTACTTTGAAAGAAGAAAATGTTAAAATAAGTGAAATATGCCTGCGAAGAGGGCAGGCAAAATCTACCGTAATGGTGCTCCTCTTTTCTGCCCGTGAGCTTCCCCCCAACACCATACCCCAACATAAAAAGCGTCAGGGAGCAGAGAAAAAGACTACACCAGGGACAGATCGCTTGCTAAAAAGGGGTGTTATGAAGAACCCTAGGATAACAGCCAGACAACTCAAGGAAATGTACCCAAACCTCCTCTAAAATGTCTCGGAACGGACCGTACAGCATCGTCTTCTGAAAGATTTGAAACTTCCCAGCCGTACTGTGGTGCTTAAACTGCTGTTGAATGACCGCATGAGAAAGAAGAGGCTTCATTTTGAAAGCAGCATAAGAGCTGGACACTGGAACAGTGGTCAGGGCTCATGTGGTCAGATGAAAGCACATTTCAGGTCATAGGGTCACACAGAGTAAAGGTGAGGAGGCCAGTTGGGTCAAACAAGTACAGCTCCCAGTAAACAGTGAAGACTGTAAAACATAGTCCCTCAGATATGGTTTGGGGTTGTTTCAATGCCAAGTTAGGGAAGGTGGTTTATATTTCCTGCCAAAGAATGTGACCATGAATGCTCAGCGCTAAAAGGAAGTTTTGGAAGGCCATCCATATTAATGCATGATTCAGCTCTCTGTCACAAGGCTAATTTGATCAAGCAATTGCTAAAGAGAAAGCTCATCAACGTGTTTGCCTGGCCTGGGAACAGTCCCGATCTCAACCCCATTGAAAACGCATGGAAAGTCATCAAAGACAAAGTTAATAGGGCCAATGTGTCATCAGTGCAGGACCTTCATGAGATCATCAAGAAAGTGTGGTGCACCAACATGGACTCGAATTACTTTAAAAATCTTGTTGCAAGTATGCTCAAAAGGATGCAGGATGCCATCAGGGCCAGTGGGGAGAACATAAAATATCAAAAGTATCAACAAAAGTGTTTTTAATTATATTAACCCAACCTAATGGAAATAAATAATATAAAAATAATATTAAATAGCGAGGGTCCAGACTTCCGTTGCGGCAACTGTATATATATATATATAAATATGTACTTAAATTGAAGTGATCCTCTTTAAAATACCATTCCTAGTAAAATTATAACCCTTTAGAAAGGTTGCCTTAAAGTCACTAGTATGTTCTAGGCCTATTTGTTGGATTGTGAACCATTGTAGTTTTATACTCCTATTTATTATGAATTTTTATTCTATTCACTCTCTATCAATGGTTGAGCTACAACTGCTAGTAGAATATATATAACCCATTGCAATATTCAATGTAACAAATATGTTAAATTGTTTTAAATTATTGATAATATACATGATAAATGTATATTTTCCAAAAGTATCTGGAGATATACTTTTGGAGCAAGGGCGGGAATATAAAGAGAAAAGTCGAAATCAGACATTCTACTAAAATGAAAAGTAGGGCGTCATTGACGCTCTACTTCCTCTACATTGAAAACAATAATTGATGATATGCGCACCTTGCCACCAATTTCAAGAAGAAAGGAGTTTCCCTTTGCACAGGCAGCAAATATTTTAAATATGAAGACATCGCCAAACATAGAAACTCAGTGAACGTTAAAATAAACTCACCGAAGAAGTTGGCTAAAAATGCAAAACCTGTAGAAACCCAAGCTGTTCTTGCTCTTTTGACACAACAAATTAAGCTGTTTATTTCGAAATGATCACTACATGGCTCTACAGTTTAAAACTTATAACGAATTTAAAACCTGTTTAAGCTTGACAAAGCAACGAAATTGTATGTTGGTAAGCAATATAATACCAGAAAAAAGAGAAAAGAATTTACTGATTCCATTGCAATCAATGAAAGAGGAATGTTAAAACATAGTTTTGAAGGAAATACCTTGTTTTTTTCGTTGGTGTCCGATGGATCAAAGAGAATCTTGACCTCTTGAAGTAAGGATTCATTATTGTCGCTTTGTTTATAAAGGAGAAATGTTTTTCCACTGCTTTGTAATCCAAGCTGTGACAAAGGCAAATGCTGATGAAATTTTGAAAGCCCTTAAGCAAATTATGAAAAGGATTACAGGAGAAAGTCACATTCTGGTCCCAAGGATTAGTAAGAATTGCAAGTGATGAAGCCTGTGTGATGATATGTGAAACAATTGGATTTTTGCGTAGTTTATAAGGAGACAACGAGGACGTTATCTAGATTCATATTATCTGGATCATCGCATTGAATTTTGTTTACAAACTCCATGAAAAGCACTGAACTTTATAAGTTTCCTCTCTTCCTAAAATCACTTAACTTATTTTACAAAAAAGTCAGCCCAAAATAAATCCAAACTGATGTAATCCTTCGTCACCTTAAATAAAACCACTATGTATGGCCCCAAATTTGCTGGGATGCCCTGGATCCTGCATCTTTAGAGGACGATAAAACTTTACAGAAAGGATTATCTGGCTTTGCGCATCATCTTTCTGAGGGAATTTTTATTTTTAATCACTTTTTATTTAAAAAGGGTCATATATTAAGATATCATATTAAAATAAGATATATTATATTTTATAGCTTGCTGAAACGAAACAAACGGGACAAAGCGTGAGAAGACTAATCGATCATCAGGCTTTTGAAAAATTTATCGATCATCAAATGGGCTTTGTATCTTCAGATAGTTCCCAAACCACTCGTCAAGTTATCCTTTAATTTTTAAACTCGTGAATTGTCCCTGAAAGGATTGCATGGACTGATTTCGTCATCAGTAATTGTGCTTCAAAAGTACAAAAAAAGGAGATCTCATATTCAATAGTCTTTTCTGGTAAGGAATATGCTGGCTTCACCCTGAACGGCTTAGATTCTTCTTCTGTCAGTGCTTCAAACTCACTTATTCTCAATGTTCGAAAATTCCTTGATAGGCGAATAACATCCATGCAAGGAGAAGTAGTAGAACCTACGAGTATATCAGGATTTAAAAACTTACCTTATGTGTAAAACTAGAAAGTAAAAAAAAAGTAAAAGTAAAGGTTTATTGAGAAAAATTAACTACAAAATTTTAAGTATCAAGAGAATTTTTTTTCTGAAAATATAAATGAAAACTTTTGTTCTATAAATTTGATATTCTCAAGCCATTAAGTGCAAGGCAGTACCTTTGGGCTGTACTTTACGACAGTACTTTTGGGGGTCGGAATCCCTATTAGTAGGTATTGGATATTAAATTATTGGTATTTAAAAACTTATAAAGTCTGGTATGGATTTATTGTTCTAATATTTTGCAATAACTTCGAAGTGTAATAGAAATATTAATATTTAATGTTTAGAATATTTGTATATGAAATTATATCTTATTTTAATATAAAATTCAACTTAGGGGAAAATTAGAGATAAAATATTTTATGAATGATTGGTTAATATGCAATTAATATATCCACTTGAATTTTTTAATATGTTTTTCCAGGTTTTGTGGACAGAGAAATTCAAATGCTGCAAAATCATTTCCGTCGGTTTTGGAATCACTCCCTCTCATTGACATTCTAATTCCGCTTCCTACTATCTCAGCCGATTGTGCGCGTGGATTCTCGGCAATAAACCTGATAAAAACTGCAAACAGTTATAGTTTTAACTTTTCTTCACTTAACAATCTACTGATGGTCCACCTCAATTATCTAGATGTCCTCAGCTTTGACCCTCAAAAGCCAATAAAAATAGGGCTGAATCTATAGTGTCGAATATTTGGAATTGAGTGACGACTGTAAAAGAATATGTTCAGTAAATTACATTAGAAAACACGTTCCCAATTTACTTATTTTCATTTTTTATGAGCATAAAAAAATCGGGCGAATTTTGGACACTAAATTTAGGGTTGTTTTTATATTAGTGCCATCATTGCTAGGATGCATGAGTCTTGAAAGGTCTAGTACAGATAATTAGTGAATATGAGGTACTAGGCTCCAAATAGATGGTAAATTTGGATGTATGTTGTTTCTGTGTCTGTGAGAAGGGGAAACAACTGCTATAAAGCAGGAACATAAATATTCCTTGCAGGAATATTTTTATTACCTTTTTCAAAAAAAAGGTAATAAAAATACTACTGCAAGAAAAAATTACTGTTTTCTCTTTCAATGTGGTTTAATGGATTCATTTTCATCATTCTCTCGTGCTACTTTGAGAGATATATACATTTGTATATCTGCCACGCGTTTACCTATTCCTCATTTATTCTTTGAATTCCCAATTAATTTTCTATTTCTTTATTAGTCTCCGTTTGAGCTGGCAAAGTGTTCCTAAAAGCTATTCTATTCAGAGAATTTTTTGGTTTTCTTCGTAGCGTAGTGTACTAACGGCATACTTTTAACTGTGATTAAAGCAGTGCTTGCTGCCTCAGTTTGCTTGGTTCGAATCGCTTCCCTTCACGGATTTTTCGAAAAAAAAGGTAATAAAAATATTACTACAAGGAAAAATTATTCCGTTTTCTCTTTCAATGTGGTTTAATGGATTGATTTTCATCATTCTCTTGTGCTACTTTGAGAGATATATACATTTGTATAGCTGCCACGCGTTTACCAATTCCTTATTTATTCTTTGAATTCCCAATTGATTTTCTATTTCTTTAATAGTCTCCGTTTGAGTTGGCAAAAGTGTTCCTTAAAAGCTATTCTACTCAGATAATTTTTTGGTTCTCTGCGTAGCGTAGTGTACTAACGACATACTTTTAACTGTGACCAAAGCGGTGCTTGCTGCCTCTGTGTGTCTGGTTCGAATCGCTTCCCTTCACGGATTTTTCGAAAAAAAAAGGTAATAAAAATATTACTGCAAGGAATAATTATTCCGTTTTCTCTTTCAATGTGGTTTAATGGATTCATATATATATATATATATATATATGAAGGAAGAACCACTTCCATATTATCTGGCGAAGTAGATAGTTGAGTTAAAAGACAATACTTATGATTCTTCTTAACTGCACTCTGAATATTCTTCTTTGATTGAATTTGATCGATAATACATAATGCCATTTTTCTAGTTGTTCGTTAGTCTTCCAGAAACGTTTGCTCTAATGGTGGCACTTTCTTTTCTTGGCTACAAGAACAGTCTTAAAGCTATTGCCTTTACAACACGAAATGTCCAACAATTGTTCTTCATTCTTTGGAAAATCTTCACATTCCTGTTTGAATGATGTCACATTTTCTCGCTAATATTTCTCAGTAAAGCCTTATATTTTGAATATTAATTTAAAATTCTTTTTTTTACTGCCTCTATTATCACACAAGGGATTGATAACGTTTTCCAAATAGAAATTAACTTCTCCGCTACTAATCTTATAAATTGCGGTTCTTTTTCTTTTCTCGCTCAGCAAAACATATTTTATAACATCTTTATAAGTTGGCAACACTCGTTCACCAATGGCGCAGGGTACACCAAACAAAGGGCTCTCAATTTCATGGCACCTTCTAGGTTTAAATCCAATAAATAAATATTGTTTTAATTTTTTCTTACATATTATTTATCTCTGAAATATAATAAAACGTGTATAAATATTTATTTTACACTATAAATACCCGTTGTTAAATACAAATAAAAGAATGTGATCAAAATAATAGACAAACATGCACGCACATACACTCTCAACGAGATCCTCCGCGATACTGAAACATAATTGTTACGTACGCCTCTTCAATACGTCATTGAAGAACCTCTGAATATCAATCTATTACTTGTTCCTTAAAAGAAAATAATTACTTGGGTGGAGGTATCAATTCAAAATTCGAAATTAACTTTCAGATATTATCCACGAAATTCAAATCTAGTTGAAAATCGACTTTTTTCCAATTTTCAATGGCGTTGAGGAACCTTTAAAAATTATTATATCCAAAAATCCTTTTATGAGCTCTAATTTGATAAATTGCCTCCTAAAAAATCGTGGTGGGCAAATAAATTTCCGGAAAAAAGGTTTTCGCCCACCCGGCATATAAGATTTGGTTCGCTTAAACGCTTCCATGTTTTATATGTAAGTAGTTCTGAAATCACATATTGTGATATATAAACACTTTTCTTGTAACATTTGTCCACTTATCACTGAAGATGATACATGCCTTATCAAAATACGAGGGTGTGATAAATTATTGAAAAAAGTACATTAATTTACTGCTACCTTCATTAAGATCGAAATCTTAAGTTATCGATGAAATTCGGATAGCTTGTCTCGCAGGCAACATTACCATTACAATATATACATTCTTTGCCCTCTTGCTTTCCTTTAGTTTCCACTACTTGTCTCTATTGCTCTAGCTTCTACTGCCCTGCATACTTTTTCGCAAAACATCAAAATAACGTCAGAATAGCAAATGCCATTATACTCATACATATGTATCTTTAACAAATTGGAGATGAATAGACTTAAAGCAAGGCCTTAATGTAACTCTACCTTCACATTTAAAACTTCGGTTACTCCTACGTCTCTTTTTATTTTGGGTTTGTTTCTTTCATTCATAGATTTTTTCATTCTTACCTACGTTATATTGATTGATCATTTAACTCGAAATATTCTCCTATAATACATTTTTTAGAGATTAATGTAAACCCTATCCATATGTCTCTACTAACTGTATAAATCTAAATATCTGTTTTGATGTATCTTTTTTCTGTGATGAAACCAAAATGTTCCTCTGCGATTAATGCTTCCTGGCACAGTCTTCCGCAAATCATTTTTTCATACATCTTTTGGGTATGCAACATCACAGTTACTCTCCGGTTGTTAGAGTAATCATACCTATTAATCTTCCTTCCCGTTACGATTAACTTATTTCGATATTTTTGTTGGGATTTCACAACCGGATAGAAATAGAGGAAATCATGGATCGTGGATTTTACAGAAAAAGTAAAATCAAAGGAATATGACGACAAATCACAGTATGAAATAAAATCATTTTTCTCCATTACTTTCAAGGCTAATAGAGTACATATTAGCGAAAAAAAATTTCTTAGGATGCCATTGTATCATATAAAAAATAAATATTTAAGGATGCTCCTGGACAGTTAGCCAAGCAGCCTGTTAACCGAAATCAATTGGCCGTACGACAAAGGGTTGGTCGAAGGACAGTGGGTTGAGGGTAGTTCGCCGAACTGACATTTGAACGAAAAGGCCTTTGTCTGAAAAGGCCTTTGTCAAGTATCAGCCAAGTGGCAGTAAGATGGGCAGCAAAGTAAGAAACAAGAAACTTTTAGAAACTCGAAAAAGAATCCGTCACTCACTTAATCACCCTTCCCATCTGTGTTTGTTTTTAGACGCCGATCGTACCTCTTTGCCCTGTGATAACGCCGTGCGCTGCCATATTAACCCGTCCCCCATATCGCGAGGCGAGTTTGATCGTCCTGAACCACGCGTTATCATGAATTGTGTTTTCTTAGACTGGCGCCAAGAAGTTCTGCGGACCGCAAGGCCCTGAGGCGTCTAGCAGAGCAGCTACTCGGGTCTTTAAACCGAAGCTCACCATCTCTTGATGAGATTAAAAAACCGCCATTCAATCCGTCCAGATTGATGTCTGTTTCCCGTGACCCACCTGTCGTACGATGTGGAAGATCTCGTCAGCAGATCTACATTCGATAAGCTTTGGCCTCTGTTAAGAGAAAAGTTATCGAGCCCCCTTCTTCTCGGAGAGTTGTGCGGCATTCTCATCTTCACCACCACTTCAAGATTCCCGTCTTTCGAGACTCAGGCTCCTTGCCTATCTGAAGAATCGTCTCGAATTGAGATTACGTCTCTATGGAGCAGAGAAAATCTCATTCTTCATCACGAAGTAATTCAACCCCATCTTCAAGTCCTACGAGTCAGGATTCTCCGAAGTATCTTCTTGAAGACTTGTGCCGTTGTCTCCAACCACTCCAGCATCTAATTCGACCTCGCTTGAAGGTAAAGCTATCGTGTATGCCCGTCCACAGATTACCTATTTAATCTTCATATTATTTCTTTAACTACCATGAGTAATTTGTTTCCCTTTTTTATATATATACTCGTATATATAAATTGCCCCCTTTTTCATATATATTAAAATTATATTTTGAGGTATTGTCTTTATTTATCGTTTGAACTGCAACTTGACAAGCAATTAATCTAAACCCGGTCAATCGTAATTTGCACTGTTTATTTATCGTCCAGACATAACTCAAGCGGCCTGTGGCCACCTGTCTGCCGGTACTTGTGTAAGACTCTGAGTGCCGAGCTTTTCTATACTGATAGACCTCGATATATATATATATATATGTATATGTATATATATATATATATATATATATATATATATATATATATATATATATATATATATATATATATATATATATATTTTGATCGTAACAAGTTTTGTTATAAGTGACTACTAATTTTGCGTTTGTGATTATTTTTTCACATCTTTCAATTTGTCTTATATTTGCCTTTATGTCTCGATTGAGTCCATGTATAAGTTCTCCAAAGTTCATAATAGTACGGGTCGAAATTATAGCGAGGGAATAGAAGATTCCTTAGGTAAAAAACACTTTATTTTTTTGACGCGTTTCGTTGCAACTCGTAACATCTTCAGAGATACAAGAAAATACAAGAAACAATTATAAGAATTGTTTTATTTATCGTGGATAGACGGTAAACGTACAAACGACCATAGAAGTCACTCAGCTAGGGTGCACTGGCAAACTCCTTAACAGGGTGGGTCACATCAAGAGCACAGGTAGAAGATTAAATTTGCGGTCGTATCCAGATAGATAAATGACCAGGATACCTGAGATTAGCTCTCCCGTGCGTTTCTATTCCGATTCTTGTTGCTAGGTAGTATTCCATTTGAATTGAATTAAATATTAATTTTTGGTTGTTTTTCTTGTATGTGAAAAGTTACTAGAAATAGTAATTGTCGCTGATCAGGTGCGGAGTCGCTAATATTAGTGTTCTCTTCTAACATTTTTTTTGCTGAGAATCATTGCATGGTTTTGGCTGGTATGGTTTTTGTGACGCAATTCGTCAGGTGGTAGGTTATTCTTCGTGATAATTTTTTTTCAGTCATACCAATATATGAGTGGGGGAGGAGCTTGCAGTCTCCTAGGTTGCATTTATACTCTTATATTACATGGGTTCTTTGCTTAGGTTCAGGTTTCAGCCTCAGATTGTTTTTCATGATGAGGGTGACGGTTCGTCTAGTTTGGTAGTATATTCTATTCAGTATTCGTAGGTTGTATAGATCGGTTGATAATTTCCTTGATTATCCTTTCGTCTGTTCCATACGCCGTGTTCACGGTATTTGTATAGAGGAGTTTTATGTTGTTTTCTTTGTTATTGTTTCCGTTGTTATTCTCTTCTGTGAGGTAGAATTGGTCCATTTTCTTTTTGATAGCTGCATGTATTTCAAGGTTGCTGCATCCATTGTTGACGAGTACTTGTGTAGCTCTCTCTATCTAATTATGCGTATCTTTCCATGTATGGCAGTGAGTGAAGGCGCGGTTGATATAAGCGTTAATTACACTTTTCTTGTATCGTCGAGGACATTCAGTCTCTGCATTCATGCAGAGGCCTGGATTGGTGGTTTTACCGTATATTTTAGTTGTGATTTTGTCATTTTTAAAGTGGTTAAGGTGTCAAGAAATATATACCATTATATTTATCTGGTTTCGGGTATCGTTGGGTACTTTTTGTAGTGAAAAACCCAGATTCTTATTCACTATCCTCATCTTTATCTCGTGGCAGATAAAGTTGGGTTACTTTTTGTTTGAAAGAATCCTTTATTCTTTTCAAGTTATCCACCCAAGTTAAGTTGTTCAGTAAAGAGTTTGCCAAGTTCGTTCAAGGGTATCCAAAGAAATTGGAACAAATTAATTTTTATTTGATTGATCATTTTTTGTGGCGACCATTTTTTTCCAATTTTATTTCCGTTGGGTGTATTTTTTTTGGGGGGGGGGCGATGTCCCCCTAAAAGCCCCTACTAATCTCCTGACAGGATTAAAGACCTGTAATCATTGGTCACATAAGATCAAGTTTTGAATTATTTTTTGTTATTTTCTTTATTGCGTGCAATTTGTGTGTAACAAAATCTCCGTTTGGATTTTTTATACGATCGTCAGAGCTTCATATCTTTTCCGTAAATTTCTTGTGTGCAACGAGTGGCCAGACGCGCATTAACACGAAGTAGATGTCCTCATTTGAGCGTTTCCGTCAACAATGAGAGATCCTTGGGTTGTCAGGTAAGTATCTAGTTGCATATGTTGAGGAGGAAGAAAGAAATGAAAGAGCAGTAAAGAGAAACAAAAGAGAGAAGAGAAAAAGAACAAAGAGTAGCTAAAGAAAGAGAAGGAATTCGTCAGCATTAGCGTGAGCTTAACAGGAATAATTTAGTGACCTTTTCTGATAGCTCGAAAAATGAATCTCCCCTAACCGCTTCGGTAAAGTTTCCAGTGTTTAAGGACGGCGAGGATTTCAGCGCCTACTTAATTCACTCAGAGAAAATTTTCGAAGTGACCCACTGGCATATTGAAGCCGATAGAGTCGCTCGACTGATTCCTCTCCTTAATACTAACCTCCATAAAATCTTCATTTTACTCCCGGGCTGAGGCTACTCTCGCCTACTCCTCCTTTACATCCGAATTATTATCGGCAATTAATATGAATCTCGATTACTATAGGTCCAAGTTCCGCCAGGAGAGAATAATCACCGGCCAGACCTACCGTGTATTTGGATTTACCTTTCCCTCCACAGAACTTTCCATTTCTGGTTGGTCTCAGCTCAAGTCAATCGCGACTACGAGTCCCTAATTGATTTCGTTCTACGGGATCAATTGATGGCTGCACTACCCTCTGAAATCCGTGCATTCGTGAAGCACAGAAGCGTGTCTTCTTTCAAAGAATGCATAGAAGAAGCGGATGTGCACGCATCAAGCCATTATCTTTACCCGAAAGACCCCAAGAAGTCTCATCCCCCATCCTCTAAAAGGAAAACAATCTCTACAAATTTCCCACGAAGAATTCACATAAGTTTGTGAAGATACCTGGTCCTTTTAAACCCAAGTACCATTCCCCCTCAGAATCGAGGGATATTAATCCCCACATAAATAATCACCCAACATCGGATTACCCTCGTAGGCCAATAATTTGATTTCCTTGCGGAGTTCCTGGCCATTTGAGGACCCACTGTCCCCAAAACTACCAATTTCGTTCTGCTCCTAATCATCAAATCCACCAAATAATTGCCACTCTCCCTCTCATCCGCCCGCTCGCCTTGAAACGCCAGCAACTTCCCCAACAAGCATGTCCCCTGGTACAGTAAGTTAATTTCCTTTTCAACAAAAGCTCCTCCGGCGGATTTGAGTTCGAAAATGGAAGTATTAATGTTGCCGAATGTCAACCCTCATAAGAGACACCGGATGCACTTGCTTCGTCGTTTCGGAAAAGTTCTTCTCTTCAGTGGGCCCCGACCACAATAAATTTACAGTAGTCCATGACTACTTGAAAAATGCAAATCGGTTCCCCCTGGCCCGCAGTTCTTTCCTAATCCCGTTGCTCAACCCTTCTTCACGAGGGCCCAAGCGCTAAAAGACACTGTTCCCCCAGTGTTTTTAGGACCCCCTTATGCCCGAGAGTTTGCAGCCCTTCAAAACGAGACTTTTACAAGCACTCAAAAGTAATGCCCTTAACGTCAGTCCTTATGGAAAAAGCAAGAAGTGACGAACGTGGATCTGCCCGTGGTCAAAGTTATGTCGCCTACCTTATTAGCGACTGATTCCTATATTGCTCCAGTTCGGCTGAGTGTAAAATCCCCACTCGCTCATTGTGTATTCCCAGTCCTATGTCCTATGTTACGCAAGCCCTCAAAAGTGTACACGATGGATTAATGGCTGGTCATTACAGTCAAAACAAAACGTCTGAGAGAATCTTCCGTTATTTCTTCTGGCCTGGTTCTGCCAAAGAAATTACAGAGTTTTGCAGGTTGTGTGACATTTGCGAGAAGACTAGAAGAAAAAGAACGATTACCACCTACCCCCCTCGGAAAACACCGATTGTCTCGGAGCCTTTATTACAGTGGCCTTAGACCTAATTGGGCCAATTCACCCGCCGTCTAGCGAAGGACACTTGTACGTCCTCCCTCTTGTTGACTTTGCATCGAGATTTACCGACGCAGTCCCCCTTAAAAAAATTGATAGCATGACTTGTGCGGAGGCCCTTATTTCTATATTTTCCCGTATCGGCATCCCGAAGGAGATCTTGTCCGACAAAGGATGACAATTCATCTCTGAGCTAATGGAACACATCAGCTAGGTCCTTATCATCAAGCTCTTGTTTACATCTCTTTTTCATTCCTCCGCTAACGGCGTCTGTGAAAAGTTTAATGGCACTCTGAAGCCCATTTTGAAAAGGTCATGCCATGCTCAGCCCCAAGAATGGCATCGATACCTGCCGGTTGCCCTGTTCGCCTGCAGAGAAGTCCCCCACAGAATTTAAGATTTTCCCCCTTTGAGCTCTTGTATTGGCCGAAATGTACGCGGACCAATGATAATTTTAAATTAACTTTTTTCTAATCCCGGCCTGGATGAGGAGATCAAGTCCTCATATTCTTACGTGTTAGATTTTTGGAATCGCTTGGAAGAAGGCACCGATCTAGCGTACAAAAATTTGGACCTTAATTTAGAAAAATAAAAGGCGATTTAAGCCTGGTGAAGAGGTGCTGCTCCTCCTACCCACGGAGACAAGCAAGCTCTTGTCCCAATAGAAAGGCCCATTCTCAATCCTAGAAGCCCGCGGTGCCGTAGATTACTAAATACAGACCGCCACAGAGAACAAATTGTTTCATCTGATATGCTTAAGCGCTATCACCGCCACGCATGCATTAAAAATATAATTGCCCTTGACGAAGAGGCAGTAATGGAAGCCTCTTATCCATCTGAGCCTCTTAATTTAATCCAAACTGCATGTGTCGAAGCACACGAAAACTACCCTCCTTCTTTCCCTCCCCGGTTTCCGTGTAAACTCTACCTTGGAACTTGATTTAAACCCCAGATGGAACTCCCTCAGAAAACGCAGTTGGATCTTTTGTTAGCTGAATTCACAGATGTAATGTGTGAGAAGCCTGATTGCTCTTTGTATTTTGAGTATGATATAACCCTAACCATCCAGGAGCCTATTAGATCCAAGCCTTACCCAGTACCTGTTCACTTGCGCCCTACTTTTAACGCCGAAGTGGAAAACTTGCTAAAGTTAGGAATAATTGAACCTTCCACTTCAGATTATTGTTATCCCATTGTTATGATCAGAAAGCGGGATCAGTCTTTCCGCATGTTCTTAGACTTTAGAAAGCTGAACACCGTAGGAGTATTCGATAGACCAGAGCCTACATCTATTTGAAGAGGCCAAGTTTTTTCAGAGCTAGACTTATGTAAGGCCTATTATCAAATCTCCTTTAAGGATAGTGGCAGAAAATACAGCATTTCCCACATAAAAAGGCTTTATGCAGTTTAAGCGCCTACATTTTGGTTTAGTTACTGCCTGTAGTAACTATAATCCAATGATGCGCAGGATACTAGATGGGCTGAGTAACATTTCCTTTGACTTCGATAAAGTTTACGTAACCACCCGTACATGAGACCAGCATCTTACCTCCTTACAATCGCTCCTCAATAGTCTTCGTAAAAACGGCCTCACTATATGCCCTAGCAAGTCCCATTTCGCCTATAGCACTATCAAGTACTTCAGTTTCCACATTGGTTAAAATCAAATGGCCCCTCAAGAAGAAAAGGTAAAGGCTATCACCGACATGCCCCTCCCGCGTACTATAAAGCAATTACGCTCCTTTCTCGGGTCGACATCCTTCTACCGACGTTTTGTCCTGAATTTTGCTGCCTTAGCGTTCCCCCTTAGCTACCTACTAAAGAAACGTTCCCCGGACTCACTCACATGGAACTCCAAAGCGACCGCCGACTTCCATCAGCTGAAGGAGAGACTATCATCAGCGCCCATACTGAGACTCTCGAATATGAATAAACTTTTGCGGATACGAACGGACGCTTGTAATGAAGGCATTGGTTGCGTCTTGCTCCAGTATTAAGAAGGCAACAACAGTTACCCTATTACGTAAGCTAGCCAGAAGCTCTCGTCACGCGAAAGGAACTATAGGGTCATAGAACTTGAAGCTTTTGCGCTCGTATGGAGTGTACATAAATTCCAGACATATTTGTTAGGTAAGGAGTTCGTGATCGAAATACATCACCCATTGGCTTACTTAAAGAATTGTAAAAGCCAGAACGGAAGGCTTATGCGTTGGAGTTTACTTCTAATGGAATAACTATTCAGAATAAGGTACATTAAACCGACAGATAACTGTGTTACAGCCTCTCTAAGTAGGAATCCGGTCGATGATCTTCCCCCTGCGAAGTAAAATCTTTAAAGCATTGTACATACTCCCGTGCACATAATTGACTCTGCGTACTCGTTTTTTTTTTTTATAATTCTAAAACTCCGCCTTAACCGTGTATGTTTATGTTCCTTGGTTCTCATATAAAATTTTGTTTTTCTTTTGTCCATATTTGTCTTTTGCGTGTGTTTTTCGTGTTTTTTGTATGGTATATTTCTAAATTTTTATTAATATATGGTTCTACTACCCGTTTATGAATGAATCCTTTTGATTTTTTTGTAACTCGCATTTATTTACTTTGTGTGTTGTTGTTTTTTGCCCTGGTTAAATCCCTGCACCAGGGATTAAACGGAAGTAATTCATTTTTTTTGTGACCGCTGTGTCGACTTAGATTTGAAGGTGTACCCTTATTGGGCACCTGTAGACTCAGGTAAAAATTTTCCCATACGCGACTCCACCAATGTTTATGGATGCCCTTTTCCCTCTTCTTTAAATCAGAAAAACGTCATCTTTGGAAAGGAAGGTGTGTGAAGGAATACCCTTGAATGACCGAAATGAAAGGAAGCCCCTTTGAAACCCATCTATTCTTTCAAGACAACGTGAGCCAGCCTGATAATTTTATAGAGTCCAGCAAGAATCCGTCACTTGCTTAATCACCTGTTCCCATCTGTGGTTGTTTTAAGACAACGATCACCCCCTGCCACTCGCCTGCGTTAACGCCGTGCGCGACCATATTAACCTTACCCTAGATAAATTAAACTAGTGTTTTGAAACCTCGTTTCAAGGTTGACGGTTTAATTAGCGACTGATTTAGACTTAAGTTGTGCTGGAAAACCTTGTTTCGGTCTGTTGCTTTATTTTTCGGATTTTTCTACAGTTTTTCACCACAGAATCATCGAAAGCTAAGTTGCTTTTTTTTCTTATTACTACTTAAGTTCTTTCTTTGTTTGAATAAGTGATGGAGTTCAGGGATGAAAGTGAGCATGAGTGTCGGAATTTATGCATTGGTTGTAGTGTAGTTGGTGAGGGGTATACATGTGTTGTATGTGTGCTGCGTGAATGCATTGTAGATTTACAGGGGATGAGAATGCAGTATTTAGACAGTATATGTAGGCTGGAGGGGTTAGTTTTAGAGCTCATGAAGGAACTTAGTGTTAGGCCTAGGGATGGAAGTAGGTTAGGTGGTGAGGTAAGCCAGATAGATGTTCCAGGTGAAGGAAGAGGGCCAGTGGAGGAGGTAGGATATGACAGTTCTAGGGATAGTGAAGTTAACCCTCTTAGATTAGTTAGAAATAGGCCTAGTGAGGATGGGGGACAGTGGAGAAGGGTTAGGAAACGTGTAGCTAGGGAGGCTTCTCCTGTTCTTTGTGAGAATAGGGTTGCCTCTGTTGAGGTGTTTAGCCAGGTGGAGAATAGCTGTGTGAGTCAGAGGGACACAGAACCTATTAGCTTGACTAATAGATTCAGTGCCCTAAAAGAGGAAGTAACTGGAAGTGATATGACTGAAGGGGGTGGGGGTGCAGGTAGAGTGAATGGTAGTTTGAATGAGAATAGGAGTGGGGATGGAGTTAGGTCTGTGGGGGTTAGGAATAGGAGTCTGACTGAAGTGCTTTTGATGAGTGATTCGCGAGTTAGATATTTAGATAGGAAGTTGAATGCAAGCAGATTGAATGGTTTGAGGGTGTGTTTGCCGGGTGCTGGAGTGAGAGATCTGTCCGATAGGTATAAGGAGCTGATGTCTGGCTGTGCAAGGGATGCGGTTGTGATTACACATGTAGGAGTGAATGATGTAAAAAAAATGGGTGCATGTGAGTAATGTGAGAGGTATAAGAGGTTGATTGAAAAGGTGAAAGAAAGTAGAATGAAATGTGTTGTGACAGGTGTGCTTCCAAGAATGGATGTTGGGGGGTAAAATGGATGTATCGTGCGATTGAGCTGAATAATTATGTGAGGGGGATAGGTGAGATTGGAAGGTGTCATGTTTGTGGATGTGTGGGATGGGTTTGTTAGACTGAATGAAATGTATGCGATGGATGGACTGCATTTGAGTAGGAGGGGGTAGATGTGTTGTGGGAGGAGTATGATCGTGTTATTAGGTCTTCACGGGCGGGATACTAGATACAAATAGTGGTCAGGGAATTATGAGAGGACATTATAGTACTGAAAGTAGAATGGACTTGGCAGATAACAGAAATAGGTTCCAAGGCGATAGAGATGAGTTCATTCAGGCTGGTAGAGGTGCTTCAAGGATAGGGGGGTTAAATTGTTTTTATACAAATGCTCGTAGTCTTAGAAACAAGAAGGATGAGCTATTCTAGTTATATAATCGATGAAGATATAGATATATTATGTGTTACTAAATCATGGGATAGATATTAGGTTCAGTAAAAATAGAATGCTGCATTTGGGAACTTTTTACAGACCACCTTGGCAGACTAATGATATTGATGAATTAATGATAACGGAAATAAATAAGGGATGTGAAACAGATGGAGTTATTATTGAAGACTTCAACCTAAACTCTGTGGACTGGGAAAATATGATAGCTAGGTATAGAACAAGTGGCAGGTTCATAGAAGGCTTTGAGGATAATTTTTTTAATCAATTTGTTAATAAGCCAACGAGGGGAAAAAAAATATTATATCTAGTACTTTTTAACAGTAATCATTTAGTTCAAGAATTGACTGTTGGGGAAGCATTGGGAAATAGTGACCATAAAATAGTTCGTTTTAACTTGGGAATTGAGAAGGGTAAAATAACTGAGAATGTTGTAAAAGTTCCAAATTTTCATAAGGGAGATTATGTGAAACTTCGAAGCTTGCTAAATTTGGTAGACTGTGATGTAGAATTCAGAGGTAAAAATGCCTCTGGGATGTGGTATACTTTCAAGCATATAGTAAATGTAGTCCAAGAGCAATGTATCCCAATGAATGTGATAGGAACAAAAGTAGGAAACCATTATGGTGGAATCAGGAGATAGCTAGAAAAATTTCAGAGAAGACAAGGGCATACAAAAAATTACAGGTAGAAAATAATATTCAGAATTTAAGTGATTATAGAATGGCTAGAAATGAGTTAAATAAGATTATAAAACAAAACAAAAGGCTGTCAGAAATTAAATTAGCTCAGTATAGCAACAAAAATCCTAGAAAGTTCTTTAGTTACTATAAAATTAATAACAAGTCTGGCAGAGTTAAAATAGGACCTAACAAATATGAAGGGGTTGTGAGAGAAAATGATGAGGAAATAGTTGAGGTACTAAATGGTAATTTCGCATCAGTATTTACAAAGGAGAAACTAAATAGTCTCATGTATAGTACTCATGGGTCAGGGAAAGAGGTGTTTACTACCATTAGTGTGGATTGGAGGACGATAAAAGGACTAATAGGTGAGTAAGATGCAACCAAGGCCTCCGGCCCTGATAATATTCATTCTAGGATTCTTAAAGAAGGTTTAGAAAGTATCGCAATAGCTCTGGAGAAGTTGTGTACTAGGTCACTGGAATTTCGAGAAATACCCGATGATTTGAAGAGAGAGAATGTAGTCCCCATTTTCAAGAAGGGTAGTAAAGAGGATCTAAATAACTTTAGACCGGTTATTCTAACTCCTCTAGTCTGTATAATTATTGAGAAAATAGTTAAAAAAGGGATTTGCCAACATCTAGAGAGGTGGGGTTAATCAGCGATGCGTTCCTAGAGACTGGCGTGAGGTGGAGGTGACTCCTATCTTCAAGAAAGGAGACCGTAACCAACCGTCGAACTACCGACCTATCAGTCTCACTTCGATAGTCGGTAAACTCATGGAAAGCATCATGGTGGACAAAGTGACGTCGTATTTAGAGTCAAACCTGCTACTGAAGAGTTCCCAGCACGGCTTCCGAAGGCAACGGTCATGCCTGACGAACCTTGTGGAATTCTTCCACTTCGTTTTCAGTGAGCACGATCGGGACAAGGCGGTGGATGTGGTCTACCTAGACTTTCAGAAAGCCTTTGATAAGGTACCACACCGCCGCCTTCTCCGAAAAGTGCGAGCGCTGGGCATAGACGGAAAGGTAGCCGGCTGGATCGAGAACTGGCTAAGTGGCAGACGGCAACGGGTGGTGGTGAATGGAGAGTCTTCTGAGTGGGTGCCCGTTACTAGCGGGGTGCCTCAAGGTTCTGTCATGGGAACACTACTATTCATCATCTACGTTAACGACATGGACGGTGACATAGTTGCGAAGATTTCCAAATTTGCCGACGATACCAAGCTTGGTATGAACGTTGCAAAGGATGGAAATACTGCCCGCCTGCAGGAAGATCTTGGGAAGATTGGGGAGTGGTCGGACACGTGGCAAATGCCTTTTAACGTGGGCAAATGCAAAGTGATGCCACAGAAACCCCCAATCTCAGTATATCCTTAAGGGCACTGCTCTTGAATCGAGTGACACTGAGAATGACTTGGGTGTTACTCTTACTAGTTACCTCAAGTTCTCGAAACAGTGCATTGAGGCGGAGAAAAAGGCCCAAAGGATGCTAGGCTATATTAAGCGCCAGTTTGGTTATCGGAACCAGGAGATTGTACTGTGCCTGTACAACTCACTTGTCCGACCGCACCTGGAGTATGCCGTACAATTTTGGAGTCCTTCATTGCGAAAGGACATCGCGAGATTGGAACGCGTACAAGCCAGGGCAACCAAGCTGATTCCCTCTATCCGACATTAAAGTTATGAGGATAGACTAAGGGAATTAGATCTGTTCTCGCTGGAAACCCGTAGACTGCGTGGTCAGCTCATCAAAGTTTTCAAAATACTTCGAGGGTTCGACAATGTTGACTACCGGGATATTTTCACATTGAGTGAGAACAGAACGCGCAATCACGGCTTCAAACTTGAACTGAAGCGTTACAACCGCAATCTGTGTGGAAATTTTTTCACCTACAGTATCTGCGGTAAGTGGAACGCACTTCCAGTGGAAGTTGTCAACAGTGAATCTGTTGACCAGTTCAAGTCAAGACTAGACAAGGTCTTGAAAAGTGGCCGTTTAGGGACGCAAAACAATTGAGCAGCCTTGTGCCCGCTCGATTGCAAGTCCAATGGTACCCTGTTTGAATGGACCGTAAGGTCTCCTAGGGTACCTTCTTTCCTTGTTGTTACTCCTTGTTGTTACTCAGCATGGGCTTAGATCAGGTAGATCATGTTTGACTAATTTACTAGACTTTCTGGAGTTCGTAACAAATCAAGTAGATAAGGGAGAGAATGTAGATGTAATTTACTTGAATTTTAGTAAAGCATTTGATAAGGTACCACATAGGAGACTAGTTTATAAATTAAAAATGCATGCGGTATGTGGGGGTGTTTTAAATTGGATAGCTGAGTGGCTGAAAGACATGAAGCAAAGGGTAGTGCTAAATGGGTCAAAGTCAGAGTGGAGGGATGTTTCAGTGGGGTTTGTCAGGGATCAGTTCTCGGTCCATTATTATTTGTCATCTATATAAACGATCTTGGGGAGGGAGTTAATAATAAAGCGTCAATTTTTGCTGATAATACCAAATTAGCAGCTATAGTTTAAGATATTGCTGATAATTTTAAAGTGCAGGGGGATTTAAATAAATTGGTATCCTGGGCACATAAGTGGCAAATGACTTTCAACCTTTATAAGTGCAAAGTTATTAATATGGGAAAAGATAATACAGAATTTAACTATGAAATGGATGGGCATTGGCTTAGTTCAGTAGAGGATGAGAAAGATCTAGGAGTAGTAAAAGATAAGTCATTTAGGTTTTCTAAGTAGTGTATTGAAGCAAGAAATAAGGAAAATTGAGTGCTGGGTTTCATTAAGAGAAATGTCAGTTACAAAATTAAGGAGGTCATTCTTAAACTCTATAACTCTTATGTTAGGCCACATCTAGAGTACTGTATACAGGCATGGTCCCCACATTTTAGACACGATATTAACCTTCTCGAGTCAGTGCAACGGAGGGCAACAAAGATTATTCCTTCCTTGAGGCATCTTAAATATATAGATAGACTGAGGGTATTAAATATGTTCTCGTTCGAAAGGAGGTGTGTGAGAGGAGATATGATTGAGCTGTTTAAAATTTTTCCTGGGATAGATAAATTGGATGTTAGCAAGTTTTTTAGTTAGATGATGGAAATCGGACTAGAGGTCACCACTTGAAAATTAAAAAGAAAGGGTGTAGGTTGGATTTAAGAAAATATTTTTTCACCAATAGAGTGGTGGACTCCTGGAACAAATTGCCGCAGAGGGTAGTAGGTAGTCCAAATTTAAGTGTATTTAAGAGTAGGTTGGATGAGTTTATGGGGAGGGAAGGTTGTGATGGTTCCTAAGTTTTGTATATATTAATATTGTTTGTATATATCTATAGCTGCATGATTTAGTTCTTGACAAGCCTCGATTAGGGATACCCTTGGATGGGATTTGACGGATGCGGATGACCTTTGATAGGCCCTTGTGGCTTTTGTCATTCGTGAAATTATGTTATGTTACTCCCATATTGCGGGGCGAGTTCGATCGTCTGGAACGACGCGTTATTATGAATTGAGATTGATTAGACTAGCATAAAAAATTTCTTTGGGAACGCAAGGCCCCGAGGCATCTAGCAGAGCAGCAACCCGGGTCTTAAACCCAAAGTTCGCCATCTCTCTGAAATTGAAAGCCCTCCATTTACTACGTCCAGAGTGCTGTTTGTTTCCTGTGCCCCCCGTAACTCTTCGTCGTATATCGTGGAAGATCTTGTCAGCAGATCTACCTTCGTTAAGTTTGGCCCCTGTTCAGAGCAAAGGTATCCAGTCCCCTTCTTCCCGGATAGTTGTGCGGCCCTCTCATCTTTTCCACCCCTTCAAGATTCCCGTCTTTCGAGACTCAGACTCACTGCTGATTAGCAAAATCATCTGGGGTTGAGATTACTTCTCTCTGGAGCAGAGAAATTCTCATTCTTCATCACGAAGTAATCCGAAGTATCTTCTTAAAGATCTCTGCCGTTGGATTCCACCCTCCTATCCAATTCGCCCACGCTTGAAGGTAAAGCGATCATGTAATTTGTTCCCCCTTTTGTATATATATATATATATATATATATACACTCGTATATAAATTGCCGCTTTTTGCATATATATTAAAATTATATTTTGGGGTATTGTCTTTATATATCCCTCTAGCTGCAACTTGACAAGCCATTAATCTAAACCCGGTCACCGTAATTCGCACTTTTTATTTATTGCCCAGTCATATCTCAAGCGGCCTGTGGCCAGCTGTCTGCCCGTACTTGTGAAAGAATCTAAGCGCCGAGCTAGTATATACATGTATACTTCAACAATGGGTAACACTTTATTTTCCATCCATTATACATAATTAGTTTATAGAACATTTTGAATTGTCTTTCCTAACCTATATATCATTTCGTAATTTCTTGCATATTCTAAATCACCTACAGGTCATCATATATTTCAAAGTTGAATGGGAAGATGGTAAGTGATTATCTTACTTGATGTTAAAATTTTCAATAATAGATAGGATCGAGTCACTTTTGCTGTCCATCGTAAATCACAGAATTTTAAATTCTACGTTCATTTTACTAATGACAAAATATTAATATCAAAATTTCTATTGGAATTTCTCTCTCTTCAAAAACATTAAAAGTTTATGATTCATGTTTTGTAGTATGATGGAATCATATATACGAACGGTGTCTTTATAGAGTTAAAATATCCTTTGCACTTCATTAACGAAATTTGATCTAAATCAGAACCACACTTTACTTCCTCCTCCCAAAAGAAACTAGCCGCTAATATAAATTGCCTCGCACTTCCATTTTCCCCATCACTCAAAGAATTAAAAAGAGTGCTTTGCCCAAATCGTCCTTGAAAACTCTTTCCCTTCCACTAAACCGAAAGAGAAAAATACAAAACGATGTCTCTCCTTCATTCCATGTAGTACTATTAGTAGAGGTTCGCCAAACTGCCTTTATCCAGGAAGATACGGAGCGGATAATGAAATAGACATAGAGGTCAGTAAGACAATCGCTGGTGAACCCTAGTGCAGTAGGCGTCAGTTCTCTTTGGAAGACGTGCAGAAAATGTAATAATGTGACACCAAACTGCGTTCAGGTGGAACCTTCATCGCCCCTCTACCCCATGGAAGAGAGACGTGTTTCACGTTAGAGGTATGTGGTTATAGATATCCATCGGCAGGATTGTGGGTGTGGAACCGTGTGTGGTTGTGTCCGTTGTGCTGCAAAGAAAGGAGAGAAAAGAAAGCAATGTTCCATTTGGAAATTTGTGTGATGACAATTGTAAGATCTACCCAGTCTAGTATAGGGGTCAGCACAGCTCATCCACTAATTGGTAGCCAAGTCTCTACGTGCACTGACGTTTGTGTCCCCTCTTGTGGGAAGCTCCCTAGTACCACTAAGTTAGTAGTCCAGCGCCGTATCCTCTCGTCTAGCAAGAGATCTACTTCATCCAATGTAAAGCTAATTAGTGACCATTGTGATTTCTAAGGAAGAATGAATGTTTTTCGGAAAACAGATGTATAAGCCCAAAGGTGATGGTAAGAGTGCCAGTCTTATATTTTTTTTGATTAACTAGCCAAGTAGATACAGCGTTGGACTGCCAACTACGTGGTACTGGGTTCACTCCCCACAAGAGTGGACACAAACGTCATTGCGCGTAGAGATCTAGCTACCGATTAGTGGACGAGCTGTGTTCACCCCTATACTAGACTGGGTAGATCTTACAATTGTCATCACACACAGTACCAAATACAACAATGCTTCCTTTAGCTCCTAAAATATAGCCGTTTAGCGAATTTCGTAAAGGAAAAAAGATAAAATCCGCATTAGTTAAAAAAAATCCAAAATTTCAACGTTTCGGATAATGAATTAAAATGCAGCTGCGCTACCAAAAATATAATCTCATATTGAAAGACTCTATTATGAATTATATATATATATATATATATATATATATATATATATATATATATATATACATATATATATATATATATATATATATATATATATATATATATATATATATATATATATATATATATATATATATATATAAATATATATATATATATATATATGTATATATATATATATATATATATATATATATATATATATATATATATATATATATATATATATATATTTATATTATATTAGGGTTAGTCAAAAACTCCAAAGTGTTCGGACTATAACGCCGAACCCGGCATTCATTTGTATTGATGAGGAAACATTACAGGCAAAATTTATTTCTTGTAGCATTACATCTTCATGTCGAGCAGACGCTTTGAAGTTTGTCCCTATTGCACCACCCCATGTAACGAAGGCTTGGTTCTGCCGCGTAAACTTTTTCACCACCAGAAGTGGTTTCAGTATTGTTTTAGGTTATGGAGTGATTGCCTTCTTATTTCTCTGTTTATTGGCTTGGGTCTTTCTTTTTTACAGATGTCTACCACGATGTCCACTGACAGGTTATGTCTCCTAGGAGCCCCAGTAACTCACCACCTGCCATCGAGTTTCTCATGAACCGTGAGGAAGTCCTGTGTGTTAGAACTACCACGGTAAGCTAAATCTACGTGATTTGACGTTCTCAGATTAGCACAGGGCCGTCAAAGTTCCACATCAGTACTCCACAGCGAATATTCTGCCTATTGATCCGTGTGATACCCTTAAGAAAGTACGGCGTCTGCACGAAGAGTACAACGGACTGAAGAAATCAAAATCCCGACAACAGGCCAGACAGAGGAAAACCGAGCTGATTTCGTTGCTTCCGTGAAAAAAATGTTGGATGAAACACATTGCGACGTCAAGTACTTGATCAAGGTCAAGGAGGACCGCTAATTCTTTGAATATCAGAAGAATCCAGGCAGTCAGGAGAAGATTGGCGGTGTGGATTCAGCATAGGTGGACAAAGACAAACGGACACAGCAGCGGGGGGACGATAAAAGATGTTGAGCGGCAAAAGAGGGTCAAGCGTTCGCAGAAAGGCATGCCACCGTTTAATTCGAGTCTTCGACTCGCCGCCTTCATATGAAGAGCAAGGCATGATAGGAACTCCTCCACCAAAACGATTCTTCCAAACACCCTTGCAAAAGAAATCAGCTCCTTGCAATTTTGGGCTGATCTGGGCAGGACCAAAATAAGTGACCGTCAAGCTGCATACCTGCTGCTTCCATTTGAAGAGGAGCTGGGAGCGAACCTTGAAAAATTGTCTTTGAGCGCGAGCGCGATCAATCGGCAGTTAAGTCGTCATCGCCAGGAAAAGGATGCAGAGCTAAAAACTTTGGTCCTGATGTACAACCCACACTCCATTGGGATAGAAAACTTATGCCTCCCTCACAAATGGAGGCGTCGGGGAGAAGGCGTAGGAAAAGATCCTCACAGTTCCCATCACTGACGGCAAAGCAGAGCCTACAGCAAACACCATCCATTCCGTTATATACGTGTGGGATCTTTTCGATCGAATTAGACCGCTGTGCTTTTACACAACGGTGACGTATACGGAATCCAAGGGTGGAGTATGCGTTCGACTTCAGCAAATCCTTGGTCAAGATCTGCTGCATCTGGCCTGTCACCATCATGTGCTGCAAGTTCTGCTGGAAGCTGTTTTCTAGACTCTCATCCTAGAAGCATCTTAAAGTCCAGATATCGCTACCTTTGTCCGTTTCCCAGAGTTCTGGCAGTTTGTTGATCAAGACCAGTACAGGAAAGCAAACGAAGAGCTCAAAGAAGACTAGGTGGACGACGTTCCTAAACTATACAAAGGCTACCTCCGATAGTACCAAAAACGTGACGACTACTGCGAAATGCTAGAACTAGCAGCTTTGTTCCATAGTGGGGAGCACTTCTTCGGGCTCAATTGATGGCAAGAGCGATTTACGCTCTAAAAATGTGGATCTTTGGGCCTCAGTTCGCATAATACAACAAACATCGCTCGTCTACTTCACGCGCAGTCAAGGACGCAGTTCCTCCAAAGCTTGGTGAGTTCTGCGTCTTCATCGTACGCTAATAAATTCGTGTGTTGTCCTAAGCTGCATGTTCAGAAAAAGCCCCAAGAAACGACCTTGACCTGGGCAAAGCCCTCGCAAAAGAGTGGAGCAAGGCGATCAGAGAGTGAGGGTTGACAGCGTTGGGATATCACATGTGGTACCTGTCAGAAATGACAGCTGGTCTTGCTCTTTTTGGCAATGAGCTGTCCCTGAAGGAGAAGAGAATGTTGTTGCCACCCTCCAAAGTGTTGAGGCATCAGAGGAACCTCTACCCAAGGTTTGATTCAAGGAGGCTGACATAGAAAACAAGACTGTTACCTCCTTCGTCACGAAAAACAGTGAGAAATTCCTGGATCTGCTGGAAATCGACAAAGGGTTCCTCGACGTCGATCCTGCCCTGTGGGGGAAAAACTCCATATAACAGGCGGGGCAAGGCGAGTAGGTTGCCTTCTCGTCCCTAATCACGCCGCAGAACGAAGGGTTGCTTTCCTGCAGGATTTCACTAAGAACCCTCGCACGAAGTCGGAGGAGCAGCTGCATTACCTCCTGAACGTTGTCGAAGTGCACCGGAAAATGTATCCGACCTCCAAGAAAGGAAGCCTGACAAAGTTGAAGCACTGATTACTGATTTGTTTCATATGAACAAATTAATCCCGTCAATGAAGAAAAGTATGATCACTGCGCTACATGAAGCTATCGTCTAATCAAAAGGAAATTTCTCTCATTTTGTTTCTGTTGGTAAAGGAAAATAAAAAAAAAGAATTCCGTGTTAACATCATTTCATTTTGAAATTCCTTCTCTATTGATGTGAGCACCCTAAAAAATATATATACGAAGAAAGATAAAATACCAGTTCAGCGGGTGGTAACAACCACAATAGGGATTTCGATATATTTAATTTCTGCCACTCAATCTTTTGAAGACAAAGAAAAATTCAGAAACATTTTATTGCAGAGGATACAGCAATACAGCAAAGGAGAAAAATAAATTGGAGGCTAATGAGCAATGAAACAAGAAACAAGATGAGTTTCTAAGGTAAGAGAAAGGGCCATTGAATGAACACAAGGATCAAAGAGAGCAAAGGTCGGCACAATGAAGGATATCCATACTGAGAAGGCAGAAATAACACTTTGGGAAAAAAGTGTGAAATTCTTGACGGTCAGATGCTCTACCGTTAAGCTACCAGGTGCAGTGACTCAATTTCTCCCAAAGCGTTACCCCATCAAACCAAGTATCTCACTAAGCTAGGAACCTCCAAGGGATTTTGATACCATATCTTCTTACCCGCTCACAATTCAAAGACTTATTATCCGCTACATACAAAGAAAGAGAGAATGCAAGTTCTGCGAGTGGTAGGTAACAACCACCACAGGGCTTTTGCCATATTTAATTTCTGCCTTTCAAAATCCTTTGGAATACAGAGAGAGAGATGCAAAAACCTTGTATTGCAGACTATATAACAATATAGTAGAATAGAAAGAGAAATTTGAGGCTAATGATAAATGAGACAAGAAACAGGAGTTTTTTAAAGCTAAGAGAAATGGGGGTAAAGATTGTTTTTAACAAAAAAGTGGACAGTTATTTAAAAATGTGTTTTTCGTATGCAAGTTTATATGTACTTTTCAGATATGACACTTTGGCCATAATCAACCGAAGGTCCATAATAGGAAAAGTATTTATTTCCATCGAAAACGAGTCTCACTTCTGAAAACTACACATAAAACTGCATAAGAAAAACACATTAGCAAAATAATTTTTTTAAGATCCAGAACCAGACCAAACCTAGCCTGGTAATTTAAGACGACGATAGCACCGCCTACTTTAGGGTATTTCCGCCCAAAATTCAAATTTTGTTAGGTCGTTTCGTAATGAGGGGCTTGATCCCCCTTCCCCCCTATTTAATTGGGGGTTACCACATCCCTCCGCTGCAACTTTTATAAAAACTCGTGATATAATTAATTCAAAAGCCTATCCTCAGATTGGAATGCAAAAGTCGATGGCTAAATGTCGTTAGGCTACTAGATTGAATAAGTTTTATCCAGAAAACAGTTCATAAATAAAAGGCTAGCACTTGTTTGAATGCGGACATTATAAAGCAACGTGCCATTAAAAGCCCTAATGGAAAATTTGCACTGGATTTTTTGCCATTTCGAATCTTTTAATCCTGACTTAGCACAGCCACCGCACGATATTATACCATATAACTAAAAAAAAAAGAAAGCCACAAATCGTTTAAAATATACAGGAATAAAAAACGAAATGCAATTGGGTAATCGGCAAAAGACGCATTCACAGATCACCTGCAGATATAAAAAAAAGCCCGGTATTGGTTGAATATCGCCAAAAGACGCATGCGCAGATCGCCTCCAGATATAAAAAAAACAGGTTTAGATGAAAGAGTCAGGCTAAAAGCTGAAGGAACAAGGCCAAAAATGTTGCAGAAAGATTCAAATTTAATAAAATAACAATATGGTTTCGAAAAGTAAATAAATACTTTAGTTTTAAGGTCCAAAAGTTAAAAATAATATCGGTGAGCATCATTTCAAAAATTAAAAGGTTTTATTTCTTTGAAAATTACCAAATCGCATATGTGTTAGATAGATTTATGGGCGCACGCCAAGGGGAGCTATTTCTGGGCTACAATTAATGAGATTGGCTCTTTAATTTTATCGAAATAATAAAGACAAGAGCGCATTCTACTTTAGGCTATTTCCGCCAAAAATGAACCTTTTTTTAGTTACTTTCGAAATGGGGGGGGGGGGGCATGTTATAGGAAGGACCGAGTGATGGAGTTCATACGTATGAGTTGGTTACGTACTACAAAAGTCCTTGATCAATTTTTATCTCTAAGAGTGCTATATTTGATTATTATGATTATTATTATTACGTTAATCTTAATCTTTGAAGGTTACTAGTGAGGTGCTCAGTGATTCGAGGATTGAATAAAAAAATGTTTCTAAAAAAACTAGACCTTTAATTAAAATCATGAACCAAGATTGAAATTTAACACACAAACTCAGTTACACAGAAATGAATTAAACAAATTTAAGTGAAGCTTACTAAATTACAGAATTGAATTTACAGTATTGGGTGACCCACAGCTCACTTTGATATTAAATGCAAACTGACCTTCAACGAATTAGGTACCGTGGTTTAACTACCTTTCGAGATTCCTACGAGAATCTAGTTTAAGTCTGACCTTGGACTCAATTGTTATGTCACCTCAAGAATGTTGTTTCCAGGCCGACGCGTGGGTCGGCGGTTACAGATGCGTTCTAAGGAGAGAAATGCTTTAAAGCCACAGAGGAATTCAGAGCAAGTGGCAAATGGGGTTACGCACGTCAACTGGATAAAATGATCTAACTATGGGATAGAGAAAGAATGTTTCTTCTAATCTTCGGGTTACTCTTGGAATAATTCGCACTGGCAAGCGATGAGCCAAAACTTGAATCCTTTGACGCAGGGGAGTGCTTGAGACAGTTCACTTAGGAGTATTCATCAAGGGCGAGAACTATCTCTGTGTTTTGGGATACACCAGGATAGGGTGTTTCTCTGATGAGAGTTAGTTAAACTTACTTCCTAAATCAAGTTAACTTAAAGTTCGGTGTGACCACCAGGAACTGGCTTTACAATGAACTTCTTCTAAGTCCTTCTCGTTGGTTTTCCGGCACTTTGCCGTTCTTTTCTAACGATCTACCTCTGACAGGATTCTAAATTCGGTGTAATCACCAGGAACTTGCTCCGAATGAGCTTCTTCTAAGTCCCTTTTGTTGGTCGTCTTAAATTACCTAATAATTAATCACTCCAGGACAAATCTAAGCCATCTTCACTTTTCACTATTATAATCGAGCCGCGCTTCTTTTTCACACCTGTGGCAAATCTTCGCTTTTATTCAAAGAGCGACGAAGCACAATTGTTACACTAAGAAGTCATCACAAAACTGTCAAACTTTCTAGACGAGTCCTATTTATAGACACAGGTCTGCTGATTATAATCTGTACAATTATATCTTTAAACGAAATAGCTAAATAGGTATACAAAACCCCGTCAAACCAAAACATTAGGAAGCATAGAAAAATTCATTACATTACTAATTAATATAATCGAGTAGAAGTACAGGCACTTACTAAATAATAAAAAATAGAGACCCCCTATACAAATAAAACAAATACAATGCCATGATTGGCGACATCCGAAGCTACCCTCTGACGTCATAAGTTTTAAATTGTATCCCAAATATTGTAGGCTAGGATTGGCGCCCCATAGCGTGCGTGCGCCCATAAACTCAAGTATTACTGGTTGAAATTTATCTTTATCTTGTACTATATTGGTATATAGTCTTAAAAACAAGGTTTCCGAATCTTTTTGTCTTCAAAAGTATTTTGAAAGGCAGAAATTAAATAAGTCGAAATCCGTGTGGTTGTTGTTACCACCCAAAGAACTTGTAATTGCTCTTTCTTTTTCCGGGACATGGATAATGAGCATGAAATTGTGAACGTGTAAAAAAATCTGTTATAGAAATTCGTTTGAGGTTACTAGCTTAGTGGATACTGGGTTTGATTGGGTAACGCTTTGGGTGAAGTTGAGTCTCTGCAGCCTATCGCTTAACAGTAGAGCATCTTCACGACAATCAGCAGACCAGGGTTCGATTCCCGGCCAGAAATTTCAAACTTTTTTTCCCTAGTGTTATATCTATCTTCTTAGTAGCATGGATTCCCTTCATTGTGCCGCCCTTCGCTCTCTTAAAATTTTAGTTATTCCATTGACTCTTTCTCTCACCATTAGCGTCAATTTTTTTTTCTCTCTCTCTCTCTTTCAAGTAGAAGGAGAGGTGACACCGCCTTGTCGCGGGAAGAGAGCTTGTGTGTACCCTTGACTTTTCGAGCTATGTTGGAGGGGTTACCTTTCTTTTGGGTACCCCTGGGCGGGCTTCCCTTGTCGATTTGGTCGGAAACGAGGTTCCAGACTAAGTGCGTCATTCTTTTTTCTACTCTATCCTTCTACTTTTTCACTTTTATCCTATCTCTTCAACTTATTATATAAAAAGAAAAAAAACACAAAAAATCCTAATACTATCAAGTCATTCTCACCCTTTTTTCAATCTTTCTAAATATAAGGACCTGGCAGCTACCTCATGCGTCAGAAGAGCAGCTTTGGAACCTCTATAAACAACGCCAATCGACGCTCACTAATTGCGAGAGACTAGAACTAGAGGTGTCCTAGGCGTTGGGGCACGATGAATGGAATGAAGGTAGTGCCACTTTAACCCCCTCCCGGGCGCGTAATTATTGACCATTCCCAGTGACCATTGACAGGTGCCTCTGGAAGCATCGGTCCGACGTGACGGCCCTTTTTTCCCATGTTGGTTACCAGGCCAATAAAAAGCCTTGGGTCGAGTTCTTTGGTGTGGCGGGATATTCTTCGAACGATGCTCCGAAATCTTGGCCGTCGCGAAGATCTCGAGGACCATCCGTGCTGCTTGGTTGGGAGCCACGGCACGCCGAGGTTTGACGAGTCGGTCGGACGAACAACAGCACATAAAGCGTGCCTTCTGAAAGATCCGAAACGTCTTCGATGGATAGGCGGGAGCGACTCACGCGGGGAGAACTCACCAACCCCATTTTTTCTTATTGATTGGTCGTAAAGTGATTAAGTATCAAGCTTTCAGAATGACAGGAAATAGAGGATCAGGTGCTCTAAAATATACATGTGCAACATGCCAGAAGGATAAGTGGTGTGTGGATTTCCCGGAGGGGTGTTTTTTGAAATGCCACCCGGGCAGTGTCTGCACCGGTTGCATCCTGAAGGGTGAGGTCCAAGAAGAAGTGGCCTATTGTAGGAAGATACAAGATCTCTATAGGGCTTCGGGGAGAGAGCTGAAGCACTTGAGATGAAAATAGAGACTATGGAGTCAGAGCATGCGCGCAAGCTTAGCCGTCTTGAGGATAGGGTGGCAGAATTGGCCGCAAGATTCGATACCAAATCAACTCCAACTGCCGGTACTTCTGCCGGAGAGCCACTCAATCAAAATGGCAACACTGCATCGGCAGTGTCCGGAGAGACGAGTGGCCGAGTGAAGAAGAAGAAGAAAAACAAGAAAAAGAAAAACAGTTGTAATAGTTCACTTACCCCGAATAATGATGGTTCTGGCGTAGCCGTTGCCGAAGGAGTAAGTCATGATGGCTTTACTCCTGTCAGAAGGGCAGCCCATAGACCGAGAGAGGTTTCGATACCAACACCAGGTACAACATCAAATAGATTTGTTCCCCTGGACTTGGGCCGGGAGTCTCCAATCTCTATCGGAGACTCTCAAGTGAGGGGCCTGACAAATCGGCCAAACGGGATGCGTAAGGAAATGTGGCGCTTGCATAGCCTACCAGGTAAGAAGACGCGAGAGATCATAAAAGAAGTTAAAAAGATTAGTCTAGGACAACAAGATACGCCGGTAGTGGCCTAAGCCAGTAAAACGACCTGTTCCTACGGGCAGGCTCTGCAGGCTTTACTGAACTCATCATCGAAGATGTCAGAAGTTTAGCAGCCTCGTTGAAAGAAATAACATCAAAACCAATCGTCGTTGGGATCATACCGAGACGCTCCGGAGGGTCTCTGGCCAACCAAAAGGCTCTGAGCATAAACTGGAGGCTAGGTGAAATCCTAAAAGGAATGGGTGTATGTTTCGTCAACCCTTTCGATGAATTCTACGGTTGATCAGGGCTGTTTAGTGAGGATGGCACTCACCTCTCTGTCAGTGGAAGAGGTGTGCTGCGTGAGCTCATCCGCCGCTGTTTATATTGGGTGAAGAAGTCCGATGTAGGAGAAAGGATGACTAAGACCCCAGTGGGAGAATCTCACCAAGTATCGCCCTCGGCAGCCGAGGTCGAGCACCCAGCACCCAGCACCCAATCCTTCCGTCGATACAGAGGAAGGGGCGGAAGTGGGTAAAGGTCAGCCTCCAAATCAAGCTTTGGAGGGGAGGACGCACGACGAACCGTCTAGAAACGGAGAAGTGGAGGGGGCAGTAGGGCTAGCGGACACCCCCTAAGAGATCTTCTATTGAATGCCCGCTCAATAAGGAACAAGTTCTGCGAGCTTAGAGCACTGATTTCATCAGAGATGCTTGACATAGTGGCCGTCACGGAGTTTTGGATTCGTGCAGACACCAGGGACTTCATAGATGAGTTTGGAGTACTCGGTTACGCGCCCTTCCATAAGGATCGCGCTGACCGGGAAGGTGGTGGAGTTCTAGTGTATGTACGGGTCCATCTATCTCCCATCGAATGCAGAAGTGTCCCAGAGCATGAGGTAGTAGGAGTCGACATCATGGTCGACAATACAATGTACAGGTTCATAGTCGCCTATCGACCTCCTCATCGGACGGTAGAGGTTTATATAGCCCTGTACCAAAACTGTCTAGTCTCTTAGAAGGCCCTCATTCGCTGCTGGTAGGGGACTTCAATTGCCGAGTCGACTGGAGTGACCGAATGGGCGACGGAGAGGCATCTCGACTTTTAGACTTTACTGACAGCAACTTTCACACTCAGTGGGTCAGTGACCCTACCCAAGGGGGCAACGTTCTAGATCTAGTATTTACCACTGAATATGACCTCGTCTCTGACCTGTCAGTGGATGAGTGCCTAGGTGGTAGTGACCATAACATGGTAAGGTTTGGAGTACTTGCTCCCTGTACGCAAGGTACTAATGTACGAGCACGTGAATTGGATCTCAAAGGTGCAGACTTCAATGGGCTTCGGGGGGCCACTTGGCCAGATGCAACCAACTAACGAAGGCGGGACGAATTCCAAATGGAACGACTTTAAGAATCGTTTTATGGATCAACAGGGCGAGTGCGTTTCCACGAAGGCTGGTTTTCTCAAGAAATCGCTAGTGCTATTAAAGCTAGAAAGACAGCGCACAGAGCATGGAAGAGGAATAGTAGTGCGATTCACCATGAAGCCTATGTGACCCAGAGTAGACCGGTTAAGGCACTAGTGCGCACGGCTAAGCGTAACGAAGAAATTCGTGTAGCCTCTCTCTCCAAAGAGAGCCCACAAGGAATTCTTCGCGTACGTGAACAGCCGAAAACCAGTACGTCCACGCATCGGACCCCTGAGGGACGCCGACGGCGTTCTCCAGGATTTAGATGAGCAAATAGTGGCATAGTCAACGACTACTTCTCCTAGGTTTTCACGAGGGAAAGGAGGGGAGAGATACCATGACGGCCGATAGTGATAGATCACGAGTTAGAATCACTAGAAGCAATACCTACAACTTCCGAAGAGGTCGGTAGGAGGCTTAGTCAGTTAAATGCGTATAAATCCCCAGGTCCTGACCGCTTCCTGCCAAGAGTAGTGCGTGAGGTGAAAGATCAGGTGAGCCCTCATCTTTCTGAGATCTTCAACTCATCGCTCGACAGTGGCGAAGTACCTGCAGACTGGCGTATGGCCAATGTCACCCTGATCCACAAAAAGTGGGACCGTGGCCCCGCACGAAACTACCAAACAATAAGTCTCACTTCAATCGTGGGCAAAGTGCTGAAAGGCATAATAGGGGATAGGATAATGAATCATTTAAAGTCTCACGACCTATTGAGAGACACACAGCATAACTTCCGAAGAAAGCGCTCGTGCCTCACGAACTTGCTTCAATTCTTCCACGGGATAATGAGTGAGTTGACAGAAGTCGAGCGCTGGACATACTTTATTTGGATTTCCAAAAGTCTTTCGATAAAATCCCCCACCGCCGACTGATGGCGAAAGTACGTGCCCTGGGAATAAGAGGAAAGGGCGCAAAATGGTTAGAAAGTTAGTTGTCGGACAGGCGACAGAGGGTTACCATCGGAGGCCACACCTCTCGGTGGTCGTGAGTAACGAGCGGAGTCCCTTAGAGTTCCGTGCTAGGCCCTCTATTATCCATCATCTACATCAACGATATAGATGAAGGATTGGTGAGTCGTCTAGCAAAAGTTAGCGACGACACAAAACTTGGAGCTAACGTAGCGACTCCCGAAAACATCGAGATGTTGAAGGATGACCTACGAATGATCGGCGAGTGGGCTGACAAGTGGCAGATGCCTTTCAACTTAAAAAAGTGTAAGGTGATGCACATCGGGTATGCGAACCCCCGGTCAGTCTACGACCTACAAGGTATGCGTCTTGAGTCTACTGATGTCGAGAAGGACTTAGGTGTGCTGATTAGCAGCAAACTCAAATTTTCGAAGCAGTGCTTACAGGTGGAGAAAAAGGCTCATCGCCTGTTGGGTTACATCAAGAGGCAATTCAGCTTTCGAACAAAAGATATTGTTTTGCCTCTGTACAACTCGCTGGTCAGGCCTCACCTAGAGTACGCTGTTCAGCTTTTGTCTCCACGTTATCGAAAAGACATCGATAGTCTGGAAAAGGTGGAAGCCAGGGCCACTAAACTGATCCCATTGCTAAGGAACAAGTCATACCAAGAAAGACTGCAAGAGCTCGATCTCTATTCGTTAGAGACTCAAAGACTGTGCGGTCGTCTAATAGAGACTTTTAAAATCTTGAAAGGATTTGAAAATGTCGAATCCAACAAATTTTTTCCCCTTAACCGGAATATGACTTGAAATCATGGAAGGAAGGTGGAGCTGCCCAGATTCAATACCATTCCGGTGGGTAAGTCATTCACATATGACATTTGCGACACATGGAATAAACTACCAGCGGGAGGTGTTGAGAGTAGAGTTGTCGAACAGTTCAAGAGTAGACTTGAAAAATTATATTTGAAAACTTGATTATCTCATAGCAAGTATTTAGTACGTACTAAGAATCGAAACCCACAAAAAGTGCCTCCTCGACATAAGCCGCAAGGCCTTTAAGGTACTTCTTTTTATGGTAACTCCTTGTAACTCTCTCTCTCTCTCGATATATATATATATATATATATATATATATATATATATATATATATATATATATATATATATATAACCTTAATACTATACTTTATCTTTGGAAAATTTCTAGATATTTCTTAAGAATTTATGTAAAGTTTGAGAATAACCTTCCTTATTACTTTAATTATCAAAAGTTTTATTGAAGATGAAACTTTGTGAAAATAAACGACTATGGAATTTTTTTAATTGTTTAAAACAAAAATAATTACAAACGATCAAGTATAGAAAATGAATTGAGAGAATATATTAAAATTAAGGCCTGTCTATTCTGTGTTTTCGTATATTCCTAGGGAGAAGCGAAGTTCTTTGTAAAAAAAATCCATTTTTATCTTTGACGCGAGGAAATAACTACTGTGTCCTAAAACATAGTAAATCCAAGATGGGAGAAAAATGGAAATTCGGGTTGTTTTTTTCAGAATTAAAGGGAATTCGGATATGTTATTTTCTTACCTTTAGGCAAATAAAATAAGAATGCGTCTTGTCTTGGAAAAACCTATTCCGTGCTATGTACTGGGACACATTAAATTTTTTAAAAGGTTCAGCACAAGTTTCTGATGAAAGTAGAAGTATCGCAGGTTCGGCTTGTATATATATATATATATATATATATATATATATATATATATATATATATATATATATGTCGCTTGATTTGTAAATGAAAATAAAACAAGTTGTGTGTGATATATGCACACAATTTATTTTAAATTTGAAGGTACATTTTATGGCATTAAGTGTGGAATATGAGGTCGTTCAAATGTCAGCCACGGCTTCGCTTGGTGGAACGTATTCAGGAGGCCCAATTTTCGATGACTTTGTGGCATACTTCTGACTGAATTTGCTGGATTGTGTTCGTTATGTTGACTTTGAGGACCTGCTATTCAAGGTAGCCCCAAAGAAAGTAGTCTTATGGCGTTAAATCGCATGATCTCGGTGGCTAGTTGTCGTCCATGCCGCGTGAGATGACCTTGCCCTGAAATCGCTAATGCAAAATGTCTATCGCGGCGTACGCCGTGTGGCACGTAGCGCTGTCCTGTTGGAACCATATGTCGTTAGTATCCATATCAGGCATATAATTCAGTTGAAACCAAAAGAAGTTGCTTATCATTGATATGTAGGTCTCGCCTTTGACGGTTATGGCATTCCAAAAAAGACGGACCGATGATTCCGTAGGTCGAAAATCCGCACCAAACAGTGGGATGCAATTGGTGCTGGTGTATCTCATGTGGATTGTTTTCGTCCCAAATCCGACAATTTTGCTTGTTCACAAATCCATTAATCCAAAAATGGGCCTCATCGCTGAAGATGATTTTTTGGAGGAAATTTGAGGCAACTTCAAACTGCTCTAGAGCCCAATCAGCGAATACACAGCGTTGTCTATGGTCGTTTACCTTAAATTCCTGGGTAAGTTGAATTTTGTACCGGTGCAGACCCAAGTCGCTACGCATAATTCGCCAAACTGAAGTCGCAGAAAGGCCAAGTTCTTGTGAACGACAAGAAATTGTCTGCCTTGCATTTTCCCGTACACTCTCATTTACGGCAGCGAAGTTTTCAGCAGACCTTGCGGTTCGGCGACGTATAGGTGTTGGCTGAGTGTTGATCGACCCTTTTGCCTCGAACTTAGCTACCAAGCGTCGAAAGGTGAACTCAGCAGGACGATTGTAGCGAGGATAGAAATCACGTAATGCACGGAACGTTTGTCAAACGGAGCATTGATTTTGATAATAACATTTGATGATTTGCACACGCTTTAAACGCTATAACCTTTCAGCTTGACTTACCAAGTACTACTGAACAGTTCACAGTGAGGTTGCCAGATGTCGCTTTAATAACATGGCTACTATCACCTGACAAATCTCGAGCGTCCTTGTTGAAAGACCCTTTATATATATATATATATATATATATATATATATATATATATATATATATATATATATATATATATATATATATATATATATATATATGTATATATATATATATATATATATATATATATATATATATATATATATATATATATATATATATATTCGTGAATGTTTCTGCTTTTAGCAAGCCGAATCTTCACCAGGATGTACAAAACGCGCTCTCAAGGTTCACATCGATTCTCACGGGAGTTCAGCTACAAAACAGGAATTGTTCTATCTGTAAAAGAAAATTCTGTTTTCCAATCTCATTCTGATTCATGTAAAATCCTTATATATTACATATAATCAATTTAAAATTCTCAATTCATTCAAAATCTAAATCTCACCTTCTGATAATTGAGTCCATATTAATTAAACACAATCAGTCTCAGTTAAATAAAGACTCTAGTTCCCCACTGATATACATTGCTTGATTAAAAACTGACACTTTCTTATTGAATGAGGTTCAAGTAATTTATTACTTCTAAAACAACCAGCTAGCTAACCCTATATTCCTTCGGCTAGCCAATTCCTTAGAATTTATAGAACAACTAACACTAAATCAAAGCATTTCTAGTTACCAAATTTTTAAATTCTTCAGTCAGCTCAAAATCTTCTCCGAATCAGGTAATATTTGTTACTGTATTAATTGTGTTAACCTCTTTAGCCACTTATAACGCCACTGTCATTTAAATTTATTTGGTATTTTTTACTCAAACTCCACTAATTCCTCTTTAATAATGATTTTTGAGCTTTTTATTGTTTGCATTTTTAGTATTTTTACATATAACCTTTAGCTCTCATTATTGCTCTCTTTTATAAAAACAATTATTTTTATATGTATTTTTTTATTGTTCTAGCCCAAAAGATTAGTCCAGAGCCCAAAAAGTTGACAATTCTTTAGAACATTTGTATTTATTCTACCGTGGTTTTTCAATCCTGACCTCTGATGTTAATCTTTTGCTCAGATTTTCTCCCTCCCTAATTTCTTAGGCTGTATTTTAATCTTCTTTTCAACGTTTAGTCTTTTGAATTTACCTGATTTAATGATCTTAGTTTGTATTTATCTTCGCTCCTCCTAAGGTTTCCATTTCATATTAATTCACTTTGTTGATTTGTTTTTTACTTTTATAGGACATTTCCTTTCCTCTGTCTCATCCTTATATATATTACAATTTCAATACTTTTGTTATTCCTTGATAAACAGCTCGAAATAAAGTTCGAAAGTACTTGGAATCTTCGTATTAATTTTCCGTGTGGGCTTTGGTGCATTTATTTCTTACTCACGCGATGCTTTTTGTCGATCCAATGATTTTTTATTTGTCATATGCTCTACACTTTCGAACCGAATACTTCCCAGATAGACGCGTCCGGTAAGCTTGAGGCTTTACACGCTTACCCCCAAAATATCATAAATATCGATCTATTAGGTCATTTCAATTATTTTGTGTCCGGAAGCTTTCATGGTGAATGGTGGCTTGGGTTGTGAAGAATGACTTGACAGAAAAATGCGTGAAATCTATAACGCCCCCTCGTTCGCTCCATCTTCCTGGCTTACAAAGTCGATGAGGAATTTACACTTTTTAATGAAGTCATACATATTTCTTTGTCATGTATCAGAATATATAGGATATAAGCACATCACCTTCTATTATTTAGGGGGAAATTTTTGAAGAGCTATGATAAGGCGTGTCGGCGATGTCTGTCTCTTTCCTCATATCATTCATTCAATTTGTAGGATAATTTGGTCTTAACATATCGTGCAATATACTCTTCAGAATTACTTGACGGCTGGCTGATTATTAGAATTATATCTAGTTAAATGTGAAGTCCACACAATATATAGTTTTATTGTAGTTAAACACGATTATGAAAAAAATAAATTTACATCATTATAGAAAAGAAGTACTATATCAACCAACGTTTCTAAATATGGCCATAATATGTAGAAATAAAATTTTTTCCTCCACTTCGAATCAAGTACATGATACTCCATTAATTAAATGATCGTAGGATTTACATTATTTGATACTGTGGTGAAATATTCCTGAAGGCAGTTAGCCATATAAAATATCACTGTAGCTCAGATTTGATGTTACACGAAAGCAGGAGAATGTCAATGATAATTATGGAAGATAGAAAAGAGACATATGAAAAAGTGAATGGGAGGGAAAAATTAGCACAAAATTTTCAGATTGCAGCGAATATAGCTAATTATTGCGAGGTACATGAAGTTTAGGAATTTTGTGATCTTTCTTTCTATTTTTCGAAGAATCGATGACAAATAAAGGTTCAAGCCCGTCCTTATGACTATTTTTCTCCTCATTATTCAGGGAGAAAACATTTATCGGGGTGAACTCGCCGTTTCGATTACAAAAACTTATATTATTTTTATAAACACATTTAATGATTCAATCACGAACTATCATAATAAATAAAACTGTTAACTTACATTTCCGATTGCAAGCTTCAATCTATGTAATTTATAAGCTATCATTCACTCTTCGACCAAATAATAGGAAGCAAAACTGTTCATCATGCTCATAATTTACCTATCCTAAGACCCAAGAACGAGCTCTTCCTGTCTTTGTTACGATGGAGGGTTTAGATTATCTATTATAATTGGCTTGCAAAGAAAGTATCCAAAATGCATGTTGTGTAGGATTTATACAGAATTATGGGCTAGTCATTAGGTGGGTAATATTCGAGTAGGTTTTTGATTTGATGAGTCAGATATGATCAGATCAGCTTAAACTCTGTCCCTATATTCCTGGCCACGAATAATCCTTCTTCGAAACACGGAGGTCAAACATTCCTCTGTAAACTACTAATAATTCCCAGATTTGGAGAGTTCATTATTTGATGTTGAGCATGCTGGGTACATACATTCCTAATGACACAAATTGGCTTCAGTGTATCTGAAGACACGAAATGGAAGAAATAAATTAATAGTAATAAACAGACGAGCATATAAAGGAATCAACGGCAGATATCTAGGATTTTGATTTCCGGGTAGTCAGCAATAAGGTAAAAATGGAAAATGGGCAAATTTGAATATGATTCCCATCTTAAAAATGGCATATAAGTTTAAAATAGTTAAGATGAAGTAGAATCTAACAGATAATGAGATAAAGTGCAGAAGCATTAACAAAAATAACTTTATATCTGCTCTTGCATTTGGATTCAAAGTGATATAAGAAGAGAGAAAAATTAATGAGAAATATCAAACTAGCATGAAATTAAATTGAATCTTAGTCCTCTATATACTTTGGAAAAGCTTTTTACCGAACTGAAACCTATCAATATAGAACATGCGAACGAAAACTGCAATAATATATTACAGAAGCTAAATTTTTATGGCATTTATTCTAAGAAAACATACAAAGAACGAAAAGTGATAGTACAAAATGAGAAATAAAAGTTATTATATATAAAGAGCTCAACAAATTCCCAAGAAATACGACAGATTCAAATGAAATATATGCTTAAAAGAAATAATTAACTGGTTGAAAGAACCTCTAAAATATTTTAGATAGCAAATGTCCAAAGTAAAGCAAGACAGAAATGCGAAAATGAATAATAAAGGACTCCAAAACTGTGTAATTCTCTAAAGATTTTAATTAAATGATTGAAATTAAAGATAAGAGGTCATCAAACTTCAGAGGAATAAATAGGAGTTATATTGCAATTAAGCGCACTGTCGTGGTATAGCAAGGGACCAAGTGATGGTGTTCGTACGTATAGGTTTGTTACGTACTTCAAAACTCCGTGATTAAGTTTTCTTTTCTCTCTAAGAGGGCTATATTTGATTATGATTATTACGTTATTTTAATCTTTGAGGGTTTCTAGTGCTATGAACCGCGTTTCGAGGATTGAATTAAATGCTTCTATAAAAATAGACTTTAATTGCAACATGAACCAAAATTGAAATTTAACAAACAAACTACACAGTAATGAATTAAACAAATTACACAATTGAATATACAGTAATGGTTGACTCAAAGCCTACTTTAGTATTTAACGCAAATTGACCTTCAAAAAAACAGATAATGGGATTTAATTAACTTTAAAGATTCATATGAGAATCAGGTTTGAGACTGAAGGGGGAATGCTTTGAAGCTGCAGAGGAATTCGGTGGGTGTGGCGGATGGAGTTAAGCACGTATTCTTGGTGAAATCATTTCACCACGGGACAGGGAAAGTATGTTTCTTCCAATCTTAGGGTTACTCTGGGAATAATTCGCAATCTAAAGCGATGAGACAAAGAGTGAATCCTTTGACGAAGGGGAGTGCTTGAGCGAGTTCACTTTGGGGTACTCCTCAATGGCGAGGAATATCTCTGGGTTTTGGGGCACACCAGGAGAGGGAGGTTCTCTGACGAGAATTAGTTGAACTTGCTTCTCAAAACAAGTTAACTAAAAGTTCAGTGTGAACACCAGTAACTGGCTCAGGATGAGCTTCTTCTAAGTCCCTCTCTTTGGTTTGCCGGGCACTTATGCCGGACTTCACTTTCTCGATAACTCTCACGGTCTACCCCAATTTTCTTCAGGTATTTGATTATATACTTCGCCACCCCACTGGGGGTAGAGGAAGGAGGGCGCAGGGATGAGAACAGCGGCATTAAGGCTCCTCCTCTAACGGTTTTTCTCAGGCGGTCTTTAAGCTAACCTTAAAGGAGATCTTCTGGCTTTAGGCCGACGCTCCTCTAATTTCACATATGCCGTGAAATTAAATATCAACTCTTAGGGGAAATATGGCCGGTTTAACCGATGTTAGGCTCACCGGGGTCCTACATGTGATGATTAGTGCATTATGTGGTTTTGGCTGGCCTTTCTGGTTCTCCTTAAGGAGAGACGAGAGAGCAGGGAAGGTTAAATGATCGGGATACGCCGCCCTAAATGCCATAACATTCTGGTTAAGGAACAGGGCCTCAGTTGCGATGGTGTGATATTAAAAATTTAAAAAATCATATAGAGCGAATGATATAAATAGTAGATATCTAAATAGTGGTAGGACATTCTACATACACAAAATGAAGGAGTAAAAAATTAAAAGCATTAATTCTCTAATAATAATGATAAAAAATTCCAATTTGAGTCAAAAGCAATACTAGTGCAAATAGTTGACAAAAACTAAAACAAGTAGAGCCATATTACCAAGTTATCTAGTGAGAAAGTAGATACTTATTGCTAATAAAATCGATCTTTCTCTTTTCCGATAAACGATATGTTGATGATTTCAGGATAATTAGGAGGCGAAAAAGGCATATAAAGTTTATATGAATTAACTAAATTTTAAATGTAGTAGCATTGAAATTTTATAGATAGGGATAAAAAGGAGACCACTTCATTTTTGTAAAAATATGTAAATGATACAAGTGCGTTCAGTTGCAGTGAAATAATTGATTTTCACCAAGAGGGGATTAGTGATCGTGTCTTATAATTATCAACTCCTAGTTGCCCAATGGTTAAACTGTGGGAGAGCCTGTGTCAGTATTTATTAGGTGATTAGCTTGATGCTTCTAAGATAAAAAAATATGAGTGTTTTCAGTAAAGTATTCTAAGGCGTATAGTTCGGGTTTGAAATAACAAAAGTGGTTTCCATAAAATCCACATCTACGCAAGTTATTTTTAATATGCAAAACCTGTATATGTATGTCTAAAACTTATCTTTTGTTATTGAAGAATTTAGTGAAAAGTGATATTTCTAATATATATATTTTTTTTAGTAATAATTTATAGCAGAATTCTTTCTTCAAAAATTCGTTCATGTGGACTAAACGTTTGTTTTGTAAAAAAGAAACGTCTTGTTTAAAACTTGTTTAAAACAATTTAAAACTTTGTTCAAAACTTTAATTAACCCTACCGCTTTCTTAATGAACTTCTTATCAAAATAAATTTGAGACAGAGTAACATCTCTGTCATCATTTTATCCATTTGATTAAGCAAAAGGATTTTGGGTGCTGAATCATTGAGGAATGGTGGTAGTTATAATTTGGTCTACGCATTTTCTTTCATTTCATTCACATCGTTATTGCAAAAGAAGAATCTGTAATTACAGGTTTGCTACATATTGGCGAATTTGCCTAATATGTTTTGAACTTTAGTGCGGTAGCTCACAACACATCAGGTGTTAAATATTTCAAGTATAGGTATAACTGAGAAGGTCCAAAGTGTGGTCAATGACTTATAGTTAAATTTGTTGCAGGTGTCGGATAAGTATATATCCTAAATGAAGTAAGACTGTCTCTAGCATTGTTCCGTTGGTGAAAGAAAACTCCTTCATACTGGAAAGAAATGGGCGTGAGAATTTCCGATTCTAAGGTAAGCGCCAAGAGTTGACAGAATATTTGCTTTAAAAAAACTAAACCAATAAGGTTGTCTTGAGCAAATAACTTCATACAGATTCCTGTAAAAAGGCTGAATATAGAGCAACTGAAAATGTGCTCAATATTTACAGGTACAAATCCGCCTAAGGTTGTTGTGATCGGGTAAGGACTTAGTTATCCAGTTGTGAGCTAATTCATCTTTTCCCACCATATAACTGACATCTACTTGCAGAGAGGGGAAAGTGAGGCTTAGACGAGACTGTGTGATTGATGACTTCTAATGTTAGGGGCCAATGATCGTGTGGGAGGCCGATGGGTGATTTCATTGGTTCCTCACTCCTATTTATGTATAATCTATTTGGTTAGTTAGTAATTTTTATGAATCTTATATTCCAATCAAGTCAAGATAAGTAATGGAGTCTTGGTCGAGGTTGTGCTGAGAGCATGAATGGAATTCTGATGGGAATTGGTCATTAATCTAATGACTATACGAGAGTATGAATAGTCGGACACTGAAATAATTATGAATAGGGTGATGATACTGTGTCATGTGTGAGATGGCTTATATTCATTAATATAACTTAATTTTATAAATTCTGAATACATTGACCTAGTAAGCATGAGCTATCTTTTTAAGATCGTTTATGTCTCCTTTATGCCCGTATGCTGCAAAGATCTTTTTTCTTTCCTCAATATCCTTCAACCTTTTTGTTCCTTTTTCTTTTCTTATTAATTCCTTTTTTGTGCAACGGAAGAGAATGTGACTGTACGCTGTGTTTGTCCTAGCATAAACGCAATTTAATGAGAGTGATTTTTCAACTAGACTATTAGTTACATTTTAATATCTACATGATATTCTATGGTATGAATATTGGAACAATAATAGACTAACTTTCTTTCGCGAAGCAGGCCATCTCAGAAACAAGTTGTGCTTCTTCCAGAATTCGTGTTAATCGTGAGCACACTTTGGAAGGAACATTACGTTCGGAAAAGTCTCTACGTCGGAAGGAAACCATCCGCATCAAGCTACAGCGGTATTTCAACCCTGGTAATTTCCTCATTTATGTATGTGAGAGGCGTGATAATTATTACAACTCGCTCTTCTCGCGTATTTGTTTAAATTGCATGTTAAGGAACGTTTTCTCATCGATAAAGTTACACTGTGATAGAAATAAGGCATTAAATTCCTCAACTTATATATACCTATGTACTCGTATATATAAACTGATGCCATTATTTCTAATTTACAAGATAGTTATTAGTAACTAAATAAAAGCCAAAGAATTCTTCCTTGCACCAAAGTGTGACACTCAGAAATTTGTTGCTTATTGGTTAAATACTCTACAAGTGACCACTTGCTGGTATGACCAGTCTCTGTCATATACCTTTTAAACAGTAACACAGCAGTCATGCGCGAACGCGAACATACGCTTTTACTTAACTAAATTTATTGTTCTATACTAATCACATGATTTTCTTTAAAAATTAATAAATATTGAAACAATAGAGCATGCTCTCCTATAGCTCAGAGACGTCTTATTAAAGGGTGTTTGCAGTTCCAAATTTCCTCTCATTCAATTCATTTTCCATCTCTCTATTTATTAAGATTAAAATAGATCGCTTGAAAAGGACTGACTATTAGGTTGAATATTGAGCGTGGTCATTTTTTACCTGCCAAATGCCTGGTGCTTTTACATCTTTATAAGGATTTCTCTTCAATAAACTTCGTCATTAGATTTGTATTATATTTCCTATGTTTGTATTTTTTTAATAAGCTTGATGTTTCCCACATAGTTAATCCATTCTCCAGCTGTTCCATTCTAGCTCGTTTTTCGCCTTTTGTCTACATGTATTTTCGTAACCTAACTTGTTTGGGTGTTATGACTATAGACCAACCGGGTTCGTTATTTTAATGGAGCCGGGGCCTTGGCCTTGGCCGGAGTCAGTAATATTTGGCAGGGGGGCCGGAAACGCGGACAGGGTTAACCAGGCCGGGCACGGGCCGGGGCCCTGCTAGCTCTATATTCGGCTATAGACCAAACGGGGTCATAATTTTGCCCTGAACGGGGCTGGGGCCGGGGCTGGTTTAGTGGTCACTAATAATTAGCAGGGGCCAGAGCCGAGCCGGGGTGAAAGAAAGGCTTAGAGTTAGCACCCTTTCTAACAAACTATACAACAAATTTTAGTGTGAAGAAAAAAACAGAGCTCATGTGTTTTTTTTATGAATTTGAGGTGCTGAATTCGAATTTGATATCCTTAATTTCCCATCACGTAATATTTTCTTAGAAATTGCCGATTTAATAATTATGCAATTGATACCGATTTACACGATACCATAAATGTATTTCGCTCCCAAAGTCAGATTAAATGTGTCCATTGTAATTAATTTATAAATATATAATAAATCAACATGTGTGTTAGCATTATATAATGTATTAACCTACACTTTAGTATTTACTTCTTCGTTTGTATGACATCTCAGGTTTGTCAGGCTTAAGGTTGCAGCCGAAGTCAGCAAGCATAGCAGGGCTCCATTTCCCCTCATACCTGTTTTCCATTGAAGTCATATTTTTAGGAAATTTCTCTCCATGTTAATCACTCAGATCTCCTGCATCCTCTGAGATGAAGGATGGATGAGAATGAAGAAAGTGTATCTTCAGTGACAGATTGCATCAGAGATCTTTGTAGCACTTGATTCGGCTCTCCACTGAACGCTTTCGATGGGCCATTTGGTATTTTCTTAATTACTTGCAGAAATAGTGGAAATACAACATTATGTGTATTTTGATCTTTTTACTTGATGCATCTCTTAAAAATATATTGAAGGCCAGGAAAGAAAACATACTAAATACCTAACTTTAATATATGTTAAGCAGAAGTAGCAATACAGTGAATGGTCCTTAGGCTCTTTCCAGACCATTGGTACTCCAAACATTGGCCTAGGCACTTTGCCTTGCACCCAGTCAGAAAAAGGAACTTGGACACCTGACAAAACATATGTGAGGTGCCCAGCGTTTGTCCTAAATTACAGCTCACAAATTTTCTTCACAAGTTAAGTCAAATGTCCTTTGTATTGTTTTAGTGTAACTAATTTACATATATAACAGAAACTGTCGTGGAATTTTTTGCATTCTCTATGAATTTTAGCTGGCTTCTGTAAATAAAAGACACTGTAGGTAGTAGGTATAAAATAATATAAATAGTAACAGCAACAAATATTAAATTAAAAAGTAAAAATAGGAAGCATTTATAGTAAGTTACAAAATTATCAAGCGTTACGTAAGAGTTATCATGGATTCGGACCCATATAACTAAAAGAATATTGAGTATATTTTGAGAAATTTCAAATGTTAGATCGAAAAATACATTAGAAAAACTTCTTTAAAATTATATCAAAATCCGTTTATAACTTTAATAGTTGTCAGTTTCGGCCCAATCCTCTTTGCATTCAATCCCGACGGAACCATCAGTGTATTTAACGTAAGTTGGTAATATACAAGAAACAGAAGGGTCGCAGAAAGAGAAGGATGTTATAATCGTAATTTAGGCCAAAATAATCCCTAGAAAAAAGTATTCTAATTTCCGTTTTTTTTCATTGTTGTAGAGTGTAATTTATGATTCACAGTTTAACATTGTAAATAGTTTATATTATACTATTGGTGCATATTTGAATCAGAATTTTTTTATTTAATTCGTAAGTACATGAAAATTCTTTGCTTCTGTAAATGGAAATGTACTCATCTCACTTTATGCTTCAAGTTTAAGTGTGTTTGTTTCCTTTCTCTTATACATTTATTTCTTATTTGATATCGATTTTGATCTTGCTCTTAAGTTATCAGTGATATATAAATATGCTGAAAGAGCTGATAACATAGATGTTGTTATCTCGCCTTGTGCATAAATATTATCCTAGCGATCGACTATGGTGTCCTTTCCTGCAATCTTTCATTGAATTTGTCGATAATTATATTGCACTGGCGGGTTCCCTGTTTGTGTATTCATGATTGCTACAGATTACCTGAAATCTTATTATTCAATATTATCACGCTTAAACTGTTACTTTTATGTAAAGTTTTGATAGAGATTACTAATAATTTTGTTATCATGCACAAAAGTTACCTTTAAATTAAAATGACCGTTACTCTTGCCTTAAAACCTCCTGTTTCCTTTCTCCTTGCTCATGTACGTTAAATTTCACTTCTCTCGTACATTATTGCTAAATTGTCTGCAAGATAAGGTCACTGCATCTTTTGTTCTGTCTTTAAAAAATAATTAAAGGCAGAAATTAAATATACGAAAGAAAGCCATGTGGTGGTTGTTACAACCAGCAGAACTTTAATTGCTCCTACTTTATATATATGGTCTCCCAAAATTCTGGCCCCATATAAAATTTATTAAAGGAACTAACGTGCACATTTTTTGTATTAATTATTGTTATCAATTATATTTAATGTTCAGAATAATATTCATTTACTTCAATACATTTTTTTACCAGTTACACGCAAGACCTTTGAATATTACTTAGCAAGGAAGTATTTGATCTTATGGCTTCAAATTCTCTTAATAGGTTTGCCTTTAGTTATATTTATGTAGTTATTGTAAGCTAGTGATTTAAGGTGGCCCCATTAAAAGTAATTAAAAGGTGCCAGATCTGGAGATAAGTGTGGCCATTCAATTGGTCCATGTCTTCCAATCCATTTATCTCCAAATGTTTCTTGTAGAATTTCGAACACAATCTTGCAAAATGTGGCGAAGCTCCTTGCTACTGAAACCACACAATTCTTCGATTGTATAAAGATATGTATAGGTTTACCAGAATATGCAGATATGACTCAGCAGTCACAGTATCGGGGAAATATAAGGACCAATTACCGTATCACCAAACATAGCTGCCCATACCATAACTCTTTGATTGAATTGCCAGAATCCTTCCGCTACCCACTGTGGAATTATCGATAGCCCGATATCGTGCATTATGTCTATTGAAATCACCGTTTAGGTAGAAAATTGCTTCATCACTAAACATGATACGTTTTTTCAGCTACCTATACTGCATAAACCATCCACAATATTACATACGACTATCACGATAATCACCATGTAATTGCTGGACTCACTAGACTTTATACGGTTAGAAATGATAGTGGCTAGAATCGGCTGAACCGAACTATTAGCTACACCTGTTTCCTGTGATATTTTTCATATTGACTTACGGGAGCTTTGTTACACACAATTTTTTCCTTGAAACTCGCGAAGATCATAATGACAGTTCTGTAGTTGATTGGAAACCTTCCTGGGTACTTGGTATTAAAAGTAACTACAACCGAATGTGAAGTGGCACCGTCCTTCGCGTCTAAAAGAAACGGCTCTATTCTTTCTGCTATGGTTAGCTTAGCGACCATAATGTAACGATCTGAAAAAATATAAAATAAATTAATTTTAAATCTAAGATTTAAAATGTATAAGCTAATATCTAAAATCAAAGATCTACTGTTATATGAAGATAAATAAAGAAGTCAGATTTGAACCTCTATCATTAAACGCTCATCGCTTATATGACTAAGACGCTGGTACCTCTGGCGATCAGCGCCTTGGTCATATAAGTAATGAGCGCTTAATGATACAGGTTCAAATCCAACTTCTTTTTTTATTTTGATATAACGGTTAAAATAGTTTGTCCTATCTTTCCATTCTCTACATCTCCCATTTTTCTTCTTAAGCTTTGATTGGTTCACGTAATATTCTTCTAAGTGTTTTTCCGTGTTGTGTCGCCAATTTTCATTTCTTTAGGCCTTTAAAAATACATCTATTAGAAATCATGCGTCATGTGATTTATTAATTTATAAAAGAAGCCCGTGCCCCCTTTTACTAAAACAATTGTCTTGTCTCTCACTGGATAAAAGCCTACACTTCGTTGTTCAAAAGGCTTCTTGAATCAACCTTTTTGGGGGTTGAGTATGGTAGCTCTGGCGATCAGCGTCTTGGTCATATAAGCGATGAGTGCTTATTGATACAGCTTCAAATCCAACTTCTTTATTTATTTTCATATAATGGTTGAAATAGTTTGTCTTATCTTTTCGTTCTCTACGTCTCCAATTTTTCTTCTTAAGCTTTGATTGGTTTACCTGATATTCTCCTAAGTGTTTCTCCGGGTTATGTCACCAGTTTTCATTTCCTTAAGCCTTTAAAAAAACATATATATATATATATATATATATATATATATGGTGAGGCAAGTGTAATAGTACAAATTCCTTAATCCGTTAGAAAAGTCTCATAAATTTCTCAAACCTCTTCAGGAGAGCCACCCATTATAGAGCGACCAGTAATGTTATTTTTCCCAGGTTGGGGAAGAAAAATAAGGCTGGGGTTAGCCAGGACCAGGGCACCGGTCAGTCCATATCCCCATACGACAAGAAATCCATATATCTCTCTAAAATATTGGATTTATATAAGTGTTTTGTAAGAGTTTGTGTTTACTTTTACCCTAAACGAGAATCTGATTATTATCGCGAATCTTTACCCGTTTGTTTTTCGTTTGGAGTTGAAGTAAACGCCAAATCCTACAAAGGTATCTTGAAATTTCTCTCTTTTAAAAAATTTGTGGTTTTCAAGTCGTATATGGGTGGAGCACCTTAAGAGGGTTGTGGAAGTCCAAGATACCTTTATAACGGATTAAGGAATTCTTATTAGTACCTTTGCCTAACTGCATTGATATGGACATTATTGTTCATTATATATATATATATATATATATATATATATATATATATATATATATATATATATATATATATATATATATATATATATATATAAATGGAAGCATCTAATCGTTTATCTCTAAGCAACTCTATTATTTTTAAGTAATAAGGAATATCATATTAATCTAATATTGATAGTCCATTAGTCTTTAATCGTCCTTCAAATCATACTTTTGTAAGTTAATTAAAGAGAATCGTTGACATTGGCTCGGAAAAAATTATGCATCATTGCCCTCAGGAATCTTTTAATTTGAGGAAAAAATTTCGCCTTAATAAAAATGAATTTTGTTTATAGATATTCAAGAAGATAAATATAGTTTGGCACAATGATCCTCCCAATTTCTGCTAATGTTTCACCAAAAAATAATAAAATCGCTAAACACTAATCATGACACCAGTGAAATATAATTCACGTCCATAAAATTAAGGATTATTTCCTTGACAAAGTGTCGATGTCATGGTTGATGAATGCCTTGTCAAATTAGACATATCAATTTCTGAATAAAGAAAGACGTTTTTAATCTTTCAGTAAACTAAAACGAATAAATTTTACTTATTCTTATATTTACTTGGATAAATTTCCAGATAAACAGAATTTGGTCTTATTTAGAAATAGAAAGAACTTGTGTTAAGTGATAAGTAATTTCGCTGCGCCCCAAAACTGCTAGTCCCAAAAGAGCTAGCCTCAAAAGAACTAGTCCAAATGAGCTGGTGGCCCAATACACAAAAGATTGCACCTAACCTAGTTCTTAGAAAGTTTTAATGAAAATATGAAAACGTTTTAAAGTATATTTATAAAAAAAGATATTAAAGGAAAAATGTTAAAACGTTAAACAAAATGAACGAACCTCAAAATATTAGTAAGTAATATTAAAGTTAATTCCTCTCCCAAAAATCTTTAGTCAATATTTTCTTCTGCATGTGGGTTCTATTCAACGTCTGGAATCGTGCATTCATTACTTGGGTTTTCTTTTTAATAGCTATCCGCTAAAATAGGCATTTAAATTACTTCTTTCGACAACTTCTATCTTTAAGATGCCTCTCAGAATTCGCCACATGAAAGGATGTGCGCAGTCATACATTGTTTGCATAGGTCGATCCCCTCCCTCTAACATATTAGTTGTCCTTGGTAAACAACCTTCTGTTATTTGCCGGACACCTCATTTTAGGGGTGGTTGATGTCATCCTCCTTCTTCTCCTATTAGGTTTTCTATGTACGTTTTCTCAAAATAGTCGTAAAGGGTTTGCATTTCTTCGTCCATATGATATAGTTCGCGTTCTTCAATTAACCTTGGTATGTATACCTCTTACGTTGAATACGTTTTAAGAGTGCTCTTGTATACGAAAAATTGCCAGTTTTTCATCGTTAAGCTTTTGTTCAACGTAAGCAACGATGCTGCGGGGAGGAACAGTGGAAATAAGTGCGTCTTCACTCATTTTACCCCATGTAATTTTGACATTCTGCTAGGCAGGATCTGGTGGGTGATTATGATTTTTCCCAAGCGTCACCTTATTGTTTTCTCCAGGATTCCGTACTGCTATAATAGTTTCCTCTCAATTTTTGATAACACATCTTCAATTTTAAGTGGTTTTGTTTGTTTAATTTTTCAATAAACATAACCTTTATGCGACTTTATAAGACTTAATGAAAGGTTGAGTAATTAAGATAATTATAATTTGCTAAGATCATGACTTTTTCACTTCACTTTTATACCGGGACTAGAGGTCTCGTCACGAAAGCTATTTTGAAACTAGCACTTATGTCGTACCATCTCATTTTCTTTTGCTATTTTGATCTAGCTTTTTTTTCGCATATTTGAATAATTTTAGCTGTTGTTAAAAGATTTGGTGTAGGTTTAGAGAGATGAAGGCGAACCGTAGAGAAATATTAGGTTGTCCATAAAATAATGTATTTAGGAGACATACATGGGTTTCAAAGTTGAGAAAAGTTTCCAAATTTGCTGCACGTTGTTAGAGTTAAGGTAACAGCAGTAGCACTAGGCACTATTTTAAGCTCTAGTTTTCTTTCATGCAAATAATGCCTAGCCTATGTTATGCTATTATCGGCTATGAAAAGTCCACAAAATTAGTGACTGGCTTTCAGATACATAGAGTGAGTGATCTGAAAGTTTCGTCAACCCCTATAAATATAATTAATTTCCTATTTCAATTATTGTTTTAATTTTATAATGAACATGAGTTTGATATTATTATTTTGATTCTCTATTAAAATTAAATATAATAATACCAGTTGATGCGTTTGATATTATTATATTGTTCCTTTAGTATACTTCTTAGTTTTCGGTCGGTGTGACAAGACTTTCGAACCACCCTGTAGTGGCTAAATGACAAAGTACAATCGGTGAATATTGTTTCAGCTCTCTTAGCTCTAGATGACGGTGAGCTATTCCCTGACATAAATTTTACGGTAACTAAAAAATAGGTTAATTAGAGCAATAAAAAACAGAAAAAACAATGGTTCGAGCGCAAACAAAAAGGCATTGCTTTGTATTTGGTGGGATTTGTTAGAATGTATTCATTATGAAATCCTCAATAATAAAAAAATACGTACTGCAGACAAAGGCCCAACAATTTTAACTAATAAAAGAAGCCTTTGAAAAAAGCTTTTCATGGAGCAACCGAGGTCTGACCTCACCATTCAATGCATTGCACGAACACACGTGGCACGCGATTGCTTTAGATTGAGAAGTTCGTCTGATCATTCAAATTAACCGAACGATGTATTATCTTATTAGTTTATATTAAAGTTATTAGTACATCAAATAAATGATAAATTTAATGTAATATGAACGAGGTGAAAAGGGATGTTAATTCATATGATTACCAAATTGCTGCATTTTTTTATGAAAGGTATATTCTGCTTAGTTAACCGATGAGAGAGCATTGTGGTAATTAAGAGAAACTATTTTGCTGAATAAATGTATTTTTAGGTATAATATAAACCACTACTCTCATTTAAAAAAAAATATATTAATTTATGATAAGTTAACAAAAGTGTAGTATAAAATCTTAACGATCTCAAATAATTATATTATCTGAACTCAAAGTTATGGGCTGTAAGGTTAATTTACATAAATTTATATGATGAAACAAGTGGTTTACCGCTAAGTAGAATCTTAACCGCCTATGGCTGTGCAAGCAGAAATAAACGATATTTTATTTTCGAATGTTAGCCTGATGGACTCAATGAACAAATAATGATTGATAATATGTTATAATCCATTGAAGCTGAGTTTATTTAACGAGAAAAGGAGTGAAGGAATGACGAGAAATTTAAACAATAAAATTTATACCAACTCTGAAAAAAAGCGGAATGTTTTAAGTATTAGATTGGTTATTCTCGATAAGTAGTTGTAGATATTATTACATTGTTCCTATCTGATGATATATGTGTTTATGTATGTGTATAGGAAATGAATGACGGAGCATAAAAGGGAGATATTGGGTGGGCTAGAGTGGACAATTTTCGCTTATTCTTTCATACGATCCTATTTCGATAGACAGACGTAGCAAATAAAGAGAATATTTTGGATCCCGTCAAAAGGGAAAGACATTTCAAATGTAAAGAGATATCTAGGAAACTCAACGTTAGTAAGTACAGAACTATAAAGCTATTAGTGGAAACAGAGCAAGAAAAATCTGTGGAATCGTCTTCAAATCCCAATAAATCCTAATATACGAATGATTCTTTGGAGTATGATCTGAAATAACCTAACGTTTACTAATACAAAATTAAAATATTTGCACTACTCCTCCTTCCCTTACTTTTGATGCATCCATTATCAAAGGCAGTGGACATTTCTTCTTCCGATGCAGCAAAAAGTCTACCTCAAATACTTTATTTTGTTTATTGATCATTTACTGTCTCGTTGATGAATGCTACGGGAGAATTGAGGCAACGTTTGTTCAATTTTTGAGAAATTTATTCAGAAGATGAAGGTGTAAGCGGCTTTTCCCTAAACTTTGCTAGGAAAATTGGACAAACAAAGAATTCCTTGCAACACCCGACGTGCGAATTGCACAATCGTGGCGATTTTGCTACCAACAGGAGAGATACTGAGCAGATTGACCTTATAACGCGCAAATTTTTTCCACTATGTAAAAATAAATCAATATTTGAATTGATTTGCGAGACATTTAAATTTAATCGTGCGAATTGTTTATTGAATGAATTATATACCCTCTTAGTTCTTTCTCATGGACTTGTCACAAAGAAAGGCAAATACGAAGATTAACTAATTTAAATTCCTTTTTATATTAATTGTGAAACTTTTTTATAAGCAATAAAATTAACCAAGTGGAGTGACCATCGCAGTTTTCTCCACATAATTAGTTTACATAGAAATTTGAAAAAAAGTTTGTCAAGTATGTCTAACTTAGAAACGATGTTGCAAATTTGTTTCGAAATCAATGAGATATGTCAGTGTACAATTTCCATTTTCGTTATTGAATTTATAAGCTTATAGTGAGAAGTGAGACCGTGACTAAGTTCGGAATTTTGCCCGAAGTTTATCGAAGTGGCAGAGGGGGAGAGTTGAAAGTATTTTTTCTCCCTACAATAGTGGCATGCAATTTGACTAATAGTATTCGAGGTCTTTTTACGAATTATAGACAATTAATTCTTATCTGGTGGAAAATAGACCGAAAAACACTAGTTGATTCAGCACTGTATACACTGTTATGTATTGTATCAAGTTCACTATACGTTTACAAAAAAAAACTAACTGCTAATTTAGTTGCTATTCACAAAGAGATTGAAATAGCTACCGGGATGGGCAAAAGTTCTGTTACACTGGGGGATTTTTTATCTTTCGAGAGGTTTACAGGTGTGATAAAAAAAAGTTACGTCAAAGAAATTTAAAGTTATACTTTCCAGCACGTCTCATTAAAATGTCTTTTCCATTGTGTGCAGGTGTGACGAGATGGAAGTGTAAAGAATGGAGATCTATGACCTCCTGCGGGCGGGCCACAACAAGTCCGACAATGCAAAGTTGCTCAACGTCAGCCGGATGACTTTCCACATTGTCGCGGAGAGGCTTATGGAGGAACAGACATCAAGGATCGACCTCGTTGAGGCATTTCTCAAGTTGTAACCGTTTTGCTATAAGAAAGACCTTCGAAAGTGCTCTAGAGCTCAAAATTACAGCGCTGGCGAAAATGAAGAAAGCTTGGGTAAATACGCTGTCCAGGGCCGTTAAAAAAGAGGTTGGCAAAGCCTCTAAGTGCTTGAAAAAGCCTCTGCTCAGAGACCTTTTTCAAGAAAACCGTCGGGATCGCTGTCATATCCTCAACGCCTTGAAGAGTACTGGCACCGAATTCTCATTTTTATATGATAAGGAAACCTTCATGATCGAACAGGTCATCAAAAAGAAGAATGACCACTTGGTGAGCTTCGGTTAGGACATCTTCGATGTCCGCTACGTGCCCACAACCAGGTAAACAGGCTCCATGATAATTCACAACATCTTAGCGTTGAATGGCGTCAAGATGTCTCAGTTGTGGTTCGAGGCCAGTTACAGGCTCAACGCGGCTGATCACATGTACAACTTGGCCGCCTTATTCAGCCTTGGTAAGAAAGATCGAACATAAACTTCTGATTGAAGGTTTTGCCCGCCACACCTGCCCTACCTCAATCTCCTAGACTATAGGATGTGTGGGCATGCAGGGCACAAGGCCTTATAGGTCCCCCACAGCTACACAATGGCGACAAGTAGAAGTCGTCCATCAACCACATGTGGGATAGTATGATGAAGAATTTCGTCCGCAACTTGTGCACGGCCTTTAGTTCTCACCTATAGCGCGTGCTCACTACCGATTCGGCCATATTGATTAATATTACAATTTAAACACATATTTTATGTTGTTAAAATAATGAAATCGTCGCCCCCTTGCATCAAAACTATCATGCCTCCTCTGTTGAGGACGTCGTAACGAGTGTAATATGACTTTTGCAACAACCGTTATACTAATTTTGGCTCTTTTATTTATCCCAATATTAGTTTCTCATTAAATTACTGCCGCTTTTCAGTAGATCATGAAAATGTAGTAAGATTAAAAGTCTGACCCAAATAGGACTTTTTACGTCGCAAAACAAATAAAGCAAATGATATACTCTAACTAAACATTTTATTAAACAAAACTTTTTCACATGTCGAAAGATTCGTGATTGTCTTGTTGTTGTTCGAAGTACGTGATGTAAATGACTGATCACGACTCAACCAAAAATATCCTGTGAGGTCGTTAATGTGCAGAGAGCTGTAGTTCAGGAGTCTATTTTACTTCATTTTAGATAGAGTGTTAATATCAAAATGCATCGCCTGGTCTAGTCTCCACTTTTTGTAATGATAAAAAATTATATTGTTGTAAAGGTTTGTAGACTTCTGGTTGGTAGAATTTTGGTTGCGTTCCAATTTTTTTTTTTAAGTCTTGTTGCAACTTCCTTCTTCCTTGTGGGAAATTTAACTAGATTACTTGATAGCATTGCTCGTGTATGACGTCATTATTCAGATGATAGATCTTTATTTGGCTTGTCTTCTCAATGTCACGAGCCGCTGCCGTTGTCTGGTGGCCTAAGTAAGTCCAAAAGTGCAAAGCCACCAGTGCGTTTTCTATATGGTGGAGAAGTCTGTGGAAAAAGGGCTCGCAAATGTAATGTCAGCAAACATTACCCATCAAGATCTATCGTATTTAGCGTTGGAGTTTGTTAAGGCGAAAGTGAAAGAGATTATTTGACCAGGAGAGCAACTGAAGCTTCTATACAATATTTGGTGTATATCGCTCAAAAATTGTAGAAGAAGAAATTGCTAAGAAGATGCATATATTTGAAATATGGTTCATAATTTCATTCATTTCACTTCTACAAGCATGAAATACGGCAATTTTTTCTTCTAACCATTTTTTATTATATTTAATACTTCTTCTTCAAATACTTTCATGATCGTCTCTAAATGTTCTTACTTAATCCCGCATAAAATTAAATCAAGGTAACAACTTGATGAAGTGGGTTTGTATCTAGAACATGAAAAGTGGTTTCAATTTTCGCATCCATTACATCTTATACTGGTAACAATGTGCTTATGCACCATGCAAAATAGTTTCGATTGTTGATTCTTTTGCTATTATAGAATACTTCATAATATCAGTGTTATCATTGTTTTTACAAATAATATCCATATGATGTCCCTTATATTCATTTTTTCTAAAATCACATATAGTAATTTCGATCAAAGAATTAATGCTTAGACGGGGGTTTGGTGGGGGATGGATCGCTGCTCCTAATGAAGAGATGACCTTCACTTGGGAAGAATGGCTTTTGGATAGACCGCTATGATGAATTGTCACTGGCACAATTTTCTAAGGTAAGGACTTCGAGTAGACAATTGTGCTATCATTTACAAATATAAATCCTTTGTTCCTAGCTTTTAGTTTATATAGAACTTTGCTGTCCATTTTTGGCATATAAACTGAGGCATTCCTTGGTAACTCCTTCTCTCACTAAGTTCAAGCAACGCATTTTACGTTTATCAGTCCTCATCGAGGCATTAAGCTCATATAGGCAACCCCTTGATATTGTTGGTGCATTTCTTTCAAATTTATGCTTAGGGTGTAAGTATTATAACGTCGATTAGTAATTTCTCCAAACCTGTTCAAATCTGGTTTAAAATTGTTCGTTGCCTCGATATATCTTGCAAATTGAATTTTAATACTATTAACTTGTTTTTACCTTGATCCTAATTATAACGTTATTCGCAAAAAAGGTTATATGAATTTCTTCTTCTTCAGTCTGTTGTTAAATAGCTTTCTTGATCGTTTATGAAATCCCCATTCTCACTAATTTATTACGAAAATATCTTAGTCTTTTATCAAAGTATCCTTGCCATTTTTATTCCCTTTACCACCTAAGACCTTAATTCTTTTATTTTATTTTCTGGGGATTTGCCCCTTTTTCCTCCTCTTACCACATTTCTCCCTAGAAAAATACAATTTATTATTAGGTCACCCTTAAAAGCAAAGTTGTTCTCCCGCAGAATTTCTCTTAAATAAATTATGTTAACTCCAAAAGATGAAAAATAAAGTTTGTATCCTCGTCTTGCATCATCGTCCTTAATTATATGACAAAATCCAAGTTTATAAGAGCAAGTTTGATCAAGGAAGCCCTTGTAAATTTACAGCCAAAACTGCATACTGAGGGGGTTCATTTTCGTGGTTTATTCAAACCGAGCTCATTTGATTTCCTTTCGCAATTTAAGATGTGATAAGTGTTGAGTCTTCTCGTTACTGGATGAAATGTTTTTATTATTTGAGATGAAAATAGAATGCAATTAATGAGGTTTTCGCTGTAATACACTAGAGTAAAAAAAATGCATGAGAGTGAATAATAAATGTTTTGTTTTTAATCTGACCAGTTTTGATTGCTGAAAAATTGATTGGATTGATACTGACTCTTTAACCTTGTATTAATCTACAATAAAGAGCTCAAATAAATCTCATTATGCATGCAGTGGTAACAAAAATTAACCTATCTCACCAATTTATTTGCTAATGAGCTATAGAGATAGAGCACAATTACCTTGCCTCTTTCCCTACGTATGAAAGATACTATAATCTTTCTTTGTATACCGTTATTCCTCCATCCAGCTTTGCATTTGTTCGAACGAGTACTTTGAAATTCTTTATATTCAATCGAGTTTTCTCCCTGATTATGGCAGGTAATACAAACAAAATCCTCAGTACGAATGAAAGTAAAATTATGGTATTTCAAATTTATTTTAAGGTTATCCATTTGCGGCTAATTACTGCATGTTCATCGTCTACATGGAGATAGTATTGGCCTAGAGGTGAAAAATAGTTTAGGTTAAATGAGAAGGGGCATTATTGGCACTAATTTAAGAAACTGTACCTAACGTAAGGAAGTGTCTGTTTTTATTAATGGAAAATTTCTTCATGTTTGCAAGCTGTAGTTTTACGGCCTATTTAGCTCAGTGGCCTTGTTGCGACTGCAATCATGAAGCAAAGAAGATAGAGTGAAGTGAAGTGTTGTCATGTAATGAAGGTTTGAAAAAATATTAAAAAAATTAATAGAAAAATATGGATTATAAATAGGAGGAATAAAATTAAGATAAGAGGGGAAAATACAGTTAATCAAATAAAAAGAAAGGATAGAGAAAGAGGAAACAATAGAGATAGACAGCTGCTGAAATAGAAGCAAAGATAAAACAGAGAGAGATGGGGAAGAAATAAAGTCAAAGGTGGCAGACATTTTGGGTTTTTTAATTTAGGGAGCCTATCTGGCGACTGCTAACTTGGTCATTAGTGGCAGTACTCACCACAGCCTACAAGGCTACATTACAAAAAAAAATAATAATATGCAAACAACAAATAACAACGATAAAAATGGCAAAGGTGTTGGGGGTAGGCCCAACTCCCCCCGGCACAGAAAATTGAGACACACAACAAACAAGCAAATAAATTGGAGGAGGCTAGCCTCCTCCAAACGTTCGTACAGGTGCAAGTCTGTGTGCACAAACAATCCAGAGTACAAGGAGCAAGCGGTAGCGACCAGGCTCGTCCTGCTACCGGGACAGGTACCGTTCGTGGAGACCACCCAGACTAGGACATTCAACAAGAATGTGCCGAACAGCCTGGGCGATAAGACAGTCGTCGCAATAAGGCGCAGGCAAGTGCTCGATTAAATGGCTTTGCGTCCCGCAAGTACCAGGGGCGGGCAATAAGTTTTGCGAATCGGTAGGGCAAAACATTGGAAGGGGGATGGCTTTTTGTGGGTTTGTTGAGACAAGTTACGACAAGTCAGGACCTGCAGCCGTACGCTTATGCCTCGTCTATTTTAGAAGCAGTAGCTGATCGCAGATCGTCAGTCACAAATATTTCAACAATGGAGAAGGTTGAACACCGCGCAGTGATCAAATCTTTGATCAAGGAAGGCAAGAATGCAAAAGAGATCCATGAACGCATGGTTGCCGGGTGTATACTGACTCCGCCCCTTCCTATGCAACCATTGCTCGCTAGAATAGGGAGGTCCGCCATGGTTGTGAGTCTCTTGAAGATTCCTCCGTCCAGGACGAACGTCAGAGGTGACCAAGGAGGACAATGCAGCCCGTGTGGAGAGGATGATCCTCGAAAATCGACGGGTGAAGGTCGAAGAAATCGAGCGAGAACTTGAAATATCACATGAAAGTGTTCTCAACATCATCCACGACAATTTGGCCATGACCAAGGTCTCTACCCGTTGGGTCCCTAGAAACCTCACGAAACCTCATGCTCCATGATCGACTTCAACGTTTTCAAAGTTCGAAGGAGCCGCTGCTCCTGTACAACCAAGACTCGGCGGGATTTGAGTCACGCAAAGTGACAGGTGAAGAAACGTGGGTCCATCACTGGGATCCTGAGACCAAGCTCGAAAGCATGGCCTAAAAGCACAGGGGCTTTACGACCCCCATCTAGTTCTGGACCCAGCCCTTAGCCAGGAAGATCATGGCCACCATTTTTGGGGATTCTGAGAAAGTGTTGATGGTGGAATATGTGCCTCGTGGAAGGACCTTCGCAGGCCAATATTACGCCGAGGAACTAGTTGGGTTGAAGAAGTGCATCCGTTAGAATCGGCGCGGCTCAGTTGACACGCGTTGTCTTGCTCCTCCACGACAATGCCTTTGTTCCCAAGGCCAGAGTTGCACAAGCTGCCCTGCGCGAGAGAGGACATGAGGAGCTCAACCATTCCCCCTACAGTTCAGATCTGGCCCCTAGCGACTACATTTTATTCCGCAAACTCAAGGCTGCACTGGCTGGACACCGGTTTGGGGACGATGAAGATGTCCAGCTCACCGTCCAGGTGTGGATTTAACAGCAGTCGTGAGATTTCTAGTTTTCGGGAATTCGAAGCCTCAGTGACAAGTGGCGCAAGGGCATTAAAGTCGAAGGTAGTTATATTGAAAAATAATAAAACACTTTTCCTCCTATCTCGTTTCCTTATATCCAAATTGCAAAACTTATTGAACCCCCCTAGTATGTCTATTTCGGAGACCACAGAAAGCAACGTGAGACCTTTGCAGTATAGAGGGTAGGAGCAATGGCACACAACTTCAAATTCCCTTTGACCGTTTTCCAACTTCTTTGAAAAGCAGTCCATATTCCTGCCATGTAATCGCTGTGAGGGAGAGCGAAACGCTGGTCTAGGAGCCCAGTTCTCGCAAACTCTAGCACGTTATCATCTGCTCGCTCATTCCCCACAATTTGTACATGTCCAAAATCCCAGCAGTAGATAATCTGCACATTCGCCCAGCTCGCCAAGACCGTCGCGTCACGATATCGCGACCTAGGGGCTTCGGAGATTCCAATGCGCCGAGAGTAATCAAGGATCTTTGTGAGTCGCTATAAATCACAATCCTGTCTCCAAACCGCGTACATCGCTGTATCTCCCGTACCAAGCGGGTAATGCAACCAGCTCAGCCATGAAGACAGACGCAGGGCCTGGCAGAACACCGCTAACTTTAAACAGAGGGGATACGGGATAGAAATCGCCCCCATTTTGGAAGTGGAGCCATGCGTATACACTAAACTGGTTCCAGCGTGAGAAAAAGTGTGCTCCAAAAGGCGAAACGTAATATTCCCGGCGCTGTGCAAGCTTTGAGAGCAGAAGTGTTGCGACAAATAGTCAAAGGTGGCATCCTCCAGGGTGGCATCCAGAGCTATATCAAGCTCTCGTAGGAGTTTCTGCCACTAAATAAAAAGGGCTTAGGGTATGACTGGCGTCTCTCGGCGGCATAGGCACCGTCGAGATCCGCTGCAGATTCAGTGAGAGCTGTTGGCGACTGAGGGAGGCACCGGGTTCGCTCATACAGGTGAATAATGCACTCTGTGCACGGCGCAGAGCGAGTGAATATATATATATATATATATATATATATATATATATATATATATATATATATATATATATATATATATATATATATATATATATATATATATTTAAGTTGACCCAAAAGATACTTCACATTTTAAAGTCAATATCAAAAATATTACTTGTAAAATGAAAGAGAAGTTCTTGAAGTTTTATTATTTAAATACCAGCAATGGCTTTGCCACTCCCTCCTACTGGAAAGCTTGCCCTTCGCTACTAAGATTAAAATTTAAAATCTGATAAAAAGCAGCCATGGTTAAATTTTTATAAATTTTCTAAACTTCGCAAACTATAATAATTTTAAAAAGGAACTCTAAGCTTAATTTACCCCATTTTAAATATCACATTGATAAAATATAGAAGATATATAAAAATAAATTTTCTGAAATTCACAATTTGTAATTCTTTGGGTTTTAAAAATAACTTTTATAAAAAAAACAAGTCATAACCAAACTAAGATGAAATTATTATTTAAATACTCAAAAAAATCCCCTTCTTAAATTATAGAGTTAGTGATGATGATTATGATGATTATGATGATGATGATAATGATGATGATGATGATATCATTCAAATGTTTTCTTTTATCTTTAAAACAAAGGCAGAATTTTGTACCATATTTTCCATGATATTTTCTAATACATCAATTGACTTTGTCGATTTATTCAATTTTTTGCTTCAATTCTTTATTATTTGTTGGTTTATTTAAATAAACCTTTTATTTTAGGTATATACCAAGAAAAGAAATTCTGGAACAGTTGAGAAACATCAACTAAACGTAAAATTTACGGACCAAAGAAGGATGCTCTTAGTGTTTCCATGGGTTCTCTTGCTGTGTGTTAACCAGTGTTCACCAACAGCCACAAACGTCAACGTGGATATCTTCCAGTCAATTAAGAATTTTTCAACATGCTTGTAACCCATTCTAGCAAATGAGTTGAAACTTCCTCCATTCAACCAAATAATATTGCAGACTATCAAAAAAGAAGAAACATTGCAGGCTCATTTTGGGACTAAGAAATGATCCGACTTTTACCTCGTGCCTAATCCTATTCCATAATCCCATTTTTACAAGTACATTGATGGATACACTAATAAAAAAAATTACCGATTCTTGTAGCTCAAAGTATAATGATAATTCACGAGCAGCCTCTCAATGCACAGAAAGTTACTCCCTGGAGTGCATAACCAGTTCGAGAATAATTTTTTTCCTTTTTCTTCGAGGATACGGACTGAAAAACAGTAACAACAACAGGAGACTTACAAAGAAATGATACAAGATTATTTATTGTCAGACCTGGAAGATTTAGATATGCACGATATATGCTTTCAACAAGATGTTTAATACGGCAGTGCTTACTTCCTAGATTTGCTCATGGAATTCTGGTACTTAAGATGGCTGTAAAGACTGCCGGAAAGTAGTTTTAGTACAGAATCTGCTCAAATATCTAGAGCAGTGGTTATCAACTGAAAGCAATGAAGCCCCTCCATGAGGCTGTTATAAATTATAGGAGGCTACAGAAAGTTTGAGGAATTTGGGGGATGGGCATTGTTAAATGATGGGGAACCGTAGAACTTGCCGGTCTTTCTCTCTATTTCCTTTATATTTTATTTTGCATCACATCAAATTAGGTAATTAATATATGTTTTGAGCTTTAATTTTTAAAACTACTAAAATTTGATTATTAAATTATTATTGATATTTCATCTTCACTAATTAAGATGGCAAGGCGGAAAGGATCTACGCGTGGCAACAACTTTAAAATTTGACGAAGTGACATACTCGTGTAATTATTTTTTATATTTTTCCCCATTGCATCGCTAATTTGTACTTTTTTCATTGCATCTAGGCCAATATTGCGCGTTTTATTGATATCATGTTCCATAATTAAGTTTAACTTTAACTATTAGCACTTGAAGCGCTGTTTGCGAGTGTACGTTTTTATCGTATATTATTTCATTGCCATGATTAGATTGATTTGTCTGGTGTCGAGTAAATATGACTTTAATGTCTGTTTGGTTTGAATCCTTGATTACTTTTCCTCATTTATTATCATAAGCTGCCTCTTTGGTTGTGCTTGTTCCGTGGTTAGGCCAGTGGCGCTCATAACTTCGACCTCAGGGATATGTTATATAGGCGCTGGGGTCACTTTCTCTGTTTTTCTTCTACGGTGGTCGTAGTGGGAGATAGATTCGGCCTGACCACAACTTTGTGAGAGGGAAGGTTAGCGTAGAACTTTAATGGCTCCATTCCATTTGCCTCTAGCATCTTGTTGAGCTCCGAGATCAAGATGCCTGGGCCCGCCTTGTTCAGAACGTGTGCATGCTTCATGGGAGTTTGGGGTTGATAATTGAAAGACTATTTTGGGCTAATGTTGGAGTTGACTGCTTTGCGGCTGCAATTGGTCTCTTTAATTTTTCAGTTTTCCTATACGTATTGCGTACTAGATGCATAGTGTTCTTCCTCTTCCTGCGCAACTTGGGCCAGTTTTTCTTTTCTTGCAAGACGCAGGGCATCTGCGAGAGCCTCTCTTGTCCGCATTCGGAGGAAAATTCTTCTCTTTTACTGGGGGGTTACGTAATTGATAGTCTTTTATTTTGTAGCAGGAGACACACGTCAGTAAGTGATAGTGGTTATCTTGCGAGATTTCCGTAGATGCGATAACCATACTCCCTCTCGTCCTTTTTAACACAGAGAGGTCAACAGAAACAAAGGAATCTCCAGCCAATCTATCACATCTTAACTGAGTTTAAAGAAGAATCTCCAATCAGTCAATTACTTCACTACAGTGACAGAGTAATAGACAATTCGGTCGCCGGAGTAAACCAAAATGCTCTGGAGAGGAGGATGGGCCAGTCTCAGTTCCAGCAATGGAGTTTGAACAGTGCGCCTGGGTCCCTGGATCACAATCAAATCGGTTAGTTATTTTGTTCTTATCCGCTAGTAAGTCTATAGACAGGGTAGAAAACGTAGTCTCCTAGTTAAATTGTGATTTTGTTTCATTTTCAGGGGTTTCCTTATAAAATCTTTAGTTTTCGCCGTCACTTTACTCCCTTTTCTCCTTCCCTTATTTTATACAAGAAGCTCGGATATTTTTAGTTCGTTATTCTCATTATTTTATATTTAAGATTTTGTTATCTTTTAGGTTTTCAAGCAGTTTTCTTCTATCCTGAGCGCTTTTTTTTAAGATTTTTTTACTCTTTGCATATGGATACTTTAATGTTTGTCGTTCTCTTTTCTTCTTTCGATTTTTCAGGTATATGTTCTAAGGTACATTGCTTTGTTTAGTAATTTCTGTAGCATTCTCCTTTCTATTTTTGATGTACGGGTAACCTATAAGTTGAGTTAAATCTGCCCGTACTGTATGGTATTAATACATTTTTACATAGAGTACTCAATGTTGGGATATCCACCGTAAATATTGAGAAGAGCAGAGGTTAAGGCATAAGTATTCTCCTTGGAATGACCCCGCTCTTAGTTCGAATACGGCTTCCTCTGTCTTCCCTTTGCTCACATATGTCGTTTTCTAAATCACATAATCGCATACGATCCTCTCTTACCTTTTGATTAAGCTTTGTTGTAGGAATGTATAGTACATGCCACTTTCACAAATTCTCTTCTTAATATATTTATATAGTTTTTTTTGCATTTTGCTTGGGTTAACTTTTCTGTTTTAGTGAATAAGGCAATTTCTGCGCTTCGTATTTTTCGAAGCCATTATAAATGAGGTTTTCTCCTCTTCCATTCACTGTTTTTTGAGTAAATACCCACCGAGTTTCCAAAGTAAAATCGGCTAAAGTTTTCCGGTATGAAGATCATCTTCGATCCCTTTCATTGGACTTGGTATTAAAACATGCATTAAATATGTTCTCCATTCCCTGGATCACAGTGCCTGGCGATTTGGTAAACATTAATTTTGTGAAGCCTAAGTGATTGGGCACTTTCAACTTTTTGTGTGGTAATGGTGACCTACTTACTGACGACGGCATTTTTTTCTCTGTTCTTCTGCCTCATTTGAGTGTTGCGTTTTTTTAAGGTCCACTATAGCACAAACTACATCTGCGTCTTCATTGCATACTTGGTCAAATAAACCTTCAAATCCGCCAAATTTTCCATTTACTGGAACTCCAGGAATAAAGCTTCCACCCAGAACTTACAACATAGGCAAACTTACCGATCAATTTTTTAGCGATGAATTTTGGACTCTATTAGTTGAAGAAACTAATAGATTATGGGGGCCTGGAAGAGTACTCTTCTTTTCTAGTTTCGTAGGCTGGGTAGTCAGGTGATTGTTGCTTCCTCTTAAGGTGAAGAAAGTTTAGAGGTGGATTCACGAAGGTTTTATTCGGCGGAAGAGTATATTTGTATTACATGTAAGAACAAAATTGCTAACTGCCGTTAGAATGATTGAGTGAGTGATTGGGAGGTGGTGAGATAGGTATGTGCGAGAAATAGTGGTGTACAAGAATAGTGATGTTGAGAATAGAGGGGAAGAAAGGAAATATAAGAGATGAAAGACTTGCAAAGTTGCCTGGGGATCAGGCTAATTTCTTTCATGTTAGTATCTTTGTTGTTTTAATGTAATTTCATATATTTACATGTACACATATACATGCAAATATATGTTTAAGTTTGGAATTCGTTTATTTTTATTCTCTTTTATGTTATTGACGTATTCTTGGTTAAGTGTTTGCTTATTGTTGTTAAAGTATTTTTCTTACGTTTCTATGTTTTTTTAGTAGCTTGTTAGTTTTGTTTTCATGGTACTGCTTTGTGTTGATGTAATTGTGTCTGATATGGTTGTTTTTGTTATCGTTTCCTATGTTTGATTGTTGTGTTCTTCGTAGTAAAGTACTATCTTTTTGTTATTTTTTCTTCTTCTTGTTTCCTCTTGTTTATTTTTGTAGTCTTCTTGAGATGAGATTATCTTGTTCCGGTTTTTAGTCTAAATTGGTTAGTTATTTTCATTGCCGGTTGTCATTTTGGTCGAGATTTGTTTCGTATTTTTATATTAGGTCGAGGAATAAGTTATTACGTTTTTTTAAAGTTTTGTTGACGTGATTTGGGCACATATTAAGAAACAATAATAAATAATAAGAGCAAAATTTGCAAAGGTTAGGCTACGTCTTTTAACAGCGTAGACTATTAGGCTTTTACTTAGGCTACGTCTTGAAGTTGAGTAATAATTCATTGCGGTTTATTTAAAAGTTGTGTTAATTTAATATTTGTTCTGTACCCTCAAAATGGAATGTCGAGTTGAAAGAAAGGCGCATTTTCAAAAACTTATAGTTATTTATTTTCAATCGAGAGGGGAACAATGCAAACGCAGCCAAAGCTCGTCGCGCTATTTGTGCTATGTACGGAAAAATGTTTTATGAGAAGGAATAGCTCAATAGTGGTTTTCATGTTTCAGAAACGGTCATTTCAATCTTATTGACGAAGAACATTTTCGTCGCCCCATTAAGTTGGATGAAGATCGATTGAACGACTTTCTTCATGAAAATCCTCGTCAATCAACAATAAATTGGCTGTGCAATTGCTGTGTGATCAGAAAACTGTAGTGAATCACCTTGATTCGATGGGGAAAGTTGAAAAACTCAGGGAATGGGTTCCACACGCTTTGAGCGAAAGCAACAAAATTCAACGCTCCACGATTGCCGCAGGTTTGCTTGCTCGTCACAAGGCTCCTCGTGGATATAAGAACAGATTTATTCACCACATCATCAGTTACGACGAAATGTGGTGTGTTTATGTCAATATCAACCATCGAAAACAATGGCTTAGCCCCAATAAAAAACCACTTCCGCGATTAAAGCAAGGATTTCATCCACGAAAGACGATGCTCTGTGTGTGGTGGAATTGTGAAGGCATCATTCTTTCTGAGCTCCTTGCGAACATTGAGTTTGCTAATGAAGAACACTACATTCAACAAATGTATCTACTCGCCGAAGCTATTCGTGAAAAGCGACCTCATCGATGTTATGGAGTCCTGCAACACGACAATTCTCGTCCTCAAATTGCCAATATGACAAAAGACGCCATCCAAACGCTTAATTGGTAAATCCTGCCGCATCTCCTATATTCGACAGACTTGGCTCCATCGGATTTCCATCTGTTCCGATCGCTCTCCATCAATTTGCGCGGCGTTTCGTTCAATACTGATGTGGAATTAAGAACCTGGTTAGACGAATTCTTCGAGTCAAAATCCAGAGATTTTTATTGCAGAGGCATTGAAAAACTAGTTGAACGTTGGGAAGAAGTCGTAAATAACAACGGAGAATACATTATTGATTAAATTGCATATTTTTACAAGTTAAAAATAAAGTTTTTCTAAAATTGTTAATGGTAATGAATAAATTTAATAAAACCGAAAGAACTAATTCCTCAACCCAATACATAAAACGGGATAACTTCATTTCCAAGCTTCCTGGCACTTCTTGGAAATCTTGCATTGCATGGATTGCGTTAAGGTTATTCTAGGAGTGCTCTGATATCGTCGGTGGTATTGGATGTTATTTTTTCTTTCATGGCTTCTACTCTTGTTTTTAGTAGAGAGTTGAGCGGAGTGTTCTCTACCGCTCTAGGTAGGTCTTCTACTCTCTTCCTTTTCCTTCTGCAGGTGTTTGTGATGATATACACGCATTTGTTATGTATTCTTTGCAACTCTTTTCGTGCCGTATTTGAGATACCATAGAGAGTTGCTGAAGGATATTTTAGAGTTGATCTTACTAGTGTCATGTATATTTTCCTTTATTTTTCATGCTTAGGTTTCTAAAATTGTAGAGAGTTATGACTGCCGCCTTCGTTTTCAGTATTCGATCTGAGACGTGCTTCCTGTACCCGGTAGAAGTGATTTTAATCCCAAGTACATTCTCCTTCCCAGCGAACATCTGAAACTTTTGCCGATTGGTTCGTATCTAACATGTCTTTTCGTATTCATTAACGTTTCTAATTTCTTGGGCAGTCATTCGAGCTTGCATAGATGCATTGAGATATCAGGCAACGATGATTTGACTTATATCACCGGCAAATTGAATGTTTAGATTGCAGCGGTTGACGATCTCGGGGATGTCAGCCGTATATATCGAGTACAGGGCCAGAGAGAGGCAACCGCCTTGTGGCAATCCCGCCCCCAGCGGAAAAGGGAGCCCTTCCGTGTTACCTTTAGTACATTTGCAGATCTCTTCTTTACGTAATCACCGATGATCTTCTCGAGCCTGGGGTTTAAACCCCCAAACTATTCAATTAAGTGTTCTGGTTTCCTAAGTAACTAAATACATATTATGGACAAACAGGTAAACAATTTTCTGTTCGCATAAATCAACATAAATATATTGTCTGAAGAGGGGAAGATAACAGTGCTTTCTTTGTCCATATGTCAGATAAGGACCATCTAATTAACTGGAACTCGGCAAAATTTATTTATCGTTCCAATAACCCTATAAAAAGGAATATCATTAAATGTGCTTTGATAAGCCGATGCGATAATTTAAACCTTTTTCCTGGCTTATATAAAATAGATGCTATAATTAAAAGACTAATACTTAGAGAAATTAGTTCTGACTTTTGTTATTAGTTTTTTATATAGAATCTGTAGTTATGTGGCCTCAATGTACATTGTGTTTTCCCCACTTTTGGCTCCTCGTGTCCTATAATCTCCCTCGTTTGGCTTTCTCCATTTCATATAATCTGTTAACCTTTCCGTCTTCTCAGTTTGACCTTACAACCTACTTCTTGTAATTCTTAATATGAATCTTTACCTTCCCTCTTCCGTCTTCTTCATTGGTGATTTCTTGTTTTTGAGGCGGTCTTTCATACTTTTTTTTCGTATATATATACCTCTAATATAATATTACTTCTTGTAGGTATCCTTGATAAGGATACCTACTAGGAAACACCATCTCATTTTTTCCTGCGGGACATTGCATTCATTCGCTACCATCACGTGATACTTTGTGAGATTTCATATATATATATATATATATATATATATATATACATCGCAAAATCTGTATTTTTAATATTAAATAATATCGTGCAGCAATGCTCGTGAGAGCTTATGAGTTTTCTGTTCCATTCGAACCTAGGAGAATGCAGAGGGCTTCTTTTCATCAAATTGCATTTTTTTTACATCAGTTACCCTTCCATTTCGGAGGAATTTTGACCCAAAATTAGAATTCAACAAAATACCAAATTCCATTCAACACTAAAATGAAAAATGCACCGTAGAGCGAGTTTGTTCATTTTTATTTTACAGTTATCAAAATCGAGTTAAATTAATGAATAAATCATGAGGAGAAGGAGGGTATCGTTAGTGTTTTTTACTTTTGTGGCCTTATGGGAAAAGAAAAGAGAGAGAATAAAATTTTTTAATTCTAAAAAATAGTGCACCAGAAAAAGGCATTTTCAAGTGAGCAAAAGAATTAAGAAGTAGACACAAGTGAAGAAAAGAAGGATTAATGAAAATGCCAAGTATAATGAAGATTAATTAGAGAAGGTAAAGAATAAAAAAGGACACTTCGTTAAATCTAATTGCCAAGGACTTTCTTAGAAAGGGGAAATGAATTTTAAAGGATGACCATAAACAACTATTTCATCCATATAGGGAGAAGAGAAGTAGTTAACGAGAAAGACACACAGAGGGGGAGGGGGAATTTTTTGAGGCATAAAGTACTTTGTATTGCAAAAGTCCCGCTACAATCTAAACAAATAGCACAATGATAATTTTAATGTAGTTAAACACGTTGTTATTCTTTAAAATTAAAAAATAGGTGTTTAACATGTAAATGAAACAATGTGGCCACCGTCGACATGAAGAGGCTCTCCAGATGACTTCAGCTCGTTGACGTTACTGTGCCGGACTTTGCATGCCTTGTCCTTGAACGGCATTGCAGTCGAGAGGATTGAACTCGTGCGATTGTTGCGGAAAAATTCCTTGTATTGGAGATTTTTCTTCAACTCCAGCCATTCTTGCATGGTTTTGGAAGTGTGAGCCGCGGCACCGTCCTGCTGAAAGATTTAATCTGCCTTCTTTGTGATCTTTCTCACCTAGGGCAGGAATTTCCTATCCAACATGTCACTGTAATCGGCGGCGGCGAGCATGTAACGGACCACGATCCACACCGAAACATTTTCCCCTTCGAAACAACGACACTGAGCATCATTATGAAGGCTGTGAGATTGGTCATGGACATGAACCGGACAGCGCAGACATCCTAGTCAAAACGTACCTCGCGCTCGTTTTGCTTATTCTTGAAAGGATCAACCATAAACAAGCTATTTTCATGAGAAAAAATGACAATTCGATTTCTATGAATCTTTAAGTCGTTGAGAAGTCTACAGCAGCACTTCCGACGTTCTTTTCGCATACGGTAAGTAAACAGAGGCCTATCGACGCATGTGTTATCTCTTCCGTACGCGAGCCTCTCCGCGACTCTGTGCGCTTTCATCCGGCTCACTTTAAACTGCTTGGTGATGTCCGACTTGTTGTGGCCTGCTCACAGGAGAGCAGCCATGTCGATTATTTTCACATCTCTCTTGATATACTTGCACACAATGAAAAAGAAGTTTTAATGCCACATGGTAAAAAAGTACCACTTAAAGCTCTTGAAACATAAAGCTCTTGAAAGATAAAAAAACTAGTGTAACAGAACTTTTACAAAACTCGGTAATGATTAATTGTCCATTAACAGGTGATAGTGATTAATCTATTTTTATTTATTTGCTTTTTCATTCATTTATCAAACAGTGTAAGCTTATAAAAACAAGAACAGCCCGTTCAGATGCTAAGGCTGTCAGAGGGAGTAAAATAGTGTGATTGAAGTATGTATTTTTTGATCGGATAGCTAGAACAAGAGACTAAAGACGCTAAAGAGAAGTGATGAAGGTAACTCTCCCAAAATCGCAGTCATTCCAAAATGAGGGAAGGTCTTCTTTTGGATACATGAAATAAAAATGCCGTTAACTAGAATGGGAAATGCTATCATGTGCCTTGAAAATACAGGTATTCTACAAGATAGAGAACGGACAGGACGGCAGAGTAAGAACTCAAAGTCAAATCTGTCTCTTTACTGCTCATGAAAAATATCAGCAATTAGAGAGCAAACGTCTCTGTCAAAATGTTGTAGTGTAGGCTTGGAGAACCTAAGCTTTTCGGTCAAGTGAGACCCAAGAAACCTCAATGACACATTTTAATAACTCCTAAAGGTAGCCGGTGGTAAAAAAATACAATATTATTAATCAATTAGGATCTTGTAACAATGATTAAAAGTTTCTTCAAGGAGAAAAATTTGTGAACGAATGAATAGTGTGTCTAAAGAGAACAAGGTCTGCTGAACAAAGGTCGTGTACTCTCACTTATTCCGATTTATACCCTTACGACCTTCAAAACCTTCAATAATTCTCCAACTAACGTTGGAAGAACATTGTTAATTATATCATTCGAAAGAGAATGTAAAACAAAATAAGGATTTCAAATTTCGTTAGAATGGGCCAAATAGTTAGGATATCATTACCAAATAATTCCCCGAATAACCTTTGGAGACATTGGCAATTATATCATCCGAAAGAGAATGTAAAACAACCTAAGAATTTTAAATTTATTTAGAATTGCCCAAATAGTTACAATGTTATTACCAAAACAAAAAAGGCAGAATGGTGACCGACCGACCCCCGATCCCCCCAGTGATCGATCTTATAGGTTTTATCTCTTTCACGGGAGATTTATTGGAAGAGCATTAAAAAATATTATAAATCTTTCCAAATGTCTATCATTTAATTTTGTTAAGAAATGTTATTGTCTTTGGGACAAATATTAGTGGCCAAAATTTATTTTGCAGTAGAATAATGACCCTAATTACATATCAAGACTGTCGTAGTTATGTAGAGAAAAACAAACAGGAAAATTACAATCATTTTTTGTCCACCCAAGTCTCATGATTCCAATCATATCACAATCTATTAGAAATATTTCCACATATATATGGCGAGAGAGATATAAAGATAGATAAAACTATTATTATATTTTAAAACGTTTAAGAAACTTCTTTTAACCATTGGTATCTACATAGGCACGGTAATGATAGTGATGTATTTAAAAGAAATGAATAAGACGACCCAAGAGGAGCATCAGTTTCCCTGGGGCCTTGCGGATGGGACGGCGTTTTGCTCTTCCGAGTTTTAGTAGGAGCCGGGATTTGCCATTGCTGCATAATGCATGCCTTTATAGGGAATCAATAAGTATGGAAATAAACAGACAAACTATAGATGCAGCCCAAAGGGGTAAATGACATGATATTTTGTACATAGTCTTATTGGTATCTCGGGGTTTTAACCGGTATCGAGGGCAAACTATATTCCCGTACAAGGATAACCAAAGATTAATGCTCCGTTTCTTTTGATCATGACAGCCCATATTCATCGGGAACAGCCTTTATCCACCGGAGAATCAGGAATAGCTTATAAAAAGGGGGTTGTGCTGTTGTTATAATCCGTAAATGTTCTTCACACCCTAAGGTTATTCATGAGGGAGATAAGGTTTAATGTGAGAACCGAGCCAATGATTGCTCTAGAGCATACACCCAAGCAAAGATGACCATTCATTGGCCTGTATCTGGAGGCTAAGGTGAAGCAGTTTGGCTTATCTTGCTCACCTTGGAGTCGGTGTTTCTAATCACTTAGAGACTGTCCGTATACGGCAGCAATCAATTGAAATTAAGGTCACTTAAGTGGATAAAAACCTCAAACCGAGACTTTGAAGGCGAATTCACGGTTCCTGGCTACCAACTCTTCCACAAAGATAGGCCAGACAGAGAGGGTGGCGGTGTAATGTATGTCAAGTATACAATCAAATCTACGAACTCCACAATTATATCCGATCACGAGCTCCTAGGGGTCGACCTAGAGATAGGTCCTGTCAGATACAGGGCCCTGGTTCTTACAGACCCCCTTCCCAACCCGTTGAGAAGAACAGGGAACTGTACCAGCTGCTGGGTGAGCTTGTTCAAGGCAGAGTGTGCATTGTTATGGGCGACTTCAACAGACAAGTTGACGGGGAAACCAGAGCAGCCTGTGGCGAGAGCGCGCTACTCCTGGAGTTCGCCAACAACGAGTTCCTCACTCAATGGGTCAGAGAACCAACGAGAGGAGACAATATCCTCGACTTGGTCTTCACCTCTGAGGATGATATCGTTGAGGATCTCTCTGTAGGCGAAGAGCTCGGTGGCAGTGATCACCATCTAATTAGATTTACCGTCAAGATCCCGAAGGTAAGGTCTGTTGCCAGTCAATCAAGGAAACTTGACTTAAGAAGAGCAGACTTTGCAAGCCTTCGTGCTGGGCTGACTGATGTAAGGCTAGCGGTATGCGAAGATGTTGAGGATTCGTGGAACAAGTTCAAAAATAAGTTCATGAGTCTTCAATCAAGTTGCATCCCTCTGAAATGCCTCCGTCGGTCTGTTCAACCAAAGTGGTTTAATCGAGAAATCGGCCAACTGCTTAGGGAGAAGAGAAATGCGTACCGGCGATCGAAGATCTCGGGTGCCTTTGACGAGTACCGGAGGCTAGCCAGAAGAGTGAAGTCCAGCATAAGGGCGGCTAAGCGGTCTGATAAACTCCGAGTGGCGATACTCTGCAAGGAGAATCCCAAGGAGTTCTTCGGCTATGTAAATTGCCGTAAACCAATCCATCGTAGGATTGGGCCCTTAGTGGACGAGGAGGGTGCATTAACTCACTCAGCTAAAGAAAATGCTAACCTGCTCAATCAATACTTCTCTTCAGTGTTTACTTAAGAGTTGTGGTCCCATCCCCCAGCCCACGGAATCCTACTCGGGGGAAAAGCTGGAGCTAATGGACTTCACTGAAGGAGAAATAAAGAAAAAGATCGCTGACCTAAAGACGAATAAGTCCCCCGGACCGGACGAGTTTCTATTCAAAGTGTGGAAGGAAGTGTGCGATGAAGTATCACGACATCTGTGCGCTATCTTTAACATGTCAATCCGGACAGGATGCGTTCCTAGAGACTGGCGTGAGGTGGAGGTGACTGCGATCTTCAAGAAAGGAGACCCCAGCCATCCGTCAAACTACCGACCAATCAGTTTGACTTCTATAGTCGGTAAACTCATGGAAAGCATGATAGTGAACAAGATAACGTCTTATTTAGAGTCAAACCTGCTACTGAAGGGTTCCCAACACGGCTTCCGAAGGCAAGGGTCATGCCTGACGAACCTTGTGGGATTCTTCCACTTCGTGTTTCGTGTTCAGTGAGCATGATCGGGATAAAGCGGTGGATGTTGTGTACCTTGACTTCCAAAAGGCCTTTGATAAGGTACCACACCGCTGCCTTCTCCGGAAAGTGCGTGCACAGGGCATAGACGGCAACGTAGCAGGTTGGATAGAGAGCTGGCTAAGTGACAGACGGCAACAAGTAGTGGTGAATGCACGCCCGTATCTAGCGGTGTCCCTCAAGGTTCCTTCCTGGGCCCACTACTGTTTATTATATATGTCAACGACATGGACAGAGACATGGTTGCCAAAATATCCAAATTTGCCGACGACACCAAGCTTGGTATCAATGTGGCAAAGGAGGGGAACACTACCTGCCTTCAAGAGGACCTTCAAAGGATTGGGGAGTGGTCGGAAACGTGGCAAATGCCTTTTTAACGTGGGGAAATGCAAAATAGTGCATATCGGCCACCGAAACCCCAAATCTGAGTACATCCTTAAGGGCACTGCTATTGAATCGAGTGACACTGAGAAGGACTTGGGTGTTACTATCACTAGCAACCTCAAGTTCTTGAAACAGTGCATCGAGGCAGAGAAAAAAGTCAAAAGGATGTTAGACTACATAAAGCGCCAGTTTGGATAACGTAACAAGGAGATAGTACTTTGTCTGTACAACTCCCTCGTTCGGCCTCACCTGGAGTATGCCGTACAATTTTGGAGTCCTTCATTTCAAAAGGAAATCGCAAGGTTGGAACGCGTACAAGCCAGGGCAACCAAACTGATTCCCTCTATCCGACATAAAAGTTTAGAGGATAGACTAAGGGAATTAGATCTGTTCTTGCTGGAAACCCGTAGACTGCGTGGTCAGCTCATCGAAGTTTTCAAAATACTTCGAGGGTTCGACAATGTTGATTACCGGGATATTTTCACACTGAGTGAGAACAGAACGCGGAATCACGGCTTCAAACTTGAATTAAAGCGTTACAACCGCAATCTGTGTAGAAATTTTTTCACCTACAGTATCTGCGGTTAGTGGAACGCACTTCCAGTGGAAGTTGTCAACAGTGAACCTGTTGACCAGTTCAAGTCAAGACTAGACAAAGTCTTTAAAAGTGGCCGTTTAAACGCAAAACAATTGAGCAGCCATGTGCCCGTTCGATTGCTAGTCCAAAGGTACGCTCTTTGAATGGACCGTAAGGTCTCCTAGTGTACCCTCTTTCCTTGTAACATTCATTGTCAGAGAGAGAGAGAGAGATGCGTATACGGCAGCGATACATTAAAATTAAGGTCACTCAAGTGGTCTGTAGCAAAATTGAATCTTATTCTAAGTAACATTGGCAGAGAGAGAGAGAGAGAGAGATGCGTAGGACGGAAAGAAGCCACGATCAGCTTCTTATGAGGTAACTTCCGTTTGATAACATGCCCTATAGCGAGCCTAATTGGAACAACGAGAGGTTCAGTGAGATGGCGTGAAGGTCTAAATTCACTCCCAGCACCACTTCTGACGCCTCAGTAACATTCACTTCCGGTGCCTCTGTATCAATAGTAAAGCATTGGCCTGATTAAATTCATATTTTGGTAAGAGGAGAAGACGCATAAGCTTTTTCTCTCGGCCTCCTCATACCACAAGATTAGAAAGAAAAAAAAATAGAGAAGCCAACGCGAAAAGATCTCTCGAACCCAGCTTCCTCCCTAGCAAATACTCCCTTGATCCCTGTCGTAGAATTCTTTCTGATAAAAACCCTAATTACCTGACACCACTTTTATTTAGTGTCGTAGAATGCTCCCCCATCATTTTTTTTGTTCTATTCTAAGAGTGCTAAGAGTGTCTAATATATATTGATATTATAAGAATATCTTAAAGAACAGAGCCGTTACCAAACACGTAAGGATATAAAAGAAACGCCCACTAATTCACAAAATAAACTTATATTTTATCTTTAACCATTGAATACCCAACCTTTATACATTAACTACAGCAATACTCTAAATATTATTATAAACAAGAATTAATTAAATTAGTTTACCCTCCAAAAATTTGGTTAACGTTTTCTCTACACAAAACAATAATATAAGAATTAGGCTTACGGACTCATGTAGAGTTTGAAGGGCCTCAGAAATGTTATTGACTCACGACGCGTGCCGTGTGTCCAGTTGTAAATGGGTGAAATTCCACGGTCGTTTTGGCGAGGGTAGCAGCTGGGGGTCCACACGTTCTTCCGGGGGGGGGGGGAGGGTTCCTTAAGGACGAGAACCAAGACGGTGCTTTATGCAACACCTAGGCAGTCGTGGTCTCTCTGGCGAGAGTGAGTCGAACTTGTTTCTTAAATCAAGTTAACTTGGAGTGCGGTGAGATCACCGAGTAACGAGCTCGAGGAGGAGCTTTTCTCCTTCTTTACTGATTTCCTTATGGAAGAGGACTGAACTCGGGGAGGGTCTTCTTCAAGGGCGAGGATAACGGAGGGGGGTTTCTCTGGCGAGAATAAGTTACTTAAAGTTTGGTGTGACCACCGAATAACGGGCTCGAGGGGGAGCCTTTTCCTTCTTCTTTTCTTAATTCCTCAAGGACGACGAGGAATACCCCTGGTGTTTAAGGTGCACCAGGATATGAGGAGTCTCTCTGGCGAGAGTAAGTCGAACTTACCAAAGTTCACTTATCGTTTGGTTTGATAACCAGTGACTTAGCTCAAGGATGAGCTTTTTCTTAGCCCCTTAAGGTAGGTAGCCCTGCCTCTCTTGCAGGGTACTTCTTGGTCTAGCGAGCCAAGTACACTACCTCTCCATTCTCGGTAGCTCGGTTGTGGATCCGAGGACTTCGTCACCTAGAGACTGACGTATACTACCCCGATTTTCCTCAGAGTTCCTCATTTATACCTCGCACCCCCACTGGGGGAGTGGTAAGGGGGGGAGGGGCTTGAGGACAGCCCCAGGAGAGTTCTTTTTCCCAACGGTCTTTCCCACGAAGTCAAACATCGGCTCCTCGTTATCCATCGAGATTGGGAGAAACCCGTCTCCAATTTCTTGTTCGACGTGAAACTGGATCTCACTCTCCTGGGGGAGATCTTACCTTTTTGACCTTTAGGGACTTTCATGGCACCAAGTTGTGCCACGTTGTGGTTACGCTTTTGATTCGCCGATGCCTGGGGCGGATGTCCTTGCGGTAACCGCCTTGGGACTGCATCACGAGTAACCGGGATGAGGGGGGGGTTGGAAGTGACCATTCCCCTACAATCCCTATATTCGAGGCTGAATGTGGTTACTGGAATACAGGCTGTATTTTCCATCATAACTTCGAACAAGCTGTTGGAAAGTACTCGAGCTCAGTGCTCTTAACTCTTGTGCACCTCTCGATTAGCCAAATCTTTTGGTGGCCGATCCAGCCGGAATTGGAATCCCATTTTGTCAGTCGTGTGCGGCCGATTGTGTATAATTTGATTTATCTTTCATATCCATTATCTTATTTTTGATTTGCCTTTCATATCCATTATTTTATTTTTTATTTATCTTTAATGTTCAGTATTTTATTTTTGTTTGTGCAGTATAAAGTTTATTTTGTTCACCCAGTTTGATATACAGAACCCTCTAGATAGTTAAATTAATTCTGCTAAGTATAACTTGAAACCCAAAGTTCAACTTCCTTATTTGAGGCAAGGCTCAACTGAAGAGTTGCCCTGTGTGGTATCCAACAACTGTTACAAAGCACGAAAAGCAAACGGAGGTCAGAAGATGTAACATGACCTACAGCATATTATATATATACATATATATATATATATATATATATATATATATATATATATATATACTATATGTGGTGAATTAAAAACGAGGACAAACAGACGCTAGTTTGTTTATACTGCGTCAACAGTTACGTTCCATATGGTCCGATACTTTACCTCCCCTCCTTCCCCTCCCTCCCCTTTACTACGCTGTCCCAAAGATCCACGAGGTTGCTCGCAGAGGAGTAATACAATGAGCAGATTTCGTAGTCCGTTAATATAAACAGAGGAGGGTGGGAGAGCCTTCAGAATAAAAATCTATGAACAGGCTCACCGCGCCTGCCGATTGTTTATGTCTATTTTCGCCAAATAGACAAAATTTCACTTCTCCGTACGTCAAACAGAATTGCGAATGGTCACAACGTTGAAAATTGATGCCCTAGGAGAGAGGCTTAAATGTGGGCCCTCGTCTTCCCTCCCCTCATCCAGGGAATAATCGACGTATATATAGTTCGATATGGAGAAAGGTAATGAGAATTGGAGTAGCAATCAGGAGAAGAAGAGCAGGCCCGGAGTAAAACCGGGAACCAAGAACACAGTGGAACAGAGAGTTGTTTTTCTGTCTGAGGCTGTTCCTTTGGTCGCCTAGAAGAGTAGACCAGTGATATCGACAACCACTCTCATACCAATTTCGTTCAGAGAAACCCCCTTATCTTAGTTTTCTGAGTAAAAACAGATAACCATGAACATTAGGGAATACCAACGTGAATTCCCATTTTAGAAAAGATTCACCACTTGGCCAAATCTCATCATCGAGAAGCCCGCAAGTGTAACACAGGGATTGGAAAACCCATACATCCACAATCCCCTTGCTTAAATCTTCAAGTCAAGAAGCATCACCAGGTGCTTTTCACCTAACTCGTAATAAGCATCTGCTGTTTATCTCAAACCCACTCACCAAGCGTCTCATTCTTCTGGAGAGACGATCAGTTGTTTTATGAGACAGTCTCACGTCCTCAAGAAGGCTCCAGTCAAACTCGTCACTAATCATCTCAGGTAGGAGGTTCTCGTTCAAGGTCATCCAACTCCAGACTCACTCTTAGTTTAAGGTAAACGGACCCCAAAACTTATTCATGTTCGTTAGTTACCATTCTGTGCTAAAGTGAATTTTGGGTCAATCATGGCGTAGTACTCATTGGTAGTATTCATTTTTACTTAGACCATCTTATTATAGCATTAGTATATTGGAAATTTTAATATTTTATTTTTTTATTTAAGTAACAGTATATCCTTGCCCAAGTTTTTTAATTAGATCCTCGAAACGATGCAAATGGCAATAGATATATAATATTACGAATCCTCCCTGATTAAAGAATCAAAAGAAAAATATAACACTCTTAGTGAATTGTGGAACGGAGTAATTCATGTACGGAACTAACATACATAAATACTAGGCCGTATACCACGACACTGTAGATCTATCTATATATCTATCTATCTATATATATATATATATATATATATATATATATATATATATATATATATATATACTCATATTAAACTGGTATCAATGTTGTATGGGGTTTGATTCTGGCTATCAGAAAACTGTGGAGAAACAATCTACTTGCATAAACTACTTAAAATCATTTTTTTACTTTATTTCATGGGCTTCTTTAACTTAATTTAAAGAATTCTTTTCTTCTTATTTCTTTTTGGACTGTGATTAATAATATTCTCAAGCAAAATTTGTGTTTCTTTTATTCCCCATTTACTCTGCAATATTTGAAAGATTTAGTTAGAATTGCGTTTTTGGGTTGTGTTCTTTTTGGCGTACTTTCAGTGGTAAGACGCCGATCCCATATCGTTTCAATCACAGTGAGGATAAAATAATGAGATTTTGCTAAAATCTCGACTTCAGTCAAAGAAATTATTCTGCGTGAGCGAAAAGAAATAAATATGAATTGTGCAAATATTTATGTTGTTTTTTCGGTGGTCATTTTTTTCGGGTTAAGCAAAACCATTTTGCACTTCCGTTAGTGCTTGAATTACGATTAAATTTGATTCGATAACCTAGCTTCTTTCTTTTGTTGTGTTTTTTTACAATTTTGGCGTAAGGGTTTTGTGAACTCGTCATCATGTCTTCTTTCCAACTTTCCAAAGAACAAGCTCAGTCTCTTAGATTGATTGGAAATGATTAAATGGCGTACATCCAAGAGGAAGAATGAGCGGTAAGACTGGAAAGAAGAAAAAGAAAATAGAAAGAACGTGAATAAAGAAAAAAAAGAGAAGGGAAAGATAAAATAAGGAAAGAGAAGAGAAAGAATGCTAAGAAAGAGAGAAAATTCGTTTGCATGAGCGGGAAATGGTCAGTCCCAGAAGCCAAACGACTTCAATTACGTCTCGGACCGAAGTGTAACAAACTGCGTCAATTGAATTGCCCATTTTCAAGGAAGGAGAAAAATTTGTATCATACCTCACTCACTTCGAGAAAGTTTTTTGTGATGAAATATGGGGATATTAAAATTGACATCCTAGCCAAGTTGTTGCCTTTACTTAATACCCAGCTCAGGGACATTTTCATCTCGCTGCCAGCACAGGCAACCATTGATTATTCCACGTTAAAAACAAAATTCGTTTATGCCTATAACCTGACTCCGGACTTTTATCGTGCAAAGTTTCGGTACTATCGAATCCAACCTAACCAAATGTTCCGAAATTATGCATATTCCTTGCAGCAATTTCTAATTTCTGGCTAGAAGCGGCCAAAGTTCTAAGGAATACGATTCTTTGGTTGACTTCGTCCTCAAAGACCCCCGCTTGGCGTCACTTCTCCCTCGGAGGTCAGATCCTTTGTGAAAGACCTGAACAAACATTTAAAGAGCGCATCAAGGAAGTGGATGTATATGTTGTTAGTCATAATTGCTATCCAAAGGAAGGGGAGAAGACTGAACCGCATTCTCCCAAAGCAGAGACCAATGAGGCCAAATTCCTCTCCCACGGCAAGGATAAGTTCATCAAAATGACTAGCCCGTTTATGCATAAACCCTTTTCTATGACAGAAAAACGTGAGGTCAAACCCTTCTCCTCTAATCCCACTGCTTGTCGTTCCCCAGGAGAACTGTCGTCTGTTAATTCTGGGCAGTAGATGGTTCATATGATAACTAATTGTCCTCATCATTCTCAGTTTTGTGGTGGCTATCCCAACCAGGTACACAATATAAGAGGCCTGCCTGTTCAGCCGCCGTCGCATCCAGAAGCACCCCTTTCTTCAAGCAAACCGATTCTGGCTGGCCAACAAGTGAACTTTCTGCTTACAGTAGCACTCCTGTAGGTCTCAAATAAGAAAATGGAGTGGTGGAAGTGTGCCGAAACTCAACTCTCGTGCGTGATATAGGGTGCACGAGCATCGTGATATCTAACACGTTACTTCCACCTGTACCTGAAACTCCGGATCATAAAAAGTTTACAATAGTGCACGATTAACTGGGGAAGGATAACAGATAACCCATTGTGAAATGCCCCTCCCGTGTCTAATCCAATGACCACCAGAGCTGAAGCAATTAAAGACTTAGAAGAGCCTGCACCTCTGGAAGCCCCTGGTGCTTAAGATTATCCAAACGTCCCGAACAAGGTTTTTCAGAAAAATCGGAAGGATTGCGAATCCCTCCCTTATTCATGGATAAAAGCGGAAACAATACACAAGAGACTAGCGGCCACAAGATAATCTCCTTCATTGTTAAGGATGACCTTCTTTTCCCCGTGTGCTCAGGAGACACTAGTACAGTGTCCCAAGTAATACGTGTGCCCCACTGACACGTCAAAGCCATCCATCAAACCTCCCACCAAATTCTCATCTCGTTCCAACAAGTCTTTAGATATTTCTATTAGTAAGGTGCATTGGACGATATCCTGCGTTATTTTCGTTCTTGTGACATCTGCCAGAAGACCGCAATTATAAGGCGAGTCAAGCCTGCACCCTGAAAAAGAAGCCCATTATTCTCCGAACCCTTCTCCCGAATGCCGATTGATTTGATCTAGCCATTCACCCACCTTTAAGTGAGGGCGATAGTTATGTTTAACTTACCTCAATTTCGCCGGAAATTGCCTGAGGCAGTGCCACGTAAGAAGATTGACAGCATTTCTTGTGTCGAGGCACTCATCTCCATTTTCTCCCGTATTGGGATGCCGAAAGAGATATTGTCGGATTGTGGCCGCCAATTTACGACCCAATTGATGGAATATGTGGGCAAGTTGCTCATGATAAAACAGCTGTTTATGACCCCAATCCACCCAGCTGGAAATAGGATGTACGAAAAGTGAAATGTCAGTCTCCAAGCCATTCTGAAATAATTATGTGCCGAGCAGCCAGGGAAATGGCACAGATTTCTTCCAGAAGCTCTTTTTGCGTATAGAGAAATTCCCTATCTCACCTTGGGTTTCGCTTCGTTTGGATTACTATACGGAATAAATCTACGAGGCCCCTTGATCATTTTGAAGTAATTATATGCGAACCAAAAACTGGATCAGGAAATCGAATCCTCCTACTCATATTTGCTTGAGATGCTAGCATACCAAAATGCATATGTTAACCTGGAAAAATATAAAACTTATTTCGAATACAAATCTGAAGATATAAAATGTAAACCAGGTCATGAAGTCTCCTTTTTGCTCCCAACAGAAAACAGCAAATTACTGAGGCAATGGAAGGGCCTTTATCAAGTGATCAAGAAACGAGGATCAGTTGATTATTTGATTGAAATGACAACAGAAAGGAAGCTTTTCCACGTAAATCTCCTTAAGAAATATTATCGGCGTTCATGGACTAACCAGATTGTGGCTATATAGATCAAGAATCGCCTATGGTGTCTTATTATTCTATGCACCCCATAAGTGTAGTTCAAGTCGCTTGCATAATGCAAGACGGGGGATATCCCCTACACTTCTTGGTAGACGCACGCAAACTCTCGTCGGGTGAATTAAAGGTGAGCAACCAGCTGTCGCCTCCTCAGAAAACTCAACTGCAGTCACTCCTGAAACAATTCGGTGACGTAATCTCTGAACATTCTCTGCATACAATTTGCATCAGTAGAGTTTTTTTAAGTCAGCGGAGCTCTACCAGGCACTGCTTCTGTTTTGACGGCCGAGCTGGTGTCAATACACCACTCGGTACGAAAGATAACGCGACGTGCTCGGTTCGGACACCGGATTATGATATATATCGACTCACAAAGCGCCTTGAGTGCTCTCGGGGCATTGGAATCTCCGCATCTCCTGGTTCCTGGACATGCAAGAATTGCAGGGAATGAGCGTACCGATGAGGGCGCTAAAGACTCCGGAAGGACTCTGCGACCAGACCAGCGTTTCGCTCTTCCTCACACTGACTATATGGCAGGAATACGGGCAGCTCTTCGGGCTGCATGGCAAAGATGATTGGAGACGGTCGAAAGGAACTTACAGTTGCATGCCATTTCTCCGCGACTGTTCCAATGAACCTACACCCCATTGCCGCTAAGACTTCATGTTGCTTTCTGTTATCTCTGAATTGGGCACACTCGCGGGACACACCGGCAATTGATGTAGCGCTTGCCAGCGCCCTATTGTGAAGACTGCGTTGTGCCCCCAGATGGTTTGGCACATTCTTGTTGAATGTCCCATTCTGAGCGATCTCCGCGCACGTTACCTGTCCCGGTACTGGGATCGGCGGGGTCGTTACAGCGTGTCCCTTGTACTCGAGACGAGTTCGTGCACATTGACTGGTAAACTTATAGACTTTTGGGGGAGTCCGGCCTTCTCCACTTTATTTAACTAGGTTTTGTTTTTTTGTTTTTGTTGTTGTTTTCTTTGTAGGTCGCACGATCCTGCGCCGGGGGAAGGCGGACCTCACCTTGACGCCGGAGCTTGCTTCGTAATTGTTGCCATTTTCCCTTTTTATTGTTGTTGTGTTTCCATATTCTTATTTTAAATTTAGCTTTTTTATTATTGTTAAAATTATCCTTATTATCGACCAGATTTTTCATGTTTTTGAGAAAGACAACTTCATATCCGAGCTGGATATGTGCAAGGCATATTATCAAATTCCAGTATGAGAAGAGGTCAAGAAATACAGAGCTTTTCCATTGAAAAAGGGCTAATGCAGTAATTATAAACGGATGATGAGAAGGATATTAGATGGGTTTCCAAATATATCCTTTTATTTTGATAATATTTATTTGGCTACGTATGAGTGGAATCAGCACCTGAGTGCTCTTCAAGCACTTCTACAAAGACCTCGAGAACATAATTTAACCATTCGCCCCTGTAAGTGTCACTTGGCCTACAATACAATCGACTATTTATGCTTCCGAATTGGAGATAACCAGCCATTGTTAAAATGCCCTTGCCCGTGAGCAAGAAGAAATTAAAATCTTTTATGGGTCCCTTGTCCTCTTACCGTCGTTTCATTCGTAATATCACCTCAATGTCCGCTACTTTGTGCGAAGTTTTGAAAAAAAGCTCCCGGGATCCTTGTATGGAAACCACTGACGATTTAGAGTTTAGATCAACTAGAAGGGAAACTTGCATCTGCAACCATATTGCGCTTGCCAAATCTCGAAGAACCATTTGAAATAAGAACAAATCCCAGCCACAAGGAAATAGGCTGTGTTCTCGTTTAATACGCGGAAAATGATGAAAGCTATTCCATTAAGTATGCATGTCGGAAATTGCTAGCACGAGCAAGGAACTACGCTGTGGTTGAACGAGAGGCTTTCTCGATAGTGTGGGGAATTCAAAAATGTAAAATGTTTCTGGTAGGGAAAAAATTTATAATAGAAACGGTCATCAAACCCTTATCCTACCTCCTAAATGTAAAAAAATAATGGTCCTTTAATGCGCTGAGAGTTGTTTTCACAAGAACTCCAATTCCGGACCCTATATATTAAAGGCTCCGAAAACTGTATAGCCAATAGCTCAAGCAGGAATCCATTGAATTCTCCTTAGAAATGATCTTGATTGGGAGTGTCGTTTTTCTAATTTTAAGTTTGATTTATTTATGTACATATGCCCATGTAATATATCCAATTAAGTTCAAGGAAGAATGTACCCTTTTGATTTATTTTCTCTGGACTGATTATGTTAACATTATTGCTTATCGATTCGAGTCAGGTGAACCTCGTTCTTAAATCTATTCAGTGATAATCGTGGTTATTTTCTATTGTTTTCTTTTGTGATATTTATCTTTATACATATATACTCTCAAGTCTGTATATTTGGGAATTTTACCCACGAATTTATTGCCATGAATCTTTTTGGTTTCTAAATTGGATGTCACCCCTTCACGGAAGTTGTATCTTGAGGGGGAGAAGATGTCATAAAGAGAGAGATGGGTAGAACGAAAAGAACCCGGGATCGGCTTCTTTTAAGGTAACTTCAGTTTGATAACACGCCCTATAGCGAGCCTAATTGTAACAACGAGAGATTCCGGAGATGGCGTGAAGGTCTAAATTCACTCTCAGCCCCTCTATACAGATAAAGTAAAATCCACTTAAGGCCGCTCGATAACATTCACTTCCGGCGGCTCTGTATAAATAGTAAAACATTGGCCTGGGTAAATTAGTATTGTGCTAAGAGGAAATGTCGCATAAGCTTCTTCCTCTCGGCCTCCGCACTCCCCAAGAGCTCGACAACACGAAAAAGAGAAACAAACGAGAAAAGATCTCTCGAGCCCAGTTTTCCCGCCGGCAAAATACTCCCTCAATCTCTACTTTCGAGGCTGGCTGTGGTTACTGGAATACAGGTTGTATTTTCTGTCATAACTAGGAACAGGCCGAGTACTAATTGGCCTTGAGTGCAAACCCAATCTGTGTTGTTGGAAAGTACTCGAGCTCAGTGCTCCTACCCTTTCTGCTCATCTCGAGCAGCCGAATCTTTGCGTGGCAGATCCATCTGGAATTGCAATACCCTTTTATTCCTCGTATGCGGTCGAGTGTCTATACTTTGATATATCTTTCATGTTCATTTTCTTATTTTCTATTTGTCTTTCATGTCTATTATTTTATTTTTGTTTTTACAGTTGTAAAGTTCATTTTGTTTCGCCCTCTTTGATATACAGAACCCTCTAGATATTTGAATTAATTCTTCCAAATATAACTAATCACTCTTAGAGATTTATTGGAACCCGAATTTTAATTACATTATTCGAGGCAAGGCTCAACTGTTGAGTTGCCCTGCCTGCTATCACCTAACCATTCCGAGACACGGAAAGCAAACGGCGGTCAGATCTAACCTGACCTACGACAAACAGGAAAATATTAAAATAATGTTTTACAAATCAATGTTTATGTTGTCTTGTAGGCGTTTTTTGCCTCAAAACGCGTTAAAATGTGAAATTTTTTTAAGTGGGCGATTAATATATCACAGCATACTTTGCATACTCATGGTTTAAGATAAAAAACCTTAAAACATTCAAATTCATCAATATTTTTATTTTTAATTATATAAGATATCTTTGCACTTCTGAAACAACAAATTTATTCCATTTTGTGTCCCATAACTCTCCCAAACGGGATACGAAATATCATCGATTAATTGTGTAATTAAAGCAATGATTACCCTTTTCACTGCGATTCTTTTTTCTGTGTATACAAGAGTATCAAAAAAATAATATTACTTTTTATCAGTTTTAAGTACTTATAAGTTCATTCCCGGTATTTTTTTTATTATTGCCAAAAGAATTTTTGGGGACATATTGTCCCAACAGGTAGGAAAGTACCAACAATTTGTGTGATGTTTGTACATTTAATTTGGGAATAGTAACGAATTATTTTTAGTTTTTATTTAATATTATCAAATGAACAGTTATGACTAAAAAAAATTGTAAAAATAATATGTAACAAAGCAATTTTGGCTTAGAACCTGGCAATAAAGCCAGGTTCGTGTTTCTCTTTTCATGAAGTTGCATCTTCTTCATCTTCTGCGAGTATTACGTTTTATGGGAAATTGATCTCCAACATTCATCATCGTTTTGCTGATTTTCGAAGGTCTTCCACTCTTCTTTACTCGTTTCATTGCAGCTTCACTTCTTCCTTTTGTGATCATATTTTCACCAGTGAAACAATAAAAGGTAATAGAGGCAACTTTTCATCCCTCAAATCTTTGTATATGACCAACGCATTTATTATGGTTGTCTTTAGCAGGCGAAAAAAAACCCTTCTTATGCCATTTACTTGATTTGCGCTCAAAATTATATGTAGCAACCTTCTGATAACAATGGTCGACTCTACCCATGAAGTAATTATAGAAAATAATAACTTCTGGACAATTTACATCCACTTTTTTCTCCAGGTTTCTGACGTCTTGATGTGGTACTTTCTGTTGGTTCTTGGAAGTTACTCTTTACGTGTACTTCTTTTGTATCTTGCCACTTAGCAGCCATTGTGCCAAAGATATTTGTATCAAAATCTGAAAAACCTCTCTCAAGTTTACTGTACAAAACTTGTATATCAACACGGGAAGCCATATAGATTCTAGCAGCACTCTAATCTAGAGCATGTAAAAGCCTGACATATGTAAAAAGCATATCAAAGCAAATTGTTACTTCTTTGAATTTAATTGTGCTGCAAAATCTTTGTACTACTCTTACCCCCACAGTAGTAGCCTTTTCAGTTAGAACTTATTTGCCTGCATAAATCTGAAAATTATACGTGTAACCAGTTAGTGCATCACATCGTTGCCATATTTTTATTCCTCGTTTTATCCGTTTCAATGGTAAGTACTGCTTCAAGGCCGATCGACCCTTGAATTTTGCTATGGATTCGTCGAAACTTTGCCGTGAACTGTCCGAATAAGCATTTTGGAATGTAGTTTTCAAGCATGAACTATTTCATCCATATAATATGTTTTGCATGCATTATTAGGCTTTTGAGGAGAATTGGAATACATTTTTAATAAGAGAGCTTGGAACCTATCTCTAGAAATACCATTACTTATTGCTTTCTTTCCCATAGATAGATGTTTTGACTAGCATGAATAAAGTTCTGATTGTTTATGGTAACCCATTATTATTGAACACACTAAAACAACTGTAATCTCACCAACATCACTTAATCTAATTTAACTTGTACTAATTTTATTTACTATCTCGATTCTTTCAATTTGTAAATTGTGTAATGTAAATAAATCAAGAGACTCCTTGGCAAAATAGATCTAAAAACATCCAATGGAGAAGAACACCTATCTGTCGAGGGACGAAGGCGTGTGCCTAAAATGTCTCTCAAGGTACACACTACTCTACGCCAGGCAGCCACTATCGGTGTTGCACTCTGGTACAATTGAATTTGGGAAAGGTAAAAGGACCTTCTACTGAGAGTGCGATATAAGTAGGTTGGCTGTTTGAATGGGAATACGTTTGCCGGGTCCGTCTCAAGGGTTATTTGAAAGATAAACACCTCTACAAAAATAAACTTTAATACAAATAATAAGAACAAGGGCACATATAAATATGGAAATCTAAATAATAATCAGTACGACAAAAGAATATTATGACAGGCAAAGATTGAGGAAACTATGTCCTGAAAAATATATAAGTGATCCAATAAGTTGAATTGAATGAAAGATTTAGCAAGTCTATTGGCGTTACACAAAAGTGGAATTCTTCTTAGGGCTGGGAACGAAGAGGATGAATTGGGGATGTGAAAGACCAATGGCTAGGTCTTCGCCGACGGGGTCTAGATGCGAAGGCGTCCAGAGAGACTCCGAAGGGGTTAGAGATTACTTCGGCTCCAGAAAGAAGTAATCACGAAATTGAGATTCGTCTGCGAGACGCTGGAAGTGTCAACCAATGTAGCGAGACGAGAGAAACCCAGGACAATCTTCTGGGGCGTAAACGGGTTTCCTTAATCTTCCTCTGATCAGGACGGATTACGCGAAGACGATCTGCTGACGAGATCACAAGGGCGAGGGGACGACTTCACGGGAGACAAATACTAGGGTCTGGATGGCGAGAAACTCGGGTTATCCTTATCTGCTGAGGAATTGCAGACATTTCCTTAAATTCGAGCCATAGCCATGGTTGACCTAGGGCTGCGCGCAGCGAGGGCATCCCAAGGGATATCGAACGTCGCTTAAGCAAACATGAACCTTACTAATTTCGGGCATCGACGATGGGAACGGGAAATAAGAGAGATTCCCTTCTACCCCAACAGGGGGAAGATAGATATTGCTGCCACCTGGGAGCGGGACAGCGTTATCAAACTGGGGAAAGACGGTAATAAAGCACCGTCCCCAATTTATCTTGTCGAGACAGACCAGCTGCGCTTGTCTGTCTCGACAAGAGAAATTCTGTGTGATAACAGCGTAATGAGTTTCATGCTCCCACACTATCTACTTTAGCTAAAACAACATTAGAATCAGATCAGAGTTGTAAGATGATTCTTTTTAGATTGGATACTGCTGTACAGTCTCAGAAATCTCAAATGTCGTGCGTCGATTCTTTTTTACATTTTGCGGGAAGAAAAGAAAGGATATTTTTCAAATCAAATATATATAATAGATTTTAGCCATAATATAACATGTCATCACTGAAGTACATTAGATCATCATCATCATCATCGACACAAATCTCCGGCACGGTGCCGGGTTGGCACGCTACAATGCCATAGAGAGAGAAATAAGAGAGAGAAACAATAGCATAAGAAACCTGTCCCAAAGTACAGTAGATAAATAATCATATTGACCCATCTTTCTTCTAAAAGAATTACTTTTACAAATGTGCTCTCTAAAATATCTGTATAATTTACAGGGTGGGACATCATATCCTAACAATAACCACAATTGGGTCAGTCCATGCAAATTATGAGATACTATTAGGACATAGATTCCCAAAGCAAAACACAAGTGGGACAATAGGTTCCAAAACAATAGGGTCGGCCTATATCATATTCTAATTTACGTTTTTTTTCAACCAAACTAATATGTTCTGCTCCTAACAATTGTCTACAAATCGTAACCAGTTTTTAACAAAAATATACTTGCAGAAGTACTACAGATATTATTATTAGTATATAATATGATAAAAGAAGAGTAGAGCAGATAAATAAAAAGAGAAGCATACAATAGAAAGATAAAATAAGAGGGATAAAGAAAGAATATTAAAGGAAGAAAGATGAAGATAGAATAATAAAGAAATAAATATAGGTGAAGGAATCATGAACGAAGGATAAAGGAAGAGGAGTAAAAGACATTTATTGGACCTCTCCTGTCTGGGTAACGTGTCTGATTTTCACTGAAGGCGAACATTAAAAACAGCCCTCATGGCGAGCTAAGGACAAGTTGATAAAAAAGAGAAAAATTATAGCTCTCATCTGCCGGCAGCTAACTAGATTACAGCCGGGGAAAAGTAAATAAAATTCAACAAAATAAATGAAATATAATATATATATATTTAAAATATATTGTAAAAGTTTTGGAATTTTGAATATTTTCCATATATCTGGGTGAAAATAATGAGTATTTTGCTAATATGTTTGAATTACTTAATATTATAATAAAAAGTGTGTAATTAGAGATATTTGTTCGTAAACTACAATTGCACGAATATTTCTAATTTTTATGCTCAATTTTTATTTTTTGGATAAAAAATCCTTCTAAATAACTAATATGACTAAAACTAAATAACATATAGAAACACAGAGAGCACAAATCCAAGTTCTTCATAGCTGGTAGTTATCAAAAGTAGAAATTTTTAATCATAAAATGTTCATGATATGGTTGGTGTCCAAACAACTCTAAAAAAATATATGTACAGTAACGGTCATAATATAAGCTTAGTAAGAACAAGTGTATTTAAATATTGATCATAGTGGAACCATTTCTGCAATTGTAAATAAATCAAGATCTTTTTTAATGCCAAATATTACGACATATTTAATAATTAAACGCAGCAATTCATTTAACCTATATTTTTTATCTTTTTGCCCTTTTTGGTCTAATAGCAGAGCTTCAAAAACTGAAATTTACCTTCTAAAGCAGCAGAGCCAAAGCACAATTTTGGATTAGGCGATGGAATGCAATTTTTTCTTATTATTTTTGTAATGCTAACGTTTTAATACACCTGGATTAATTTCAACATTTGATTTTGCACATGACTGTAAATATTTATATATATATATATAGCAATCATGTACACAAAAAATGTGCACAATTATATACACGTTCTTTCCTACACTTTGTTATCACCCAACGACTATGTGAGATTCATTCATCTCCTCTTAAATTTTGTCGGCACAAGAACCCTATAACCAGTATTTACCATTTACCTAGAGTTTGTGTTAGGTTCATACAACCTCACTCCCACCTGCTCTCTCTCTCTCTCTCTCTAATGGGCGTGCCCAATTTATCTACGCATATAAACAAGAGACATTATCCTCATGGATCAGATCAGCATTAGAAACAATTGAAGACACTTCATCATTCTCATTTGTTCCACTTCGGTAGATGGATTCATCAAGCTCCAGCCCTTCATTATACAAACCACAAACTCCGAAATAAAGTTGTATTTTCTTCAAGTTGTCTATAGAAATCCAAGTAAGAATTTATTTCGTCGGACATCCAAAAGAAAGAACAGACACCGCTTGCTACAAATGATGACGCTCGGACTGACTAAAAAATTAAAAAATCATAATTATCGATCTGAGTAACTGAAAAATTAAAATATCATCATCATCGATCGGAGTGACTCTCATCATCATACGAAACCATTTCATCAAATTTCTGGAGTCTTCATCGAAATCTTTCAACGCAACTAAGTACAATCATGGACTCCATGGAATCTTTCATCAAGGACAGACATTCATCTCACCTAAGCACCAACTCAACTTAATGGGACGCTCAACTTTCGACACGGGCAACTATCAGCGAAGCACTAACTTGACTCAACGGGACGCTCAACGTCCGCGATGCGCAACTCTCCCACCTTCAACCACACCAATCTTCAGTAAGTGACGCAAATTCAACAATTTAACTTAAGCCACAAATATGGTCACAAAACACCTATTTAGTCTAACCTCTTACTTTTTAAATTCACTATATTCATGTTTACGTTATTGTATACTAAGAGAAAATATGTTCACTCAATCCCCATTTTTGTTCCTTGTATGTACGTTCACAACTGTAATGACACACGCGCGTTCATGTGATCTACACATGGACAAAAATAACCTCTTAACAACAGAGTTTTAAAGTTTATCGCTTGATATTTCAGAGTATATCATTTGTATGGGCTTAATCGTGTAAAGGACGACTTAAATATTATCATTCACCTTAGAAAATTTGATCTAATCGATCTATATAAGTATTTTAATAATCATTTTAATTTAATAATCCTTGATATGTTCAATTAATGATTAGTTCACAAGAATGAATATAATTTATACCTGTGTATTATTTTAACGAACGAATTAGTGTTATGATGTAAATACTGGCTTAATTATTATTACGCACTCTATCCATGCGCCAGAAATATTTTCTATAAATATTTTTATCATTATTTTACTCTAGTGTTATTTGATTAATTTAATTAACATTTTGTTAAGAAGAACTAATGTCTTATGTACTCATGTATCATTTTAACCAGCGAATTATTGTACATCTTACCTTATACTTTTATTATTCAATTTCCCAAGCCATTGAATCTCCATTATTGTATTTTTACCTAAGTGATTAATTACGATTGAATTATATCATTTTTTTGAATCTATTACTCTTAATTATTGCTATTTTCATCTTATATCATAATTGCTCTTTTATCTGTACCACACAAATTTAACTACATTTGCTAAATCAGAACACTGGGGGTTCTTTGTAGTGATCATGTACAGAAAAGTTGTGCGGACTCATATACACGTTCTTTCTTACACTTAGGTATCGCTTCATTCATCTCTTTTTAAACTTCGTCGGCACAAGTCCACTATAACAAGTATTTATTGGCCCTTGACATCTAACACCAATAATTCTGCCTTTCAATTCTCCTAGAGTCTGTGTTAGGTTAACACGACCTCTCGCTCTCGCTCTCTCTCTCTCTCTCATATCTATCTCCCCATCTCTCTATTTATCTCTCTCTCCTGATTGCGCCCACTTTTTCAACCCATATAAACAGGAGACTTTATTCTCAAGGATCAGATCAGCATTAGAAACAATCGAGGATACTTCTTTATCGTTGTGATTTGTTCCATTTCATTATATAGACCTCAAATTCCGAAATAATGTTATATTTTCATTAAGTTGTTTATAGAATTTCAAATAAGAGTTTACATGTTCAGACATCCACAAGAAAGAACAGACCCCTCTCGCTACATTATATATATATATGAATAATGTTACAGCCACGAGGAAAATGAAACAACGGATCAAAAGAATGTGTAAGAATAATTTTAAAGATAAAATTTCTGAATTAATGATTCCACCTAGAAGTTATTTTAGCTTATTTATAAAAAAACCTTTCCTCATATTTTTCTTTTGTCATATTTTCTAGTTATCATGTGTAAACTTTTTTTGTTTTCATATTGCATATGTGATTCCCAAACATTGCCCCCCCCTCCTTTCTTTTGTAACCCGTAAACTTTTTTTTTTTATTTAACCCTGACGGATCATCTCGTTAATAGGATTTTTCCAGGTATCTGCTAATCCCACTCCTTTTAATCTTTATATCCCATATTTTTATTAATTAGGTGTATAAATATCCTTCTCTTTTTCCTTGTCTTTTAGTCTGCTTAGTAAAGGACCATTAGTCGAAAGGCCTCGCACTTCTCCGTTGTTTCATTTTCCTCCTGGCTGTAACGTTATTCATAAATTCCTCACGTTCCTTATTTTCGTGGTTCAGTTATACATATATATATATATATATATATATATATATATATATATATATATATATATATATATATATATATATATATATATATATATATATATATATATTTATTGTGCATATATATATATATATATTGTATATATATATATATATATATATATATATTATATATAATAAAAATCCCAGAATGAAGAAAATTAGCTCAGTCAAAATCTTTATTAATATCTACATAGTGACGTTTCAACCTCTAAGCTAATTCTCTTTGGCCTAAATTATAAACGATTGCAAATGAAATGGTTTTACTAAGAGATAAATCTATATCTAAAATACGTCAAAGGAATATTTTAAGTTATTTTTGTTGATTTTGAGACTAGGAAAACTAACAACCTTTAGAACTAAGGAGGATAATTAAATTTACAAAATTGACACTTTAAAAGTCTAAAAATGAGTTGAAATCAAACTCGTAAGAAGGAATGAAATAAACTATGAAATCAGGAAATAATTACAGAAAAACAAGTATCCAAACAATTTCAGATTAGAATTTCCAAAGAATCCTTTATTTTCATCTAACGTACGTAAATCTTTAAAACTAAAATACTTCGTTGTAGCGAAAGATGAGGGTGCCAGATGGTTGTAAGAATCTAAACAAAGCTTGCTGAGGTGGAAATAACCACTTTATGCAAGAGGAAATCGAACCAACAATAAATGGGTATTTAACTGGAGGAGTAATATTTGATAGAAGAGATTCTAGAATTCGAAAGGTGATAGGAATTTATGTCTATCTAAAATTTTGAAGCTATCCAATGAGAGGTCAGTCTTGCATTTTATGACGTGGTCTCTTGTTGCAGGTTATTTTATTGTTTTTTTATTGGTTTTGCAGTTCGGTTACTAGTGCCTATATGACAGTAGAATCTTGCCTTTTCTGTCCTAATAGAGCTTGTAATATATGACCCTTGGTAACACCCAGCACAATTGTATAAATAAATTATGGAACACTTAAGACTTTAAAGGACTGGATCCTTTAAGTTGAAGAATAACTTGATTTTAAATTTTTTTAAAAAAGCTATTTGTAATTTAATTTTCTATAAATATTTTCTTAGTAATAACTATATTTTAAGCTTAAAGCTTCATTAAAGATACCCAGTTCTAGCATATAATATTTGTATTTTGCAACTGTTGTTACGGGTAATTTAATATGACAAACGCCATTGAAAATTGAACGAATTGAATTATCTAGGGTAATCTTTGGAAAACCATTGTTAAAATAATAAGAGTAAAGATCGGAAATTCTTAATCAAAATAGATTTAAATGATAAACACAAGTGATACGCATGATGAATAAGAGTTTTAAAAGTGCCGCAATTTTACATTTAGACGCTAGCAAAGAATTTTTTAGACAAACCTCTAGAAGTTTATTATCTTTTAATCGATTTAGCTATTTTTTTTTCATTTTTTCGATTTAAAATCTTAAAAAATGGGAGGGAGTTTTTTTTACTGGCTTTTGTAAAACAATTTAAAATTAATTCATACTATAACTTAAAGTATCCAGTCCCCAAAGGTATAAGGTGTTCCATAATTTATTTATATAAATATCTTGGGTCTTTGGTTATGCATTTATCTCTTATTGCACTATTTCATTTTCACTTGTTTATATTTTAGGCAAAAGAAATGTCCATAGATGTCGAAACGTTGTAAGAAATTTATAAATATGTTCTCATCCAAATTTATATATATATATTTATATATATATATATATATATATATATATATATATATATATATATATATATATATATATATATATATATATAGATATATATATATATATATATATAAATATATATATATATATATATATATATATATCGAAAATTATATTTGCTATAACGCAATTGAAATTATGCGGTGGTTAAGAAGGCAATGTTATATTTAACTAAGCTCTTCATCAAGTTTTCACATTTACGAGAGGACAACGTATAATCCTGCTTTTCTACGCAATCTAAAAAGATTGCTATAAATCAGCCTTTATAAATGTTATCCCTACTTTCGAGGAAAATAGAAAAATCGTTTAAACCACTTTAGCCCGGCCTTTTAAATCGAGAATTATAATTACAGTAACGCAATTGCAATCATGCAGTTAAGATGACAATGTTATGGCTAACTAAGCTCTTCATTTATTCCTCGTAAGGAGTCTTTCTCACAATCACATGGGGAGAACGTATAATCCAGCTTTTCTAAGCACTATAAAAGATTGCTCTCAATCAACCTTTATAAGTTTCATCCCTGCTTGAGTAAATCGCATTTTTTATTATCTTTGAAAGCAGGGATAACATTTATAAAGACTAATTGATTGCAATCTTTTTAGATTGCTTATAAAGATCTGCCAACGCATAATAAATTTTAACGTGGTATAAGAAATTTCAAGAGGAAGGCTGTTGGTGTCAGCAAAAAGGATCTACACTACGAGCAGCTTCAGGAGAGTTGGTCAACCAGCTTCGGGAAACGTTTAGTCGGAGTCCAAAGAAATATGTACGAAGAACAAGCCTGGATACTCGAATCCACCCCAAGTCAGCTGTTTAGCCTATAATAAGAAACTCTTGCGACTACTCACCTAAAACTAATAATAGGGAGGGGAACATTACCTAGGCTAACTAAGTGGACTTTTTAATTACTATATTATTGAGAGTGCCACATGGTTTTATCCGTTTTAAGGAAAGAGCCATTAAACGCGTAAAGGTTCCAGTGAAACACCAAGAATTTTCCAAAAATAAATATATATTTTAAATTTATCAATTAACTCACAAAATATTGACACTAGATTCTAAACAGGTAATATAGTTTCCTAGCTTTGAACTAGGGAGTATTTCTTATGTGATTCCTTCTCAACGCAAAGAAGGTAGGCTCACCGTAAATAAACCAATTGCTAGTTAGTTAATTTAGGTAGACATTTTTGTACAGCATTTATCCACAATATACGTTCCACTATTCTTAACTAACAATATGACAAGAATCACTAAATATAATTTCTCCTTTAGTTAGCTTGGGTACAGTATTAAAAATCCTACTGAATCAAAACGAATGTAACTAGTTATTCTGACTTACATGACTTTGAAATGATCAGAGGTTGACGGATGTCGCTATATTGGCTTTTTCACGCTTCGTTGAGTTGCAGAGGCCAATTGTAGTTTTTCCACGAGATGGGAGGAGGGGGGTGTATGGGACACGATGTCAAATTCTTCGCTTCTACGTTAAAAGGCGGAGGGAGAAGTTGTACTCTCTGTCTCAAGGAGTACTCCTTTGGGTATCTCTTGAAGCCTTTTTGTATCCTAGTCTTCTTCGAGGGGTTGCCCAACTGAATTCTGGGGTATACGAGGTAATTTTGAAAGTATTGAAAAATGGAACTTCCTCGGGTATTGATTCTTCTTCTCTCTCAGTTATTAAGATCGCAATTTGAGAGTCGCTCGAGGGTGACCGGGTCTTCTTTTATCTTACTTGCGAAATTCCTGTTTGGCACTAGGAATGGTGATCCAGCCAGGCTTCTTACTAAGCCAGTGATGAATACTTCGGTATGGCATCAATACGAGAACGTGACGTTTCCTAGGTTGTAGAAGGAGGATTTCGAAACTAAGTGAAGGACCGATCTCCTTGATCTGGTCCTCTATCTTCTCTCACCGAATCATTTTCTTTCTTTCCTTACGGACTTATTTCTAGGCCAGCGACCGCCCCACCTTACGGGGGACGGCGAAAGGCCGCTGAGGGTAGTGGGAGAGGTGAGGAGAGGGTGGCACCGCGGAGCCCAGGTCGGCTTCTTCTTCTGAGGCACCAACGCTTGTCTCAATATTTCTCCTAGCTCTCTTTTTTTTAACTGGCCCTGCTTTTTGTGACGCTTTAACCGCGGGCATCCGGACCTCGTAGGTAATTGAATCTTTTGAGAGCTTCATAATGGCTTTTAGTGGTTACCTTGGCACAGCAGCTCGCTTTCGACTACCTATGCGGCGGGGAGATCAAAGCTTCGGCAGTTTGGCCGTTAGTCCGACAACTAACGTTCTCACGCCCCTCCTCTTTAGGTACGTTACTCTGGCTGTCTCCGAAGTGGGACTTTAACGTATATGTACATTTGGCCCTCTGAGTGCAGATAAGGTATCATTCCTCTACAATCAGATACTAGAACCCAGCGGATGTGAAGATTCCAAGCTCTCAAATCCAGTTGACGAGTTCTGTAATTAGCTAAGGATTACAAAACGATTTCAAAATGAGATATGACACGTAATGTCTGGTAGAGAACTTTATATTGCAAATAGTTCTGCTATTGGGACAGACAGGACTAGAAACATCCCAACTGACTTCAAAAGAGATAGCAGTAGAATTGAAGGGAGAACCCATTGACCTTCGAAACATCTATGAAAATTGGCACCACTCCATTGAAAAAATATGCATATCACATAAAATAAGAACATAATATTTCCTGGCCTGTGGAATCTTTGGAAGAGGAGTCATGTCGACCGAAGATAAAATATCTTTCGCGTTGGAGTCCTAGCACATAAGCACCTTCACAATCAACTACGGCGTAAATGAAAGTCGTAAGCAACTGGTACAGTGCTGGCTTTGCCTGCACAAACAAATGGAGCAATCGGTCCAACGGACAGTTATAGCGCTCCCTCGTCGACAACGATGCGCTCTCTAAGAGACGCATCCTTGTCGTGCCATCTTCCTTAATCGATGTCAGATGTAGAAATCTCTCAGCCAAAGTCAATTCTTTAGGAAAAATGAAGTGGTAACATACGAGATGTATACCCCTATCATCACTCTATGAAGTGAACGCTCCATAGGAAAAACTATCCATGTTGCAGCTCCAATAATCTGTAATGGTGGAAATATGTACCTCTCAAGTGAGGCTTTGATTGAATATAAGATAAATGAATAAAAAACATCCTTGGAAGTATGAGAAGGGGGATATGATCGATTATTTTTTTCAGCCCCAGGCAATACATTTGCATATATGTCTAAATTCTGAATAAGGTAGAAGGGCGACCACGTGCCTTTCTGTACCCACGTAGCCTCGAGGTCACCGCATGGAGCGTTAGAAGCGAAGCTGATCTATGGCGAGGATACGGTCCACGCCGTTTTATTGCACCCCAGCTGCATTTACTTAGGGACACATTCTTCTTGTCTCGCATTTCATCACAGCCATCTTATTGCCCTCCGGCATATAACGAAGCTCTTCGAACATTCTAAGCCATCTTTATCTCGGTTCCGCCGAAAGAGCCGCTACCTTTCCCCAAGATCCGCGAGTCGTGTAGGCTCCCACCAGGTGACTCAGCCACCAGCAAGCACCTATCTAATCCCTCAACCCGGTTTAGCGTGTAGTACTCCAGAACTTTTTCGCCTATAACCGCGTACGAGCAAAGGACACGCTTACTCGTCGTGATCGGAGACACCTTAGATTTCTATTCGATGACGAAATCCGTAAACTCTGACATCGGCGAGTATCTGATGTGGATTTCCATCTCCGAAGGCCAAACTACGTGTGCTCTCCCTCATCCGCCTCGTGAAGTAACCCAGCTTTCCGATTAAAGTCATCGTATCCTGACTGGCCCTTCCCTTCAACTATCACGTAAGCAGTTGCAATCGTTTACACCTACAGATTATTCTATAATCTGGTATACCCAAATCGTCCCAGCCTTTGTATGTGAATCTAAGATTAAAATCCTCTTTTTAATCACCGACATGGACCCGACCACTAATTCTATAATCATCCCTCCTGTGTCTCCTGCCGACAGTTAATTTTCGCATGTACGATCATTCCCATTAAACCCTGTACCTCTACCTATTTCAACTTTATTTATTTGTTAGTAGAGGTATATTTTTTTGTTATTGTATTTTTCTTGCAACCCTAAACGAGTACCAGCTACCTGTTAATCTTTGGCTACCTTGCACTCTGATTTATCTCTTTTCAAAGAACTCCGCAATTTAAAAGTACACCATCCCCATTAAATTCTTAACTATTTCCCGTTTACGAATTGGCTAAGTTCGAATCTTAAACCAACTTCAACGCAAACCCCAAAAGGCATATATATATATATATATATATATATATATATATATATATATATATATATATATATATATATATATATATATATATATATATATATATATATGGGTATATATAGAGTCTGGCCATTCCACGACACTGAATATTACATTCAATAAGTCATCCAATTGCGAATAATAAAACATTCAATTATTTATTATTCCCTTTGAACTAATGGTTCATCGGGGCAGATTTAAGGCACCATTAATTTTTATCTTCCTATCTCTAATAGCTATCTGTCTAAATAATTTACGCACCATTAAACAAAAGATTACACTGGTTCAACACTCTTTGCTCATATTTTTCTACCCTCAAGACGGTTTAAAATCGAGAGATAAAGTTCACGCGTGAGTTTTGGGTTCTGGTTGTAGCAAATTAATTTCTAGAGTGACTAGTAACTACGCCCTCCTAAGACGAGCAATTGAGGTAAACCAGATTTACTATTAGTGTCTTTTATTGGGTATTTTTCCTATTATCCTTATTTGTTTTTTCCTATTTAGCATAATCTTTACTCCTCTCGTTGGATCAAATATTTTACATTTGTTAAAAGTTTGTTAATTTAAACCTACAACTCAATCGGATCGAGCCAAATTAATCCGGTATCTGCCCCTATAGTGCGCACTGACTTATATTCTGCAGTTATACATTCTAATTACAATGTTTATAAGAATTTTGGCACATGCGGTGTTTAATTTGCCTGTAAAACATCTTCATGATAATGTACGTGTTTCATTCTAACTACGCAATCACAAGGGGATGTTTATTTGATCAACATGCAGACAGAAACCTGTGTGCATAAGATTGGATATGTTTTCGGTATACTTTGCATAATACCTGTGTTCAAAGTGTTTCTTTCCATACTCAACTGAGCAATAAAATAGGTTATTATTAGTTTGCCCAACTCTAGTAGCGGTGTTATGCTGACAGAACAATTGGTCCACGAAAAACATGGAAAATATATTTATTCGCATATTTTATCACCGACCATGATGCATTTCTTCGGGATCACTTAAAAAGAGGAAAATTTAAACCCAAATTAGTTTTAGGGGAATCTTGGAATGCTATTAAGAGTATTTATGTCTGCTCTCCACTGCATTAAAAATAAATCTGGTTACTCTGACACGATTGGCGGTTTAATGGGAATAAAAAGATCTTCTTATCTTCAAGATTAAATCCAATGTGTTTGTATACCTATATATAGAAGAGTTCTATTAAAATATCTTATTTTCTCTGTATCGAGAAAATTGAGAGGAATTCAAAAGAGATATAAAAGAGAAGATAGGATTGGATGGCCTTTTAAAAAGTGTTCCATTAAGATGGATCGAAGTTAGCAGTAAATAAAACAGTGTTATTCTTGAAAATATATTGATTTTACTATGGGGTCATGTTATATGAGTCATGGCAATTATGTGTGAAAAATAATATCGCATAAATGTTCACCAAGGCTTTGGTGGCACACTCCACACTCGATGGTCAAAATTTTGATGATGTCTCTGCATAGTTGCTCCTCTATCTCACCAAAATGCCTTATTATCTTATCATTCAGCTGTTGAATTGTTGTTGGCTTGTTGGCATAGACCTTACTTTTGAGATGACCCCAAAGGAAGAAATTTAAAGGCGTCAAGTCACACAATCGTGGGGTCCAATTTACCTCGCTGTTTCGAGAGATGATGCAACCTGGGAACTTCTCATTCAATAAAACCATTGTTGAATTGGCTGAGAGGCATGTGGCGCCGTCCTGTTGAAAGCACAAATCTTTGTCATCTATATAATTTAATTCAGGCCATAGAAGGTTGGTTATCATGGTACGGTATCACTCGCCTATCACCGTAACAGAATTCCCGGCATAATTTTTGAAGAAATACGACCCAATGATTCCGCTAACCAAAAATGCACACTAAACAATGACCTTTTGTGGATGCAATGGCTTTCCAACAATCTTCCTGGGATTTTCATCAGCCCAAATGCGACAATTTTGCTTATTATCAAATCCACCAAGATAAAAATGGGCTTCATCACTAAAGATGATTTTTGGCGAAAAATCATCATCGGCTTGTCTTTGCTGGTGCATCCAATTGACGAATGTACGGCGCTTCAAATGGTCAGCAGTCTTCAGTTCTTGTGTAAATTGAATTTTGTAAGCGTGTAGAGACAAATCTTTTCTCAAAATTTGATGTAACGTTGTTGTGGAGAGGTTCAATTCCTGGGCGCGATGACGAATAGAAGTGTCTGGATCTTCGGCCACATTCTCGCACACTGCAGTAATGTTTTTAGCTGAACGACGTAAACGAGCACGCAATAACGTTTTCATATCTACCACCGACCCCGTTTGTTTGAATTTACGAACAATTTTCACAATTACACTCTCGGTTGGTCGATTATGTTGACCAAAAAAATCGCGAAGTGCCCGAAATGCATTTATGTTTGAACGTCCATTTTCGTAATAGGGTTTGATAACTTTAACACGTTGTTCAAATGTTAATCTTTCGTTGGTGTTAAATGCCAAAGACTGAAGTTGTTAAATCTGAAAGAAAAAGAAAAAAATCATTAGACGCTTAAACTTAACTCACATTTAAAATCGGTCCAAGTTATTCCAACACCCTTTATAAAAATGATTCTTATCTTTCTTCTTTTTTTTAGTTTATTAAAGCTTACCCATATATATATATATATATATATATATATATATATATATATATATATATATACCCATATACATATTCTTAAATCGTATAATATAGGCATCTACGTAATCAGACACCTACATTTGTACACATAGGCATATTTTCCTCTTTATTATCATTCACTTATGATTTTGTTAGATATAAATGCATATACAGCAGTGGCCCTAATATGAGGGTCAGTAAGAACAAGTGCATTTATATACTTATTTTATGTAGAAGTTTAACAAATCTTGGAGACTATATATTATAAACATATTAAGGTATATCTAATATCTATCTTTCATGAAAATTTCAAGTGAATTGAATTAGTATTTTTAAGTTATGAGGAAATAAACAAACTGTCTTCCAAAATTCAGAGGTTAAAAGTTAAGGGTCACTTAGAAAAAATGAACTACCAACCAATGTTTTTGTGTTGAGGAGACTGTTGATGGGCTAACAGTTACTTGTTATGATCATACATTATTGGAACATTCAACTGTCAACATGTCGTCTTGTGAGAGACAATTGGTGTCCTGTGATGAAAAACATAGGGTTGTGTGCCTTCGCCATGAGGGCAAGTAAAATTCTGTGATAGCAACTCTTATCGGAAGGTCTAGAAGTGTGACAACGAATTGTAGCTCTTTTTATTCATCAGGATCGAAGGATTCTAAACCCGAAACCGGTAGACCTCGTAAAATGTCACCAACACAGGATCGTATTATGGTTAGAATGACACTGAAGGATAGGTTTAAGAGTCTTGCTGAGATATCCCCCGAGTTCAGCTTTACCATCGATGTCGACGTATAACACAAAACAGTTTCCCGGAGGTTACAAAGTTCTGTGTTGCTTGCTCGAGCACCGGCAAAGAAACCTCTGATCTTCAAGAAGAATCAAAGGGCCCGTCTTCGTTACGCTCACAAACAGAAGAACAGTGGGCAGGTTCATTTTAGCGATGAATCGAAATTTAATGTGATTTTTTTCGATGGTGGGCTGTACGGACGACGAAGATATGGCGAAAGGTTATCTCGTGCATCTGTGAACAAGACAGTGAAATATGGAGGGGCCAATGTGAGCGACTTTCAATGCTGAAAGCTAAATGCAGATTCTTAGGCAGCAAGCCCTTCCGCATCTCCGATCCTCGTCAGTTCAACTTCCAATCCTCGTGCAGGACAAAGCTGCCTGCCACACTACAAAGAGAGTCAAAGATTATTTTTCAGGGATAAATGGGTCGATCTTATGGACTGACCACCTCAAAGTTCTGATTCCAACCCTATAGAAAACGTTTGTAAGATTATTGGAGATTTGGAACAAACGAGAAATTCAAAAACCAAGATGAACTCTGGGATTTATTGAACAACGAATGGAACGATTTTACCCCATCAATTTGCAACAAATTAATTCAGTCCTGTGATAACAGATGTCGGAAAATCATTGCTAGTGAAGTAATTTTCTCAAAATATAAAGAGAAAAGGTTTATTTTAGTTCCTGTTCCCTTTTACATTATTATTCCAAGTGACCCTTAACTTTTTGCCGCTGCAATTCTGAAGATAGTTTGTTTATTTCCTCATAACTTACGAAATTTTTAATCCATTCACTTAAAGGTTTAACAAAAGCTAGCTATTAGATTTATTTGAATAAAAATGTAATATTTAGTCTAAACGTCTTGTTAACCTTCTATAAAAATATTTAAATACACTTGTTCCTACTGACCCTTATATTATAGCCGCTACTGTATATCACTAATACAAGCTTTATATTTCTCATTAATTATCGTTACAAGAAAAAGAGATAGAAAAAGAAGATTTAAATTGAGCTAAAGAAAGTATCGAAAATATGTGAATAGTACTATTACATTACAGTTCGATGAGATAAAAGATATATAAGAAACAGCCACAGTTAGCAATTAAGATGAGTGTCGTAGAATTCTTTCTGATAAAAACCCTACTTACCCGACGCCACTTTTATTTAGTGTCGTAGAATGCCCCCCCTTTTTTTTCTATTCTAAGAGTGCTAAGAGTGTCTAATATATATTGATATTATAAGAATATCTTAAAGAACAGAGCCGTTACCAAACACGTAAGGATATAAAAGAAACGCCCACTAATTCACAAAATAAACTTATATTTTATCTTTAACCATTGAATACACAACCTTTATACATTAACTACAGCAATACTCTAAATATTATTATAAACAAGAATTAATTAAATTAGTTTACCCTGCAAAATTTGGTTAACGTTTTCTCTACACAAAACAATAATATAAGAATTAGGCCTACGGACTCATGTGGAGTTTAAAGGGCCTCAGAAATGTTATTGACTCAGGACGCGAGCGGTGCGTCCAGTTGTAGATGGGCGAAATTCCACGGTCGTTTTGGCGAGGGTAGCAGCTGGGGGGTCCACACGTTCTTCCGGGGGGGAAGGGTTCTTTAAGGACGAGAACCAAGACGGTGCTTTATGCAACACCTAGGCAGTCGTGGTCTCTCTGGCGAGAGTGAGTCGAACTTGTTTCTTGAATCAAGTTAACTTGGAGTGCGGTGTGATCACCGAGTAACGAGATCGAGGATGAGCTTTTCTCCTACGTTACTTATTTCCTTATGGACGAGGACTGAACTCGGGGAGGGTCTTCTTCAAGGGCGAGGATAACGGAGGGGGGTTTCTCTGGCGAGAATAAATTACTTAAACGTTTGGTGTGGCCACCGAATAACGGGCTCGAGGGGAAGCCTTTTCCTTCTTCTTTTCTTAATTCCACAAGGACGAGGAATACCCCTGGTGTTTAAGGTGCACCAGGATATGAGAAGTCTCTCTGGCGAGAGTAAGTCGAACTTACCAAAGTTCACTTATCGTTTGGTTTGATAACCAGGGACTTAGCTCAAGGATGAGCTTTTTCTTAGCCCCTTAAGGTAGGTAGCCCTGCCTCTCTTGCAGGGTACTTCTTGGTCTGGCGAGCCAAGCATTCTACCTCTCCAGTCTCGGTAGCTCGGTCGTGGATCCGAGGACTTCGTCACCTAGAGACTGACGTATACTACCTCCTTCTTCTTTTCTTAATTCCTCAAGGACGAGGAATACCCCTGGTGTTTAAGGTGCACCAGGTTATGAGGAGTCTCTCTGGCGAGAGTAAGTCGAACTTACAAAAGTTCACTTATCGTTTGGTTTGATAACCAGGGACTTAGCTCAAGGATGAGCTTTTTCTTAGCCCCTTAAGGTAGGTAGCCCTGCCTCTTTTGCAGGGTACTTCTTGGTCTGGCGACCCAAGTAAACTACCTCTCCAGTCTCGGTAGTTCGGTGTGATCCGAAGACTTCGTCACCTAGAGACTGACGTATACTACCAATCCAGTCTAGGTAGCTCGGTTTTGGATGCGAGGACTTCGTCACCTGGCCTGACGTATACTACCAATCCAGTCTAGGTAGCTCGGTTTTGGATCCGAGGACTTCGTCACCTGGCCTGACGTATACTACCAATCCAGTCTAGGTAGCTCGGTTTTGGATCCGAGGACTTCGTCACCTGGCCTGACGTATATTACCTCGATTTTTCTTAGAGTTCCTCATTTATACCTCGCACCCCCACTGGGGGAGTGGTAAGGGGGAGAGGGGCTTGAGGACGGCCCCAGGAGAGTTCTTTTTCCAAACGGTCTTTCCCACGAAGTCAAACATCGGCTCCTCGTTAGCCATCGAGATTGGGAGAAACCCGTCTCCAATTTCTTGTTCAACGTGAAACTGGATCTCTCTCTCCTGGGGGAGATCTTACCTTTTGACCTTTAGGGTCTTTCATGGCACCAAGTTGTGCCACGTTGTGGTTACGCTTTAGACTCGCCGATGCCTGGGGCGGATGTCCTTGCGGTAACCGCCTTGGGACTGCATCACGAGTGAACGGGATGGGGGGGGGGGGAAGTGACCATTCCCCTACACACCTCCCACCGAAGAACTTAATGTAAAGCGGGGGATGCTCCCGGGAACTCAAAACAACTAACTTAACCTAGTCGAGCTTAGCAAAGTGGTATTTCTTTGAGCCCTCTCTTACATTATGTTCCCTTACACATGAGCGCCCACGCGCGCATTTACACAGGCAATGTGTCGAACTAGACCTACTCGCAATACAATTTTACATAGAAAATTAAAAAACCTTAATTCATCGATTACCCACAAAAAAAACAACAAAACAAGCTACTTCCTTACCTTTCTAAGTTTTTGAGAACTTAAATCCTACCGATAAATATTAACACGAACAACAAATGAAAACATGGTTTCACGCTCATTAGGTACTGAAATAACCCTCAAAGGTTTTTTGTCTCCACCTATAGGGCAGCTGTACATTATCGGCTCCTTTGATGTAGCTGATCCTAAAATGGTGCTCTGTGACCATTATTCTGCCGCGCCTGAGTCGGCCGTTCTGGTTATTGAGTCTACCCAAGTATGGTACTAAATGGTAGCGGTATTTCAACCTACTCGAATTACCCTTCTTATGATACTTTACTACCTTTAAACTGAACATTATGGCTAGAGCGGCCTGTTGTAGCGGGGCATAATTAATGGGAGCGTAGGTCCCATACCTCTCCTTTAACCAGGTACACGGGCAGATCGTGTCTGGGTTCGATCTTTGGGGATCGAGAAAACGTTTCCCTGCGAGGTCATTAATGGGCTTGGCGCTCACTACGACTTCTCAATTTAGCGGTAACTCCGTGGACGTTCCGTTCGGGGAGGAGACTATTAGGGGTAGGGGATATTCATCCGCGTCTACCATTTGACTAGTCTTACCTGGGTCTATCGCAATAGCACCTCTTTCCTCCTTCCTTGTCAACTCATTTGACTCAATTCTCTTCGCCGGTAGTTCCTCAGGTACACCTGCTCGTACCTCTACCCTCTCTTCTTCTTCTTCCCTGATAACCCCATTTGGCTGGGTTCTCCTCGTAGGCTCTTCCTTAGGTACTCCTGCTGGTACCTCATTCCTACTTCCTATTTCTTCCATCGTTACCCCATTTGGCTGGGTTTCCCTCGATGGGCCTTTCTTAGGTCCAGGCCGGGCTCCAACTTCCTCGGCCACTATGAGATTCTCGATGGGTGCTCTTTCGAGTGCGAGCAATCTTTCCTTTTCTTCTGTCTCTTCTCTTTCCGCTTGAGCACGTTCTTTTTTCCTCTGTATTCTTCTTTCATCTATTTCTTTTTGAATCTTTATTCTCCTCTCTTTCGACTCTTTTTCCCTCTTCATTCTCCTTTCCTCGGCTTCTTGTTCTGCTTTCGCTATTTCGTTTTCCCGTCGAGTTCTTCTTTCTTCATCTTCCAGCTTTATCTTTAGTCTTCTTTCTTCATCTTCCATTTCTGTCCTTATTCTGAATTCTCGTGCTTCTCTTTTCAACAGTATTATTCTTTCGCTTGTTTTACCTCCTCTCAGCATTCTTCTTTCCTCTGTTTCTATTTTCCGCTGTATTTGGGACTCTTCACTTTTCCGGTTCATCCATATTTCCATTAATTCACGTTCTCTTTTTTCCTCTCTTATTATATCCTCTGTTTCTCTGTCAAACTTTATTAATTGTTGTTCTTTTTCTATATCCCAAATTCTTTCTTCTTCTACACAATCTATTCTTAGTTCTGCCATGACGTAGTCATGCATTTCTGTGCCTTCAAGTCCCAGACTTTGGGCTTGTTGGTAAAATCTTTTGACTGGATCCATTTCGTGTTGGTCCGTCGATTTTTCCTTTCTGTATTTTCAGATAATTATGCCGCAACTCACCAGGTAGCGCTCAGCATAACTTACCCTTAATCCCACTACTATGCTGATTGAAATACCACTCCCGACAACAAATTTACCACTTGACCTACCAATTACCTTTAGATTGTTACCACCCCTAACTCTACCAATTTTCCTCTCGTCAATTATTCTCTTGTTCCTGATATTCCTTTACGTGCTGGCTCTTTCTTAATTAGACACTGCTGGGTTCTTTATAATAACACCCTACAAAACCTGACACCACTTTAATTATATCGTAGAATTCTTTCTGATAAAAACCCTACTTACCCGTCACCAATTTTATTTAGTGTCGTAGAATGCCCCCCCTTTTTTTTCTATTCTAAGAGTGCTAAGAGTGTCTAATATATATTGATATTATAAGAATATCTTAAAGAACAGAGCCGTTACCAAACACGTAAGGATATAAAAGAAACGCCCACTAATTCACAAAATAAACTTATATTTTATCTTTAACCATTGAATACACAACCTTTATACATTAACTACAGCAATACTCTGAATATTATTATAAACAAGAATTAATTAAATTAGTTTACCCTGCAAAATTTGGTTAACGTTTTCTCTACACAAAACAATAATATAAGAATTAGGCTTACGGACTCATGTGGAGTTTAAAGGGCCTCAGAAATGTTATTGACTCAGGACGAGAGCCGTGCGTCCAGTTGTAGATGGGCGAAATTCCACGGTCGTTTTGGCGAGGGTAGCAGCTGGGGGGTCCACACGTTCTTCCGGGGGGAAGGGTTCTTTAAGGACGAGAACCAAGACGCTCCTTTATGCAACACCTAGGCAGTCGTGGTCTCTCTGGCGAGAGTGAGTCGAACTTGTTTCTTGAATCAAGTTAACTTGGAGTGCGGTGTGATCACCGAGTAACGAGCTCGAGGATGAGCTTTTCTCCTTCGTTACTTATTTCCTTATGGACGAGGACTGAACTCGGGGAGGGTCTTCTTCAAGGGCGAGGATAACGGAGGGGGGTTTCTCTGGCGAGAATAAATTACTTAAACGTTTGGTGTGGCCACCGAATAACGGGCTCGAGGGGAAGCCTTTTCCTTCTTCTTTTCTTAATTCCACAAGGACGAGGAATACCCCTGGTGTTTAAGGTGCACCAGGATATGAGGAGTCTCTCTGGCAAGAGTAAGTCGAACTTACCAAAGTTCACTTATCGTTTGGTTTGATAACCAGTGACTTAGCTCAAGGATGAGCTTTTTCTTAGCCCCTTAAGGTAGGTAGCCCTGCCTCTATTGCAGGGTACTTCTTGGTCTGGCGAGCCAAGTATTCTACCTCTCCAGTCTCGGTAGCTCGGTCGTGGATCCGAGGACTTCGTCACCTAGAGACTGACGTATACTACCTCCTTCTTCTTTTCTTAATTCCTCAAGGACGAGGAATACCCCTGGTGTTTAAGGTGCACCAGGATATGAGGAGTCTCTCTGGCGAGAGTAAGTCGAACTTACCAAAGTTCACTTATCGTTTGGTTTGATAACCAGGGACTTAGCTCAAGGATGAGCTTTTTCTTAGCCCCTTAAGGTAGGTAGCCCTGCCTCTCTTGCAGGGTACTTCTTGGTCTGGCGACCCAAGTAAACTACCTCTCCAGTCTCGGTAGTTCGGTGTGATCCGAAGACTTCGTCACCTAGAGACTGACGTATACTACCAATCCAGTCTAGGTAGCTCGGTTTTGGATGCGAGGACTTCGTCACCTGGCCTGACGTATACTACCAATCCAGTCTAGGTAGTTTGGTTTTGGATCTGAAGACTTCGTCACCTGGCCTGACGTATACTACCAATCCAGTCTAGGTAGCTCGGTTTTGGATCCGAGGACTTCGTCACCTGGCCTGACGTATACTACCTCGATTTTTCTCAGAGTTCCTCATTTATACCTCGCACCCCCACTGGGGGAGTGGTAAGGGGGAGAGGGGCTTGAGGACGGCCCCCAGGAGAGTTCTTTTTCCAAACGGTCTTTCTCACGAAGTCAAACATCGGCTCCTCGTTAGCCATCGAGATTGGGAGAAACCCGTCTCCAATTTCTTGTTCAAGGTGAAACTTGATCTCACTCTCCTGGGGGAGATCTTACCTTTTGACCTTTAGGGTCTTTCATGGCACCAAGTTGTGCCACGTTGTGGTTACGCTTTAGACTCGCCGATGCCTGGGGCGGATGTCCTTGCGGTAACCGCCTTGGGACTGCATCACGAGTGAACGGGATGGGGGGGGGGAAGTGACCTTTTCCCTACAATGAGCAATGTATTTAGTGATTACACTACAATGGAAAAGCTATTCAAGATATTACCAATGAAATAGAGAGAAATATGGGAATATATTTATTATATATTCAAAGTATTTACAAACTTAATACATATAAAAGGAGCGGTCAATAAGTTTTGCAATTCGGATATAAGGAAACGAGATATGAGGAAAAATGTTTTATTATTTTTCAATATAATTACCCTCGACTTCATTACACTTGCGCCACTTGTCCCTAAGGCTTCAAATTCCTGATAACCAGAAATCTCCCAACTGCTGTTCATTCCACTTCTGCACGGCGAGCCGGACATCTTCATCGTCCCTAAACCGGCGTCCACGCACTTCAGCCTTGAGCTGCCATGCGCATTTGCGCATGGCAGCATGTGCAACTCTGGCCTTGTGGACTTTGACGACGTTAAAGTCAATCATTGGGGCGTGATTTTTCGTGAGGATTCTAGGGATCATCGGGCAGAGACCTTGGTCATGGCTAAATTGTCGTGGATGATGTTGATAACACTTCCGTGTGATATTCCAAGTTCTCGCTCGATTTCTTCAACCTTCATTCGTCGATTTTCGAGGATCATCCTCTCCACACGGGTCACATTGTCCTCTTTGGTCACGTCTGACGGGCGTCCTGGACAGGGGTAATCTTCAAAGGACTCACGACCATACCGGAACTCTCTATTACAGCGAGCCATGGTTGCATAGGAAGGGGCGGTGTTGGTGTACACTGCAACCATTCGTTCATGGATCTCTTTTGCATTCTGGCCTTCCTTGGTCAAAATTTGATCACTACGCGGTGCTAAACCTTCTCCATTGTTGAAAAAATTGTGACTGACGATCTGCGATCAGCTACTGCTTCTTAAATCGATGAGGCAGGAGCGTGCGGCTGCAGTTCCTGACTTGTCATAACTTGTCGTAACACCCTCACAAACAGCCATCCCCCTTTCTCTGTTTTCCCCTACCGATTCGCAAAACTTATTCACCGCCCATAGTATGTATAAAAAAAGAAGTTTTAGCTCACCAATGATGATGCAGCATCAATGATGGGTAGTACTCACAGGTTTGTTGCCTTTTGCATAAATATCAATTCTTCTGTACTTTATTTTGTTCTATATTATCCATCAAGAATTTAGTGATGTAAAGCACTTTCTTTTGGACACGTCAGGAATATATTTATATCGATAATCAACCTTTTTAGAACATACAGAAGTTCCATAGTTCAGTAAAGCACGATTATTAAAATATTTGTTCATTTTTTGAAGAAATAAAAAAATAGCAAATCACCAATGTATATTTGATCAGCTAAGTGACTCTTGCGGCTCAGTTAATTGTGATTTTGTCTGACATCACACGATATGTTATTTTGTATATTTCACAAATATGAAGAAAATTATAGGTGATATTGACTTTTCCCGTCTTCAATTATTAGCCTTCAAGCACTCCAAGGACACTCATAAAAGAACTTTGAAAGATATACTACCACAGATCAAATGATCTCACATATTGAAGTAAGAACAAAAGATATAGAACTAGAGACCTTGTGTCTTATAAATGTCATTCGGCTAAGATCCTTGATGAGATAACTTTGAGAATTTGGTTGTGAAAGAAAATTTTCCTTGGGTAAAATGTGCGGTATATAAGATATAAAGAAATTAATTAAAAATTGAGTCCTATGATGCACCTAGCTACGTTTCCAGAGTAGCACTGTTCCGCCCTACGCCAATGCGAAAGATAAAATATTCTTAGCTTAGATTGTATTGTGTTGTTTGTAGCTTGTACTGAAGTTTTTTCCTGCCTTTGCTTTTGAGTTTAATTTTGTATAATTGTGCCGTGTTTTTTTTTTAATTTTCAGTTTATGTCTTAGTGTTTTTTTGTATTTTTTATTAAGGTTTAAAAGAATGAGCAAAGAGATTGCACCAAGGAATGATAAGAGGGCAAGACAAAAAATGGTTAACAAAGAGAAGAAAATTGATGATTTTTATCATGCGAGATTGGAGTTTGAAGAATGACCAAATTTCATTACAGAACCGGTAGAAATAATTCATATGACACGGCAGTGATACTTCAATATACGCGCAAAGAATTGTCTTAAACTTGATGAACAAAAAATATGACAGGCCAAAAAAGCTAAACCTAACAAACTTAATTCTGAGCAAAGATATCTGACTAACATTAGTAAATAATTGGGATATTTTTTCATTTAATTTCTTGCCGAACTTCGAAAATGTAAACTTTGCCCCCAAATCTTTTTCACTAATCGGAAACAGAAATCAAAATATATTTCTTCGGAAGACATAATTCGCCTTTAGATAAACCTAAACTTGGGAAATTCCCTTGACATTCTGTCGATAAAAGGACATTGGTGGATGTAGAGAGACAAGAATGAGTTTGAGCGCTAAAATTATTTCATTTTCTGGTCGTATTAATTATTTCCGAAAATATTCCTTTTTGTCTGTACGAAAATCTATAATTGTCGAATATAACATTTTGAATGTGCTAGTTTGTGTGGTCGTAATTTATTTATTGAAATATGCTTATATCTGCCTGTAGTTTCTTAAAAAACTTTAGTGTAAAGTGATCTTTGGTTCTCAGCGATAACTAAAGATTAAGCTAATGGAATAACCGTAAAGTTCGAAGAAAGGAAATGATAAATGCTATTCAGACAATAAAAACGAACCATATTTATTAAAAAAACATTTACATAGTGAAAGCGTGAAAATAACGCTCGAAGCCCCTCAGCTTCAGATGCCAAATTGATCTTAGTTAGGTTGTGTGCTGTGATGCTCTATGTCATAGCCACAATTCAGTTGCATACATATATTGGTTTTCAGCCTCAGTCAAGTGAATGTTGCCACTACGCAAGTCAAACTAACTCCTACCGACCTACGCCAAGCACTCATGAACTTACCTAAGTTTTGTCATTCATCAGTCTTTTTCATCTCGGAAGGGGTTCTCCTTTGTAACCCCCCTTTTCCGATAATTATCTACTTACTTTACTCATGCTGACTGTCAACTTATCCTACCTAATCTAAATTTTTCAAAAACAGTGTTAGTTAAAAGATCTTATTGTTAATTCGACTAATCGTTCCTTTTACCTTTTACTTTTTATTATATCACGGCCACATTGTTAATCCGACTAATCATTCCTTTCATTTTGTCTAATACCACTGCAACATTGCATTATATAAGGATTTGAGACCTAACTGGCATTATCTATCTGCCTTGATATATAGTTACTTTCTATATTCAGTGACAGTAAATCTGTATTTAGTTTGATATTTCGTTCTCCTGTCTAGCTTTTACAAAAACTGTATAAGTAAAGCTAAAATGAAGAAACAAAATAGTTTAACAGCTCCTCTATCACAAATTTTTATTGTCTCTATCTAACTATAGTCTCATACATTATGCGTCTAAATTGGAAATGTTCATATGATATTTAGCTATCATAGAAACGAGAATAGCATAAAATCATTTTTTTGTATGGATAATAATGAAAGTAAAAATGAAAAAGGACGCAATAGTTTGCAATAAAAATAATTGAGAAAGGAAAAATAATGACTATAGTTACTTAGTAAAACTTAAGTGCTTTTAAAACTTGAACTTAAGCATTAAAAAATTAACTGCTTGACGAAAGCTTGGACTTTCAATTATCAAAGCCTTATCGTTTTAAAGTGGAGGAAACGAAATTTGATTAATTAAAATCCTTGACTGGCGCACACAATAGTTCGGAACGGGCAGAACCGTTCCAAAGCTTGAAGAAGCAGGAACTGTCAACACTCAAAATTCTCATCAAACTCTGGGACTCAGCCTGGCGAAAAACCTCTGAATTTCACGGCACCATGAGCGATGACTCCTCGCAAGTAAGGTTCAGTCCAGGTTCTCTATGAGTTTGGGTTTGATAGGGATTTCAGCGAGTTGTTTCTTCCCCTAGCTTGCAATAAAGAGTGGCTTCTTGGCGCTACTGCTAGAGAGTTTTCAAGGAATTTGGAAGGATGGAGTTGGGGGATCATTAGGGGCAAGGACACGAGGAAGGCCGGCGTCGAGGTTCAAAACGCGTAGGCGTCTCGTCTCGATGCCCAAGATGACCAACTGCCTTTTCCCCATTCTATAACCAAAAACCATATGATTAGTCTTCAATCGCCTAGAATGGGCAAGGAGGGAGGGGGAGAACCCAATAAGCAAGTAAAATCTAAACGATTCTCTTTTGAGTTACATGCCTTCATAGTTAGGTTAGGTTAGGTTAGATTATATACTCTTTTTCTTGCATTGGTTCTGAGAGTTCCCTCCAATGCCCATCAAACTCTTTTTCCCCTTTGCTCCCTCTCTCTCCTAAATTCATTTAGGCGAGAACCATCAAGCATCTCTCAAACTCTCCTCAAACTCTCAAACTACCCTTAAACTGAATTCTGACTAACGAGGGCATTCGGTACTAAACATATGTTCGAATAATTCTCTGGAGAATTCACTATACTTTCCAAATCAATAGGACACTAATATCTCTCACTTAAGCGTTGCCACTTTGCTTAGCCCTGCTCTGCTTACGGAGTAATAATTCTAACAACTTTGGGAAGTATAGTGTATTTCCATTAGTTATTCTAAAGGAAATTCCAATTTATTTGGACAAGTCGATCTTCGAAGAGATACGCTCGTTGGATTACCTAATTGCTCAACCTAGCTTCCTGTTTTCTTTTCAACCGCAAAATGCCCGAAAATCATCAAATCTCAATTTCGGATTAAATTGAATCCCACATCAAACTCTTGGTCAGAAATAAGGCTTTGTTTAAACTTATAATCATCGTGAACTTTAATAAAATTAGATATGAGTTAGAAGAGGTGAAACTCCTTGCTCCTGATGTAATGCAACTAAGATAGATTCGGTCTCGTCCCACTTTGCTGCCGTAAATGATTTAGATAGTCAGATTCTTGAGGCTTGCGAATCCCTCTGTGCAGAGGGAGGGGACGAATCAATAGTAGACAGGGAGCCTTATTATTAGATCGAATACGATCCTGATTTGCAATCTAAATTAAACGATTTTAAGATTAATAAGAAATCCCCCCCTCCTTCCCATCAGGCCTCCTTGTAGTCTAATGTCAAATTCTTGGATCTCAAAGATATTTTGAACGACTTGTGCAAACCAGTAGTACGAGAACTTCCCCAGCCTGTATTACCATGCATCACCTTCCTCCGTAAGACAGATAAACTTAATTTTCACTCGTTTATATCACAATTTGAAAACCTAGCGGGTTCGAGGAGCAACCTTTCTTCAGCCGCCAAACTTAAGTATTTAAAGGGGTATCTTAAAGATTACGCGTACTTCATGGTCAAGCATCTAGTAACTACAGATGCCAACCATGTGGTCGATCTATAGTTACTCGAAAGTAAATTCTTCGACCAAGGCACGGTTATCGATTCCTATTTATCTAAGATCTTAAACTCCGAGATTATCCCCGACTCAAATCTTCCCAAACTATCAGTCTTCTTCTACGAATTGAACGGATTTGGGATTGATTTTGTCAAGGAAGACAACGCTGGAAATATCATGATATCCCACGTAATTTATAGTAAATTACCCTCAAACTTTAAAAAAGAGTTATGATTGACTACCAAGACTGAAGATCCTTCTCTGGCACAAATCTTAGACAACTATAGCAGTATAATCATAGGTTCGAAAAATTGAGGCGCTTTTCGGACCCTGGCAAGGAGAGTTACCTCCGAGGAAGGGCTAAACATAACTCTTCTTGAATTTCTGCTTTTAAAACTGTTATAACTCTCAGTACCCTTTCTCTAAGCTTCTACTATCTGTCGAAACTTTTAAAACTAATATTTCGACCTCTGTCGGCGGAGAGGCATCACTTTCAAAGAGCAAGTCTAAACTTAATAAATAATATCAAAACTCAAACGTCGAATTCACTCCTTCCTTCTAAGTGAAAGTTATACACCAGAACTCACAACATGGTTAATTGTTACGTATATGAAATCCCTGATAGTAGGATTCAAGGTTCGTTAGAACAAAGCCTGTGGTCACGTTGTTCTTCCACGCGACATCCCCAAGAATCGTTCCCCGCACTCAAACCCTTCATTCCCTACCCGTGTAGGTTCTGCTAGGAGAAAACGCACATATCTGCTCTTTGCTCTACCCGTTTCAAATGCGATGTAAATTTATGACTAAACCTGGGGCAGATTATGACTCTAGAGTCGGATGTGGAAGTAGCCAAAGGTTCCCTTAATTCAAAGCTATATTCAGATTTCCTACTTCCTACTCTTACCGGGTCTATTGGATTGGGGAGTACATTCTTTCCTGTGCGTTGCCTACTCGATCGAGCGAGCCAAAGGTCGTACATTTCTGAATCCGTGGCTTTCCAACTGGGTCCCAATCTGGAGGAATTACCTTCGTATTCGTGTACGATCAAAACATTTGTCGGGTCAAAACTCACACGCATAGGGCAAATGGAGGCGGTCTTTCACTTCGGATCTCTTCAAATGTCGATCAAATTCTTGGTCTATTCCAATTTGAACTCGGACTTCATAGTAAAAGAAGTAAAAGGTGGAATTATGGACCTGAAGGAGAAGGACATCCCACTGGCAGACGAGGCCTTTTCTCAACCCTTTGTTCAAAAGGATAGAATAACTGGAATAGGGTGTCTGCTGGGTTTTGACGCCATACAAAATCTGTAGTTCTAAAATAGGCATTGCATGAGGGGGTCCTCTCTAGAGAAGGACCTAATACCTTACGGAAGTATCAACCAAATAAGCGATACTCCATTATTAAACGGTACTCGCGGTAACCCCTGCCCCAGGCCGCCATGCTCCAGAAAACAGTTATTGATCCTTATTTGGTTGCAATTACCAATTCATGGGTTTGCTGGTCCGTTGGTGAATCAATTCCCTTGAAATAACTACAACCCCCGCCCCCTCCGAAACACACACACAACACTGAAGAAACTCGTACACGGATAATGGTAATTTCCTTTTATATGGTAATCCGATGGGGGCCGGCTGCATCGATTCCGAGAACGAGGTCAGGAACGAAGTGGCAAATGAGGTTAATTTGCCCAAAGGGCATAATTTGGAACCGGATTCTGACGAAATCTTAGAACATGTAGTTATCTGTACCCTAAGTTCGTCATCTTCTTATTTCCACCCTTCGAATTTCACAAAATCAGAACTTGAATTAGATTTCGACCTAGAATCACTGTTTCCCTTAGCATATCTCGGATTAAAGTAAGCCGATGTGGAGTCGATTGAGAGATGTAAAGTTAAGCAGTTTATCAGACTACCATGAAACTCCAACCTGTGCTTAATTGCTCTTTGAAATGTTGCTAGGCGCCTTCTTTAAACAAGGTTTCTTCCAGAGGAGAAAATTTACTTGTTTTCCCTTCTTTGTAGATTTCGCTCTAACAAATTGTTCTACTTTCCGACATTAAACAAGCCTTCCTTCAATTTCGATTGAAGTCAGAGAGCGACAAGTGTCGTTTTTGCCTTTTTAGCTTAGAGAAGGCAGACTCGTTTCTTATAGATACTCGTACAAGTCATTCATCTTCATATTAACCTGCTCCTTCTTTGCGTTAAATTTCATTTAAAACATCCTTTTGAGAGTTTTACTAAATATTGTCACCCTCAAGTTTAAATAATTAATTGCTCCTAAATTTGATGCAATTGTTAAATCTAAGCTTAAAGTCTTATCGATGATTTCTAAATTGTTTGACCCCTCTCAGATTATATCAGCCAGTCCTTATTGGTAGTAAGTAGACTGCTCATGAGAAAGCTGTGGTCTAAGAGGTTAGATTGGAATAGTCAAATTTCTGACCCTGATATCGTGACTTGGGTAAACTTGGCACCGATCTGGTGAAGTTGGTCGAAATGAAAATTCCACCCTATGTCGTTAAGAATGATGGTGGGCAGAGCTTAAAATAATTTGCGATGCGAGCACGTCTCACTAAAGATTTTCATCCTATTGTTTAAAAAAGTTATCCAATTTAATCATTCAAAATCTTCCTAGAGATGCAAACATCTTGAGCTTGACCCCACTCTTACCTTCCTTAAAAAAGAAGGATTTAGGGTTGCAGCCACCCGCCTAACTCTTAAGAAAGTCATAACTATTGTTTATTGGCAAAAGGTTCAATTCCTTTGCTTCTAAGCACTATAAGATGACTGTCGTGGTACACCACTTTATACCATACACTACTTCTACTGCAACGCGAACCGTTTAAGCACTGTTCGCAGGGATCAACGATCGACCAGGTCAAACTCGAGGCGTTGGGTTTCAAATCCTTAACAAATCAGACAGAGTTCAAAAATGGTTGGCGAGATTTACTTGAATAGGCCGAGAGGTATCGTTCAAGGTTAGTTAAAGATGAAACAACAAAAATATAATTTTATTTTCAAAAATTAAAATAAGAATTAAGAAAAATGGCCAAAGGGGATTATTTAAATCCAAAGAGCCTCTAGACTATTATTATGAGGATGGATTACCAAATAGAATTAATTGATTAGCGTTACTAGGCTCAGTTGAAAAGAGGAAGCGTGACACTACTAATAAGTGAGGGGATTTTAATCTTACGGATCGGTAAGGCAAGTTGTGGCACGTTCCTGATGAGGTAGGTGGGGCACGTTCCAGATGAGGCAAGTAGGGCACGTTCCTGATGAGGCAAGCAGGGCAGGATCCGAACCAACCTCCCGAGGAATAGCGATGAAGATAGCCATTCTTCAAGCATCACGTTCGACGGGGAAATGTGGGATTACTCATAATTCCACTGGAAGAGGAAACTTGTTTTCCCCAAGGGTAATCGATGGAGGTTTTCTTCGGATTGATTAAATGAAAGGAGACTGTGGTGCAACTTCAAAGAATTACGGTTCACAGAAACTACCAATTGACTGGGGTCGAATCATGGCGGAGAAAGACTTGCTGTATGATGAACGCTCACGAAACTTCACTCGAGACGTTGAGGACGAATTTGAGGTGCGTGCGGGACTCCACGATCTCAAGTCAAAACCGAGTATTTCTAAGAGTTATCCAGAAGGAAAAAAGGAGGATTCGAAGCATTGGGTGAGGAAGCTCCAGCCATCTTAATCCGTGAGGCGGACGAAAATTCAGCTTTTAGCTCCAAGGCGCAAAAGAAACCAGCGGTTCGTTCTCTCCTCGTCGCTGGGGGGAGGGCTCTGAACAAATTCGTAGGATTGGGAGATAATTTCCCAATACTCCAAGAGTCGAAACTTCTCGAATGACCTCTGGGAAGTGAGGTTTTCCATGGCGGGATACAATCGCAACAGGTCTCCCAATAACGTAAAGAGGTCAGAGCTTTTTATTTTAAAATGACCAATTTCGCAAAGACTCAAACGTCATTTCAAACTTCTCAAACCCCATTCAAACTTCATCATTCATGATCAAGTCTGCCACTTGATCATCTCAGAACTTATCAAAAATCATTCATACTTAATCAATTCTATGATGAAATCTGACACTTGATCGCCTCAAACACCTGAAACATCACTCAGACTTCATCGAACTCATGAGCAAGCGTAATACTTGATCATTTTAAAACTTCATCATTTTTGATAACTCAGACACTCGATCATCTCAAAACTTACCAAAGTTTATTCAAAACTTCATTAAACATATGACCAAGTTGAATCCTTGATCGCTTCCAAACTTTATCTAACTCTAGATTAAGTCTAACACTTGATCAGCTCAAACGTCGCAAACTTCAAAATTATAAATCATCATTTCCAAACTTCAAATTCATGATCAAGTATGGCATTTGATCACCTCAAAACTTCTTCAGCAAAATTTCAAACCTTCATCATTCATGATCAAGTCTGACACTTTATCACCTCAAAACCTATCAAACTTCATTCAAAACTTCATTAAATTCATAATCATGTCTGACACTTGATCATCTCAAAACTAATCAAACATCATTCAAAACTTCAAACACATGATCAAGTCTAATACTTGATCGTCACAAACTCCTCAAAAATCATTTGAAAACATCATCAAATTCATGATCAAGTCCAAGGCTTGATCGTCTCAAACATTATTTCGAATACATTCTCAAGTCAAATATTTGATCATTCCAATTACTTCCTCAAAATTCTTCATTACGAATGTTTCAATAATTTAATAAATTCTTCTCTAATGTTCCTCCTTCAAATACCTGCTCTTCAAATAACTCATCACAAATACTCTGTTCTCTTAGCTGAAACTTCATGCGTTCTTGTTAAGCTACACAACCTTATGCATGTATGTAGTTGTTGAGCTTCTCTAGCCGGGAGGTTGTTAAGATTGCAGGCCTATTGCACTGCCTTACACATCTAGCTGTGTGAGCGTGCATGAACGCATGTAACTCGAAAGAGAATACTCCTAGTTTGGACTTTCCTTCCATATTGGCTTATCCCCCCTCCCCGTCTTTTCTGGCCCATTCTTGGCGATCGAAGACTAACCATATGGTTTATGGTTATAAAATGGGGAGAAAAGGCGGTTGGTGATCTTGGGCATCGAGACGAGAGGCTTACCCCTACTGCCGCTCCCCACCCTCGGTGGTTTATTGGGATAATGTTGACACGGGGAGTTACGGGTTTTGTACCTTGATGCCGGCCTTCCTCGTGTCATTCCCAAAACGATCCCCAATCTCTCACCTTTCCCATTCCTTGAAAACTCTTAGCAGGAGCGCTAAGAGGCCACTATTCATCACAAGCTAGAGGAAGAAACAACTCGCTGAATTCCCTATTAAACCCAAACTCCTGGTCTCTGGGCAGAACCGTTCCAAAGCTTGAAGAAGAAGGAACCGTCTACACTCCAAACTCTCATCAAACTCTTGGACTCAGCCTGGCGGAAAACTGCTGGAGTGGGCTGCACCGTGAACGACGCCTCCTCGCAATTAAGGTTCTCGCCCGAGTTCTCTGACCAAGTTAAGCTTTTATACTCTTTTCCTCGCATTGGTTCTGCGAGCTCCCTAAATTCCCATCAAACTCTCTCTTCCCTTTGCCCCTCTCTCTCACCTAAATTCATTGGACCTTCCTTCCTTCAAACTCTTAACCTTCTATCCATTTCGGAACCATCAAACATCTCTCATGCTCTACTCAAACTCTCAAACAACCCTTAAACTAAACTTGGACTAACGAGTGCATTCGCAACTAAACATCGTTTCGAATAAGCTCTCTGGAGAGATCACTCTACTTTCCAAATCAATTGGACACTAATATCTCTCACTTAAGCGCCACCATCTTGCTTAGCCCTGCCCTGCTTTCAAAAGTAATAATTCGAACACCACTACTCCCCACACTCCCCCACTCTCTTTCTCCGCACTTTTCTCCTCCCTCTCCATTTCACTCTCTCATCCCACTCACTCCCCCCCCACTCTCTTTCACTCACTCTCTTCCCCATGAATCAATCTTTTATTCCAATCTCTTCCCCAATCTCCCCCACTCTCTTCGCTATTCCTTCCCACATTCTGTCCCCACACTCTCCCACACTCCCCTCACTAACTCCATCCACTCTATCTCCCCGTATCCCCTCCACATCTCTTCCCTTTCTCCCTTCTCTTATCCTTCTCCCTCTTCCACCTCTGCTCCTCTTCTCCCTTCTTCCCCTTCTCTATCCCCTCCTCCCTCTTTCTCCTTTCTCTCTTCCCTTTCTATCCCCCTTCTCTACATCTCCACTATCTCCTTAAAAGCTCTATGCCTTTCATATTCAAGTGATGCGAGCTGACTATGTAATAACAAAATTATTTCAGCTAATACGGCGCCAGTAAAAGATGCCCGTTTGCGCCATCTTAGCATGCCAAACGAAAGAAAAGGCAAGGAGTGGTAAAACATGAACTTTCTCGTCTGTTCTCCTCCATTCATATCCGCTCTTCAATATACCAGAATAAAGGGTGAGAATTTAGCTGCCATTATTCTTCTCCTAATAGGTTCTTTTTATTACTATTCTTTAGTATACACTGCCAATTTTCACTATTTTTCCACTATTTTCACTTTTTTTAAACAATAGGGGCACTTTTCTCTTTCCTTTCGTGATACGAATTTCATTTTTCTTAAGGTAAATTAAGAGGTATTTTCTTAATGAATTCTCCATTTAGCAAACTGAAACAAAAACTATAATTTAATAATCATATTCGCTATCTTCATCTGTTCATCGAGGCCAGGTTAAACTAGCATATGGTTCGATGCACAATAGGCGGTTTCATTTGTTAAATGTAGGGGAAAATTATTTTATTTCAAACTATCTTTTATGGAAAGTTGACTTAGAGAAATTAACTCTTTCTAAAAAGACAATTGTAGACTCAAAATAAAGGTATGTTATTTAGGATTCAATATATACATATGAGTATAATTTGTGATCAAACTAAAAATAGGCTAATAGTCAAAGGCTATCTGGTTTATATTCTACTGCCAACAAAATTACGTCAGAAATATCTAAAAAAAATTATGAATGAGCAAACAAATGTTAATCAACAATTCTAATGACGGGGCGAGTGCTGTAATTTATCAAACAATTATTTTATAAGTTTTCCCCATTTCCTATATATATATATATATATATATATATATATATATATATATATATATATATATATATATATATATATATAAAGAAATCTGTCTGTCTTCATGTGAAAAAAACCCTTTCAAACCCTTCCTCCATATCTCCACCATCTTTCGCTCACCCTATCTCCCACCTTCTCTTTCCACCCTCTCACTCATCCTCATATCCCCTCTACCACTCTCACCTTCCCATCTGCCTTTCTCCCCTCCCTTATCTAGCCCCTCTTCCCCTTATAAAATAATATCCAAACCAAGATAACTTTCCCCCCTCTCTCCCTATTTTTGACTCTCTAGCTCCTCATCCCCTTTTCCCTTCATCTCTCCTATCCTCGCCCAACTTACCACTTCTCCTCTTCTTCTCCACTCTCCCCCATCTACCCCTCTCTCCAACTCTTTTTCCCCCTCCCAACTCTCTCTCTAGCCCATCTCTCTTCCCCTACAAAAAGATATGCAAACCACGAGAGAAAAATTCAACTTTTTCCACCCTCTCTCATAGAAAGGTTGATCATTTAAATCAAAATTGGGCCAAATTTCCGGATCTTTTAGATATGTTATATTTCAGGGACGAACTTTTATATATAGAAGGACAAAGAATAGAATGAAACTTATTTAAAATAAATAGAGGAATACGTGTTGGATTTTTTTTTTTGACTTAGGGGGTTTCACTTGAATATAAATTATAATTATTATTTTATCCATATATAGCTTTACAATTTAATTATAAACATAATAAAATATGTATAACTCTAATGAACATTCATTAAAAGCTCTATTTCTTTCATATTGTAGTGCTGCCAGCTGACTAACTAATACCAAAATTATTTCATTTTAATACGATGCCCCTAGAAAATACTCGTCTGTGGCTATCTAAGCATGCCCAATGAAATAAAAGAGAAAGAGCGGTAGAACATGAAGATCATCAGAGAAAGAGGAGGAAAAAAAGATGCAGAAAGGCATGCAGCTTCACGAGCGTTAGAAATTCAAGAAGAAACGGAAGTAAGACGCAGAATAAATGCTCAACGGACTGCAGCAGCTAGTTCATCTCAAATTCGAGAAGAAACGGAAAGAAGACCCAAAATAAATACTCAACGGACTACAGCAGCCAGACAATTTCAAACTGATAAAGAAATGAAGAGAATACTTAGAATAAATACTTAACGGACTACCGCAGCCAGACAATCTAAACCACAGGAAGAAACGGAAAGAATACGTAGAATAAATACTTGAAGGAATGCAGCAATCAGAAAATAGAGAGAAATGGAGAGAAGACGCAAACTCAACGGACTACAGCCGCTAGATAATCCGGCAACGGGTAGGGGTGAATGGACAGGCTTCTGAGTGGGTGCCCGTTACTAGCGGGGTGCCTCGAGGTTCTGTCCCGGGACTACTACTATTCATCATCTACTTCAACGACATGGACGGGGACATGGTTGCCAAGATTTACAAATTTGCCGACGATACCAAGCTTGGTATGAACGTTGCAAAGGATGGAAATACTGCCCACCTGCAGGTAGATCTTGGGAAGATTGGGGAGTGGTCAGACACGTGGCAAATGCCTTTTAAGGTGAACAAATGCAAAGTAATGCATATCAGCCACAGAAACCCCCAATCTCAGTTTATCCTTAAGGACACTGCTCTTGAATTGAGTGACACTGAGAAGGACATGGGTGTAACTATCACTAGCGACCTCAAGTTCTCGAAACAGTGCATCGAGGCAGAGAAGAAAGCCCAAAGAATGTTAGGCTACATAAAGCACCAGTTTGGATACCGTAACAAGGAGATAGCACTTTGTCTGTACAACCTTCTCGTTCGGCCGCACCTGGAGTATGCCGTACAATTTTGGAGTCCTTCGTTTTGAAAGGATATCTTAAGGTTGGAACGCGTACAAGCCAGGGCAATCAAACTGATTCCCTCTATCCGACATAAAAGTTATGAGGATAGACTAAGGGAGTTATATCTGTTCTCGCTGGAAACCCGTAGACTGCGTGGTCAGCTCATCGAAGTTTTCAAAATACTTCGAGGGTTCGACAATGTTGACTACCCGGATATTTTCACACTGAGTGAGAACAGAACGCGCAATCACGGCTTTAAACTTGAACTGAAGCGTTACAACCGCAATCTGTGTAGAAATTTTTTCACTAACAGTATCTGCGGTAAGTGGAACGCACTCCTAGTGGAAGTTGTCAACAGTGAATCTGTTGACCAGTTCAAGTCAAGATTAGACAAAGTCTTGAAAAGTGGCCGTTTAGGGAAGCAAAACAATTGAGCAGCCATGTGCCTGCTCGATTGCTAGTCCAAAGGTACCCTCTTTGAATGGACCGTAAGGTCTCCTAGGGTACTTTCTTTCCTTGTTACTCCTTGTCCTTGTTCCTTAACGAACTCCAGCAGCTAGACAATATGAAACTCTAGAAGTGAATTAAAGAAGATTCAGGCTAGATGTTCAAGGGACTGCAGCAGCTAGACAATAGGAAACTCGAGAAGTAAATGAAAGAAGACGCAGACTAGATGATCACCGAACTGCTGCAATCAGAAAATTTGAAAATCGAGAAGAAAGAGAAAGGAGACAGAAATGATACTAAACCACCTCAAATAACCCGACAATTTGAAACTCAAGAAGAATTAAACCCTAGAAGGAAAACAGATAGATTTAGAAATCATGAATTTAGACTATGCCCGTTTACTAATGAAGAATGAAAAATGGCCGCGTTTAATTACATTCTTAATTATGAATTTGAATTACAAGACATTCTTACCATAGGATCCATTTTAATATTATGTAACTACTGTGATGTCAAGAAATGGAGTCATGAACCGCCGGCTATGTGTTGTAGCAAGGGGAAAATTCAATTACATCTTCTTGCTGATTGGGCTTGAATGCTAAATCACAACACTATTTGATAAACACTCAATTTTATAACAATTCTTTCATGATGACTTCTTTTGGAGCCAATATTTTAAATGAAAGGGGCTTTATGACTACATTTAAAATTCAAGGCAGATTCATCCCAGAAGAGGAAGTTTATTTCCATCAGAAAATGAGGGTTACAAATATTTGTAAATATATTTCAATGGAGGGCAAAAAAATCAAGCAGAAATCAGATGCTATCTTAACCAAAAGGTTAGACATGAGTCTTCAAGAAATCATACATGCCCGCAATGTATATATATATAAGGAATTTTAAAGCAGCTATCTAGAAAGCTCCAGCATCATAATTTCGGGTAGTTATTAATGCAAATAAAAAAATTTAAATGACATGCTATGCTATTCACTCTTCCTCAATGTATTCAAGTCAAAATTATTCTGACAGAAATAAATTTTGGTGACAGAGAAATAGTACTTCATTCAAATTATTCTACATTGAAACGTGTGTGTGAAACTGACCAATCTTCTGACAGCTTTCAATATCCCCTATTATTTGTATATGGAGAAGATCGTTATCATTTTGGCATACCTCAATTTGGAAATAATCGCAGAACGTTTGCTTCATGTATGGACTTTTATTATTACCATTTTATGATCAGGAATAATTTTTTCAACCTTCTTCCATCAGTTTTCAGTTGATATGTTTGCAAAAAATGAAGCAGAAAGGCTTTTGTTCATCAAAATTTATCCAAAGAAACTTAGAGTAGATTCATATATTCCTCTCAGAGATCATATAAATAACAATGAGCAAGGCAGAGACATAGGTCAAATTTGCATTTTATCTTCCAGCTTCCCTGTAGTCCGCGATATATGAAGGAAAGGACCCAAGATGCAATGACTCATGATAATAATTTTAGAAAACCTGACCTTTTTATCACATTTAATTGAATCCAAAGTGAAAAGGGATTAAAGATGAGCTTTTAAATGGACAAACATATACCATTCGACAAGATCTATTAGCAAGAGAGTTTCGCTTGAACATAATCAAACTGATAAATCTCATCAACAAATCACAAATCTTTGAATCAGTAAAATTTTATATGTATACGATTAAATGGCAATAAGAGGTCTGCTTCATGCTGATGGTAAATTTACAAAGAACTACCCAAAGAAATTTCTGTTTCAAACTCAGTTTAGTGAGGATGGGTACCCCTCCTATAGGAGAAGGGTACAAGGATATCAGGGATTTGAAACTATGGTTGGCAGCTATGAAGTTAACAATCGATGGATTGTACCCTATTTTTCCTCACTATCAAAGACATCCAATGCTCACATAAATGTTGAACTTTACAATTCTTTAAAATCTATTAAATATGTGTGCAAGTACATAAATTAGGGATCTGATGCAGCCATATTTGCATTACAAAGGAAAAATAGCACTTAACGATGAAATATATAATTCTGCATTGATTGATATTAAAGATCACTTTTTATCACAGGAAGGAGAGGAGTTGATCAAGGATGGGTTACCTGAAACTCATCGAAGTGAGGTGAATAATTTGGTCGCATTGATTCATTGACCAGTTTGATTGACGAAAATGGCCTGAAACATTTGCCAGACAAAAAAGTTGTATATACAACAATCATTAAGTAAGTGACACATAAGAAAGGAGGATTATATTTTTTAGAAGCGCCAGCAGGAACTGAAAATCTTATTTTACATATTTATTGGTAGCCAAAGTTCGGCAGAAAAAGGAAATAGCTTTAGCTATATGGACCTCTGGAATTGCGGCGACTTTAGTCATAAGAAGTCGAACAGTTCATGCACTATTCAAACTGCCATTAAATTTAATATCAAATGATAAACCTGTGTGCTCTATAAATAAAAATTCCAATTTAGCTAAAGTTCTCATGAAATGTTCTTTGATCGTATGGGACGAAGCTACAATGTCCCACAATAAATCAAGCGAAGCTGTTGCCAGAATACTGCAGGATTTTCGCAATTTAAATTATTTTATGAGAGGTGTTTCAGTATTACTTTCGGGTGAATTTAGACAAACTTTGTCAGTGATTCATAGGGTAACAAAGGCGGTTGAATTAAAAGCGTGTTTGAAATCTTCTATTTTATGGAAACACGTCAAAGTGTTAAAGCTTTCAACAAATATGAGCGCATATTTGCATAAGGATCATATGTCGGAAGCATTTGCTAATACTATTTTACAAAATGGAGAGGGAAGGCTAAATAGGAATCACGAAGGTGACTTAAATCTATCAAAAATCTGCTCCTTGATGAGCTCAGTTGATAAACTTATTGATAAAGATGTTCCATGTTTATTTTTAAATTACACAAGTGCTTTTTGGTTGTGTGAAAGAGCAATCATGGCACCAAAAAACATTATTTTGAATAATTTAAATTAAAGACTCGTGAAAGTTTTACCAGGAAATGAACATACTTATAAATCTATAGAATCTGTGGTTGATGACTCTGAAACTCACTTAAGCCACCAGGAGTTCCACCTCGTTGCCTTCGATTAAAAATAGGCGCTCCAATTATGCTTTTGAGTAACTTTTCTCACCTAAAGTTGTGCAATGGGACAAGAATTGTTGTCAAAATATTAATGAGAAATATCATAGAGGCGATAATAATCTCTTGCCGTGGAAAAGGCGAAGATGTTTTTATTTCTCCCATACCTATAATACCTTACGACATACCTTTCGAGTTCAAATGACTCCAATTTCCAATACGTCGGTCTTTTGTGATATCCATTAATAAGTTCCAGGGTCAGACTTTGAAAGCTGCTGATTTAAAATTAGAGCAAGAACAATCTTTTCATTTTCGCTATTACTGGTAAAACCGAAAACATTGTCTATAAGGAAGTTTTTAGCATGGGATTAACAAATTAAAATTATTGATAGACAGAAATACTAGAGCTCATAGGTCAGAAGATATGCACCCATGATGATATTATTAAGATGGAAATATCTCTATCGTCACATGAAAGTTGACCCTCATTTCAAAATGAATGTTAACAGTGATTACTTATATATGTTCAATAAAATCTAAGGGAAAACTGAACAATAGACAAAATAAACCTCCTCAATACTATTGTTATTACTATGAATCAACATTTTGTACACGATGGACTGATACTTGCATATAACAGAAATAATTAACGTATTCAGGAGGCAGGGAAGCAAGGAAAATGACTCAGGAAACAGTAAAACAAGGGAGTTCTTAAAATTATATGTGGGAGGGATTTTAGTTCTGTAAAACGATTTTTTTGCCAAATCTAGGCATCCGGTAAGAAGTCTTTCGGGGTAGCATAAGTTGTTACCTATTTAAATGAACCAAGAAATCTCAAGATCCGAGAATTCAGGACTCGCGACCAGCAATCATCGGAGAAACATTGAAATAAATACAGTCCTTTTGACTCTATCATTATGACCTGAGTAAAAATTAATATAAGAGCGGGCGTTGGTAGGTTTACGATAGATGGAAAATTTAAATCCAGATGGATTCCTATGAATAAGTATATCTAAGAACTGGACGACACCATTTTGTTTGAGTTCAAGGGTAAATTTAATAAGGAGAACCAAAGAATTAAGTTCAGTAAGAAAACCATTAACATCCTTAGAAGAAGGCTACAAACAAATAATCTCCTCTATACCGGGTGTCCCAGAAAAAAGTTAACCGTACTTTGAATTAGCATAACTCCAAAACTATTGGAGATTTTTGGATTCTGCAGAGAGGGGGTTTTATTTAACAACTATTTATTTGTCGACTTTATCAATTTGATTAAATTCCCTTTTATGATATTGATACACTAATAGGTTTAGTAGAGGCTATCGAAAATATGTTTGCGCAAGGAAGTAAAATAATGAAACGAAGCCTAGGAAGGCTAGGCTACCGAGCACTTTCAAGAGAAGCGTAGGGAGCCTAGGTCACTGTGCGATTTTTTAGCCACGTTGTGGTATGGCTTCATCATTATTGCTTACTAAATAAATCAAGGCGTTTCTGTGTAAAAGTTTACTTCCATAGAACCTTTTTAATCATGCAGTTAACAAAAGATCAACGAGTATTTGTAGTCACAAACTTTATTAAGACTGGCAGTATTAAACAAGTACAAGATTTATTTGAACCACGTTTTCTAGGTCGGCACCGACCACCAAGCTCACACTTTGGAAAAAGGTTCGCAAATACTAACATGAAGGAACATCCTTAAATCTAAATAAAGGTCGTTCGGGTCGTATGAGAACCGTAAGAACAACAGAAAATATCGAAAATGTTCAGATGACACTTCTTTAAAATCCATATGTATCAGTCAGAAAGAATGGATTACAATGGTCAAAGTCATCATTCAACCGCATTATTAAACATGACTTAAAATGGCATCCCTATAAGATGCATGCAAGACACCAGATTCTTAAAACTGATTTTCCTTGTAGACAATTTGTCGAATGTCCTCCCCATAAACTTGCTCGTTTCTTGTAAAACATTGTGATTGGTGACGAGGCAGCCTTTTTCATGAATGGAAAGGTAAATAGCCATAACATTCGGCAATATGCGCCGCTTACCCCCCCCACCCCCCCGCATTCAACTTTGACACACGTATTTTTCAGCAGAAAGTGTCTCTGTGGATCGGAATATGCGGGAATGGCTATCTTGTCGGCCCATTGTTTTACGAGAATAACTTGAATGGTGCTGCCTACTTGAGCATGATCAACGAAAGGATCTTCCCAGAACTCCGCCAGATTTAGATCAATCAATTCAATAGACTTTGGTGGATTCAAGACGGCGCACCAGCTCACATACAGCTTGCTGTAAGAACAAAACTAAGAGAAACGTTTGATAACCGCATTGTCACGCTAAATCATGCAATTGAATGTCCCTCAAGATCCCCTGACCTAAAAACGTGTGATTATTTATTATGGGGATATCTAAAGAATAAAATGTATTCTACTCTACCGCAAAGCATCAACCAGTTAAGGGATAGTATCACACGTGAAGTCAATAGACTTAAGGAAAATCACAAGTTAATCAAAAAAGTTGTTCAATCAATGCGATCAAAAGCACAACTGTGCTTGAAAAGAAATGGAGGACATGCGGAAGGAAATGGTGCTTAGAAAATTAAAAAAATTAATTATATTACCCATATGAAGAGGTGTTTTGTTAAAAATGGATTTAAATATATCTTTTTGATTTTAAACTTCGAAGTTTAATTATTTAACTTCCTTGCGCAAACATAATTTTGATAGCCTCCCCTAAACCTATAGTGTATCAATATCGTAAAAGGGAATTTAATGAAATTTCTAGAATTGACAGATAAATAGTTTGTAAATTTAATTTGTTTTGCAGAACTCAGAAATCTCTAATAGGTTTTGAGTTATACTAATTCAAAGTACGGTTAACTTTTTCTGGGACACTTTGTATATCGGAACCAAACAAGAGGAGAATCGATAATGGTGGGGAGTAAGGTAATTTAAAAAAATTCATATATATATTAAAAAGAACAGGAGATAAGCAATTTTCCATAGCGAAACCAAAGATTTGAAGATAAATTTACCGTTAAGCGAAAAATTAAAATCTTGAGTACATATGAGATGAGTTCACTGAAAATATTAACTGGCAAGGGAATATCAAAGTTACGCGATTTATCACTAAAGAAGGGTAAAAGCTCGTTTGCCGACACTTAAATAAAAAGAGAGCACACATCAAAACTAATAAGGGAGAAGTTATTAGAGTAAGGGATGGAATTGAGTTTTTAATACGCTCTTAACTATTTTTAATATGATGTTTAGAAATGGTACCAACAAGGGAAGTGAGGTATGAAGTGAGCCATTCAGATAAAGAATATGAAACTGACCCAACATAACTAATAATAGGGCGCATAGTGTTATTTGGATTATGAATCTTTACAAGACCATATAAATATGGCAGAGAGGCATAACTAGATTTAAATTTAGCAATTAAATCGGAAAGATGTTTAAGATGGGAACGCACTTTTTTGTAGTAATCACTATTAACCTGAATCGTAGAATCTTTTTCTAGGGGTACATAAGTAGAATGGTTATTTAGTAAGAGATCCATTTTAGCAACATAAGACACTTTATCCATAAGAACGACTGCACTAGATTTATCTGCTTTGGTAATGTGTAATAAAGCATTATTTCGAATGGCAACTAAAGCACGACGGAAACGCAAGGGGTAATTTTAATGAGTCAGAGTGGCTAAACAATGGTAAACGCAACCTTTAGCAATAGAAACATGTTCGTAATGAATGTCACTAGATTTTTTTAAATTTGAAAATCCTTTAGCAATTGAAACACTGCAAGGTCTGGACGAAATGGAGAAGTTCAGGCCAACTTTGAGGGCATAAGTTGTGGTATCATTAAGTTTTTGAGAAGAGAGATTCACAAACTTTTCAGGTCGGCTGTTTTTAGACCAATAACTGTTAGGTATGAGGCGTTGTAGTTTAAGATCCAACTTACGTTCCAACTTTGCCGACCGTTTTCTGAGAATGTGGAAGATGGAATCTTGCATCACGTTAGAACATAGGGCAGGAATGTTGGAGGTAAAATCATGATGGTGAGCGTTGACTTTCTTGAAGGATATGGAGGTATCATTCTTCAACAGTAAGATACGTTTAGAGAGAAGGATACGTTCAATATCTCAAAAAGGTTGACCAATAAAAGAAGTAGGTACGACCATCTTAGCGAAGCACTCCTTAAGAAAGGGATATTTTCCCTTCCTTTCGTACGCACGGATGAAAGCAGCACGATAGGATTTAACAATAAGTTTCAACGCCGAATAAAATTGCTCAAAGTTTTATAGACAAAGTTATAGTTGTAGTGACGCGTGGGATCCATAATGGATATGAGAAACTCACAAAGTAGCGCGTGAGTAAAGCAGTGCTTTCTTTGTCCATTTATCTGAAAACAGTCGCCGTATCAATTGGAGTTCAGCTAAATTTATTTACAAATCTGATGACTTTGTTCAAAGAAATATTGTCGAATGCTCATTCATTAATTCCTCGCCTAAGTTTAATATATCCCGCGGGATCCTTAAACTGGCCCATATTATTAAAAGGCTTATTCATAACGAAATTGCCCATTTTAAATCTTGGCCTTTTGAGATATTAATTTAGTTTATGTTTCTCTCGTTTATTTTTATGTATTGACAATTACTTGACAATTACATTCTTTGCTCACTGTTGGAATTCCCGGAAATAGAACCTTATCTATTTGGTTTCATGTTTCATATCCGTCTTTGATAAAGAAAATTATTCTGCCTTTTTGTTGTACAAGGGTGGGGCATAACTCTGTTGTTTCTCATATATATACGACCTTGGTAAAAAAAAATTGTTATTTGTTGAGAATGAACTGAACAAGTTCAAAAGTAATTGGAATCCACCTTACGAGCGACTTTGTGAGTTGCTCATATATATATATATATATATATATATATATATATATATATATATATATATATATATATATATTCCTCTCTAATGAAGATGCCTGTTATTTTCTACTTCATTGTTTTAAAAAGAAAGTAAAAATTTTTATTTTATTTTCTCCAGCCAATTTGTTTTTTTACGACGCATATATACAGAAAGTTGCTATGGTAAAAAATAGAACACCCTTAATATATATTATTCCGACTTCTTTGCTATATATTCTGCGACCAAATCCGTGTTCGATTTATCAAGTCTTATGAGCTACATCCTCATGCTCAAACAGTCTATTATCTTCTTCGGCAAGTGAGGACCGCATATTTTATTGTTTTAAACAACAAACCTCCTCTAAAACGCTGCAGTTAATGGTTATGTGTTTTTGTTAGTGTATATGTATGTATATTTGATTTGAGCAGAAGAGTAATTTAATAAAGCTCTGCTTTGGTTTCCGAGTTGAGAAAAGATATTTACACATTTTTTCATCCTAGAAGTTCTTGACTGAATTTGATATTAGTCCTGTGAAACACAAAATAAATATTTCGTGTTAAATGCGAATTTGAATGAGCGTCACCAGCGTGAGTGTCAGGATACTGTGTAATCAGTTTCTTAGGGAAAGTGAAGTTAATGAAAATGAGAATGTGTAGAATGTACAAACCTTAGATTCTTTTCAAAATTCATACAAGGTGAATTTATGTAAGCTATATAGCATGCGTGTCATATGTAGAATTTGAACTGACTCACTGTATGGAAGGATCCTCGCCTTGAACGTAAATAGAATTAGAGCTGTTAATGTGTCTAGAATATTTATAGCTCGTAGTGGGTGATAATATCTGAAAATTACATTTCTGGAATAATAGAATTTGAACTTCTTTAAATGATTTGAGTTTCGCTTTTTATTAAAAAATGCTATTATTTTCTACGCTATAAAATAAAAAAATACGTATATAAATCCTTGGATGACTGGGATTATTTGTTGTTTGATTTCATTGTAAAAATAAAACAAATCATAATAACTAATCTGCCACTTCTCCGTACCATAAGATTCATCTTTATTGTCGAATGTTCAATCAGTCCTGATGGAACAGTGTCGATTTTAGCGAAATTATGACGCATCTCATTAACTCATTGAGTAAGAATTCAAAATAGGAAAAAGGAAGTAAGTTTTATGTAAAAAGTGGTAAAATAAGGTATTAATTTTGAAATTTTAATATCTCCTCAGATTTCAGCGATAAGAACTCGGTCAAACACCAGCAAAATGTTACGTTTAAAATTAAGGACACAATATGACTTCTGGCCTGATCCACGAGATCTTGGTCAAGGCTCTTCACTTAGAAATAGCCTTTGAAATATAATCTTGAAGATACCTTTTCAAACAGCCAAAATTTGTTCCGAAGAGGGAGAATATTTTTAATTTCTTTTCAACCTTATAGTTTTCTTTTAATGCCTACCACAAGGAAAACTAGAGGTAATTAAAGTCAGGACTGCTTGGTGGCCATTTATCTGGTTGATAAACCCAGACTTATGTGTACTGTGTATGTTACTCTTCTGAAACATGATATTATTTTGCATAATTTTTTGCAGGGAGCTATAAAATTTATAGGTTTAATTTCTTTAGGTGCAGCAATTTACAGTCAGAAAAGCGCACCCTTTCACATACCTTGTAGATTTTGCAAGCAAAAGAGATCATTTTGTTTCTCAATGGTTCCTCAGTTCTAATTTTTCCCCTGCCTACCACTGCAAGGACGACGTTCGATACTACCATTTTCAAGAGGTTTTCTAAAACAAATTCGCCCACACCTTTTTTTATTATTTGTGATCTGGTTACTCTTTTAGAATTTGTGCCGAAGATATTTGCATCTCTTCACGAAATACTTGATAAGGTAGTTATCGCTTTTTCAACCTCATCTTATTCATATAAAAATGGAAAATGAAGACAGTGTAAAAACAAGAACATTTGTTAGATCTATATATTTTCGAAATCAGCTTTATCCCTGATATAGTTAAATCAAGCCATTCGTAATCATTATTAATAGTGTTGTAAAGAAAGTGGTAGAGCTACAGACTGTGAAAATTGTGAAATATATAATTGCTTTTACAAAAAGGCGAGAATTTCTACACGTAGACTCAGAGGGAGCACAATTCACCTGAATCTATCCCGGTTCTCCTGTAGAGAACCTGGTAAATATAGAAAAGAGAAAATACACTTGACATCTGAATGTCAAATCATTCTTCCTAAAACTTTTAGACGAGAGCTGCCCTCCCACCCCAAGTTGTTCTATGATCTACTTCAAAGCTTCTATCACATGGGGGGGTTTAAAGGTTAGATTGCCTTAGGAAATACAAGAAGCAAACAATCATAATAAACTAACGACAACAAAACCTAAAATAATAATTGTTTACACAAGAAACTCTTCAACTTCTAATAAAACTCATATACCCAAAAGGGTTAACGAAAGCAAGAAAAAACTCATTTATAAAAACTCACGATTTTCTGTTTCAGAATGATACAATGCAATGTTGTGTTGAAGTTCTTGTAAACAAATGCAGAGCAAAAAGGCGAATAAGTAACATTCTATTTCTCTTTTAGTGCCTTTTCTTTTTGTAGAATCGTGAGACTTAAAATGGTATTTGTCATAAATAACACGCAGGGATCAATAAAAAACACTTGGGGTAGAACAGATACAGGGCTTATTGATACGCTAAAATGGAATAGAGTGTAGTAAAAAGAACAGTAATTTTCTCTTTTCTCTGGTATATTGACATGCATGGCGAGGAACAACGTGCAGATATCATATAGTATACTTAGATATAGACAAAGAAATACGAGAGATAGATATATTACAAGGATACGTCAACAATGTGTTGAACCAAGAAAATATACTTATATTTGCGTGTCTTCCGCTTATTGATTCTGGTAGATATGAGACAAAAAATATTTTTGCTACGAAAAACACGCTTAAGCCAAAAAGATGAGATAACAAGAGGGAAGGTCCCTTCAATGACATGCGGTGTTTTGTGTTAGGGGATAAATGGTATTTACAGTGATGGATTCACATGTTTCAAATCAATTACAAGTGCGTTTGCCTGGCTAAATGGCTAAATTAGGCTTCTGCCACGAAAAGGCGTCACCCAGCGCCACCCAGTGCCAAATCCGATGGCAGATTCCAAATCTCCAGGGTAAATAACCATAGGTCCATGTTAATATGAGTCATTTTATGGCTCTAAATGGGTAGAATTGAACCTTACTCGTTTTGAAAAATGAACTTTACTCCTCTCGAATAAAAAGCTACGCCTAGACCTAGCGCTTCGCCGTAGGTAAAAAGAGAGATAAATATAAAATACATGGTGAACATATAAAAAACGTAGTGACCAAATAACTTTTATTTATTTAGTTACCGTTACTCTGAAAGATGAAACAATACCACGAATGAGGTCTAAGCTGGGAGTCGAGCAAATATTTATGAGCGAATCCCTAAGTTTAATGAGAGCATGCGCTAGATGCTTTAGAAAACTTCTCTCTAACTTCTACTTTTCATTAAGAAATTGTGCATTAATTCATACCATCCATCTGTAATCGAGTCCTTGGATTGATGACTTCGTAATTATTAATTAATAACATGTGGAATATTGAAATTCATATGAATTCTGGTCACAAGATATAAGCAGTGGCAACCTTTAAAGATCACATGCTACCAAAAAAAGGAATTCAACGTTGAAAATATACATGAAAATATAAAGAAGAACAAAAATAAAAGGTAAACACATTGGCCTTTTCGTAAATTATTTGATACTTACCAAGCTCTGTATGACTTACCAGCGCATCAAGCGGCAAAGAGCATATTAACTTTGTCTATTAGCCATATTTTCATATCATTCACAAACTTACGAACAAAAAGTAACTGGCAACTCCATAACATTTAATCTTTAATTAGCGTTTTATTTTATCCTTCAGGTCTTTTTTATCGAGCAATTCTGATGTTAGAGTAACCATTAAGTCCCTGGGCTCAGGTTTCTGATGGCTTGTAAGTTACAATACGACCAGCAAAACAGCTCAATTGTCCCGTTCCATCAGATTTTAGTCGGAAACAACAAGTATTCAAGAATACTTTAAAGAGAGACTTACTCAGGAGATTTTCAGTAGGGAGATGTGGTAAGGTGAGAGCAATTTGGGGCAAGGTCAGAAGGTAAGGGATCGGATTGTTTGTTAAAGAGTTGACGATTTTTTTATCCAGAATAAATTAGCTACCAGTTTTTTGAAATCCCAAAATATTATTGTGGTAAATTTATTTATTTTACAAATCAATCTGGCTGAGTTTTTCGGATCTTTACGTAATAGTAGCTAATTATTATCAACAACATTGATATTTGTCAAAAGTATATTGCAAAATATTTAAATTTGATGTAGTAGAATTTAGGAAGAACAAAGTCAATAATGACAAATATCCAGGAATTAGTTAAATCTCCCTATTATGATTTCTATTTATCTTTTGCTTAACCCAACGAAATCTCATTAGCTATATTCTCCTCTTTAAATAAAATTCCACCTAGAATTCTGAATTTAACACAATCAACCCAAACGCCACCCATTTTATTTGGATTTACACTAAGACGAGGTTTTAATTGCTGCAATTTCATCCGTTAGCAGACATTTTGATCTCATTCTATAGTGACAAAACATTTAAATCTATAGACAATTTGCCTCTCCTTATCGTTGTCAGAAACAATTCCTGTTTCTCACTTTGTTTTTATCACGTTTTCTCCCCTCCTTGTAAGCGTAAACAGATTTATTTCTCCAGATTGAGCCTCGTTTGAATACCCTTTTTCCATCCAAAAATCTTTCCCTTGGACCATGCCCATGGATCAGCCAAATAAGGCAGGTGTGTATAGTGCCTCATTCTACATAGGAGATACTGGGAGAACATTAAAAAAACGAATATACGAACACAAAGGTGATGTCAGATGAGGCAGTACTACATCCAGAATTTTTAACCTTATTAGCAATTACAACTACCAAATAAATTATTCCAAGGCCCAAATTATATATAATTGTCAAGATTTTTGTAAAAGAAAAATTGTAGAATCAATACTAATAGGATAAATTCCTAATTTCAATCTTTCGGAAGGTCAATTTAAGTTTAGCTCTTATTCCCGGAACCTGATTTTTTTAAAAGTTTAGCTAAAGATCTTAGAACCACACCTGATTAATGACCCTTAATCTCTGTTTTTGTGGAGGGGCTGGTATTTAAAGATATTTATTAACTTGTGTTGTTCCTTCCAGTCTCATTATACGACTGAAGAGGGTATGGTAAACTTCCTACCGAAACTAGTTTCGTACTTAAACTCTATGCTCATATACAGTGGTTTCAATATCATATACCATAATTCGCTATTGAGGTATTTTGCTTATATATATATATATATATATATATATATATATATATATATATATATACTGTCGAAAAGATTCAGAACGCCTGTATTTCTATCACATCTCCAAGTTTTCGCGTAGAAACTCCGAGGTTCCCAAACAGGTGTCCTATAGCCTACAGCTATTACATTTTTTATTGGCAAAAGTTATGTTAATTTAGATAAGTACAGGTTTTTTTTAAAAATTGATATCATTTGAGATGTCAATATCACAGAAACTACATATTCAAGGCCCATGAAACTAAAGAGGCCTAATATTACGCAACATAAGATTTATTCCTCCAAATTCAGATGAGAAAATCAAAGGTATGTGGATTCTATGAACGATTTCACAAATGTTCAATATACGTACCGCCTGAGACACGGCACACGTAAAGTTGGTAGTCCAGCTCCTCCCAAACAGGCTGCAGCATGTCTTTGGTAACAGTCTCCAGTGCGGTAGTGATTATGTGATTGAGTTCCTCTAGGTTTGCAGGAAGATGGGGGACATAGACCAGTCTCTTCACATAGTCCTAGAGAAAAAAAATCGCAAGGTGTCAGGTCAGATGAACGTGGCGACCATTTCAACAGTACATTGTGTTCATCACTAGCAGGACCAATGCATCTCCCTCACAGATTGTCATTGAGATAAGCCCGCACAGTGAGCTCCCAGTCAGGTGCAGCCCCGCCCTGTTGGAAAATGAAGTTTTCTTGTTCATTTACAATGAGCTTATCCATTAGCCAGTTCTAAGGCATTTGAAGATAAACATAGCCGGTCACATTTTCCTCAAAGAAAAATGTGCTATAAAGATGGTTCTTGAAAATGGCGTAGAACACATTTACTTTCGGTGAGTCCCTTAATTACTCAATTGTGTCATGGAGATTTTCTTCGCCCCAAATGCGAACATTATGCTTATTGACTTTGCCATTCGTATGAAATGTTGCCTCATCACTGAAAACAAGACATTTTTTGAACTCGTCTTCTTCAAGTTTCTCTTGCATATCAACACAGAATTGTTTGCGCTTTCGCTTGTCATATATCGTTATGGCCTAAACTAGCTACAGCTTGTGGGGTTCATTAGCAAGCGTTTCCTTAGGACGCACCAAACTGTCGTTGGAGGAATCTGGGTTTCCAGACTTGTTCTTCTTATGGACTTGTTGGAGCTTCGCCTAAGGGTTTGGAGAACCCGCTCGACAGTCTTTTCCGATGTTATTAGTCGTCCAGATTCCTTTGTCCTGCACAGACAGCCTTCTTCTTTGAATTTTTTGTGCCATGTCTAAATCTGCATTGGTGTTGGTGACTGTTTAGAGAACTCTCTCACAAATGCACACTGCACAGTCTTGTTAGACTTTTCGATATACTCCAACACACAAAATGCCTTTTCAATCCAGTGAATGGTATTTTTCTATTTTTAAAGATAAAAACATTAAATATAATATTATGACCTGTTTCTACACATGCTGTTAAAACTTGAAGTCATTCGAACGTGAACCTGCAAAGTTATTAGATTGCAAAATGATATTAATTTTTGTTCACACCCAGTATAACGAAATTTATCAGCAGGTAAGCAATTTACTAGAAAATTTTCAAGTTCGAAAATGATCCGAACTTCAGCGGACACAAATATCTATTGGAAAATAATGATTTTAGTTATCAGATGAAAATATTTGGTCAAGTTATAAGTAATTCTGGATGATGCTTTTACATCTTTTTACAGAAGAAGGAAATAACAAATTACAATTGAGTAGTAATCTTGCTCCATACATATTAAATAGACTCCTAGAGTTCTTGAACTGTTTTTAGAATACTCGATTTAGACTTTTCTAGAAATATCTACCAAACATTTTTACTGGGATTCAAGTCCAGAATTGTCCAGGCCAGTTTATTAGGTGATGTTCTCGACGCTCGTCATCCATCAAGGTTTTCTCCAACATGGCAGTTTTGCAAGAGGCGTTATTCTGAGGCAAAGGACGCAATAACAGCAATTCCTTGTAGAGGCCCGGGGCCTTCCACCCAAATTTTGCCATAGACAGTGACACTTTGTCCGGCAAACTTTACTCTCTCCATGGTGCAATTGTCATACAAACTTTCCATCTCTTTGCGGCGAACAAACAATCTGCCATCAAATCAGAATAAATTGAACTAATATTAGCCATTAAAGTGGACTTTGCTCCAGTGATCATTCGTCCATGTAATGTGGTCACTGACGATAGCAAGTCATGCCTTCTTGTTCGACGGACTGATAAATTTCCTCACCATACATGCGCCTGTGTAAATATTGTCTTCCTCAAGACGATGTGACTAGTTTGCTTGTAGCCATTGATGGCTAAAATCTTACTAATCTCTTGAAAAATCTCCACAGTCTTAAAAAAGTGCTTTTTCACAATTTGGTCTTCCTCAAGACGATGTGACTAGTTTGCTTGTAGCCATTGATGGCTAAAATCTTACTAATCTCTTGAAAAATCTCCACAGTCTTAAAAAAGTGCTTTTTCACAATTTGGCTTACCTTTTAATTTACCAGCCTTAAATAAACCTGTTTTGCCAGGAGTGAAAAGAATATTATACCCTTAAGTTTTGCTGCTCTCTGTACTTTCTCCAAACGATCGAATTGGTTATATAGCGTTCCGTTCAGCTCCCAAAGACAGAGATGGGTAACAGATATTTTAAACCTGTTACCCCTAAGACAGCTCGCAATAAAATGTTCTAACTTAGATAAGATTGAACTGAAGTATTTGTAATGCAAACACTGCCGGTTCTGTCTATAAGAAACCTAAGACTTTGTATCACTTTGGGCACTTCCAAATTCCTAGTAAATTACTCATCTCCTGTTAACTTAGTTTTTATTCTTTCAAATTTCATAACCTTTACCCATTTATAGGTCATACTGGTAGGTTATCTTACACAAATTTTTAAAACTTAGATCTTCTCGAGTAAAAGTTATTGGCGATGTTAGGATAGAAATACAGGCGTTTTGATATCTTTTGACGGTACTCTACGTACAAATAAAGACATATATATGGAATTATTACATTAATACTTATATTTAATTATATAAATTTCAATAAGTATCTATAATTATAATATTAATATATTCTAAGGAGTTAGTGTAATTTATCAGACCTAACCATTACATTTAATTATATTTTTCCCTAATTAGGATATTGAGGATGAAAATGCGTGATAATATTATTAACATTAGAGCTTTTTGCATTTTAGCTCCTTTTGCTGATATGTAAGATTTCTCTAAACTAATATCTAAAAGGATTTATTCCTTATAAGCAGTAAGTAAAAAAATATTCATAATATTCTTTAAAATCGTAAAATAAATAGTGAATCAAGACATTGATTTTTTTATTAAAAATGTAGATTCAGTTATTCAGCGCGGCAAAGGAAATATCTGCAAAAGATTTATTTCCGTTAACTTTTTTCAAAACAACATTTTCCTTTTCTGGCTACAAAATAACTCCTAGAAAATTATATGGCTTTACATATTTCTGGTGTTATACGTTTGCTACCAGTAAAGCATCTTCGTAAGGCCATCAGCTCTCAAAAAACAACAAAGAAATTGTCATAAGAAAAGCTGACAAATCTAACATATACGTCATTCTAAACAAAGAAGAATATATCAACAAATTGAATATCCTCTTAGTAAGACCACTAAATTTAAACGCATGAAAAAAGATCCAACAGAAGACTTAAAAAAGAAAACAAATGGACAAATAACTAAAGCTAATGCATCATCAGAGGACTTCACTCCCATAAGATCATCGCTAATTACACACCAGGATATCTGTATGGCATTATAAAAATTCATAAGCCGCACAACCTATTAGGGCCAATTATCTCTCAAGTCACGACTCCTACGAACTGTTTAGCTAAAATACTAAATACATAAATAAAACCGTACATCCCTTCGAAATAAAGCATAAAATCAACACAGGAATTCATCGAGATACTCCACGCTACAAGAAGGTCGGAACTAATATCATCCCTTGACATAGAAAGCCTGTTACGAAGGTGCCTATCGCTCAGACCATAGACATCATTATAAAAAACGTGTACCACCATCCTACAATATCTAATCCAAATCTTCACTCAAACATCTTGAGGAGAATGTTACGTTCAGGCACATCAGAGGCGCCGTTTAGGACATCGGACGGTAATCTATACACGCAAGTGGAAAGAATGGCTATGGCGTCACTCTTAGGGCCGACCTTCGCCAACTCTTAAATGTGTCAACTTGAGGAGAGATTATTGGACATCATGGAAAATAATCCACCCACATCTTGCTGATACGTAGATGATATCTTCATCAACGTTCAAACGAAGAACTTCTGGTTCACATCAAGCACCATTTTGAGTGGAACTCCGTGCTTAAATTCTTTTAGGAATTATGCAAGGCCAATAAACTCCCTTTCTTGGACGTTCAGGTTCAAAACATCAATCAAGAAATATAACTAAAGTACATAGGAAAAGTACCGAAATGGGAAGATGCCTCAATGTCAAGAGTAAATTCCCTGAAAGGCATAAAATAAGCATAATCGGCTCATACATCCACCGAGCTTATATATGCTGCTGTACGTGGGAACTTTTCCACTAAGTGATTGCACGAGTAAAAGAAATATTAGTACATAATTGTTTATCAAACAGCATGATTGACAAATAACTCCAATCATTTTTGAAATAACCATTACAAACATGCGGATAAAACTGAAAGTAATCATGAAAGAGTCAAGAGCATTGAAGTGTGTTACAGAAACCAGATGTCCATGGCCTATTAAATAGATGAAAAAATATCAAGGATATTATTAACCGTAACATCAAGGTTAAAAATCAAACGGATAAAATCCAACCTATCATCTATTATAAAACAACAAAAGCCGGCAATCTCCTAATGAAAAACAACATCTGCCTAAACTCTGGGAATCTCAAGTCAACCAACATAGTTTACGAGTTTATCTGCCCCGATAAAAACTGTAAGCTTTATAAAAACTTAAAATATATTTGCATGACAACCATTAAACTTTCGACACGTTTAACCATTCATCTACAAAGCGATTGGCCCAAGAATCATATGGAAAGTCTCCATAGTATTAACCTAACGAGAGATATGCTCGTTGATAACACCATTATTAAAAGAGAAGAGGTTAATAAAGCGAGGTTGAACATGTTAGAAGCCATATTAATGAATCAAGATAAGCTGCCATCAACAGTTAAGCGACAAGCTGGAATCGCACATTCAAACTACATTAAAATTCCACTTACAGGAGTGGCCCATTTCCTCTAACGTTACGTTTAACCAATGCGGAATATATACCCCTCTAAAATCGTTTTCTTACACTTTGTCAGATCCTCACTCCACTCATTACATCGGTAAAGGAGAAAAAAACATTTCAAAACGCTCCGAAGATTATCGAATAAGATCGAAAGCTCAGCAATTTAGTTTGTTTTTACCAAACACATTAAGGAAATTAATTAAGGCAAAAAATACACAATGGTCTTCAACAATATATATATATATATATATATATATATATATGTTATACATAATTATCCAACATTAGAATTTATAAGGATTCAGACATCTCTATTGACATAAACGTGTAAGACAAAAAGATATTATCTTTTGAAATTATTTCCATCATGTCTAGAAGAAATTTTCAAAAGGCTAAACTGCCAAAACCATGGTATTAAGATTAATGGAAATTATCTGACTCACTTGATATTCGCAGATGATATTGAACTGATAGCTGATAAACTAGAAATGATTCAAACAATGTTTTAGAACTTAATTGTGAAGCCAAAGGTTTCGGTCATGACTAACTAACTAGAAGTCGAGATGATAAACATTAACATTGACGAGCAAATAGAAAGAGTTGACAAATATATCTATCTTGATCAACAGATTACAATGTCATTAAGAAAACATCAAGTAATCCTACATAGAATTACTTTAGGGTGGAGGGTATTTGAAAAGACAAGCATTATCTCCAAAACAAACTGTCCATGACCCAAAATGTTACATTAAATCTTAATATAACTCAAAAAGGAGATGAATGCATTTTGATAGGGATATTTTTACGTGACAAAAGATTATCCCTTTGGATATGTGGATGAACGAAACTTCAAGATAGAAACCTGAAATACAGCTGGTCAGGCCAAGTTTTCCAGATTCCATGGACCAGAAAAATTAGCTATTGGTTTCAAATTGGTTAAAGACGACGCCCAAAAAAGAGAAATGATTTTTAAAAAAATACTAAAAATTGGAAACGATTTGCACAAGATCGACAAAATTACATTAAATTCTGAGAATTAAATTTGAATTTTGTATTGATACCTCCAAACAAATAATTATTTGTATTTTGTATTTTAAAGAACAAGTTAAAGAAATTTGAAACTAATCGAATGATGTATAAAGGTTTCTCATTGACATATTATAGCGGCGTACGTGACAATTAAGTTCCCTTAGCGCAAAAGATCTCGATGAGAGTGGAAGTGTGTGTGTGGGTGTGTGCAGCTCTGTCTAGTGACTAGTGTTTTGATAACATTCTTTTATTTGTATTAAAGAACAATTATTGATAGTGTAAAATAAATATTTATACACGTCTTATTATATTGCAGAGCTAAATAATATGTAAGAAAAAATTAAAAGAAAATTTTATTATGGCATTTAAACCTAGAATGCTTCATGAAAATGGAATCCATTTGTTTAGCGCCCCCTGCGCCATTAGTGAACGAATGTTGCCAACTCATAAAGGAGTTATAGAATATGTTTTGTTTGAGCGAGAAAAAGAAAAAACTGCAATAGAAAAGACCCGCCAATTAAACAAATTATCAAATTAGTAGCGAAGAAGTTAATTTTTATTTGCAAAACAGCATCAATCCTTTGTGTGTCAATAGAGGCATTTAGAAAAAAAATTAAATTATTATTTAAAATATCAGATTTTTACTGAGAAATATTTGCAGTTAAAATGTGACATCATCCAAACAGAAAGGTGACGATTTTACAAAGAATGCAGAACAATTGTTTGATATTTCGTGTTGTAAATGCGATACCTTTTAAAACTGTGCCGCCATTGGAACAAATGTTCCTATGAGACCAACGAAGAACTAGGAAAATCACAATAGGTAATATCAATCAAATTCATTCTAATAAGAATATTCAGAGTGCATTTAGGAAAAATCGTGGGTATTGTCTCTTAAAGTAACCATCTACTTTGACACATAATATCGAAGTGATTCTTATTTCATCCAGCACAAAAATAGAATCTGCTGACGAAGGTAGCAACTATGAGCTTCCTTCATCCGTGAAACGCAAAGAAATAAACAAAGAATTTGCATCTAAATCTCCATCTAAACGAATAAAGTTTTCAGAATTTACGTCGGCATGTGACCGCACTGGTATATTTTTTCAAGCTGCATCTTTAATAACAAGTTCAATCCTTAAGGACTTATCGTGAATTAAAGGCAAAGAAAGTTCTGTAGTAGTTGACAGGTCAAAAGTTAGAAGAGAGCGTGTCAAAGCACGCACTACACTACAGCAAGAAATTAGATCAGATAAGCCATTATATTCTATTTATTTTGATGTTAGAAAAAAAAACACATTTGTTGTTGAGATAATGGAAGGAACTCATCACAAGAAGAAGATAATCGAAGAGAAACTGATGAACTCCTTGCTGTGAGAGGCTATGGAACGGTAGTGAATACAGGAACAAAAGGAGGTTTGATTAAAATGTTAGAAGAAAAACTTAATAGAACACTTCATTAATTCATTTGCCAGCTTCATGCAAATGAGCTCCCATTGCGCCATCTGGTCAACAATTTGGATGGGAAAACAACGGAGCCTAGGGCAGTTGGCGGATCTATCAGAAGACAACTGGATAAATGTGAGACTCAAAATGTTGTTAAATTCAAGCCAATTTCGACTAACTTGCCGCCTGGTGACAGAGGAAATCTGAGCACCGATCAAAAGTATCTGTTTGTTATCATTCTAACTATCTCACAAGGTAAATTTTCTGCTGAAATGGCTCGTAAGAGGCCTGGTAAAATGTAGCATGCACAATGGCTTACAACGGCAAATCGGATACTTCGATTATATGTTTCGACTTCCGACCCTTCTGACACGCTGAAATCCATTGTCTGGTTCATCATGAAGGTGTATTCAACATGCTGCTTTAAAATAAAAATTAACTCATCTTCGCAAGATGGAGCACTCAACCTCTTCAAGATAGGGCAATTACTGCAAGGGATGAACAAACAGATTAAAGATATAGTTACACCAGTAAATCAAAGGAATGCTTAATATGGACATGCGGAAAATATTCTTCTCTGTATGATGCAAGAGGAAAGAAATCATATACAGGAACTCGCATGGAGAAGAATTATGAAAGCACGAAAAGATTATAAAGGCAAATCAATAGGCACTTTCAAGATCCCAGACATAAATTTAAAGCTTATGACTACATCCACCTAATTAATTGGCATAACACACCGTTGTGACTGAACCTCCACTTACGACGACGCTCTCTGATGATCAACTTGAAGAATTCATCCGTCAACAACCTAAGTTGTATATTCCGAGGTTTCCTTGTTGCACACAAACGGTTGAGAGATGCATCAAACTTGTTGAGGAAGCGTCACTAGCAGTTTGTGGAGAAGACAAACTGGACAGCTTTATAATAAGTAAAATTGAGTCCAGGATAAAAATATCTTCATTTAATACCAAAAAGGACTTCGTAATGAAAGTTAATAACACTAAAAAAATCTAACTGTATTGAATAAATGTATATTGAATATTAGTAAAAATTTAAATATTCGACTTATATTTGTTCAATTTCTTCTATTTCAGAATGATGATGATAAAAATCCAAGGGGCTCTGGAAACGAACGAAAGAAAAGGAAAGAAAATTTATCGAGTAGTTAATAGATCATTTTTATTCAATAAAATGGACGTAGAAGAATTTATTTTAAAGTTTTCTGAAAATATATTTTTAAATGTTTTATGGAACATAAATGTTGATGTCACAACTTGGAGTTTTGAAAACATTAACATACGTTGAGGAACCTGGCAAAATTAATTGAGAAGTCTGAAATTTCAACACAATAGTTTTTTTTATTTATGGTCCATCAAAAAATCAGGGTAGGAAAATGAATTCTAAAAATCTTTGAAATAATAGTAAAAATTTAAATATTCGCCTGTTACTTAATTTCTTCTATTTCAGAGTGATGATGATAAAAATTTCCAGGTTGTATGAAAACAAACGGAGGAGAAGAAAGGAAAACTTATCGAGTAGTTAATAGATTATTTTAATTCAATAAAATAGAAGTAGAAATATTGATTATAAAGTTTTATGGAACTAATACTCGTATACCCCGTATAGGACTTAAGTGGTTATATAACGACTTGGAGTTTGAAAACAAATATATGGAATTTTACGACATGTTTGCTTTTTTTCAAAATTGAATTGCGTTGAGGAACCTGACAAATTTAATTGAGAAGTCTTAAATTTCAACAAGATAGTTTTGATCTTGGATCCATCAAATAATCAGGGTGGGAAAATAAATTCCCATAATTTTTGCACCCCCTCCCCTTTTTTAGTTCCAACCTACCCTATATCTCACTATGTTGGCTGGTCGATTGGTCCCCGTTTTGCGTTTTTCTTTTGGTAATAACTTTGTAACTAAGCAGTCGATTTTAACAAGATTTGAAAGCCTTATGTTGTTTTACATTCTCTTTTGAATGATATGATTGACAACGTCCTCGTAAAGTTAGCCTGGAATTATTTTCTTTTGGTAATAATAACATAACTATTTAATCGATTCTAAGGATATTTGAAAAGCTTATATTGTTTTACATTCTCTTTCAAAGATATTAATCATTCGAAATAGAATGTAAAACAACATAAGGGTTTCAAATTTAGTTAGAATCGGCCGAATAGTTATAATGTTATTGCTAAATCAAAATAGTTTCCGGGCTTAACCTGGGAGACATTGGCAATTATATCATTTGAAGGAGAATGTCAAACGACATAATGCTTTTAATTTTCCTTAGAATCGGCTGAATAATTATTTATTGCCGAAATAAATAATTTCCTGGCTAAACTTGGGAGGACTTTGGCAATTCAAAAGAGAATGTAAAACATCTTTCGTTAGAATCGGCCGGGTAGTTACATTGTTATTACCAAAGAAAAAGTAATAAAATCATATCTATTGGCCGATTCTAACAAGATTGGAAACCCTTATGTCCCTTTACATTCTTTTTCGAATCATATGATATAATTGACAAGGTCCTCACAAGGTTAGCCAGGGAATCATTTTGTTTTGGTAATAACATCAAGAATATTCTGCCGATTCTAACGAAATTTGCAACGCTTATGTTGTTTCACATTTTCTTTCCTATGATTTAATTGCCAAATACTTTCCCCGGGAATTAATTTGTTTTAACAATAACCTCATAACTATTCTGCCGATTCTAACCAAATTTTAAACCCTTGTTGTTTTACATTCCTCTTCCAATGATTGGATTGTGAAAGTTCTCCCAAAATCAGTCCAGGAACTATTAAATGTTTTGAAGGTCATAAGGTCAGAAATCAGAATAAGTGGGATAACGCGACTTTTGGTCAGCAGACCTTGTTTTGTACATAGCCACCAATAAAAATTGGCAAAAATCTCTTTAAGCTCTCCTTAGAAATAAAAATTTCATTCGCTTTTGATTTCGTTTATTGTCAGTGCACTCTCTTTTGCGTAAAGGTTGATCAGAAAATCTTTCATTCATACTAGAGTATATTCGAGTTTTCTCTCTTATGAAAAAATAGTGATACCACATATTGAACTAAAGCAGATATTTAAACGTTATTTTCAAATTGCTATATCTGGTGAAAAACTGTAGCTCTGCCAATAGTTTTCGCTATAACTATGAGGAGAATATGAGATATTTAGGCTTATATTAGGCATGTTTCCTAAAATGATTTGGGTACGACTAGATATAAAAATATTCATTTCATTAAGTTGATTCGACGTCAAATGTCTATTGCTCTTAAAGAGATTCAGGAAAGATGGATTAATTTTTTTAGTTTCGTTTGGCATGTCTCTCTTCAAAAGTTCCTCTTCTACTCATCTAAAGGAAATGGTGGGTGAGACACCGTACCGTGAGGTCATGTTAATATCCTCACCATTAACAGTTGTGATATCACACCTTGTGAGTCAGTGTGAACGCCAGCTTGACTGCTGATGGCAAGTCAATGTAAATTATCGGAGTTCAACTTGAGCATGACTCTGTGAGCCATACAAATGGATCAACCCAATTCCTGAAAATGTGCAGACATTTAATATTGCTCATTATACGGGGACAAGGGTCTATGAATATACCTAATGAAGGCAAAACGCAGTAGCCAACCGCGGGAATATAATTTTGTGACCGGATGCCTATGGCTAAATCATTTCTACACTCAATGGATAGGGCAGCAAACGCATATCAATTGGGTCAGTGTAGTATTCCTTTCTTTTTAGATATGGGAGCGAAGACTTAGAACAGTTCGCCTGATAACACCAGTGGATCGGAACTAAGACCGTTAGCGGCGTCGTTAATTGAATCCTAGAGTACTTGCAACCTATCGCGTGTTTCACTGAATCACAGTTCTAGTTATTTCTGTCTTATAGTATAGTTCAGTCGTGGCGCAATATCCATGATACCATGGATTTCAGGTGTTAAAAAGAATGGTATCAGATGGTAGTCAAAACATAATGGTATGGGCTGTAGTTAAGTGGTATGGGTTGGGTCTGCTATTCCAAGTACAAACATCATTGACTAGTCACCTCTAAGTTTTAATGCTCAGTGTCCATTTTTATCTATTCATGGAATTATCTACTCCACATTGAATAAATAGAAAAAAGAGACTTAAAAGAGTATCCACAGAAAATGAAAACGAACAAATTGTGACGACATTTGCCAATTGATAACACTTGTAACATGAAATTCTTGTTTTGACAATCGTAGCGATTTTAAATCTATTTTCGGCGTTATCATAAACATAACTTTCTGTGTTATAGCTAGAGTAATAATAAATTATCGTGAATGTAAAACTTCTTTCGAATTTTAATCAGGTAAATTATTTGTCTGCTCTCTATGTTGTGTTTATGGTCTTGTAACTTCCATATTATTTTAATTTCCTAAAATTTATCAATTTATTTATATCCTCATTAAATACTTTGGAATTCTTCTTCCAATTATTATAAAATTATGTAATTTATTTACTATCACATTTAACAAACAACGAAGAATAAAATATTGCTCCAGCAATTTCTACTTGATTAACCCTTTCGCTCCTATTCGGCTATACATATATGGATAGAATCTAAAATAATGGTTGACTTCGAATCGGCCATATATGGATTTGATTTAGTATTTCTTCTCCTATTGCCCGAAAGTTTAAAATTTTTTGTAAGTAGTTTCCTCGGCCACTCTTCTATTAATTTCCATGTTTGAAATATTTCCATTATAAATCAGTACCTCTCAGACTGTCGAGTAGAAAAGTTGAGGAATTTGGGCACACCAAATTTGAAGGGCCAAATAAAGGATGAGTCGAGTGACTAGCTCGAAAATGTAGACTCAGATAACCTAAGCAGTATATCTAGCGATGATGGCTGGCCCAGCGAATCATTATCTGAATTTGACAGTGATACTATAGAAGTTTTAGACGAAGAAAAATAATGACACTACAGACGAAAATGAAGAGTCCGACCATCGGCCACGCAAACGAACGCAGCATCGGGCTCGAATTTCCTGCCCATTGCCTGCGTTTGAATCTTCACCATCAGGTTTGACTTCTTCATGCTTCATTACCCCAAATTTTTAAAAAAATAGATTATTTTGAACAGTTAATCGACGATGATGTGATCAAATTCATATTATAAATTTTTGAAGCAAAGAAATTGTTACAAACTGAATAGCCACCATTCCAACTGCAAAGAAACCGGCGCCGACGAAATTCACTTTTTTTGAAGTATTTGGCTTCTCATGAGTCACAGTAGAAAAAAAAACGGCTAAATGATTACTGGTCACCAAATGAACTTCACGAACAGAAAATATTTGGAAAACTCATGTCAAGACATCGCTTCCTGCGAATATTGAGGCTTTTACCATTTAGCGATAATACAATTGAAAGAACTAGCAAGATAGAAAAACATAAACGTGTCTTGGATCTCATTATACAGAAATTTAAATCAAAACTGATTCCTTTCAAAGACCTTTGCATAGAGGAAAGTCTACTCCTTTGTAGAGGAAGACTCAAGTCAATAAAATCGAAATAAAAGACATAAATTAGGCGTAAAAACGTTTGTATTGTGCGATTGTTACTTGTATCGTGCCTGGTTACTTGATAGATTTGATCATTTATATACGGAAACCGGTACAGAAATTACTATCGAAAATGAAGTAGGTGTGACGGGCTCAGTTGTGATAACACTGCTTGAATCCTATTTGAATAAGGGCTATGTTCTTTTTGTTAAAAATTGATACACAAGCCATGATCTCTTTGCAAAATTACTAGAAAATAAAAATGGGGCTTGTGGAACAGTTCGTTCCAATAGAAAGAACATGCCTAAATTTAAAGATTTGAAGAAGGGGGAGGTTGAATCGATCCAATGCAACAATATATTGTACGTAAAATGGTATGATAAACCAAATGTACAGTTGCTTACAAGTGTGCATGATAATCAAATGTGTGACAGCCGGAAAAAGGACAGGAATGAAAACATTATTTTGAAACCTAAATGTTTGATTGAGTAGAAGAAAAAATGCCAAGGGTTGATAAGAGTGATATGCTGATAAGTGGTATAGAATGTGTGCGTAAAGATATTAGATGGTATAAAAAGTTTTTCTTCCACCTTGTTGACATATCTATTCTAAACGTTTATTATATGTGCAGGGAGAAAATGAACGAGAGAAAAAATACGATTTTGGATTTTTCAAACAGTGTGATTGCACAAATGGTAGATAAATATAAAAAGATCGAATTTTTTATATTAGACATATTGGTAATCGACCATCGCGCCCAATGATGTTGTTATTAAATTTATGAAGCCTCTTCCTTCAAGAAAAATTGTCATATATGTGCCAAAACAACACATTGACTGATGGACTTGTTGACTTTTTTGGGGAGGCCGGCCTTCTCCCTTTCATTTAACTAAGTTTTGTTGTTGTTTTTGTTATTGTTATTGCTTCCTAATTGTTATTTCTTTTTATTGTTGTTTTCTGTTCAACTTTTTTTAAAGTAGCCTCGAACTAGGCTGTTTGTTTATGATGACTTATGCCCAAGTGGGCAGTCGCCAAATAGCCCCTTAAAAAACCATCGTACGCCCGATTCTTCGGTTCTCGGTATGGAGACCTACAGCAATGGATTAATAAAGGATGGAAGACGGGCTGGGGGTATATTCCGTTACTGTACCAATGGACCGGAGTAGCAGTGCTTATTATGTAACGACGTGTTGTCGTTGGTGGTTTAATCCTGTGACATATTTAATGCACCTAATTGTGCACCGTATTTATTTGATACGTTTACATTGCATTTAATATAATTTTTTGTACATTTGAATCATTCATTGTATTATTATTCCCTCGCAAATTTCTTATCATCTTCTTCTGGACCTATTTATTTCTTGTTTTGGGGCAGAGAGAACTTATTTCCTCGTTTTGCCCTTAAAATATATATATTTATATATATATATATATATATATATATATATATATATATATATATATATATATATATATATATATATATATATCGTTTAGTATATCGAAGCTTCATTTAGAGCCTTATAAAAATCTGAAGGTGCGAAATATCCAATTTTACATTTTTTCAACTGGTCCTATACTTATGATCAGGACTGTATATATGAGTATATATTTATATATACATATATATAGTGCGTTTCAGGTAAAGTCTGCTTAAGCGGTAATGAGTTATTCATTGCAAAATATTTTTGAAAATTTAGATAGGCTTAGTGCGTGTTTGTTTTAAGAAATCGAGCTGAAATCTATATGGCATACTCACGGGCCTCCGCGTTCCAGAAGTGTGAAAGGAGATTGGGAATTTTTAAACTACCCGAGGGGCTTCGTTTACAAAGGTAAAATGAAGTATAACGAGCCTGAGAATAAAGACGAACTTATGGCCGAAAGACTTTGTCCTAAGCGTCTCCTAGATGCCACTAAGAACAAAGAATTCGTCCCCAGAGTTAGGCAGATCTTCTATTATCCTGTGCATTCCACACGCAAACTTTCCAATAACATGGAAGTGATCAATGCAGCCATCCGCAGAGCTGTGAAGTAAGACAGTGGTTACCACTTGTACGTGAATAAGAAGTGTCAGCTTTTAACGCAGGTTACCAAGGAAAACCCTAATGCGAAGGCACAAGCACTCATAAATTAAGTCAAGCAAGATGGTGCTATGTTCTTCAATTATTTCCTGACGAAAAGATATTGTGTAATATAGGAACGTGAACCGGCAGATTAATCAATTACTGTGAGAAACGCAATCAAAATGAACTACGTTCATGCAAGGCAAATTTCACGCCTCATGTATATGGTAGGCAGCCTGGGCCACGTTATGCCTCCTTATCGCATTCCTAATTGCCTAAAGTCCAATGGGAACATACAGACTTAGATGCTGGATACTATAGCTAAGTCTGGGATAGACTAAATAGCCGCTGGAAGGCCTTATGTTTTCCAGTAGGATTCTGATTCCGCACAAAAGCCGAAGAAAACTCAGCCAGGTTGTTTACAACGTGCCTTACCACTGGCCGCCAGAACTTTGGCCGGCCAGCTGCCCTTACTGCAACCCTGTAGATTATTTGGTGCGAAGCGTTGATTAGAGGGATTTCTACAAGTTTGGCAAAAACACTTAAGCATCTCTGGTGCCGCCATTAACGAGCAAATATAATCCATAGACAAAGGCTCCCTAACCAAGGCATACAACCAATTTAGGTCATCTGGAGAAGGTCGCGGATGCAGATGGGGGCCATTTACATAGAATGATTTCGAAAGGATCTATATCGTTCTGTGTGTAAATTCTCATGCTTCATGTGATACACAACTTGTTTTCTTTTGTATAGACTAACGTTTAACTTTAACAGAAAACGAGGAATGTGAATTTCCAAGCGGAACTTTTCCCTTTTTATTTTTTTGATAAATAAACAATAACGTTCTAGTCAATATGGTTAGATAAGGGTAATAAAGAATTCTGTAATCCAGAAGAAAAGTCTGCTGTAGTTCCTCAACCCTCTTCAAAAACGTTACATATACGACTAGCCAGCTATCCATCTACCCCTAACGAGAAATTTTAAGAAGCCTTTTGTATAAGCTAACGTTTAACAGAAAACGGGAAATGCGAATTTCCCCACGGATCTTCGCGCTTTCAAATTTTATGATAAATGAAAAATAACGTCCTCGACAATATGGTTAAGTAAGGGTAATAATAAAAAATGACTTAACAGATAAAAAGGTTTCCTTGTGTTCCTCAAACCACTTCAGGAGCGATCTGGTAAAGTAAAACATTAGATTATACAAAACGCTAATTGACATTTTTCTTCTGATTGAAAAAGATTGTTGCCTAGTCGTATATGTAATGCTCCTGAAGAGGGTTGAGGAACTTAAGGAGACTTTTCTATCAGATTAAGGAATTCATATTATTACCCTTACCTAACTGCATATATATACATATATATATATATATATATATATATATATATATATATATATATATATATATATATATATAAAATTCCAACCAGGAATGAGTGCCCATATGCGGAGAAATTCATTCTCAGTTATTAGGTATAAACAACGTTTCGAGCTGTCCGCTCATCTTCGGGTTCTATGATATCAAAGTAGAAAGGAATACATAATTTACAATGGATTTTAATATTAAAAAATGTCTAGAAATTAGAATGCTAAAAGTGTTGAGAAATATCTACAAAAAAAAGAGAATTTGCTTTTCCTATAATAGAAAAATCTAAAAAAATAAATAATTTATGATGAGTTAGAGTATTAAAAATCCTAGAGGAATAAAAGGGAGAAGCATCAAAACACTCATATATATGTATATATATATATATAAATATATATATTATTGAAGGCTACTGCTAACTTATTGTTAATTGTTTTCTTTACTAGTCTTTCAATTTGACTTATATTCCGATTTTGGTCTAGGCTTAACTAATGGATTAGTTCTCTGCAATTTATTAGACAGTCCTGACACACGAGGGCATTAAACTGGTTCACCTAAGCAAAATGAAATTCTTTATTGGCCTGAGGCCTTTCGATATAAACAAATATCATTTTGAAAGGCTAAATAGTTGTGGCTAGGAAATAAGCTACATAGCCTTATGTATATATCTCTCAAAGTAGCGCGAGAAAATGATGAAAATGAATCCATTAAACCACATTGAAAGAAAAAACAGAATAATGTTTTCTTGCAGTAATATTTTTATTACCTTTTTCCAAAAAATCCATGCAGTGAAGCGATTCGAACCAGGCCCACTGAGGCAGCAAGCACCGCTTTGATCACAGTTAAAAGTATGCCGTTAGTACACTAATAAAAATATTAGTGCAAGGAAAAATTATTCCGTTTTCTCTTTCATGTGGTTTAATGGATTTATAGCTTTTTTATATGTGATTAGTTGTTTTAACATTTCTACGACCATATTTATATGAAATTGAATTTATTTAAGCACTTGAAGGTGCATGCATATGGTTTAGACTCTATAATGGTCAAAGGATTAAGATGGAGAGGGATTATTATTAGGGTCAATTGAATGAGAGGAAGACAAGAGGAATTGTGCATTTGTTTGAATATTTAATTTCAGCTGCTTTTCCTTTATGTATGTCATCTTATATAAGCAACCATTGTCGGTTTTGAGCGGGTGCTAAGATTTCGTTGTTCTCTTAAAGTTGTTTTCCAGGTTTTCCAAAGTATGTGTCTTGGGGGCACCGTTGCTTAAGTGATAGATTATTCTTCGTGTTAGCTTTGTTTCGTTCATTACAATATATAAATAAGTTTGGAATTCAGAGTCTTTCATTTTGCAAGTACATATATTCATATACCAAGTGAGTTCGCTGCTTGGGTGTTAGGTAAGGTCCTGGATTGTTTCTCATTATGAGATTGGAGGTGAATTTGCTATTGTAATAAATTATGAGTGTGGTAGAATGGACTCTCGACGATATACCATATATAACTATTCGTTGAGGGAACTTCTTTAATTATCTTTAGAGTGCGTTAATGTCTGGCATGCCGATATTATGTATCTTCGATATGCTTAAGAAGTGGAACTGAGCTCAAGGATAATAATATTGCTATCATTAATAAAATAGAGTTTTATTAATAATAACTACCAACAAACACACAACGGAAAATATTGACATAAATAGAGAATGGAAAGGGTCGTGGGGGCTCGGGCTAATCCGAAGATTAAAGGATTTAAAAAAAGGTGAAACAAATATAGAGTTAAAGGGATGGGATGGTTCGCTAAACCATTTAAAGCAAAGGATAGAATTGACAAAAGGGTTAAGTACTCAAAGGTGACGTTTGGCTTACGTAACTTTATACTAGTGGTGCAGTGGAAGGCGACGTGAAGGAATTTTCGGTCCACTGGCGAGTTCCAGACGAAGGAGGGGGATAAAAGGATCCTGACGTGGCGTCTTGGGAATGAGAACCGTTTCTCGACGAACGGCTTGAAGAACAATGGCTGTTCTACGTTGTTCTCTTCTGAACAACCGGAGGGGAGGGGGGGAACCGTCTCTTGTCTACGGGCTCAAGAACAATGGCTGTTCTAATGTTGTTCTCCTCTGAACAATAAGGAGAAGGGTGAGAACCGTTTCTTGGCGAAGGGCTAAAAAGAACAATGGCTGTTCTACGTTGTTCTCTTCTGAACAACAGGGGGGGGGGGGGTGAGAACCGTCTCACGTCTAGGGCTCAAGAACAATGGCTGTTCTAATGTTGTTCTCCTCTGAACAACAAGGGGGAAGGGTAAGAACCGTTTCTTGCCAACGGGCTCAAAAGAACAATGGCTGTTCTACGTGTTTCTCTTCCTGAACTACGAGGGGGAACCCTTGAGGACTTGGCGTCACGAAAGGCTCAAACCTTTGGCACTCAAGAGATATTGTCCTCCTTCTGGACAAGTGATGGTGAATCTCGAGGTCGAGGTCCCTTGGCGCACAAAGGAAGAGAGGGTCGTGGTGATGTTTCGCGACAAAAATCTGGATCTCCAATCTGATCTTAGTGGTAAAGTTTCTATCTAAATAGTCGAGACACTCCCTTGGCGTGAGGGAAAATGGAGTGGGAGCTTCGAGGGAATGCACAGCCGAGGCTGGGAACAATGGCGAGGTCGGCGTATGGGGGCGAACGGGGGCGACGATAACCTCCTTATTTAAACATTGACATCCGGTGGCTGCGATAAGGCGCCAAGCTTCGAAGCCAAGATGCACGTGGGAGCATCGTGGTTTTAAATAATATGTGATAGGAGTTGAAACTAACGCTGCCTCATTTCGTTCTATCACAATGAGGTAAACATTATTCTCACTTTGTTTTGCTGTAACCCGTCTGTTTATAATTTCCTTTAAAACTTCTTCATCGGTTTTGTAGGCTGTGTTATGATGTTCATGTAGTAGATTTAGTGATGTTCTCCACTGCTTGTTGATTGGTCCTGTCTTTAGGGGATATCTTCCACATTTTCCTTTTGTTGCGAGTAGCAGTCTGTATGGCTGGGTTTGTGCAACCATCGTTTACAAGTACTTTTGTAGCATGCTCAAGTTCTTCGTGTGTATCTTTCCATGTTGAACAATGGATGAACGCACGATTGTCTAATGAATTTATTACTCTTAATTTGTAACGTTCGGGACATTTGTCATTGTAATTCAATCACAGACCTGGATTTGTATTTTTCACGTAACCGCTGGTAGTTTTTTCAGCTTTATGTTTAGTGGTGAGAGTATCTAGAATTGGGAGTTGGTTATTTAGGCTATTTTCGATTGTATAGTTAAGAGAAGAACAGTTTTTGAATGTTGCTAGTAGCTTCTGTATTTCTTCTTTTGTTTCTATATTTATGTATATTTCGTCTATATATCTGCAGTAAATACATATATATATATATATATATATATATATATATATATATATATATATATATATATATATATATATAAAATATATATATATATATATATTATTAGAATGGTCCATCCCATATAGGTGATTTTTCAAAGTTTAGGAATTGTTCTTCCACGAAGTTATTTTTGTTCGTTTTTCGGTACAAGATATTCGTGTGAAATTTGGTGCAATTCAGCACGTAATTACTGTTTGCGCTCTCTATGTTTTGTCTGCCTCTGTTCCCAGGATGATTCGACGAAGTGAGCCGAATTGGTGGCCCTCTGGACAAGTTCTCCACTTTCCTTCTCCCCACACGTAAGGAGGCTTTGGGATACCTTCAAACCCTCCATGATCCGTCGAATGCTCCGTTGTGGGAGGCTGTCATGAAGATTTGGCTGAAGGCGAGGATTCCAGTGCAGGGAATTGACAGCTGCATCTGCTCCTTAGAGAACCTGAACCTCAAACACCAGACACGAAAAAAGAGCCAGATGAAGACTGCGTAAGAATGAAGAAGACCGGGAGTTCTATCGTAAACAGCTCCAGGATGTCTTCTCCTGCTCCATAACAAGAGAGAATATGGTCAAAGCAGGACAAAAAGGAGGAAAACGGGGCCGAGAAGAGGAAGAAAAGCGACGAGGGCGACGATAGAAGGAGATAGAGGATCCGTCCTCCCAGGGAGCAGCTGCTGCCCTTCAATCGTCCAATTCCTACTCATCTCGAAGATTGCAAGACAAGGAGTAGCACCCTACTCTAAGCACTTCAAAAACTACAGCACCGCCACCCAAACGGACCAAGGACATCTTCACGGATCTGGCAGTTATAGGTGCTCTGGATCGCGTGAACCTCACTCTCCGGAAGGGTGGCCTTGTCTTTGAAGCCATTTAGAGCCATCGCAGTGGCCGTTGGCCATGATCTACTGGAACTTTCACTGTCCCGAAGCTACATGTGGCGGTCTCGTTGCCTCACCCTGACTGGTGCCGCAGCCCAGGAGAAGGAAGACTTCACAGTTAACGCCCCTCTTCTTATCCACTCGGACGGCAAGCTGTTTCCAGATGTCACCAGCGAGGGGAATCAATACACAGTTGATTAAGGCGCCGCGCTCGTCTCGAGCCCCTAGGTCTTCGAGAAGCTGCTCAGTGTTACCAAAATCGAGAGGGAGATGGAAAAAGCCAAAAGCAGCTGCTTGTGTCTCCCCCCTCAACCAGGGGACGCTTCGATCGAAGATCAGGAACCTTGTGTTTGACACGACAGCCTCCAACATAGGCCTTTACAGCAGAGCATGCAGCCCTATCGAGGAGGCATTGAAGCAGGAGCTTGTGTGGATTCCCACCCGGCACTACGTCCTCAAACTCCTCAATTCGGCCGCATTCAGGTCCGCCTTCGGATCCACCGCAGGACCGAAGATTAAACTATTTCGGCGCTTGCCGAAACAGTCAGGCAAAGTGAAGCAGCTCGCATCTGTTCTCGAAGCGAATGAAATGTTCAAGCAGCGAGGGCTCTACCACCTGCGGACGGTGACAGTTGACTACCTGGAACAGGCTCTGTAGGATCAGCAGCCAAGAGCAGACTGTAAGGTTGCTGCTCCTCAGCTACATCTTCTTCGGTGGGAAAAACATCCAGGCTACGTTCCCGTCTCCCGGGATAGAAAGGCCATTTGTTTGCTGTTGCCTTTCTCGTCGCTGATTTACGCGCGTCCCTGGAATGGGGCCCCTCAAGCCACCGAGGCTCCTCTTAACGACCTGCGCTTGCTTCATGCCCTAAAGAGCTACTCGGATAAGGCCATTGTCCAGCCACTCACTGCTGCCTTCGAGCGACACCTTTTGTTCTATTAGGAGCACTTGGCCGGACTGTCGTTGTTTGACCTGAGCGTGTCCATCAAAGTGAAGGGGAGAAAGGTGACCCTGCTCCAGGAACCGAAGATGGGTGTGCTCCATCGAAGCGTGCCCCCTTTCGAAGATAGCTCCATTACCGTCGATCAATTCATCACACGTCGGTCTGCCACCATCTTTGACCTGTTGATGGAGAACGCGGGAAGAACATGGCGCAGGAGGGGTTCCTCGTCCAAGACCCCAGTCACTTCACGGAAGAGGAGTCTTTCATCTCGTTGGCGTCACGGGCTGCAAAGTTGCGCAGCGTGAATGATGCTTCGATGAGGGCCATTGCTCACATGGAGCAATACACCTCCACCCTCACAAAGGAAGAAGAGCAGAAGTAGCCTTGCCTCCGGCTGGTGTCAGAGCACCGGCGCCGACTGTCTGGAACCCCGACGAAGGCGGCACTCTTGTTCAAGAAGTCAATGCGAACCCTTTCTTGTTATTTTCTCCTGTGTTCCTGAAAACAAAAAAGTTTGCATTTCCTTTGTTTCAATTTGCATTACTAGGGATAATTTTTCATTTCTTATTCACTCTGGGGTCAACTTCTGGAGAGGGGCCACTAGTGCATGGCTTGATGACTGGGCGCGGACATAAATAAAAGAATATCAACTTGAAATATTGCGGATTTTTGTTAACTAAGTGAGGAATAATAAGCAATTTATGGAGCAAGACTTTTCCTAAGTTCCTTTTTTTACTAATCTAATATATATATATATATATATATATATATATATATATGACTGGGTAATAAATATTCTACTCTGCCAATATGCGGCATAGTGAGTAGTCTTTTCTTGAGAAAAGGGCGATTTGTTCCCTTTTACACATTTTCATATTACGCCTCAAGCTAGCAAATTTCTTTACTAACCGTTTACAGGGCCTTCAACGGAATAGGGAGAAGCCTGGACCTGTTGTTGGACAGAAATATTGCCCAGCGGATAGGCCCCGACTTCCCCACCTATGTCAGAGAACGATGTGCCACAAAGCCAGACATCTGTCTGGTGAATCGTCAGCTACCGTTCAATTACTACATGGAACCAGTCCAGGTTCCATGCAGTGATCATATAGGGATCCTACTCACAATCAATAGGAACCCTATACAAGTCCCAGCAGTAGTCAGGAAGAACTACAGAGGAGCAGACTGGGCACGGTATGCACACCTTCTCGAGGCCTACGATCCGCCCAACCTGGACGAGGCAATTCTCGAGGAGATTGACGAGGCAATCGATGACCTCAATAACCAAATCATCGACGCAGATAGGGCTTGTATCCCTCGTTCCTCATGTAGGACCATCTCAACCTACGAGTGGACCGAATATATGAAGGAACTATACCGTGAACTGAAGATAATGTATGAACACAACATCGTGAATGCATCAGTACACTCGATGCAAAGAAGTAAAGAAATCAAAGAAGAATTGAACCAGTTGATCCTCGAACAACAAAACAGAAGATGGGAGGATGCGATCGAGAGCATCGATCATGAAGCAACTCCCAAAGAATTTTAGAAGAAGATCCGAATTCTTAAAGGATCAACTGGAAAGAAGCACAAGATCGAGCTACAGAAAGAAAATGGAAACATCGAAGAAGAGGAAGAAAAATTTGAAGAGATATTCCGAAGTTATTGGGAAAAGATCTTCAGTATAAATAAAGAATAAAACGAATACTATGACCTAGACTTCGAAAGCAACATCATCGACGAGCTTAACGAAGAAATAGAAAAGACGCACCCTCATCACCAGGTGGATAGGCAGCGCGACGGAGCCGCCGAGATTACAGTAGAAGAACTACTCGGCGCGCTTCGCTCATTCCAACAAAAAGCCCCAGGACAATCGGGGCTTACAAAGCTTAAATTTGAAAAGGCACCAGCCTGTGTCATCAAAAGAATGAGAAGAATATTTAACGCTTGCCTTAATACGGGGTACTTTCCAGACGCTTATAAAAAGGCAAAAATGATTTTCTTGCCCAAGCCTGGAAAGAACCCCAAGTTGAAGGAGAGCTACCGACCAATTTCACTACTGGAATTTGGTAGGAAGCTCTTTGAGAAGATCCTCAACAAAAGACTGGTGTCTCATCTGGAAGATAACTCGCTCTACAACCCACACCAATTTGGGTTTAGGAGTAAGCGAAGTACGGAAATGGCGATTAACGTCATTACGGAAAAGCTAGCCCAAGCAAAACGGGAAAAGAGTTACGTGGACATTGTTTGTCGGGATGTATCAAAGGCGTTCGATAAGGTGTGGCAACGGGGAATGCAGTACAAGATCTTACGACTGGGACTAAGTGAAAGCTTAGAAAGAACTCTCTGTGACTATGTCATGAAGAGAGCAGCGTACATCAGTTTAGGGTGCACGGACGGGCCAAAGTTTCCGCTCAATGCGGGCCTCCCGCAAGGGGGGTGCCTGTCTCCCACTCTCTACTTGATTTACACCGCGGATGTACCAGTCCCTGTAAACCCCACTTGCCTCAACTTACAATTCGCCGATGATTTCACCCAGGTAATCACATGTCCATGGAGGAATGCGCCTATGCAAGTTCGCATGACGGCAGCAGAAATCGAAAACCTGAACACCTACGAGGCCCGGTGGAAAATCCGTACCAACCAGGATAAGTTCAAAGTAGTCCCCATAGGCAGGAGACTACTTGATGACGTCAGGGTGGGGGATAGACGATATCCCTACACCAATGAATGCAACGTACTCGGCATGAAGTTCACCTCAACCGGGTACGCAAAGCACGTCCAAGAACGAATCACCAAGGCCACTGCTGCATTCAAGACTCTGTACAGGTTCAGAAATCTTCGTCAAAGCCACAAAAAGAAGATCTATACTGCACTAGTTAGATCAACGTTGCTATACCCCGCTTCCACCCTCTCCTGTGCCTCAAAGACACAGAAGAGGAGACTACAAGTGGTGCAGAATAACTGCGTGTACCTAATCACAGGTACACGCAGAATGGAAAGAAGATCACAAGAAGAGCTGCACCGGGAGGCGGGGTTAACCCCCATTAACGTTGTCATCGAAGAACGGACAAGGAATATGCTGGAAAAGGTCAATCGTATATTGGACGAAGATATCGTACAAATGATTGACCGAAACAGAAGAGAAGTATGTCGCGCCAGATTTCCAAGCTCCGCTAGGATTTTAGCTGGCGGAGCAGAAGTACCGTTCAACGCTAGATGAGTCAATTTACCCCAAACCAAGAAAAAATACCAATCATGAAACCAACCGTTTTTCACAAAATTCACCGATATCGACAAAATTAACCAACTAAGACAAACTACCGAAGAAGGAAACCTACACAAGAAGACGAAAATCACCGAACAAGACTACAGGAAGAAACACTGTACACGAAATACACACACTACAAAATTACAAAGAAACAAAAAGATACTAAATCAAACACAGTAAGTTAATATTAACGACTTACAAAAACAACAGCTAACGCGCATAGCATAAACAAAAATATTAGCAATAAAGACAAATGGCTTGAATGCCAAACTATATGTTATATATATACCTGTATATATATATATGTATAAAACAACCATAAAAACAACAACGAAACCACAAATCAAAAAATTTGAAAGCGATAGGCCTGATCACCAGGCTCTAGCATCACTTTGCACCCTACCACACTTCTTTCTCTTTTCACCACTGGTCTACTTTCCGCTATCTATTCACACACCCTTTCTATCCCCTCACCTGCATACTCTCACATACACGATTCAAATTTACTAACCTCTTTGAAAAAATATTTAAACATTCTTAATAAATAGAACTTTAATAAATAATTGCTTCAAAATAACCTTCAAAATATTTCAATTACAAACTTTCTGTCTAAATTATTAAACATTTAAGAAGTTTAACTTTAATTTGCAATCCCTTATTAAATTTCGTGATTCCACATATAGTCTGCCTTTACCTGAGGCAGGCGAGAAAAGGATACTTTACAATGAATCTTTTAATTCAACTATCCTCATTTTTCGTATTAAAATTATAAGAGTGTGCTGGAATCTCTTTGATCCTAATGCTTTGAGGCGTAGAATTCCCCCTCCTTTTTGTTCTATCTCTAAAAGTGCTAAGTGAGTGTCTAATATATTGATATTATATGAATATCTTAAAGAACAGAGCCGTTACGAAACAAGTAAGGATATATATAAGAGAAACGAACATTAATCCCAAAATAAACTTATATTTTATCTTTATCAATTGAATACATAAAATTTATACATTAACTACAGCAATACTCTGAATATTATCCTAAACAAGAATTAATTAAATTAGTTTACCCACAAAATTTGGTTAACGTTTTCTCTACACACAACAATAATATAGGAATTAGGCTTACGGACTCATGTGGAGTTTAAAGGGCCTCAGAAATGTTATTGACTCACGACGCGTGCCGTGTGTCCAGATGTAGATGGGCGAAATTCCACGGTCGTTTTAGCGAGGGTAGCAGCTGGAGGGTCCACACGTTCTTCCGGGGGCGGCGGGGGGTTCTTCAAGACGAGAACAATTTCGGTGCTTTATGCAACACCTAGGCAGTCGTGGTCTCTCTAGCGAGAGTGCGTTGAACTTGGTTCTTAAATCAAGTTAACTTGGAGTGCGGTGTGATCACCGAGTAACGAGCTTGAGCAGGAGCTCTTCTCCCTTGTTGCTTATTTCCTTATGGACGAGGACTGAACTCGTGGAGGGTCTTCTTCAAGGGCGAGGATAACGGAGGGGGATTTCTCTGGCGAGAATAATTTGAACTTGGTTCTTTACCAAGTTAACTTAGGAGTTCTGTGTGGCCACCGAATAACGGGCTCGAGGGGGAGCCTTTTCCTTCTTTTTTTCTTAATTCCTCAAGGACGAGGAATACCTCTGGTGTTTAAGGTGCACCAGGATGTGAGGAGTCTCTCTGGCGAGAGTAAGTTGAACTTACCAAAGTTAACTCATCGTTTGGTTTGATAACCAGGGACTTAGCTCGAGGATGAGCTTCTTCTTAGCCCCTTAAGGTAAGTAGCCCTGCCTCTCTTGCAGGGTACTTCTTGGTCTGGCGAGCCAATTACACTACCTCTCCAGTCTCGGTAGTTTGGTTTGATCCGAAGACTTCGTCACCTAGAGACTGACGTATACTACCTCGATTTTCCTCAGAGTTCCTCATTTATACCTCGTCACCCCACTGGGGGAGTGGTAAGGGGGAGAGGGGCTTGACGACGGCCCCAGGAGAGTTTTTTTTCCAAACAGTTTTTCACACGAAGTCAAACATCGGCTCCTCGTTAGCCTTCGAGATTGGGAGAAACACGTCTTCAATTTCTTATTTGACGTGAAACTGGATCTCACTCTCCTGGGAGAGATCTTACATTTTGACCTTTAGGGTCTTTCATGGCACTGAGTTGTGCCCCACTGCGGTTAAGCACTGACCCGCCGTTGCCTTTGACGGATGTCTTTGCGGTAACCGCCTTGTGACTGCACCAAGAGTGGACGGCGGGGGGGATAAATGACCATTCCCCTACACTTTGTATTGCAAGGGAGAACCTGGAGTTGTATGAAAGGCTGATGACATCTCGACCATTGAAATAAATTGATACAAAGTATATCCCAATCAGGGGATATACTCCAACTTCAGATGATCCCAAATCAAACAGAGAGGTTCATGATGAGAAGAAAAAGGAGTCAAAACTTTAGCAGAAGACCGGACCTGAGGATAGAGGCTAGAAGAGAAAAAGAGGCTGCTGCCAAATTGGTAAACATGCCCAAATAAAAGAAAACCAAAAGAATAAGAAGGAAGCTGAAGCTAAAGTATCAATAGATTCTATGGACACCTCGGAATGCTCGGACGCAAAGGTCGCTGATAAGGATTGACGCGTTGCTAAATACAAGAAGGAGGCCGAAAAGACTCTCGGTGCAGAGGAAATTTATCTCACAATGTTCGCATGCGAGCAACTCCCCGTCCCAAATGACATGAAGGTCACCTATATCTTATCCCCATAAAGAACAAGAGGTATAAATGGGAGCGTGACTCTGAATGCCACGAAACACTTACAACGATGTTCTTCACAATCATAAAGATACCTTCTACGTGGACACATGTAAAGGGATCACCTTGGCAGAGTTCATAGAGAAGAGCAACGGGAAAAGGAAGTCTATGACCAAGAAACACTTATCCTAAAAAGAACAAGAAAACCAGAAAAAAAGAATGGAAAACATAAACAAAGGTTAAAGATCGTCATGCTCAACGTGAATGGATGGAAGGTTATTACTACCACATATGGCAACCTATTTTATGGGCCTGAGCCCAAAATCACCCTTATCACTGAATGTGGTATCGTCACAAGATTCAATAATGAAGATAACGGGCTACAGACTTATCACGAGACACCATTCACAAGAGGGATTTTGCTGCTGCTGCTAGTACCATCAATAAGGGCCTCTCGTTCAAGCACCTACGGAAAATGGAAAAATCCTTTGTGACCGTGGAATTGCTTACACTAATTGGCAATCTCGGGATAGCGGTAGCATATCAACCACCTCGACACACGTACCTGCCTATCAACAACTTCTAAAACCTGTTCGGGACGTCAGAATAGCATTCCTGGGGGGAAAACTTTTGCTGGCTATGGTAGCACGAACGGAAAAGGTTGGAACTGGGAAATGAGTATGAGAAAGAAAAACATTCAGAGGATGGAGCCTGATTCTCTGACCTAAATCACCTCCCAGCAGCAACAAAGCCCGACATAATGATGACAATGATGACCTCCCATTTAATTACCAGAGCAAGATTTGTCTTCCACTGCTGTACCTAGTGTACATATTTGACCTTCCTGGTTCAGTTGATTAGGATGTGATGAAGACGCAGTTCACAGACAACACCACTCAAATCGTCACTAGTTTATATAGAAATGCTGGAGTTCAAGCAACGGAGACAGTTACCGCAATTGAAAAGATCAATCGATACGAAAGAAAGTAAAAAATCAAGACCAACCGCCGAAAGATCCGAATCCTTCCAGTAAACCGCCGAAAACTTGATGACATCATAGTTAACGACGAAATTTACCCGTACAGCAACGATGATCGAGTTCTGGGTCTGCGCATCACCTCAAAAGGGTATAAGGCGCCTACTAACAACAAAATCTCCCTAGAAAAAGGTGAGCTTGGAAAACTATACCTATTCCAAAGCCTCAGCACCAACAACATCAAGAAGCTATTCACTGCCCTGGTACGCTCAACAAGACCGCTGCAGTGGTAACGCTGGTTGAAAGCTCTGCCTCTTTCAGGCAAATGCAAATAGTGCAAAAAAATTATGCTCTGTTGATAGCTGGCGCGCACAGGATGGATAATATTCGGCAAATGGAAGTGCATGTAAGAGCAGGACTGAAGCCATTGAAGATGGAACTCCAGAGGCTAGAGAGAAAGAGCTGAAACAAGAGAGAAGAAGAAATAATTACAACTATAGACACCGATATTGAAATATCTAGAACCAAATTTCGTTACATCACCAGGAAAGCCCTATTTCCGAGTAGAAGACTATTCTTCCTGGAAAACCAAAACTGATTGTTCACCTGATGATGACAAATGCATCGGATATCAAAAAGGCTAGTGCATCCAAACTAAAATAGATGTGTACAGCCTTTTACTAATGTTACAAAAAATCACCTACAAATATATTTTGTGATGTTGAGTCATTTCCAGAAATTCTGTATAAATTCTTGATTGATTGGTAATTACACTATGCTATGGAACTATGACTATATTTTAGTATCATACCCTATAATATTTCCTAGCATAGAGTTAACATAACATAATTAAATGGATAATTAAAGCCACAAGAAACTATAAATGATCAACCGAGACAATCAACGTAACATTACGCTGACCAAAAAGTCGCGTGCTCTCACTAATTCTGATTTATGACATTAAAACCTCTCAAAATTTTAATAATTCTCGAACTAATCTGGATAGGATCTTGGCAATTACAATCTTCGGGAAAGAATGTAAAACAACATAATGGTTCCAAATTTCGTTAGATCGGCCTGAAGAGTTATGATGTTATGGGCAAAAAAACAAATTCTTGGGCTTATCTTGAGATGACCTTTGCAATTATATTATTCAAAAGAAAATGTAAAACAACATAAAGGTTTCAAATTTTGTTAGTATGCTCTGCATAGTTACAATGTTATTACAGAAACCAACCAGCAAAACGGGGACATACCAACAGGCCGACATAGTAAGATATAGAGTTGCACGCGTATTACCAGTCGTCATACCAAAATTGTTGTGTGCCTGTGAGACCTTGACCACCTAAAGCCACCATTCGAGGGATCCGGAAAGTTTCCAGTAGGGAATGCCCCTTTCCATCTTGAGCATCACTTGAAAAGATTATCGCTCTATTTCCAATGTTCTCCGTCGGGCTGAGACAACAAGCATCGAGCCGATGATCATCAAGGCCCAAATAAGATAGGTCGGCCAGCTGCGCAGAATGCCTGAGCAAAGACTTCCGAAACAACTATTACACTCACAGATAAGGGAAGGCTAGCAAAGAGCATAAAGATAGAGGAAACGCTACTTTGACACAAGAAAATCACATCTAAGGAAATGGAAATAAATTATAACACCTGGAATGATATGGCAGACGAACATAATCAGTATAGTGCAGCAGTCAGGAATGGAGTGCAAACCTTTGAAGGAAATTTCCTTCGCCGTTTGGCAGAAAGGAGGCTGTATGAGAAAATCTTGCCAGTAAAACCCTCAGCCAGGTGCTTTCCTTTGTCCAAACTGTCCCAGAATCTGCCCCTCAAGAATCGGAATAAGTTGCCACTTGAGGACACATCGGAACTGACAAACCCACCCATAGAAGTAGAACTAAAGCAGTCATACACATGCGTTGAGAGATTCCAACTACGACGAGATGTGACCTAGTATAGGAGTTATATAGTTTAAGGATAGTCTTTTAATATTTTACTAACATTAATCCAACTGAATTTACAAACTATATTTTCTTTATTAATTGGCTCAATCATCCTCTAAAAGAAAGTTAAATATATATATATATATATATATATATATATATATATATATATATATATATATATATATATTACTCAGCAAATACCCATTCATTTTATAGAAAAATTCCATATGATCCGTTCCCATTACAATAATTGAAATTTTAAAGGTAAAACACAAACCAAAATCGATACATCCTAAATAGTAATAACATTTAAAATCTGATCCAATTTTTAGCATGCTTACGTGCATATGTTTTTGAACTCAACAACATACAATTGCCATTTTGGTGTTAAAAGTTTAACTTTGTCCGAAATCTCTTAATCAAGGTTATTATCTCACTCTTTAAAGTCAGGGTTATGCCAATAAAACTTTCGCTTTCCGACCACTTGTAAATAATCACTGCTCGAGCTTGCTTGCTTTTTAAATTCCTTTCGAAATCACGTGAGAAACGCGGCTAAAATTATTAGTCCCATCAACAAGCTTCTTAAAAGAGCGCAAACCACAAGCTACTATTCTTAGACTTAATATATGAACGTCTACCTAACGTTTAAAAGCAAGAAATAGCTATTGTTAATTCCACCGAATTCCACCATCCATTAGCTGAAGTTTCCCTAGAAGATATGGACGTAATACATTAGCAGCCATAAGGAAATAAATATGCCCATAAGATTGTTTTCAAGAATGAATTTACAACTGTGATATAAATAAAATATGACAAAGTTTTTAAAGAAGCGCTGTTTGGCATTTGAAATGGTGAGAAAATTGTTCTTAATTATCTATTAGGTTTTCCACTTAAGACAGAAAACAAACCATTACAATTTACATTTCGCTCTCCCTTTTGTAGGCACTAACTATCAGCCAGAAGAAATTCATCTACTGTATGCTAAAACATTGTGTTCTAATGGTGTGCGACTTTTACAAATCCACACACTCTCTACTTCAACTAATAGCATGCCAAACAGTTCTTCTTACACCAATACTAAACCAAATTACTGAGGAACTATCAAATCATAAACCCTTCTGAGATCGCTCTACTTTTGCACTCTAAGCATAAAACTTTTAAGAGATTTTTCAGCTTACCTAAATCAATACCTTACCCACATTTTCCAAGGAAAGAGTAAACCTCTCTAAGGCAATTGCACAAGAAAGATGCAGCCTTTCAAATATTTAAGTCATCACACCCGTGAGCGATGACTTAAAAATCCTTGCTGTAAGCTTTGTGAATCTTCTATTCCTATCGTAAACACCTAAGAAACCTGGCCTTACAGTTGGGCTCCAAAGAATAAGTTTCTTAAAGTGCTACACAGACCTAAAAATCTTTTGGGGTTTGGGCCACAAATGCTAAATAAGAATGACACTCTAATTAGGCATTACAATGGTACCTAAAAGGAAATAAATAGTTATCATAAGTTTTAATGTGAACCAGTTTAACACTGCAGTGTAAAATATATATTTGTTTACCAAAGAGCTCGGTTTGGCTTTCGAGGTTGTAAACAATTCTTTCCTTCCATTCAAATATCAGGTCTTAACCTGATATTTGCCGTATTATAAATACACGATTATAAAGGAGCTCAGCTCACCACTTGAAATGATGAGAAATTATTCCTCTTTATCTAGATATAATGTTTTAACCTTGTAATATTGCCAAAGAAAATAGAAGATGCTTTTTGCTATTGCAAAGCTAGACATCACAATTTTGGTTAATGTTGTCAAGTGCTCTACAGCAGAGGTAGTTAACCTTGCAGACATAATATACTTGTCCCTTCATATCACGCAAAACAATTCTTTTCACCCAATATTACTCGGAATGAATCTCAACCTGTTACCCCAAATTCTTTTAAACTAAAATAAGGGCAAACCGTTCAACGAGATGTTTTTGGTTGTTTCATTAAGACCCATATCTCATAGTTAAGAGAATTGTTTAGGTTTATTGGGCAACCACAAAAAAAATGTGTCCTGACTTTCAGAAATTTCAACGGAAAGAATCCCGCAACCATAGATATTTCTGCTCTTTCCCTAGGTCAGAAGGGACTACTATGATTGGCTCTTTCTTAAGACAAAGGCATAAGTTCTCTTAATTCGTGCATTTAGTACTCAAATAAGGCATCTCACTCTTTTAAATGAGGGTTGAGTTAATAAAAATCTCCTAAAAGCGAAAATTTAGAAAAATCTGCGAGATCTTCTGTTATTTTTATTTTCTATCGAAACCTTTGGGTTCACTAAACGAGCTATTTAAACAGGCACACACTGGCAGCGTAATATAGAAACTACCAGGAAATAAATGGGTCTTATCACCTTTACCGAAAATAAGTTTGAAAGTTGCAAAAAAATATGCTTATAATTTTTAATGGCTTATTTCGGAATATGAGTAGTTAGTAAGAAAATATATTCCCTCTCATCCAACAATCACTTCTTACCCATGTGACTTATCACAATTCAGTAAACTTGCATTTCGCACTTACAACTTTTGGCATCGTCTATCAATTTCAATTAAGTTGAATTTTTTAATCTACTTGACATTGACGTTATTTTTCAGAACAAATGGGAATTACCCACCAGACAAACTACTTAAGGCGCCTTCAATTACGCAAATATAGATCTAACCACACACAAAAAAAGTGTCCTATCTCTCAGAAATTTCGTGAAAAGGAGTCATAAACATAATGCTTCGTGCTCTCCCCCTAACAATGATCAGACTTTTATGATCGACTCTTCTTTTAGGAACATTGTATGATTTGTCTCTATACAGACACTTCCTAGTCAAAGGTGGCATTTAACCACGTCATGTCACGGTAGAGGCAATAAAAATTACCCCATACTTAAAATTTAAACAATTTCTGCTCAATTTCTTTCAAAGTCTGGTCATATAAGTGGCCAGAATTATTAGTCCCATGAACAAGCATTTAAAAGGACAAAAACTGCAATTACCAATGCCACCGAACTCCACCATCCATAGGCTGATGCTCCCCTTAGAAGTTACATAGGAAATAATTTTGCAGTTTCAATAAAATAAATTATCACCATTAACTTTTTATAGAAGTATTAAGGAAATTTTTTCCTTATCAAAGTATCAGGTTTTACCCTTCTGACAGACCCCAATCATAAGCCCTAAGGCTTTGCCCTTCCAACTATAAGAAATATCAAATAAGTGCCAGACTGTTTGATTTCATCACGCTGTTAGTATTGATTTAAATACTAAGTACGCAGACACACTATCCATGGAAACTCATATTAAGCAAATCAATTTTTTTCAGACTAATATTAAATACTAAATACGCAGACACACTATCCATGGAAACTCATATTAAGCAAATCCATTCTTCTCAGACTAATATTAAATACTAAATACGCAGACACACTATCCATGGAAACTCATATTAAGCAAATCAATTTTTTTCAGACTAATATTAAATACTAATATTAAATACTAAATACGCAGACACACTATCCATGGAAACTCATAATAAGCAAATCCATTCTTCTCAGACTAATATTAAATACTAAATACGCAGACACACTATCCATGGAAACTCATATTAAGCAAATCAATTCTTCTCAGACTAATATTAGTCATACGCAAAAGTATAGAGACTACTATATATTTGTATTTTTTCTATCGTTTTTATAATAAACGAGATTGAGAATATATTTTAAATTTAATTATTGCAGGTCTATTAGAAAAGTTTGCATTTCAAAATTAATTCAAATCATTGTATTCTATTCCTACCCCGAATCCAAAATTGTGCTCGGGTCCTGTTGCTGTAAAAAGGGAATTTCAGTCCCTGGATCTTTGCTATTCGATAAAAAGGAAAGAATAAGGACAGATATGACTTAAATGAATGCTAGAAAATAAATGTTTGAAACCTTTTCAATTCCAGGGATGGTTCTTTCCAAAGAACAGTGTGCAACCATTGTTGTTCGGCATCAAAATATCCTGAAATGAAAGAAAATAATTGCTAAAAGTATTGTATTAAAGAACACCATGTATAACATCACTAATCACTTTAAAAAGTCTGGTTACAATCCTCTAAAGAAGCCTTCTGGACGCATAAATGCTTAAAATGAACACCGGATTGCCTCCTGGAAAGTTTCTAGCTCAAGGATCGGATGCGCTCGATATGTAGTAAATATAAAGAATCGACTGTTGAGGAATGCGGAAAAGTGATATTCCCTGATGAAAGATCTATCCACTTGAACATTATTGGTCATGATGTCATCACAAAATTAGTGCCCAGCATGTCTAGATGAGATGAAATAATCCTAGAGGAACAAAGGCCATGATTTTCAATATTAACTACGTCTCTGAATAACCGTACAATAAATATGTACTCTTTTTTAAATCTCATAATAAGGAAAGAACAACCTTACATATTTGATAACTGAGATGAGACCATTATTATTGTCTAGTACATTTGCCGATTGCGGGAGTTTATCCGTCCTCACCATATTAATTAAATGTAGAGCCAATATCTTGTTTCTCTATACGGAAAAGGTAGAAATCGAAGCCAGAATATTTGTGCATTTGAGCTTCTTTGAAGAACACACACAACCAGTAACTACATATTAATTTGATTCAAGAATGCTGTCAAAATCTGAAACGGCGTAGAATACAGTTACTAATGCCACCTTCTTCTATTATCCATTTGCTGACACTCTAAATAGAGCTACAAGGAAATAAATGACCCTATAAGATTCTTTCCAAGAAACGGTTTACAAGAGGGCAGTAAAATATGTCTACGATTTTGAGGGAGTTATTATGAGATGGTAAGTTACAAAAATGTACTTTATCTCATCGTAATGTACTCTTGTTAAAGGCCACAAGACATTATTAATTACTCCTCGCTATCTCAACTCCATGAACTCTTCAATAAATGCCTTCTAGTTAGATTTGATTACGTTGTTTGTTAGCGACGCTGTATACAAAGGCAATTCGAGGTGCACATGCAGACACGCTATCTATGGCAAAGTTTCTGAACAGAAAGAGAAATAATATTACTAACACTTATACATGTTGGGAATTGTAATTTTAATAATCTAAATTACTATCTAGTCTAAGGCAAAGTGGTAAAAGTCCAGAGAGTAAAAATGGGGAGAATGGCTCCGACACACATCAACCACACTTAGTCACCACTTAGCATAACAAGAGTACATGTGTTTGCTACAAGTTTAAGACGCTTATCCTAATTCAACAATAAATTTCACGTGCGTTATTGTATGGAAATTAATTTTTAAAACAATTTTATTGCTCGAATCTTTACAGAGTATCTACTAAACACCATGAGATTACTTCCTGTTTAAAATAAACCCAACCCAAAATCATTATAAAGAAAGTTTTGGTAGCAAGCTAGTCACAGTCGCTCTTATTTTACTTAAACAAGGTCTGCTTACCAAAAGTCGCGTGCTCTCACTTATTCTCCGTTTTGAACGTACGACGGACAAAACTTTCAATAATTCCTGGACTAACTTTAGAACGGCCTTGGCAATTATATCATTTAAAAGAAAATGTAAAACAACATAAAGGTTTCAAATTTCATATGAAACTGCAGAAACGTTATGAGGTTATTGCCAAATAATTCTCCGGCTACCCATGGGAAGACTTTAGAAAATATATTATTCGAAATGAAATGTAAAACAACATAAGGGTGTTAAATCTCGTTAGAACAGCCGAATAGTTATTTTTTTATTACCAAAGCAAAAAAAAGCAAAACGGGCACGGACGGACGGACGGACAGACCGACCGACCAACCGACATAGTGAGATGTAGAGTCACCCTTGACTAAAAATAAAATCCTCTTCTTTTATGACAAGACAGACTAACATTACTTAAGTTCATACACTACACTAACCAGGGTTTCCCAGAGTTTGTCTTTGAACGGAAAGGGTTAAGGAACACATTTCTTGTCAAAGAAGTCAAAAAAGGTTCTGAGTCCACTAGCAAGTACCACTCCCTCCCCTTTTCTTCAATCATTTATTGACTCAAGGCAAAACTCACGCTCGTGAAAGACATATAAAAGCCGTTGTCCGGTTTGAAAACGACCGCTCCTCTTCGTATATCATGTAATAAATGACAGATATTTAGGTTGATGCACACATTCAAAAAGATGCTCAACGATATATATATATATATATATATATATATATATATATATATATATATATATATATATATATATATATATATATATATATATATATATATATATATATGTGTGTGTGTATGCAGGTTCTATTTATGTACACAGCTGTAGGGGCGTTATTAATTTTAACTTGTATTTTCTTAATATTTCCTAGAAGTTTTTTAACGGGTTCTTCGATGCGAGAAATATTAAGAAAATACAAATTAAAATTAATAACGCTGCCACAGCTGTGGACTTTAATAGAACCTGCATACAATAGGGTCTTTTACCTAATTAAATATATATATATATATATATATATATATATATATATATATATATATTGTGAGTGGGGCTACTTTAGAAGAAAATATTAATGTTGATTATAAAGACAAAACAAGGGTAGCAATGTTTATTTAATTGACGTTTCGGGCAGGATAAGCCAATCATCAGAAACTGTATACAAAAATATAGGATGATACAAATTATTCAAGTGATTGATTTTTAAATGATCTAAATATTTTTAAAAAGGGGATAGGGCATAAATTATGTGTCAAAATAAGGTTTAACATAAACTAGAGACAAGATCACATTATAAAAGATGAACAATGTTAAATGTGAATGAGAACAAATTTACAATTTAAGATTAGAAATGAAGCACGACAAATTGGGCTCATCTGACACCAAGAGGACGAAACGAGACTGTATATAGGCAGAAAATATTGGCGGGAAGTTAAATTGTTCGGGAAATAGTAGATAGTTGGATTAGTTGAAAAAGATAGGTAATTAGTAGTGGGAAAGAAGACAAATCGCGAGTGAGAGAGGGATTATGTTGTTTAATATAGAGAAAGACTAGAATAGTGACAGAAGTATGGTCTTCTTGGGTTCAGCCTATGATTTTGAATTTCAAAATTGATATATTTGTTTTACATTTAATGGCGTGGTCACGTATTTGATAACTTTTCTTTTTACATAATTGCTGTCGCCATCAAACGTTTACATCCTAATTGCTCACAAGTACCCTTCTATTTTATCCACAATGTTCACTCAACTATTTCCTTTTGTGGTTTCTCAACTGTATTAGTTTCTTCCAAAATACTATCCTGTTCACATCCGGATCCTCATTCTCTTACGTCCAAATGTTTCAGTTTTCTGATTTTTAGTCAGATTAATCACTCGTTTCACTTTCCCTTTTGCTCTCAATATTTATCTACCCCATCTCTACGACATTTAATTCTAAACTATTATGCTTTCTTACTAGCATCGTTTTCAAAACACCAAAACAGTTTTATACATATGTTAATAATCTATAGCAAATTAAAGGCCACGTTGTGAAAATACTAAATGAGCATGGTGCGAGTGATTTTGCCCACAAATATACAAATAACTCAAAATACAAGACAAAATGTATTTTTTCGAAGGCACTCTTATTTCAAATGTTGATATAATATAAAGAGAAATTACTGTTAAGATTAAGAAAATACAAATTCCCAAAGCGCTAAGTCTTGCTAAAATCTACCTGATACACATCAAAAAATAGGAAGAGTATGTTAAATTCCCTTTTCACATATTAAAAACATCTATTAACGAGTGAGTAGTTCCTAAGAAGTACAAAGAGGCAAATCTAGCTAATTATAAAAAAGGCATAAGATTGATCCTGGAAGTATTCTGACCATTTCCCTTACTTCAACGTTCGATAAACTCTTGGAGTAAGCACTCTCAAAAATTGCAACATACGTGGGGCAACTCTTGTGAGAGAAAAGCGCAATTTCTCCGTGTGGGGTGTTCAAATTCCCCTGGCACTATCCAGGTATATGCTATAGCTACACTGCAACACCCTCGGAAAAAGACAAACCGCCGTAGCCTCATCAAGAAGGTGGCTATTCAACCTATAGATGGCTGATGCTCAAAAGAGGAGAATACTGAACATATGTATGAAGAACAATCTCGCGAAAGGAATAAAAAGGAATATTGATGGCATGCTCAACGCTTCGCTAACCTAGCACACCACACAAGGCAAAATGATATGGATTCTGTCCCAGGTCACACGATCGTAAGGTGAAAAGTGTGTGTAAAGAGTGTGGTAAACTTTCAGGTTAAGGAACATAGCAGGTTCTTATCAGCTGCTTTGAATGCCAAAGTACAATATCAGATAATGAACGGATTGATTAGGATGTTTGTAAAAAAATAGTTATCTTTATATATATATATATATATATATATATATATATATATATATATATATATATATATATATATGGTTTTTGGTTGCTCAAACATCCCACGGTACTATTGGTGACAAAAAAACATGGTACTAACGTAGAATTAAGAATAGTATCAATAAATATAACTCTGAATATAACTAAACTTTATCCATATCCTATCATAGTTTTATCCTTTCTTAACCTCTGAATTCGTTCTTTTATCCAGCTTTTGTGAACTTGACTTTCGTGGATCTTAGCCTTAATGCTTGCACAATCCCCATTATCCCTTCCTTAATTTTTTTCCACATTTCTTCTTTCAAAATTTCAACATTGTTTTTCTCTCTTTTACATTAAATCTAAAATATTTTCATATATTTTCGATCACTCTTTGATTTAAAAGCCTTTCTCTTTCGGTCATTACTTCATTTTTAACATCGCGTCCTCCTTTCTATACACCAGCTTATTTACCCTTATTACAATCAAGTGTAGAGATAGTTCTAACAGTGGGATCTTAGAGATTTCCCAGAGAATCTTACTCTTCCCCGATCAAGCATACTCTTACATTATTCCTCTCAGCCTTGTCCAAACAACGTGTCTTTATTCCACCGTAATGGGTGTGAGCTTGACCTTACAAACCATGCTTGAAAACCATGGTTGCCCTGATATTTGAACGATCGCGATTCGTCTCGTCCTTAAAACCAGCAAATACGTTCCCTTCCATGTTCAATACCTGCAAGAGGATCTGCTACCAGATAGCGACCATATCTCAAACAAATTTTATCTAAGAGAAGCTCTCGTTAGGTTGCACTCTAAAATTTGTGAACAAAATGTTTGGTAAATCCCTTTTTCTGAAACAAAATGTTCGTCTGACTCGTTTTTTTCAGCAAATATCCTTTCCAACCTTTCTGTTTTCTTCTTTTCCGGGGTTACAGAACCTCCAGTGATCTAACAGCTCATTTTTTCCCCTCACTTGTCGTCCATTCCTGTCCTAAATACAGAGATTGTGACGATCATGATCATCAAGATCAGGTCGGGAGCTTGAAGTACAAGGTCTTGATCTAAGATCCCTTAATTTCTTGTGATCTTGATCTTGATGATCAATTTATACCTTAATACGGCTTTTGATTCCGATTCCTAAATATGACGCGATGCGAAGGTCATTTGTCTTTTGTCCTTGTGACATCTGGTGGTAATTTTGTGTTTGCAAACCTTTATATAATTCATTCAATTAGAGCTAATTATTTATATAATTGAATATTTGTTATGCGTAAATAACAATTATACGTTTTTAAATTTATTACAGAAAGATTTAGCAAAAGTTAAAAATTTTTATTACTTTTTAAAAGCGTGGACGCGACTCTATAAGTTACTATGTCGGTCCGTAGGTTGTTCGGTCAAATGGTAGCCATTTTACTTTTCAATGAGCTTTTTGACAATAACCTCGTAACTATTCGGTCGATTCTATCAAAATTTAAAACCCTTATGTTGTTTTACATTTACTTTCAAATGACATAGTTAGCAAGCTTCTCCCAAGGTAAGTCCTTAAAATTTAAATCTTCGAATGTCTTAAGGTCATATGGTCATAAATCAGAATAATTGGGAGCACGTAAATAAGGTTTGTTGATCTTGATTTATTTATATTAAAAAATATAGGATTTTCACCTATAATATAATATATGCATAAAATCTAGCCTATAAGTCCTGATTTATACATTTCATATATATGTATCTTCATATATAAATACATAGAGGAAGAGAAGAACGATGGAAATATCGAAGTGAGATTAAAAAGGAAAGAATCTGTACATTTAAGACCAATTGGAACTCTTTTAATGTCAGCTGGAAAACAAAATCTCTGGTACAAAATTTTTCCCCAAATTAGTACAAAGACTTAGCTCCATCTTCAGTAGCAACTTGCGCTTATGTTTAAGATTAACACCATTTAATATTCACATTTTACTACTTTTTCTTAATGAGGTGAAACTACGACGGTAAATATAAAAATTTAAATTAAACTGAGAAACTAAACAATTTAATAGATAAAAGCACAAACACAGTAATAGATTTATGAATTTAATTAATCCATTAAACGGATTATATAATTACTTCATCCTATCCTTAGATGCGCTGGCAACATTTTAATTGTCTGTCTTGAAATTTTTGCTGATATTTTCCATCTTATCCCAACCCCCATCACCTACTCATCTTTCTTATTTCACTTTATCAAATTCTTCATTCGGGCGCAATAGTTCCAAGTTTTGCGTGAACCTAACTCTTTCAGAGCCAAAATGATACAGAGATTTCATTTGGATTATCTCCTAAGAAGACCTTTCAAATTTTCTATATAATATTTTCTTCACATGTCTCTTTAATTTATCGTCCAAATGAATATTTTTTATATATTTCTTTCTCTCGTTTTTTTATTTATATTATATTAAGATTATTATTATCACTATTACATAAACGATTTATATAAAAACAAGCGAATCTCAGCCAAGAGGTTGTCAAAGGCAAACTCCAAAGGTAAGGGTTGATTTTGACCGACATAAAAATTAGGTTCAAGATATATCACTTGTGCAGTATAAAGAAGAAACTCGGAGTTTTCAAGATCACGGGATCGCATAACTCTCCAGATTTTTCCAAACTATTACAATTAAGGTAGCTCCACTTTTGAACCTCCAGCATGAGGACTAAAAGACCTATTTGGTCTCAAATAAAGCCGATTTCTATACCTTTTATTAGGAATAAGCTAAAAGAGGGTATAAAAAGGATTCATTTAAGAAAAGTAATCAAAATTTAGCGAAATAAATGGAAAGCAAGAAATGGTTGACTTGAAAGGTGTTTAAGGTAACATTGTTCTTGAACAAATTATGATGACAATAATTTAACTTAAAAACTGACAAATGTACATCGGCTCTGGGATAAGTCCATCTTGGTATACGTCCTGTTTAGACGCATCAGTACGCTAGCTGCTACCTTTAAGTGTACAACCCGCGCTAAACTTTCTGACCTCAAGTGATTTCTAACTCAATAATTTTGTGCAGTGAAAATGATCCAATAAATTATTTTTCTCTTCCGATCCATTAAACCATTTTTTCTGAAAGATCAACACAATGGCTGCCATATTTCAACGAAGGAGATAACTGGCTACGTACACAATGGTTGCCATATTTTAACGGAGGAGATATCTGGCTACGTACACAATGGCTGCCAAATTTGCACCGAGGAGATAGACCGCTACGTACACAAACGACTTGTTCACTATTTTTATTTATTCAGAATGAAATTTCTTGCCAGGACGAATCCTTGTGTACAATCTTGTTCAAAAATTTTAATAGATTTTAGATCCTTTAAGAATATGTGATGACCTGAATTATATATAAAATACCAGGCATCATAAGACTTCCCCTCGATTTTGAAGCGTAATATGAACAAAGCCGTATCTCGCAAAATTTTTGCAAGGAGAGATCTGTAAAGAGAGCGTAAATTTATAGAAAGCGCGACTGTGTGGAAAACATATAACTTAAAATCATCCTGCAAGTATTCTGGCCAATAGGGAAAATTTCGCGTGTCGGACCCGGGAGGTCAGACAAAACTATATATTTCAGCTAGAGTAAGGTTGCTTTTGCTATAGATAACAGCGCCTTACGATCTTATGTGACGGTCGAAACCTTAATCAAATCCAGGTAGATTTTTGGATCTCTTATGCAATAACAGAGTGAGGATTATTGACCGTGGTATAGTGGAATTATGGTGGACATATCCGAAAAATTACCACCGTTTGAGCCTCTAATTCTCTTCAGTGGGAAGCGATGTGACACTCAAAGTTGGGAAAGAATCTCTGTTTTGCTAAAACCTACCGCAATTCTATTTTCTGATAATATAACTGTAAACTTCCATGATGTAACCATTTTCTTATTAATTTAAATAAACGAATTCTAGAGATTTTACATGATGCAAATTTTGACTAACCTGTATTTTTCTTTTTGCAGGGGAATGAAATAGATTTGGCCAGAAGGTCTTGCGGAAAAAGGTCCGATGTATTCTGTTACATCTAAGTTAAAACACCGTTTTTCCTAACAGGAATCCAGTTTCAAGCTTCATAAAGCGCGCTTACCATGATTTTTCAAGTATGAAACATGGTGATCAATTTAAAGCTTGGGTGCCACATATTGTATGCAAAAGACGCACCAAGTATCTGCCTCGTTGGAACAAGTCTAAGAAGAATTGTCTGAAATTGTAAATTTCCATGGTTTGGAAGGAGCCCACAAACCATCGGATGGACTGCTACTTCTGTTCTATTGATTTAACTGGGAACAACATAAAGAATCGGAGCAGACTTATTAGATCCTGATCTTCCATCAGCACGTCTTCCTGTAACTCATTGTTATGAAATTTGAGTTCCTGGGTGTGATAGAACGAGTTGAAGCTGCGTTAATTTCAAATCCTATCCCATATTATTTAAAACCACGATGCTGCCCACGTGCAACTTCGATTCGAAGCTTGGAGCCTTATCGCAGCTACCGGATGTCAATGTTTAAACAAGGAGGTTATCGTCCCCCCGTTCGCCCCCATACGCCGACCTCGCCAGATTGAGTTAGGCTTATGGGCAGATAAGGCATTGTTCTCCGGCTCGGCTGTACGTTCCCTCCAAGCTTCAACTCCATTGTCCCCCACGCCAAGGAGATGTCCTGGCTATTTATATAGAAAATTTACCACTAATATCAGATTGGAGATTCAGATTTTCGTCGCGAAACTTCACCACGACCCTCTCTCCCTTTGTGCGCCAAGGGACCTCGACCTCGAGATTAACCATCACTTGTCCAGAAGGAGGACAATATTCCTTGAGTGCCAAAGGTTCGAGCCTTCCGTGACGCTAAGTCCCCAAGGCTTCCCCCTTGTTGTTCAGAGGAGAACAGCACTAGAGGAGCCATTGTTCTTTTGAGGCCTTCGCCAAGAAACGGTTCTCACCCTTCCTCCCCTGTTGTTCAGAGGAGAACAGCCATTGTTCGTTTTGAGCCCTTCACCAAGAAACGGTTCTCACCCCCCCTGTTGTTCAGAGGAGAACAGCATTAGAACAGCCATTGTTCGTTTTGAGCCCTTCGCCAAGAAACGGTTCTCACCCCCCCTGTTGTTCAGAGGAGAACAGCATTAGAACAGCCATTGTTCGTTTTGAGCCCTTCGCCAAGAAACGGTTCTCACCCCCCTGTTGTTCAGAGGATAACAGCATTAGAACAGCCATTGTTCGTTTTGAGCCCTTCGCCAAGAAACGGTTCTCACCCCCTCCCTTGTTGTTCAGAGGAGAACAGCATTAGAACAGCCATTGTTCTTGAGCGCGTAGACAAGAGACGGTTCTCACCCCCCCTTTTGTTCAGAAGAGAACAACGTAGTACAGCCATTGTTGTTCAAGCCGTTCGTCGAGAAACGGTTCTCCTTTCCCAAGACGCCACGTCAGGATCATCTTATTCCCCCCCTTCGGCTGGAACTCGCTAGCGGACCGAATATTCCTTCAAGTCGCCTTCCACTGCACCACTAGTGTAAAAGTTACGTAAGCCAAACGTCACCTTTGAGTATTGATCCCTTTTGTCAATTCTATCCTGTGCTTTAAATGGTTTATCGAACCATCCCATCTCTTTAACTCTATATTTGTTTTACCTTTTTTAAATCCTTTAAATCCTCGGATTAGCCGAGCCCCCACGACCCTTTCAATTCTCTGTTTATGTCAATATTTTCCTTCTTGTGTTTGTTGGTAGTTATTATTAATAAAACTCTATTTTATTAATGATAGCAATATTATTATCCTTGAGCTCAGTTCCACTTCTTAAGCATATCGAAGATACATAATATCGGCTGCCAGACATTAACGCACTCTAAAGATAATTAAGGAAGTTCCCTCAACGAATAGTGATATATGGTATCGTCGGGAGTCATTCTACGACATATATATATATACTATTTAAATTTGGTATCAGGTGTGTAAGGTTTAACGCTATATTTTGCAAACACTGGTCTTAGTCGAGTAAAGCATAGTGTTATTCGTTATAATAATAGAATATAGTAGTTCTTTTTTGTTTTAACGATTGCCATCCCCTTTTTTTTTAAACTTAAGAAGCTGGAGTAGCTCAAGGAACTGTGATAATAATTTGTTTGTGTTTTTTTGTGATTTTATTCAGTGGTTATTTAGAGTAAGAAACCAAGTACGAATAGGTCAGTGCCCATATTTAGGTAGGCTAATTCTATAGAGGCATAATTCTTGTTGCAAGGAATTTTAGTTGGTTGACTAGTGCGCCCCCAAGTGCAAAGATGACTTAGTTTGAAATCTTTAAAGTGCAAGGAGAATCCTTGGGACTCTCCGGAAAAGAACTAATTGAGTACATTCAAGAGGAGCAAAGAAAAGAGGAAAAACGAGAAGAAAAAGAAAGAGAAATCCAACGAGAAGAAAAAGAAAGAGAAAGAGCGGCATGGATAAGACAAGCTGAGCTTCACCATCAGATTGAATTAGCTCGGATTAAAGCAGAATTTCAAAGAAAAAAGGTAGAAAGAAAAAGGGAAAGAGTAATCCGACAAGAGGAAAGAGAAAGAGAAATACAACGAGAGAAACGAGAAAGAGAAATACAACGAGAAGAACGAGAAGGAAAAATACAACGAGAAGAACGAGAAAAAGAAATCCAACGAGAAGAAAGAAGGACGGATTCGCGTTCCTTCCCAGGAAAGCTGACAAAGTTCCCGAGCCCCGTAAAACCCCAAAACTTCTTTCCCCAAAACCAACAACGGGACTCCAAACCTCCCGTTAAGATTTCTCCTCCATCTCTCTTCCCGAAGCGACCAATAATATGCTTCACCTGTGGTGTAGAAAACCACATGAGCTGGAACTGCCCCCAAAATTCTAGGCTTAAAAGCGGACCAGCCCACCAAGTTCACGAGATTAATGCAACCCCGGCTTCCCCGGTGGTGCAGACCCAAGCAGAAACTTCTCCCCCTCCGTCAGGCGACCAGGTAAATTTTGCTTTTGATAAAAGTTCATCGGGAACTTTGAAATATGAGGAGGGCAGCGTGGACGGCTGTCGAGTATTGACTCTCGTCAGGGACACAGGATGTACGTGTTTTATCGTGTCCGACGAACTCCTCCCAGTGGCCTCTAACCACGAAAAATTTGCGGTGGTACATGACCACCTTGGGCGGGCGAACCGATTCCCCGTCGTTAGATGTTACCTGCAGTGTCAATATTATAATGGCTGGGCTGAAGTCATTGTAGCACCCATACAATTCTGTTCCGTACTTATAGGACAGAGCCCTCAAGTAAGTTTCGACCCTGTGTTTCAGGCCGCCCTTCCTCAAGGCCGAGATAAGAGCCCAGGAGCCCAGGAGCCCGTCCCCATCAGAACCCCGATACCGTCCGATTTCTCGGAGACCCCTAACCAGGACTTTAGGACGGCACAAAAGGAGTGTAAATCACTAACACCCTTAGGTGATAAGGCCCCAGACAAGGACACGGAGACTGTTCCTGGACCCCAAGAAAAAAAGAACCCCCAACGCGCCCATGGAGATACCTTCGTAGAACTGGACGAAGCATCGGCGCTTGAAGAGGATTGCCCCGCGGAGTCCCTTAATGTAATCCAGACAGTGTGCATCCAACCTGATGCCGATTACCCTCCTCCTTCCCTACCAGGCAAGTCTTTGGAACCCTCTGACCTGGATAGTGACGCGCAGCTGACACCACGTCAGAAGAGTCAGCTACAAGAACTAATTAAATGGAGTCACCATTTACCCGCCCTATTAGCTCTTTTCGAGCGACTGCGCGAAAATGGCCTCACCATTGGCCTCCGCAAATGCCATGTTTCCCACGAACCCATTAAATATTCGGGTTTCAAAATAGGACAAAGCAAGTTAGGTCCCCAAGAGAACAAGATTAAGACAATCGCCGACATGCCCCTCCCGATTACAAAGAAGCCATTAAGATCGTTCCTAGGATCAGCTTCGTACTATCAGCGATTCGTTCCGAATTTCGCTGTGATTTCGGTGCCCCTCAGCTCCCTGTTAAAAAAGAATTTACCCGATCGTGTACGTTGGAATGATGTCGCTGTTTCCCATTTTAATCAGCTCAAGAGTAAGTTCATTTCTGCCCCCATTTTAAAGTTGCCCAACCCGGAAAAATCCTTTGGGATTAAGACCGACGTGAGCAACGAAGGCATTGGAGGTGTACTCCTTCAATACGTGGATGACGGAACGAGTCATCCAGTTGCATATGCTAGTCATCAATTATTACCACGCGAAGAGAGATATGCCACTAGAGAAAAGGAAGCTCTATCAATTATCTGAGTCATAGACAAATTCAAGCTGTACTTGATATGTAAAGAATTTCAAATAGGAACCGACCACCGTCCGTTAGCCTATATTAGGAATGTGAGACACTCAAACGGCCGCATCATGCGCTGGAGTTTACTCTTGCAAGAGTCTCAGTTTAAAATAAATTAGATAAAAGGTTCCGATAACCAGGTCGCTGATGCCCTCAGTAGAAATGCGTTACCGAATAGCGTAGAGTAAGTGTATTCATAGGATTAGTATCTCCCTGTAGGTATATACCGTCTTGTACGACTTAAATTAAGATTCTCTTATAATATAATTAATTAATGTATATATCTGACTTTTGTAACGCTCAATGTCTAATTTTTTTTGTATGTATATATATTTGTACCCATTAATTTACGTCTAAATTATTTTGTCGCGTATGTACTAATTTTATATCATTTCATTGTTCCATGCCCCTTTTTTTTCTTTGATTAAGTTGTATTAAAGGTTATTTTCCCCTGTAATCTAAAGATCGAAATAATCATATGTATTGAGGTAATACTAGTTAGGTGCAGGAAGGTACGGTTGGTATAAGAAATCGAGTTCCCTACAATGGAGCTCTATCGTTGCCCCTTCTCTCTTTTTTTTCTCGAAGTGACAACTTCCCCTGGAATGGAGGGGTGTGATAGAACGAGTTGAAGCTGCGTTAATTTCAACTCCTATCCTATATTATTTAAAACCACGATGCTGCCCACGTGCATCTTCGATTCGAAGCTTGGAGCCTTATCGCAGCTACCTGATGTCAATGTTTAAACAAGGAGGTTATCGTCCCCCCGTTCGCCCCCATACGCCGACCTCGCCAGATTGAGTTAGGCTTATGGGCAGATAAGGCATTGTTTTCCGGCTCGGCTGTGCGTTCCCTCCAAGCTTCAACTCCATTGTCCCCCACGCCAAGGGGGATGTCCTGGCTATTTATATGGAAACTTTACCACTAAGATCAGATTAGAGATCCAGATTTTCGTCGCGAAACATCACCACGACCCTCTCTCCCTTTGTGCGCCAAAGGACCTCGACCTCGAGATTAGCCATCACTTGTCCAGAAGGAGGACAATATTCCTTGAGTGCCAAAGGTTCGAGCCTTCCGTGACGCCAAGTCCCCAAGGCTTCCCCCTTGTTGTTCAGAGGAGAACAGCACTAGAAGAGCCATTGTTCTTTTGAGGCCTTCGCCAAGAAACGGTTCTCACCCTTCCCCCCCTGTTGTTCAGAGGAGAACAGCATTAGAACAGCCATTATTCGTTTTGAGCCCTTCGCCAAGAAACGGTTCTCACCCCCCCTGTTGTTCAGAGGAGAACAGCATTAGAACAGCCATTGTTCGTTTTGAGCCCTTCGCCAAGAAACGGTTCTCACCCCCCCCCTTGTTGTTCAGAGGAGAACAGCATTAGAACAGCCATTGTTCTTGAGCCCGTAGACAAGAGACGGTTCTCACCCCCCCTTTTGTTCAGAAGAGAACAACGTAGTACAGCCATTATTCTTCAAGCCGTTCGTCGAGAAACGGTTCTCCTTCCCAAGACGCCACGTCAGGATCATCTTATTCCCCCCCTTCGGCTGGAACTCGCCAGCGGACCGAATATTCCTTCAAGTCGCCTTCCACTGCACCACTAGTGTAAAAGTTACGTAAGCCAAACGTCACCTTTGAGTATTGATCCCTTTTGTCAATTCTATCCTGTGCTTTAAATGGTTTATCGAACCATCCCATCTCTTTAACTCTATATTTGTTTTACCTTTTTTAAATCCTTTAAATCCTCGGATTAGCCGAGCCCCCACGACCCTTTCAATTCTCTGTTTATGTCAATATTTTCCTTCTTGTGTTTGTTGGTAGTTATTATTAATAAAACTCTATTTTATTAATGATAGCAATATTATTATCCTTGAGCTCAGTTCCACTTCTTAAGCATATCGAAGATACATAATATCTGCCGCCAGACATTAACGCACTCTAAAGATAATTAAGGAAGTTCCCTCAACGAATAGTGATATATGGTATCGTCGGGAGTCATTCTACGACACTGTCCTTGGAGACCTTCCTCTCCCTAGTAAAATGTTTCCTCCAGTGTTAAGGAAGATGAAAAAAATGAAGTGCTTTTGACGATGATGCTGCATATCCTTTTTCACCAAAGAAGCTACTTGATCTAATTCGCGATCTCATTTTTTCAAAGTTCTTTGCTTACCTGTTGGTATCTAGATTGAAGAAAAATAAACATCCTCTCTGACAGTGTTCGCATCACTTTTCTTCAAGATATGAAAAAGACGGAGAACAGTTATGAGATGCTGGGATGCAGTCATAATGGCTATTTACTCTTGGAATCTGAAGAGAGACAACCTACCCCTGATCATTCTAGGAGCTCGAAGTAACTGAAGTTCCTGCGAGATTTCTCAACAATGATGAACTACTGTAATATCCAATTTGTTTGTACTTCCCTTTATAATTTTTTTTATAACATTTCATTATTAAATTGTGTTAGAAAACGATGTTTTTTATCTTACAAACCTATTTCAAATGAGAAATATAATAAATAATCAATTTAAAAAGTCACAAAATGTAATCGATTTGTTTATAAGTTCCCATTTTTCAAATAACTGTCTTAGCACAAAATCCTGACCTGATCCGGATTCAGCGAGGTCAAATTATCTTAAATCATTTGAAACACTTATGACAAGTAAAATTTCTTTTTGTAACCCGTTATTATTAACCTGTGCATTTTTCTGTAATTCACTTATTCAAGCAATACTTTAAAACATAGTTTTGAAAATCAGTTCAATGCATATGGAAGATATATAAAGAAAATTACTCATCATTTGTATTCTTGTTGCCAGGATATTTGAAAAATCGGAGACCGTTTTTCCGTTCTCTCGTCTGTTACCTTATCCAATAAACTACCAGTCATATTAAATCTAGACAACCAAAATCTTTATCCTATTAAAGAATATTTCTCAAGGCTAGAGCTGACGTCAATTAGAGTTCTATGCCATACCTCTAATCAGGGAAGGTTTGACGACTAGGATTCATGACGAACTGTCAGAGGCGTGCTAGAAACAAAATTCCATACATTTTCATCTCTCATTTCTCGAACTAAAGGTAAACCATTTTTGAATGAGATCTTTATAGGAGACTAAAATGGGTTAGTTAGAATAATTTACACGTTCTACACAAAAGCTTCGTCTCCTTGGGAAACTCCAATATTCCAGCCGAAACTCAGGCATCATCACGGAAGAATTACTTCTGCATTTGGATGTAGGTCAATATAAAAATCCATTTATAACTAAATAAACGAATACGAATATTAGCAAAGATGTTTACAGACACCACTTCGGAAGTTTGCATGCAACACTTGAAGAAAAAAAGGTCAGGATTAATCAAAAGAGAAATAGTGCTCTTTATCAAGAAAATGCGCGATCCAATAAAGCAAAAAACTTCTAATTTCTATTAAAACTAATGATTCATCACCCATCTTCACCCTCCTTTACACCATCAGATTACTTTCTTTTTCTGAGATTAACACATCACCTAAAGTGAATGAAGATGTCAACATCAGAACAAGTCCAAATAACGTAAAATAACTTTTTTAAAGCAGTTTTTTATAAACGTGGAAATTATATTAATTTTAATTAATAAATAAATAGTATTCTATTCCGTTGAACAACAATACAATATCAACAGAAATCGCTGAAATGCCAGAAGATCTTGAAAATAAATTAGTTGCAGGTTTGCAAGGAATCTTTGCGTTACATATTGATGAAACACTTTTACTTAATATTCAAGCCATCCTTATGGCGTATGTTACGTTTTAGGATGCTAAAGGTCAACTCAGAGAAAAATGCCTTTTTATCGCAGTTTTGTGGCAGATATCAAAGAAGTAATAATATATAAAGCAGTACTGGACTATTTCCTAGAAAAAAATATTCTAATGTGTGACATAGCATAACAACATGCGAAATTGTTGGTGCTGCTGCTATGGTAGCTAGATACATGGGCTTAACTATATATTTAAAAGAGACTGCCACCACTGTGTTTTCCAAACACTGCGTGAAACATCGCCAACATTTAATTGACAAAAGTTTGGGAGGATGTTTTAAAGATGTTCTTGATAATGTAATAATGGTTGTAAATCTTATCAAGTCAAATCCATTTCAAAATCGTCTTTTCCACCAAGTTTGTGCTAATAATGAAGAGGCTAGTCAAATACTTTTGCATACAGAGATGAGATAGCCCTCTAAAGGAAATAATCTGTATCGCTTCGTTTAACTATAAGAAGGTGCTGAATTATTCCTGAATATCACAGAGCTTGGAGAAGAAATCATTGCTACATGAAACGGTTTTTTACCTTTCAGCTATATTTGAAAAGCTAAATATACTGAACGAACAACTACGAGGAAAAGTACGATTTTTTAAATTTGCAAAGAGGCAATCAGTTCTTCTCTTGGACAGTTTTGTTTGTTCAACATTAACATGGGGTGTTAGGAATTGCTACATTTCCCAACTCTTGCTACTCTTGAAGAGTTGCATGAAGATGATATTTTAATTTAGATCGATCATTTGTCAAAACTGCTCGATGATATGGATATTAAGTTCAAAGATCTCCTAGAAATAAAGATCCCAAGGTGGGTGGTAGACCTATTTAAGACAAATTCAGCTGATGTTGACATCATACTACAAAAAAAAACTCGTTGAGTTACAGAGTAATAAAAATGCTCGAGATTAATTTTATACAGACTCCCTAAATTGTGGACAAGTAATGAAATTGCAGCCGAATTTCCAAAGTCTTACCTAGTAGAAATAGGTTTTAGCAGTCTTTCAGCTATTATCAAAGGAACAGAACAGCTTAGAATTGTAAGTCGCGGTGATATACGTCCGTTTTTAACAATGAAGAGGATCCTCACATAGAAAAACTTTCTAAGCGGCATCATCCACAAGGATTTCATTGAATAAATGCATCTGAAACTCAATTTTGTTATAGATTTCTTATTTTCAAAAGGGTTTTATATTTTGAAGCCAAAGAATTTTAGTAATATTTTTATTATTATTCTTTTCGCCAGTCAACGTGTTAGTTAAATGTTATTTTAGAAAAATTGTGTAAATATATATTTGTAATATATAGTTAAATCATTGAAGATGCAAATTATCTTTGATGCTTGTGGAATTGTGTATGCGCAATAAATATATTATGCATATGTATAATTGAAGTACTTTTTGACCTATAATAATTTCATGGGTCACAGAAAAATTCCGGATTTAAAGTGGGCAATGGGTTGAAAAAGGCTGAGAAACCCTGACTTAAAATAATAAACAATGCATATAAGAAATGCTGTCAATCCATATGGAAACAAAAGATCCATGCAAAATAAAGCAGACCAAGCAGTAAATTAATAGCACATCCTTAAAATGTATATCAAATATAAACTTCATCTGTCAACATTATGGCTTAACTATTATCCTTTTATTATTAGTAGTACAACTGCAATTTAATTTGAATTGAATCCGTGCTATTTTGATCTTTTTAATATTAATTAATTATGCAATAATATTCCAATGTAAGGTGGAAGCAACTTTACCATTTTTTATTATACAACTTTGTGGCAATGATACGGCTTGCATGTTCAAGATATTATTCACAACTTTCATTAGAACTTTATATATTTCTCTCCTTTAAATATAGCAATTGTTAGTATTTAGGTCTAAAAGTTGAGAGATATAAAATACTCTGTTCTTTTAGTATTCGAACCAAAGCCAGGGGGAAAAAAATGTTATCGAAAAACACTATAATCTGGGGTTCTCTCTCCATTTCCAAAGTAATCAAATTTGTCTATTTCTTGACATAACAAGGTATATAGTTTTTTTAATCAATTTTATTTATGATTTAATTGAGCTAAATATTTGCTAAAAAGATCAATAATTGTAAACATAGAGAAAAAGAACTCCACTTGTAGGAGAAAAATATCTATAAAAGAAAATCTAACAATATTGTAATTATGATATAAAAAAGCAATTTGCGTTTTATGGTCCACGATTGTAAGCCCTTTAAAATTTCTTCGCCACTGTATTCATGCATTTCGGTACCAAAATTTCTCTGCCCACATAAGTCATTAAATTAAATTAATCATATGAATGTGGTACTAGAATCTTATTTTCAACTTATCGAAAACTTAATATTTTTATCGAACAAGATAGCAAAATCTTGATTTAGACTGACCATATTGACTTAGGACTATTTTACAACAGTCGCTACGGAGCTGTTTTAAACCATAAAACAGATAGAAATTCACTGTTGCCCTTTTATAATTTAAAGCAGGATGTTGCTACTAAAAAATAAGATACACAACCAATTCTGCCATTAAATTAGAGAGAAAGATTACAAGCCAGTTTTTTTAAGTTTATGACAAACTAAATAGGAATATTGTACCAGAAACCTACTCCCTAACTTATTATAGGCCTAATGACCTTAAAATTCTGCCCGTTGGCCAAGGGTAATTTCTATAAACCAGAGACTGCTGTAACGAATAAACACCATATTACCCAATTAATTCTGTCATTAATCTAATAACAAGACCATATTTGTTTTTTGATTTTTATTAAAAGTAGAATGCATGGATTATGGCAAAGTCGGTAGAGTTAAATTGTAGTTAAAGCAGTTACCTACTATAGGTTTCCTCAACTACTGTAATATGTGTATCTAGCACTAACTAATTAACATGTCAATTGCAAACACCTGAAGATCACAATAATCGCGGAAATGCTCTAAACTCAACTGATACCTGGTGTAGACTTAGAGCCACTCCAAAGGGATTACTTTGAATTGTCATGATATTAAAAAGCAAATATTGTACGTTGAAATTAATATTAGCTAATAATAAGAAAAATATAATGCATTCCTATTCTTGCTATTTGATTTGCTCCAAAATGATAACATTTAAGGGTAAAATGATTCTCTATCACGGCCATATTTCTAGAAGCTAAATTGTCAGAGAGAGAGGGGGAGAGAGAGAGACGCGAAACACGGAAAGAATGCGTGATCATCTTCTTTTCAGGTCATTTCCATTTGATAACACGGCCTATAACGAGCTTAATCTTAATAGGGAGAGATTCTGCAACATGGTGTAAATTCATTTCCGGCGCTCCTCTATATACATAAAGCAAAATCCCTCTTACGGCGCATCTGTAACTTGCACTTTCGGGGCTCTGTATATATAGTAAAGCATTTTCCTGGGTAAATTAGTATTTTGCTGAAAAGTGGTGTGTTTATGTCAACATACACCCTCGAAAACAATGGCTTAGGCCTAATAAAAAAAACACTTCCGCGATTAAAGTAAGAACTTCATCCACGAAAGACGATGCTGTGTGTGTGGTAGGATTGTGGAGGCATAATTCTTTATGAGATTCTTGCGAACAACAAGATTGTCAATGCACAACTCTACGTTCAACAAATGTATCGACTCGCCGTAGCTATTCGTGAAAAGCGACCTCATCGACGTTATGGAGTCCTTCTGCAACACGACGATGCTCGTCCTCACATTGCCAATATGACAAAAGACGCCATCCAAACGCTTAATTGTGAAATCCTACCGCATCCTCCATATTTGCCAGACTTGGCTCCACCGGATTTCTATCTGTCCTGATCACTTTTCAAAAATTTGCGCGGCATTACGTTCAATACTGATGTGAAATTAAGAACCTGGTTAGACGAATTCTTCGAGTCAAAATTCAAGGATTTTTATTGCCTAGTTGAACGTTAAGAAGAAGTCATAAATAACAACGGAGAATACATTATTGATTAAATTGCATATTTTTATCTATTGAAAAGGAAGTTTTTCTAAAATTGTTAAGGAAAATGAATAAATTTGATAAAACCGCAAGAACTTATTCCTCAACCCAATACATAAACATCTCCTAAGACTTTGCGTTTCTTAAATTATTTCGTCAAATAATCTCCCTCTTAGCCCCATTTCAGTCGTAAAAGCATTTCTAGTACTATGATAGATAATGAAATCCACATAAATATCAGCATCACAATAACTGGCACGTCGTACGTAGAAACAAAGATTGTCTGTTCTTTGGAGAGAAATGTGCAGAAAGTACGATATTCTTCCTCTATTCATCGGACAGGGTCCTTCGTGGCGCAAGAGTGATTTGTTATGTATGCGATGAAGGACGTGGCAGTATCTGGCTTCGCTTATGACGTATGTATAATTGTGGTCTTTCCTGAGCGGTGTCGGATTCCAACATCGTGTGATCCCGGGAATCGAACCTGGTTCTCATGAATGGATTACCAAGGCATGAGGGATCCCCGATGCATTCGATGGATGCAATTATTTCTTTTTGTAATTCTGTTTTGGAAAAGATTTCTGCTATTCAACCGGAATCTCCTTTATATTTTATGCTTAAACATGACAATTCTGTGTTCACAGTGGCCACTACAGTAAACAATTTCTCATCAACCCTCTAAACAAGAGTTTATGAGTTATCAAGGAGCCATATGAAGAGCAGGTTTGCTCTTTCGACTCTCCTTTTAGGGAGGTGGGGAAATAAGATGTTGTTAGTTATTTTAAATAGAAAAAAAATTCAGGTCATTATTCAGCAATTTTTGCCTGGTCACAGAATCGTGTTGAACATCGAAAACAAGATGTCTGCCACTCCTCCTTTGAATTTTTCTGATTATGATCATCGTATTTTGGATGATCATCGTTTGATAGCTTTACAAACCTATTGCAGTCCTAAATTAAGAAAATATCGCTGGTGGTGTTCCACCTTCTACAAATATAGTTACTAGAAAGAATCCTGAAAGAACCTGCAAGAAATAATTAATGATTTGGAAAAAACAGTGTACACTTTTTATTTCCATCATACGTCACTGATTCCCATTTTGCCACAAGTTATGCAATTCTTGTAATTCAAAAAATAACTTTGAAGTTCTGAGATAGTTTAGGTTTCTCTTGATTTTGAACAAGGTTTTCATCATTTTTACAATTATTAACGAATCTATTCAAATGTGAAAAAACTTTGGCATATTAAATTGTGGCTTTCACCCAATTAGACTAGTGAGCAATAACTGACTTGGATGGATAGTCTTTTTTCATAAATCATTGCTTTTCTCTTTTTCCTCTGTTGTCTTCTTAAAGACAACATTGTCCCAGTTGTATCAACTCGGACAATGTTTAATATTTGTATACATGAAATGACTTAGGGCAAACTTTGTCAAGGTTTAAACAGCTGAAGGATGGTGAATAATGCTCCAAAACCAATTCTCTAGTTTTGATAAAAAAACTGTTATCGTAGAAAACAGCTTTCATTTGCATTATACGTATTTTTCAAAAGACTTAAACACAAAAGGTTTACAGTCTGTTCTAATGATATCAAGATGAATATAACATACAAAATAGCAAACTATGGATGAATGGTCTCTTCAACGACTTCCGATTGTGCCTAGCAGACACCAAATCCCTTTTCAGCACCAACAGTATTCAGCCAGAAAATTGACATCCCGACACCCTTGGGATATCTTAGTGAAAGCGCTCATTCTGTTCTTCACTAAGGTCTCCACAATTCTCCGGAAAGTAGTCCAGGTAAAATCAAAAGGAGTGCATTTTGATTGACATGCGCTCACCAAGTTTGCGGAAATTCTTCATTACCTAATCAAATGCTTTCAGATACTGAGAAATTCTGTGGTTGACACGAAGTTTGCAATAGCTAATTTTAGGGTTAACCATGCAACGAGTTCAGCAGGATTCAGTTTTTCATCAATACTGGTTTCCTTGATGTGCCCCATTATTTGAGGATCATCAAATACACTTGACTTCAGTTTTTCCATGCTGACTCGTGGAAATTTATGACGAAGTAAACCACTGCCTTAACAAAATTCTTCATCAAACCAAGTTGTCTCTGCAGTTCTGGAAGCAATATCTTGCTCGGTTCAATCAGAGGGTTAGACAAAACGTTGTTTAGACTGAGTTCGAACCATTAACTTGACAGCCAGACTTGTCTGACTTAATGCTGGTCGTCATAAAGCATGGGTAGTTTGCGTACCCACCTCGAAGACCACCTTGAGTCCAACAACATTAAGATCTTCACCGATCAGCGTTCTGTTTCCTGGTAGTTCAGAGCAGACAACAGACGGTCCATGCTGTTGCAGGTTCCTTTCATTACAGCTGAGTGTCTAACAGGTTTCAAGAAAACTTATTGCCGTTATTAAGAAGAACTGCCTTGATACTTCAGTTAGATGAGTCAAAGAAAAGTCTCCATTCCATACAATCATACTTCAGGACCATTAAACAGGACGTCTAAATTCGTCTGCAAAAATTATAAAAATGGAAAATCCATTAAGTAAGCGGTGTGACTTCTCGCTATGGGCCCGTATCGCGACCCAAAGCAATTAAGGAAGTCTGCTGGCAATGAATCTCTCTCCCCGTCTACATAATTTTGGAGTATATATTCGAGACTTAGAAGTTCACATGCAGATTGTGTCTGAAGCCGCCGTCCAGTACGTTGGCCGTAACATCTTCATTATTCAAGAGGGAATCAACTACATTCTCGTCCAAAGAAGAATTGAATGATTGTCGAAGAGCCAAGGAAGAGCTAGTCGTTACTCAGTGTTATTCGTGGAAATAGTTAGGCGCGCTTCAACCCTTTTCCCCACGTCTTCGGATTTTAAGGATTCGGAAAAGCCATTCCCGGATACCCTCCATTTGCCTCTTAAGGATAAGAGGACCCCAACTTCGGTTTCATGAAGTTGAATTGAACATACAGTGAAACGCCCCCCAAGCTCAAGGTTGAATTTAACTACCTGTCCTACTCGCTGCACATTAAGGTAAAAGGGATTTTACCCCCGCTTCGTCACGCTCTTCTGACCTTTACCGCTTCAAACCTCAAGGATGCCCTTTGCTCTAGAACTTGCATAATTGTGAAATCATTACTTAATTAATTATCCTTAGGTTCAAACTTAATTGATAGTGTAAATCATCTTAGTACTGAACCGTCAATATTTGATTGCATTGCCATTTCATTTTCCCTATATGTTGTATATGTAATATTTAGTCGTATTAAAGTATATTTTTGTAGTCGTGTTTTGAATATTCTTTGTCCTAGCAAATGTGTATTTAAAGTACTCTTAGAACCATCCCCATGTGAAGCCTTAATTTCGGTCGACCAGTAGGCCAGTGTGCTTATAACCGCGTACACCTGGTCATACCTCGACAACACCGGTTGTTCGCCCACTGCACCCTTGTATGCATCATCTTAGCTATATTGATAGTGATACTAGCCTTGGGATCAGAGCTAGAACCCATGGTAATAACAGGCTCAGAAACAGTAAGATTGGGGCAATGTGGAACTAATTTTATAGCAAAAGAAACATTGGAGTATTGAATATGGTGCTTGTTTTTGCGATTGGTGCCTTTCAAATTTGTCATGCAGAAGTAGCAGTCGCAGACGTGATCTTTACTTTCTTTTCCCATAATACAGTCACCAAATAGCATACTGTTTCTTTTTCTTATCAATCCTTTAAATTTTCAAATTTTGGAAGTAAATGGTTTATTCTGCTCCACTATTTTCACTCTAAGGTAAGCATGCTACATATGCAATTTTCCCCAAATTCGTGACATTTTCTTGACGGTCTGGAAGAGTGACTTATCCGCAGATCTAACAAAGCCTATTCGGATGAACTTTGCCCTTACGATACATTGTAATATAAATCTTAACTTAAAACGATGAAGGAAATAGGTTATGTATGGTTACTCATCACTAGATGTGACAAAATAGAAGTAATAGACTGTTGGATGATAGCCCTTCTTTTGAATATACTTTATAATACATATCGAGCGCATCTTAGAAACCAGACAAGACCAAAGAAAACCAATTATATTCTCTTAAAGTAAGGGGATGCAAAAACGATTCCAAATCAGTTGGAAAAATTATAACCTTTGAAAAAAACTTTAAACGTAGGTCAGTGTTATGAATGTCTCTTAATAATTATTAATTTATATTCTACTCACCAGATCATTAAGTAACTGCATTAACACGTAATTTTTAATACAGCTAAGATTCTAGAATGTTTGTAGTGGATTGAGCCCCTTTTACTTTCGTTTTTTCTAATAAATCACAATAAAACGTGATAGTTTCGAAATTTAGGTATCTAGTTCCCAAATTTTGGCGATAAGGAGAAAAATAGATTTTTTATTCAATTTTTTTGAGTGAGCACTAGAAATAGCAGTTAACTTGGTCAATACAAGAAAGGCTGTGAATGATGAAGACATACCAAAGGACAAGATCAAGCAATATATAGAGGTAAAGAGCTGGACACAAAGGACAAAGGGAGGAGGAAACCGGAGGTTTTTCGCAATATTTATCTTCCAAGTTGTCCGAGTTTCACCTTTCTGGAATAATTGAACCGTCACTGCCAGTCAGGATATTGAATCCAACCGCAGATTCCAGATGCCATTCACTGTCGCTTGTCGCGGCACTTATACAAAATTTAAACACACATGCAAAAAAAAAACACACACTGACATCTAAAAATCCCTTCTCCCATCGACTTCCTTTGCTCGACCGAGTTTACGCAGTGTTCGTTTGACTTTGTGTCTCTATTTCTGTTTATCTCCTCTTTTTGTTTCTTTCTCTCTCTTACACCCAAACTATATCTACAATCTAGTTTTCTCTCAACTCATGCAGACATAACAAGAAAGTCATCGAGCGAGAGCCAAAGTTAAGCCTCATAAACATGAATTTACTTCCCTCCTAGTTCTTACTTAGTGAACTAACAAGGCCACCTATAACGAGGCACAATTCTCGCACTCAAATCAATGATGGACTGGGCAAAAACACTCACTGTTAAGGGGGGGGGGGGAAGCAACTGCCGAGATAACTGCTCTCACAAGAAGGTTAACAAATTTTGGTTGCTATTATTAATAGTTAGCTATTCGTACCTTTGCTTTGGTAGGTTAGCCCGAGCCCACAATGAATTTTACATTAAGATTCGTATGGAAATCAATAGCAAGCTAGTGGTAAAAGGGGCAGTAAACACAAGGGGAACTGGAAGTAACGGGAAGAATGGTAACACTGCTCTAGCAAACAATAAGTCCCAGCCCCTTCCCCCTTCCCCTCCTTGAGACCAGCATCTTTTCCTTTAGAATAATGTGGAATGAAAATCCCTTCAACACCTTTCTTAGACACGAGAGTGTTTTGTTTCGTTCTTGAAGAAAGGTAGATGGAAAAGGGAGCGATGTGGAGACTGGCTATATGAGTAGTGAAGTATAAGGATGGTACTAAATTTGTGCGTACGCAGACATTCTCGTACCCTCTACCCCTCCTCCTTCATAAGATTGTGCCTGAGGGAGGAGGGCCTACTCCCGACGCCGGAGCGCGCTTCTTTTTAATTACCTTCGTGCTTGGTTCTCTTTTTTGTTTTTCCCTATGATCTTTTTACCCTTGTTATTTGTTATTTGTTTTTTAGTATAGTCTATTCGTATCCTGTAATGACTATGGCGACTTATGCCCAAGTATGCAGTCGCCTGATGTGCTCCTCAAAAAAAATCCCCTTATAAGAGTCAGGAGCTATCAATAAGCGCCGAAGTATGTATTTTATGTCTGCTTTCGACCTTAATTTTGTTAACTACTTTATAGTTTTGTTCCTGTCCCTGTACCATTCATTAATTGTGTTCCCTTTGTATTTCATATTTTGTAACTTTGCCTTTTTTTTGTTTTATCTTTTACTTTATGCTACTTTTGCATTCTCTATTTATTCCGCATTTTGGCAATTGCTCAGAAGTGGAATAAAACTTGCTCTTATTATAATTGCGGGAAAAGACAACAAATAGTCAATTAAGGTAATTAAGTGGTATGATTGATTGTCAGTATTAATCGCTTGTCATGGGTGGATCTAAGCAGTTGGTAGAGAATAGACATTTCACGATCCGATTAATGACGATGGTTATGGAGGCTTCGTGAATCAAGGTTATTAATTTGAAGCATTTTATTCAGGTTAGTTCATTTACCTGTAATTTTCATAAACTTCCTGTGAATAAGAATGATTCTAGGTCCTACTGGTTTTGGATCTTGATTTTTGGAATCGATGAAAGGGTGAGTAACTATACCGTAGCAACCGAATTCCCTCCCCAGCCACAAGGGAGGAGGGATTGTAAAGCAGGGGAAATACCACTGAAGTTTGGAGGAGCGGCACGCCCTTCCCAACCTAGTCTCCCCCCCCAAATCAGTGCTCTCTCTTGGGCTATCTTTTGCAGATGTTTTAAATCTCCACTACCATTATTGCGGCTGTTTAGACCAAACAGGGAGTGAAAGATGGTGTTAAACGTTTTACAAATAAAAACAAAAAACCTAGCAAAAATAAACATATTATGGAACTCTATTAATATCTTCGGTTTGCCGTTGACGCTCAGTTAAACGTGAATTTAATCTCAATGTTGGATTACGACAAAAACCTTGGTTAAAAGAATCAAAGGGATGACAACAACTACTGTTGTTTTGTGTGAAAGAGTTTAAAATGTTATAGAAGCCATAACTAAATGGAAACCTATTTGCGAGATGTTTGTTCTACTGACACTAGCAGCCTCAGAGTCATAGCATAACTTTAACCTCGTGATAGCCTCGAACGTCTAATTCACTGCCAGGCTTGTTCCCCCAATGACCCCTATTTCCTCTATATATCAAGGTACGATGCACTAGTAGGCAGTATTTGAAACAAACTAGCTTCACCTGTTTATGACGTGACTGTTTAAGAGAACCAGACCCAGCTCATATTAAGAATTTCACTCCCAGAACATTCTGGTGGTAGAAATTCTTCATTAGAATGGAATTGTTATTGATATTCTTTATATGATCACAGAGATAAAACAAACAGCTAAAAATTAGACATTAGACACAACTTGACCAATTTTGGCTGACTCAACTCCATCCTTGGCCAGGTTAGGTTGGGCCTTCTAACCCACCAGTAGATCTCTATAATAAGTCTGAATTACACAACTGAGCTATGGTCAGTGACATCCAAGGAGGTCACGTTCCTTCTGTTGAGTGAGGCCACTTTTCCCTCTTATTAATTGGCTTAAACATTTAGAAGGTGAAATGTGTAATATTTGTGATCATCAGAAGAGCTGGACGAAGTATGCCAATGTTTGCATATGATGGTTTGTTTGGTTGGTTAATTTAACCTAACTGAAACAATCTGAGATCTTCCATAAAAGTGATGAAACGGTGCAGGTGGGATAATTTAATTCATACCTTTAGGAATCCATGTGGTGATTCTGCCAAAAGAGTGATTACACTGTTACCGACTTCGCAGCACAATATCCACACTATCTCCTTTGACTCGGAACCATGCCAACTGAGTACTAGGATCAGCTATGCGGGTACTAATATTCACACATCCTTGATAGAGCCACCGAGGATTCCACCATGGTAGGATGGTCTCAAAAAACACAGATCCACCCGAAGACCTCAACCTGCAAACGAGAACAGGGCCCTAGGTCCTTTCTGTCTCACCTTTGATTGTCATACTGATCTTTCTACATTTTTCTCTCTGGTCCGGGGATTTCATCTAAGATGCTAGGGGCTATGGCGCTATGACAGGGAAAGAGGGGAGGTGATACTCTAAATGATGTCCAGAATTTAGATTTGGTACTCGATTTTGAAGTGTGAAATTAAGATGTACAGGGTGGTCCCTATGTTTTGTCATACCCTCCCGAAAAGGAATAAGAACAATAAAGGAATAATATAATTATAACAAACACATGTATTGGTTTTACTGTATTGACTTTCATTGACACTGCCACACAGAGAGAAGTTCTGTATTAACAACGTTATTTTCGTGGCACAAAATGATGCGCCGCCATATCCTATTAACAGGGGGGAGTCAAGACATTCGGTCATCTGAAATATGAAATCAAAACAATATTTGCAGGGGGTGACAAGACTTTCGGTTTACCCTGTAGTTCGCGTCCATTATTTTTCAGACTTTATCCTCCTGGGTATGACATCATGATGTCATATGATCTAGCTATTCCCTTAGTGGCATTATCGCTCATTAAGTATTATTGCTTTCAAACTCATTAATTGCTCGTTTTCTTTCTTGGAGATTCACAACTTCACTTTGGGAGCGCTTAGCGATGGTGGTTTGGTTGACCCTTTAGTCAAATTCGCCTATTTATTCGGTATGGAAACCACTTTGTTATGTATATTTTTTCTGTCACCACGACCAGAGACGGCAATTAAGCTATTAAATACATCTCTCTTCTTACAGTCTAGTAAAATATTGCATTGATAACAATAGTGTAGTATATTCATCTTAAAAAAATAACGACAGGGTGCTCACAAATGAGCACCTTTTTGCCCTTATTGAAGTTGGACACAGAAATCGAGAACTGAAATAAGATGCGATGTTGAAACAATAAACTAATATAGAACAAAGCAAATATTTTTAAATAATGTTAAATAGAAATTTAAATTGTATCAATGCATAACAGAATGTTTTAAACTTTGCAAGCGAAATTTTTGGGGAACCACGCGAATGTACAAACATACACACATTAGGAAACAAAAGTGAGCCCAAGGTCTGGATAGGGATAACGGGAGTAGTGGAAAACAGCAGGACATACATATAACGTAGTCTGATCTGACCAGCCAAAGTTTAAATGAACCTGTAAAAGGACGAAATGAATCATGCTATGGATGTCGGCTTGAAAGCCCGTTCAGGTGGCCAAATATAAATACTCTCTTACTGCATTTGGGTCTACACTAAACAAGCACGAACCGTTTGACTCCATCCAGCAAACTTAGTACAGAACAGACGCTCCCCATTAGCTTCACTACGCGTCAAAATTAAGAGAAGAGAAGTCATGCCCCCTTAATTGAAGTTGGTATAACTAGACGGGCCGAAACATTCTTATCATTATTTATTATTCTTCATTCTGACCAGTATATTATTATCGCCATCAAGTCAACCACTCATAGTTAGAGAGCCAGGTCGTTACAAGGACAGACTCCAGCTCATAATTTATGTAGGCCTTGTCACGAGTTATGGGTGCTACTTTTCCAAAGAGTTAGACTCTATGACTGGTGATGCCTCGAAGGATGGAAGAGAAGAAGACTGGTGAATTCCCCATCTAAGATAAAGAGTCCGCCACCCCAATACTCGGTCCTATTGCCCCTTTACACCTATAAATGTTCTATTTTCAGGCGCTAAACCCATAGGAATTATTGAGAAAACAAGAATGAATGGGTGCCCTCTGTTGTTTTCATCACTACCATTAATTCATTAGATGCTTATCTCAATAATGTCTTTTTTATTAGTATTCATCAGAAAGACAAAAGATTTTTTTATATTTTACAATTTTTATGATTTTAGACTTAAATACATTTTCCATTGTCGCAAAATTGTACGATAAAGTCTAATTTATTGTTCAAAATTTGACTAATTAAACTCAAATTCGTAAAAATTGTCGAGAAGTATTAGCATACCAAATAGGAGTCGCCATGTATCTAAACAACGCTTGAAAGCATTTTCTTGGCGATTCGACCAAAGTTATCAGAATTTTGCTGGGATGTAATCTATTTGCCATAGTTTCAAGCCACTGTACTTTCAGACACAAATTTATTCCATTCTTTGCCCCCAAAATCTCTCGATGTTTTGCAAATAGACAAATACAAATTATTTGCAAAGAATACAAAAGAAATTTTGGTAGGGAGGAAGATTTTAGAAAAAAATAGATCCTTTTTAATATAAATTCAATTACTAGCCAATGACCACAAAATTTCACTTTTTAAAACCGATTTATAATTGAAGTTTAGGTTAAAGACCTTTTATTTTAATGAAATAATATTTCGATATCACGGCACCAACTTCAGTGATTAAGCAAAAATGAGCAGTTGCCGACTTTAACGTGTATGCCGGATAATACTGCAAGAAAACTTTGATGCTCTTGAATACTTAATGAGAAGAAATGGGAGTAAAGTATTATAAAGGATTAATAACAATTTGTATAGTATAATAGTTTTGTAATCTGAAGGATATTATAACAAGGCAGACCTCAAAATTGAACCCAAAGTGTCCCGTATTTCGACTTACCATATCTAATATAACTTAACTTGGATAATGGATGGATTTAGTGTTACTCCATGGCAAAGACAGAACAGCCATGGTAACATGAAAAGAAAGAGTAAAGTCAAAATAGTTAGAAGAGATAATCAAAAATCCAAAGTAAAAGTGTTTTATAGTGAATTTTATTAAATATATTAAATATAGGTGCATGTCATGTTTGGCACAATCTAAAAAAGAGGGATTGGTATATTCATTGAAATTCACGAATTATGTCTCACGATATTCCTAAATCCGTGGTTGATCAGTGATTAAACCCTCCACCCATCAACACAGGATAAAGGTTTGAATTCTTGCAGTCGATAGTATTTCATTATTAACCTCAGAATCTCTTTTTGCCAATTAAATTGATGTTTATCCCTTACTAATTTTATTCATTTTAACTGATATTCTTGTTCATTTTAAACTTGTATTCCATAAATAACAACTGAAAGCCAGGTTAGGAAGTTAAGAGACAAAAGGCCCACTTTCAACGAGCGAACTGCAACAGTCAGGGAACAAGCATAACATATAATAAATAAACTTGATAAAACAATAGACTAAGGCTCTCTAAGGGTGACTTATTGAAATATACAGGGTTAATCCCAACATTGAGTAAAGGAATATTTAATTTGTCTATTATTAACTAGAAATCTATTAATATTTATCCCCCCAAAAATAACAATTTCAGCTCTAATTATAGATTAAAAAATTGCATTCTACATTTAAAAATACTTTTAGATAAAAGTGCCAGAAAAGAGTCGGCATAAATATTAAGTGATGACAAATCACTCGCATGCCTCGTCATCCTACAAGGAAAATGCAGTGGAGGCAAATTATCCCTAAGAGCATGGTTAATATTATTTTTTACCTTATATAAATTTGTCAGAGATCAGGAAACCGAAATTTAATGTGTCTAACCACTTTATCTATTAATTTTAAGATTCAAATCAGCAGCAACGAGGATACAGTAGGTCATTATCCAAAATAAAGCCATATAAATGAATAAAATATCTAAAAACATTGCTCTCATTATAAAAGGTTTATGACATTTACATAATATTACTGATTTTTTTGCGCAATATAGGAGAAAATATCTCTTAACACGGCTTTACCCGTCTGTTTGTCATCAATGATCAAACCTAGCACGCAAATCTGAGCAATGGAGTTAAAAATGACTACGACAAAGGTTAGAGGATGATGAAATCAATTCATAGTCCGATTCCTCCCTATAATCATCAATTAGAACTGGCGCACGTTCAGCAGCCGACCCCAGGAAGAGCACGAGTTCAAGATTTTTGCCAAATCTCTGTTGAGAGATTCGCCAATATTAGATTCCTCAGCGGGGAATGAACTAGAAATTAAGTTTGAATTATTCCCATAAGTTTATAAATGATTCTTTAGTCTTTTCCAAATTTTTGCTCTATTAATTGTGAACTAAGCACGACATGGGCCCTAAATAACTTCCTTGTCGGTTTCCAGTTAATAAATAATCCTAGGGGACTGTCGTAGAATGGACTCTCGACGATATACCATATATAACTATTCGTTGAGGGAACTTATTTAATTATCTTAAAAGTGCGTGGATGTCTAGGCTGGCCGATATTATTTATCTTCGATATGCTTAAGAAGTGGAACTGAGCTCAAGGATAATAATATTGCTATCATTAATAAATAGAGTTTTATTAATAATAACTATCAACAACACACCAAACGGAAAATATTGTCATAAAACAGAAAATGGAAAGGGTCGAGGGGAATCTAGCTAATCCGAGGATTAATATAGATTTAAAAAGGTAAAACAAATATAAAGTTAAAGGGATATGATGGTTTGCTAAACCATTTAAAGCACCGGATCGAGTTGAGAAAAAGGGTTAAATACTAAAAGGTAACGTTCAGCTTACGTAATTATACTTGTTGTGCAGAGGAAAGCGACGTGAAGGAACTTTCAGCCCGCTGGCGAGTTCCAGCCGAAGGTAGAGAATTAAATGATCTCTGACGTGGCGTCTTGGGAATGAGAACTGTTTCTCGACGAACGGCTTGAAGAGCAATGGCTGTTCTACGTTGTTCTCTTTTGAACACAGGGTGGGTGAGAACGGTTTTTTGTCTACTGGCTCGAGAACAATGGCTATTCTAATGTTGTTCTCTTCTAAACAACAAGGGCGAAGGGTGAGAACCGTTTCGTGGCGAACGGCCTCAAAAGAACAATGGCTGTTCTACGTTGTTCTCTTTCTGAACAACAGGGAGAGGGGGAGAACTGTTTCTTGCCAACATGCTCAAAAGAACAATGGCTGTTCTAACGTTGTTCTCTTTCTCATCAACAGGGAAAGCCTTCTGGACTTGGCGTACGAAGGCTCGAACCTTGGCACTAAAGGGATATTTTCCTTCTTCTGGACAAGTGATGGTGAATCTCGAGGTCGAGGTCCCTTGGCGCACAAGGTGAGAGGGGGTCGTAATAATGTTTCACGACGAAAATCTAAATCTCCAATCTGATCTTAGTGGTAAAGTTTCCAAATAAATAGTCAGGACATCTCCTTGGAGTGGGGGACAATGGAGTGGGAGCTTCGAAGGAATGCACAGCCGAGCCTGAGAACAATGCCTTATCTACCCATAAGCCTAACTCAATCTGGCGAGGGCGGCGCATGGGGCGACGGGGGAAGATAAACCTATTTGTTTAAACATTGAATCAGGTGGCTGCGATAAGGCGCCAGGCTTCAAAGCGAAGATACACGTGGGTAGCATCGTGCTTTTAAATAACATGTGATAGTGGTTGAAATTAAGCGGCCTCAAACCGTTCTATCACACCCCTCCATTTCGGGGGAAGTTGTCCCTTCGAAAAAAAGAGAGAAGGGACAACGATAGAGCTCCATTGTGGGGAACTCGTTTTCTTGTACCAACCGTACCTTCCTGCACCTCACTAGTATTACCTCACTACATATGATTATTTTGATCTTTTGATTATAGTGGAAAATAACCTTCAATACCAACCCAATCCAAAAAAAAGGGGCATGGAACAATGAAATGATATAAAATTAGTACATATGGGACAAAATAATTTATACGTAATTTAATGGGTAAAAATATATATACATACCAAAAAAAATAGACATTGAGTGTTACAAAATTTAGACATATTAATTAACTAATTATCTTACAAGAGAATTTAATTTAAGTCGTACAAGACGGTATTTACATACATAGAGATCCTAATCCTACGAATACAATTACTCTACGCTATTCGGTAATGCATTTCTACTGAGGGCATCAGCGACCTGGTTATCGGAACCTTTTATATAATTTATTTTAAATTGATACTCTTGCAAGAGTAAACTCCAGCGCATGATTCTGCAGTTGGAGTGTCGCACATTTCTAATATAGGATAACGGACGGTGGTCGGCTCCTATCTGAAAATCTTTTTCTATCAAGTACATTTTGAATTTGTCTATAACCCAGATAATTGATAGAGCTTCCTTCTCTATAGTGGCATATCTCTTTTCGCGTGGTAATAATTGCCGGCTAGCATATGCAACTGGATGACTCGTACCGTCATCCTCGTATTGAAGGAGTACACCTCCAATGCCCTCGTTGCTCGCGTCGGTCTTAATCCCAAAGGATTTTTCTGGGTTGGGTAACTTTATAATGGGGGTAGAAATGAGCTTACTCTTGAGCTGATTAAAATGGGAAACAGCGACATCATATCAACGTAAACGATCGGGAAAATTCTTTTTTAAAAGGGACCTGAGGGGCGCCGGAATTGCGGTGACATTCGGAACAAATGGCCGATAGTAAGAAGCTGATCGTAGGAACGATCTTAATTGCTTCTTAGAATTCGGGAGGGCTATGTCGGCGATTGCCTTAATCTTGTCCACTGGGGGACCTAACTGGCTTTGTCCTATTTCGAAACCCAAGTATTTTATTGTTTCGTGGGCAAAATCACATTTGCTGGGGCCAATGGTGAGGCCATTTTCGCGCAGTCGCTCGAAAAGAGCTAATAGGGCGGGTAAATGGTGACTCCATTCAAATAGTTCTTGTAGCTGACTCTTTTGATGTGGTGTCAGCTGCGCGTCAATATCCAGGTCAGAGGGTTCAAAAGATTCGCCTGGTTGGGAAGAAGGAGGGTAATCGGCATCAGGTTGGATACACACTGTCTGTATAACATTTAGGGACTCCGCGGGGTAATCTTCTTCAAGCGCCGATGTTTCGTCCAGTACTACGAAGGTATCTCCATGGGCGCGTTGAGGGTACTTTTTTGGGGGGAGTTACGGACAGTCTCCGTGTCCTTGTCTTGAGGCCGTATCACCTAAGGGTGTTAGTAATTCACAGTCCTTTTGTGCCGTCCTAAAGTACTGGTTAAGGGTCTCCGAGAAATCGGACGGTATCGGGGTTCTGATGGGGACGGGCTCCTGGGGTTCTTTCTTAGCTCGACCTTGAGGAAGGGTGGCCTGAGACACAGGGTCGGAACTTACTTGCGGGCTCTGTCCTATAAGCACGGAACAGAATTGTATGGGTGCTGAAATGACTTCAGCCCAGCCATCATAATTTTAACACTGCAGGTAACATCTAACGACGGTGAATTAGTTCGCCCGCCCAAGGTAGTCATGTACCACCGCAAATTTTTTTGTGGTTTGGGTCCACTGGGGAAAGGAGTTCGTTGGACATGATGAAACACGTACATCCTGTGTCCCTGACGAGAGTCGATACTCGGCAGCCGTTCACGCTGCCCTCCTCAAATTTCAAAGTTCCCGATGAACTTTTATCAAAAATAAAATTTCCCTGTTGGCCTGACGGAGGGGGAGAAGTTGCTGCTTGGGTCTGCACCACCGGGGGAGCCGGGGTGGCATTAATCTGGTGAAATGGGTGGGCGGGTCCGCTTTTAAGCCTACAATTTTCGGGGCAATTCCAGCTCATGTGGTTTTCTACACCACAGGTGAAGCCTATGATTGGTCGCCTTGGGAAGAGAGATGTGGAGAAATCTTAACGGGAGGTTTGGAGTCCCGTTGTTCGTTTTGGGGAAAGAAGTTTTGGGGTTTTACGGGGCTCGGAAACTTCGTCGGCTTTACTGTGAAGGGGCTCGAATCCTTCCTTCTTTCCTTGTAGGGGGATTGGTGAGAAGTTCGATTCTCCTTTGGGTATAAATTATGGCTTGCGGCATAGACATCCGCTTCTTTGGTACATTCTCTACAGGTCTGGCAACGACGATCCTCGACAAACGCGCGGATCTCGGTCGGAAGAGACGCCAAAAATTGATCCTGCAACACGAAGCTGGTTAAGGACTCGTAGTTCGGATCAACCTTTGAGGATTCTAACCAAAATTTGAAATTCCTCTAAAAAATGTATGCGAATTGACGGAACGTCTGTCCGGGTTTAATATGACCTCCTCGAAATTCTTAGCGGTAGAATTCAGGAGTCATATTATGAGCGGCCAATAACTCAGCTTTTAAGGTGCTGTAGTTAATTGTACATTCAGATGGTAAAGATATAAAAAATTCGCGCAATTTACAATTTAACAAGAGAAGTAATCTGACTACACCTTCAGCCTCCAGATCCATGTTATTGATTTCAAGGATCTTTTCGAAGTAAGCTAAAAATGATCCGAAATCCTTTCCATCCTTGAAATTGGGGAGCTTAAGTAAGAGATTGGATGGGGCTTCGGAACGGGAACTGGCTGACTGTATCTCTGCTTCAACACGAGCTAATTCAATCTGATAGTGACGCTCAGCTTGTCTTTTCCGTTCTCCCCTTTCTCTTTCTTTTTGTTGGATTTCTTTCTTCTCGTTGGATTTCTCTTTATCTTTCTTTTTCTTCTTGTTGGATTTCTCTTTTTCTGTCTTCTCGTTGGATTTCTCTTTCTCTTTCTTCTCTTTGGATTTCTCTTTCTCTTCCTTCTCTTAACTTTTCTCTTTCCGTTCTTTGCTCCTCTTGAACGTACTCAATTAGTTCTTTTCCACAAAGTCCCAAGGATTCTTCTTGCGCTTTAAAGATTTCGAACTCAATCATCTTTGCACTTGGGGGCGCAATAGTCAACCAACTAAAATTCTTTGCAACAAGAATTATGCCTTCTAGAGAATTAGCCTCCCTATATATGGGCACAGACCTATTCGTACTTTGTTTCTCGATCTAAATAATCACTGACTAAAATCACACACAAAAAAAACACAAACAAATTATTATAACAGTTCCTTGAGCTACTCCAGCTTCTTAAGTTTCAAAAAAAGGAGATAGCAATCGTTAAAACAAAAGGATACTACTATACTCTATTATTATAACGACTAACACTATGCTTTACTCGACTGAGGCCACTGTTTGCAAAGATATAGCGTTAAACCTTACACACTTGATACCAAATTTAAATAGTATATATATATATATATATATATATCGTAGAATATACTCTCGACGATATACCATATATAACTATTCGTTGAGGAAACTTATTTAATTATCTTTAGAGTGCGTGGATGTCTAGGCTGGCCGATATTATGTATCTTCGATATGCTTAAGAAGTGGAACTGAGCTCAAGGATAATAATATTGCTATCATTAATAAATAGAGTTTTATTAATAATAACTATCAACAACACACTAAACGGAAATTATTGACTTCAACAGAGAATGGAAAGGTTCGTGGGGAATCTAGCTAATCCGAGGATTAAGATAGATTTAAAAAGGTAAAACAAATATAAAGTTAAAGGGATGTTATGGTTCGCTAAACCATTTAAAGCACCGGATAGAGTTGACAAAAAGGGTTAAATACTCAAAGGTAACGTTAGGCTTCCGTAATTATACTTGTTGTGCAGAGGAAGGTGACGTGAAGGAATTTTCGGTCCGCTGGCGTGTTCCAGCCGAAGGGGGGGAATTAAATGATCCCTGACGTGGCGTCTTGGGAATGAGAACCGTTTCTCGATGAACGGCTTGAAGAACAATGGTTGTTCTACGTTGTTCTCTTCTGAACAAAGGGGGGGGTGAGAACCGTCTCTTGTCTACTGGCTCGAGAACAATGGCTGCTTTAATGTTGTTCTCTTCTGAACAACAAGGGCGAAGGGTAAGAACCGTTTCTTGGCGAACGGGCTCAAAAGAACAATGGCTGTTCCACCTTGTTCTCTTTCTGAACAACAGATGGAGGTGAGAACCGTTTCTTGTCACCGGGCTCAAAAGAACAATGGCTGTTCTAACGTTGTTCTCTTTCTCATCAACAGGGGAAGCTTTGTGGACTTGGCGTCACGAAGGCTCGAACCTTGGCCCTCACGGGATATTGTCCTTCTTCTGGACAAGTGATGGTGAATCTCGAGGTCGAGGTCCCTCGGCGCACAAGGTGAGAGTGGGTCGTATTAATGTTTCACGACGAAAATCTAAATCTACAATCTGATCTTAGTGGTAAAGTTTCCAAATAAATAGTCAGGACATCTCCTTGGCGTGGGGGACGATGGAGTGGGAGCTTCGAGGGAATGCACAGCCGAGCCTGAGAACAATGCCTTATTTACCCATGAGCCTAACTCAATCTGGCGAGGTCGGGGCATGGAGCGAACGGGGGAAGATAAACCTCCTTGTTTAAACATTGACTCAGGTGGCTGCGATAAGGCGCCAGGCTTCAAAGCGAAGATGCACGTGAATAGCATCGTGGTTTTTAAATAACATGTGATAGTGGTTGAAATTAAGCGGCCTGAAACCGTTCTATCACAGGGACAAATCTTCCTTTAAAAAGAGCCCATTGTTGCCACTTCAACATCAATTCAGTAAGAAGTGTAAAAAAATAATCACCAAACCTCAAGTTCATAGGAATGTTAAGAAACCTTTTATGTTTTACATGATCGAGAACAGAGCTAAAGTCTAATGAAACCAGCTTAGATACATGACCGCGAACTAGTAGAGACTGTAAGTTATCTACTAAAACATAATATATCAACAAGGCCCAAACTATTTTTAGATCAAAATTGTGTATCAGGTAAAATCTGAAAGATACAATTAAAAGTGTTAATTTGTATTAAAATGTTGTAAGTTTTTTTACAAAATTTAAGTAAGAGATTTGGTCTGTCCTCTGAAAAAACGAAGGAAGATAAACCTTTAGTAGTAGAGGAAATATTGGCCATCCTTCCAGCAATACTGAAATCTACCACCCTGATATAGGCATGATATTGTAGGTACCAGGAAATTAGATAGAATTTTGAAGAATAAGGAATAAACACGGGAATCTACCTCAATAAAGGTATCAAAATTATTTAAATATAATTCAAATAAGAAGCTTTGAAAAAAATAATAAAATAGAATGAGCAGAAGTAGTTGGGGAGTATAATTCCTGCTCTACTTGCTTCTTCTGAAAGGTACACTGGAATTCACTTTAGAGCATATCACAACGAATGCTAAATCACAATGACAAAGCAGATTTTTGGGGATCAAATTAAGTGAGACACTTCTCTTTGAAACATTAGAGTAACTTTTCGCTTCAACGGAATTTGTCTAGAGACAGCGTATGTAAGTGGTTCATTCACAGCACGGTCAGTTACCCTAACAATGACCCACCCACCCCTATTGCAGGTTAGATACATCCTGAGCTATCTAGGTCCAATTCACCGTAGATTTAAGATATAACTTATTTGTAAGAATTTAATTTGTTATAATAATAACGCTCTTTAATTTATCTGATAATATCTGATGAGATGAGCCAATAAAGCTTTGGATGGAAACATCTTTAGCTTAAGGAATATAAGAAAAATAAGATTCAAACAATACGAATGTATCTAGAAACTAATCACGGCCAGAAACATTACTCAAATTACGGCAGCATCACCGTAACAATCAGTTTGTGAAATAGAGCGGAACCATTGCTGCTGGTAAGTATTGAAGACATTTACAAAATTAAAAGATGAGGCAATCATCCTTCTGAATTTGAATCATAACTGAGAGAAAAAAATCATATATATATATATATGCTATCATACATATTAGGATTCCGGTTTATACGGAAAATATAAAAGTGTTCATGTGTTTCTATATCTTATCAATCTAGTGATTTTAAATAGAAAAATATCATTGGCAAAGTTGTCCAAAAGAAGAAAGAGCTTTGGAGCATGAAACTTGAATTCTCTTTATATGGCATGATAATTGCGCTATTTATTGAGTGCACACTAATTTGGAAGGATGAGGTGGCAGATAGATCAAAGAATTTCAAATGCAAATGTAATAAATGGTGGTTCAGGTGTGTATAATAAAAGTTAAGAACAATTCAAATTCAATTACTTTAGGAAGCTTAATATACTTCGTGGAACTCGAGAGTCATGCAAAGAGTAAAAATCTGTTTCTTTATTTTGCATCCTGATGTTAGTTATTCGAGGTTCCAGAAGACATTTTACCTTAGCATTTTTCTTTGAACTTTAATGAGAAACCTTCGACAGTACGTTGAAAGTGGGCGATGAGGAGAGAATACATGGTCTTTTCTTATATCCCAATGTTACCAGAATCCGAACCTAGATAAGGCTACTTACATGAAGTGAGGTGCAAGGTGAGTTAGATCTCATGGATAATATGCTTGTCTAGGGCCATTCTAGTTCGGCCTCGGGACATATAAAGGGAGCGAAAGGTCATCAAAGGATGAGAATAAGCTTGTCTTTGTGAGCTGATTCAGCGAATGGCCGTCAGAGATATGGCTTTGTTTCAAAGGTCGCCTTTTTTGATGACGTCATAATAGTTCCTACACTCATGAGCTGTATATTCTGTTTTATTCTCTTATTTTCCCTTTCGATTTATTTTGTTATTTATTCATTCCTACTTAAGCATCTTTATAATACGTTTTCTACCTCTTAAGAACATTTCCTAAAGTAACCCTTGCATCGCTTGGAGAAGTTTGCTTAAAATCACTTTATGACCATCTATCCAAGTATTACATATTCATGATTTCGTCTTGTATCATAAATCAGAAAATCCACGTAAATTCTTTTCACGATGATGAAGGAGCGAATAAGGGATTATTTCTTATTTTTGTATGATTTATTTAGGTGATGAAAAAGTGGATTGAAATCCTTTGCTGAAATTAAGAAATCTTGTGATTCATTACCAGGAAGAAGGCATTGAATCTTTCATTAGGGAAAGATAGGTAATTATTATGGCATTCAAGATCTATAGGTTCTCTCCATGTATAAAAAGTCGCGTAATGAGAATGAACAATTTCCCCCTTTCCCTTCCGCGAATATATATATATATATATATATATATATATATATATATATATATATATATATATTTATATATATGTATATATATATATATATATATATATATATATATATATATATATATATATATATATATATATATATATATATATATATATATATATACATATAGGAATGGAATTAGAATTAGATGTTTACAAATAACATTAAGGTTATTTTCCTCATCGAATCCTCCCATCTCTTTTAATACTCAATGGGTAATCCTTCTAAAATTTCCGTAAGCGATAAGAGAATCGACTATAAATTATTATATTAAATTTTATTTCTCTTGCGTGAGTTTGAAAGATTTTAAAACATCTCAAAAATCAGGGGATGGAATTTTGCGGATTAATATTTTAATCCATATTATTCACTCGGGAAATAATATTTATCAAGAAATGCAGTGCAGTCATAAAATTCCTCACTTGCATATAAATATGCTGATCAAATCTGAATTAAAGATAAAGGATATCGTTCAATGTTGTGAGCTGAGCTATTCTTTACAAGAGTTAGAGCATTTCTGGGAAAAGGAAAAAGGATTACACGCAACTGCGGTATACGGTTGCCACAGCAACATCTGATTACCTTCTCACTGCATTCGATATGTTTGGGCAGCACTCTTTATCTACGCTATACATGGGATTTCCGCCCAATAAACATTCCAATGAAGAACGGTTTCATTTGTTTAATTTATCCTTAATATCTTCGGGCGCAGTTCTGCATATCTGAGTAGCGTAAATTGCTGTTTACCTTGCTATTGTAACATATACATTGACTGACCTAACCACATGTTTTAGAACTAATATAAATATTTTCTTTCATTTTGAAATGTATGGAATAGAAATAATTATTTCAATATTTAAATATTTGCAGCTTTATTAATAAGTCCGCACTAATAAAATAAAAATAAAAAAAGAATTTATTCCTTCCCTCTATCCGAAATCGTCCCTTGACCTTTTTTATTCGATCAATGGGGAAAAATGATGAACAAAATATGTTAAAAGATCAATGTATTGTGTGTAATTATAATATATCTTTGCGAAAGGACATGCTTTAATCTTTATCAATTCCAGAAAAGCTTCTTTCCAAAGAAAAACGTGCAACGATTGTTGCTCTTCAGCAAAATGGCTTGAAAAGCAAGTCATTAATTGTTAAGAGTATTCTAACAAGAATCACATTCTCTGTGATTATTAATGAAATTAAAAAGAATGATTATACTTCTATACTCCTTTGAAGACGACTTCTTGTGGCTACTAACCGTAAATGAACGCCAAGAGTGCATTTAGGTAAGGTTTCATCTCAAGGATCGGTTTGACTACAATGCAAATCATGCTCACTTTTAGAAATAAGCTGATGTCAACGTTCAGCACCCACAGTGAGTTGGAAAATTTTCTATAAAGGTCTTGAGTCAAAAATGAATGTAAAGCTACCTCATCTTACTAAAAATACTTATACAGATATGCCGTACAAATTAGGAACTATAAAGAATATAACCAATGGGTTCAAGCATTTTATTTAATGATAAAATGTATAGGCGAAAGGAAAGCTTTAGAAGTGGCTGCAATTCACGGAAGAAGTGGATGATATATGCATATAATGTCTTATTGGAAGTAAACAAAATATATTTTGATAATAACCATAATTAAATTAAAGGTACGGGACATTGTGTACACTTTGAAGGCTCCTGCATTTCGCATTAAGTAAAACCTATGTGGGTTTTGGAAATTTTGCAAAGAAAAGTTAGTTCTGCAAGAAAGAGAGAGATGTCACCTAGTGTGATGCTTAAAACCTACAACCTATTATTATTATAGTTGCCTTACCTGATTCAATATATAGCAGCGGAGAATGAGAGGCCAATAATCAAATGCAAGAATTAGAGTAATAGCAAAATATAGTATCATAATTAGCTTTTATCCATCCCAAAATGAATGTGCATATTAACATTTTAGGATCTTATTGGAATAAGAGCAAAAGTATTTTAATAACAATAAATGGTTGAAGTTTTATTTATTTCACTTAGGTATCGTGATGGGTTCAATACAAAATTTCCATTATAAGATGCAATCATAAATTTTCCCTTTTTTACCCCTTTTCCTACCCTTATATGCTATGTTCTATTTGAAGGTTAGAATGAGTGAGTGAAATAGTGAATAGAGATCAAATTTAAAGAAAAAGAGGATGTTAAGGCAATCATCCTCCATCGTATAATGTGTGGGTGGTAGGTTATAAGGAGTGAAGTATACATACATATTACGATGGAGGCAACCAACGAGTGCAACAGGTGCTTTGAGACAGACATCGATAATTAAAAGAGGAAAAGAGGAAAGTGTTTGGCATGACGTTTACACTGACACAACTGTTTCTTTGGTTTGACAAAACGGTCATTTCGCATGTGATTTTCTATTCGATATTAATGCATTAGGTTGGAATAAGATTTACAAGAAAAGATTATGGGCATGTACTTTGTAGCGAAATTTTACAATTGTTGCATGAACAAATGCAGTGCATTAATCCGATTTTAAGAAAACAAGGTCTGATGACCAAAGTCGCGTGCTCTCTCTTAATTGGATTTATGACCGGACGACATTCTAAACTGTCAATAATTCCCGGACTAACCTTAGGAGGACCTTGACTATTTTAACATTCGAAAGAAAATATAAAACAACATAAGGGTCTCGGGTTTGGTTAGAATCGGACGAATAGTAATGATGTTATTGCCAAAACAATATAATTCCCGGGTTAACCTTGGAAGGACCTTGGCAATTATATCATTAGAAAGAGAATGTAAAAAAACACCAGAATTTCAAATTTTGTTAGAATTGGCCGAATAAATATAATTTTATTACCAAAACCAAAAAAGCTAAATGGGGACCGACCGACATAGTGAGATAAAAATGTATTTTTCAATTCTTTTCTTTCTTTCTCGAAGCTCTGAATTGATTTTCGTTCCGAAAATCCACTTCTGTTTGGAGAGATCTTCCATTCCAAGACAATCAATTTTCTCGCTCTCTTCCTCCGCCTCGCTTTCCCTCCATCTTCGCTGTCCTTCTCCTGTCTATCATTCTTTGTTCTCTCCGCTTTCATCCGCTGACTCGCCATCGACTCCATCTCTCCTCCTCGCCTCGCCGATTCTGAGGACTGGAGCAACACCTAAGGATCGAAGCCATCGTGTGTGAGTACTTCGCTGAAAGCATATACGTACACGGATATTATACGCTCATGGAGCGGACAGCTAAGGCCTTTATCGGTCGGTGACAGGGAAATAATTGGAAGGAGATTTCTATATTGAGGCAAAGAACATTTGGGAAAAAAACATAATAATAACTGTACATATGTGTCATAAGCATGGACACCCGACCAAAAGGACATTAAGGAAAAGAATTTTAGAGCACAATGACACCATAGAAAAGGAATTACACCTCAAGGTGCCTATGACGGCTCGAGGGATAAAAGGTAAAAACTAACAAGAGTTAAGACAGAAAATTTATCAACAAACATTTGTAAAGCTTTACTTTCATTTAGATAAAAGAGCGAAAACAAATAAGGGTTCTAATACAGTAAATTTATGCTGAGGTTAATTTAGATACTCTCGAAGTGAAGAAAAATGAAAGAGTGTGAAAAAAATGGAACCAAAATAGTCAAATTGAGGCACGAGAAACCGGAATGGGAGAGAACAACACTCCTTGAACTGAGCTCCTTTCCTGGCCAGAAGTCTGGAAAGGAATTAGTGAAGTTAAGGTAATTTAAATACGCAAAAGATACATCGTACGGCGTACGAGAGCATCTTTGTCGAATTATTCGGAAAATTTCTCTTTTCTGGCCTAGATTTAGTGATCTAATTCTTTGCGCACTTCTCCTTTGAAATTAGGAATTAAAGCATGTAACCGAATGATGAATTTCGTATAAGGATCATAGTGACAATCGATGGCAAGGATTAGGGCACCAGAAGCCGATCCTGGTTGGGGGAAGTTAAATATAGATATCAGTAAAACTATGATGGCTACCCTTAGCACATCAGAGAAATGTGAATATGAATATACCTTGGGAACTTCCGTGTCGCACGATTAATGTGGCATGTGTGGAAGAAGAAGTAAGTTGAAGAGACAAGGTTCTTGTGATTGGCTATGTATGTGGGGATGTAGCAGCTTACACGTCGCCTGAGATTTGGATTTTCTAATATTGTGGGAATAATCCTGTCATGGGTGAGATGGTTTTATTTTTTGCTTTCTCTGTTTATTCTCTTCTTATTATGTTTATTCATCCATTGATTCTTCTTTCGCTGTGGGAGAATTGGAACGTTATTTAAACAACGATGGCATTTTCGTAAAGGGAATAAATGAAAAAGATGAATAAATAGGAGGTTTGGAAAAAATAAGAATAACACCTAAAATACTCTAGCTTTATATCGATAGACACAGGATTCTAAACCCAACCTAAACTGATGGGGTGGAACGAGTTAAAATGATCTTAGCACTTTAAATGATTTTTCCGAGTAATCTCGCAAAACTATTCGTCGATTCAAATTATCCCGAGTATACTCGTACATCGTTCATTTTATAATCACAAAGATCTGCCCGGCGTTATTGATTTTGCTAGATAAAAGATATATTCGTTCACACCTTTTCTTTATTCATTTATTAACGCCACACTTTTCTCTTATTTTGGTGGGGTCCTCTAACCTTAGGTATAGGGTTTTAAGTACGGTCGAATTGTGTTTCGACACCAGCGAGAGCGACAACCACTCATGGGTAAAGGGGGAGCCACCCATTTAGGTTAAAAGATTGTGGATAGAAAACCGACTTCGGCGTAGGCGGAAAAGTGTAGTGTGAATTGGCAATGGGCGAATTGGAAAGGCAGTGTGTCGTAATTTGCAATGTGCGTGATGAATTACTTAGATTTGACTGCTTGCAGGCGCACGCGTGAAACTCGAATCAGGACCGCAATTGAATTTTCCTTATTTGCACAAAGATTTATTGGGTCTGTCCAGGTGAGGAAAACTAGAGCCTTTTACTGTAGGGTCCGAGATTTCCGGCCCCACCGTAAGTTTGGGAAACGTTTTCTTTTAATTTTACTCTTTATATTAGAGCTAAATTAAATATTAATAGCAGAATGTAAAGGCAATTGAGACCACCACCACCTTATCGTAACTTTAAGGAAATTTGCTGGACTGTATCGGATGACATCTCCTGGGTCAGTGTGAACAATGGAAAGGCTACTCATGGCAAGTTGATGGGACTTATCAGAGTTCGACCGGAGCAATTTAGTAGGTAACTGACCAATAGGAAATTCCGCCTCTGAAACTGATGCATTCAACTTCCTTCGATTTCCGGTGCTATGCATGAACATAGCAAAGCTCAGGGCAGTCTGTAGTCTCCACCTTGGACAGCGAGGTGGGCAACTACGAGTAATTAACAATTGGGACCTTCGGATTCTGGCTATAATTGTCCATGTTATCATACATAGAAAACTGTCCAGGGAATCATCCCTTTACTTGTGGAATCAACGATGCAATGCCGAGATGATGCTAGGAAGCTTTAAACAAGACAATCGGTATTTATCCTTTTACTTTGGCAATTCAGTTATGGAGAATTACCTCGAAATAAGTGAGTGACGCCTGGTTCAGTTCAAATGTCTTTTTTAATATGAGAGTCAATTTGTGGATGTCTGGAATCACATGTAAGTTTAGTACTTCTCTGAAACGTAGGGTATGCTTCGATCTGCTTTTGTGAATAGTACATCACTGCTAGTTAGGTAAAAAAAATATTCAGACACATCGGAACATAATTTCAACGAAGGAATTTTCATAATATGAAGAAATAATTTGAGGAAGAACTGATAGATAAATATTTAAAAAGGATTTATATATAAAACAGCATACAGGTTTAAAAAGAAGACGTAATATTTAAAACCTCGTGAAAGTAAATACTAGAAGAACAAGTCAGTAGTAAAGGTAGAGGTATATATTTAAACGTACGAGCATAAACATCCTTTCAAGTGAATGCAAGAACTAATTGAAATACCCAGCATATCTTCGGGTAAAAGGCTAAACTCCTATATTCATTGCACGCTCATTATGGTATGTCGTTATATAGCATTGTTTTTCCCACCTTTGATGGCAAAAGAAAGGTTTTAACGTATTCAAGCAAATTTGATCTAGCTGTTGAGAATTAATAAAAGGAACTGCTCTTATGGCAAGACATTTGCCTCTTGATTGTAACACATTTGAGTGTAAAGTATTGTAACAGCTGTGGTGTGTAGCAGGTGTATACGACAGAGTGTGATCCCCACATTTCATCCCTGCTCTCTTCCTAATTCAGCATGGCGGTATGTTTAAAAAAATATTTTATACAGCCGAAGTAGTAGTGATGATGATGATTAAAATTTTCTTACAAATATTAGCTGTTCACCTTTTAGGGTTTCATATATACGCTCTCTCTGATTGGTCCTTTGAATCTTTTTCTAATACATTTGGACTATGTCAGTGATTAAAGACATTCAACTGGAAAGGGCGTTCTAAAAACAAATTTTATCTCTTGCCTTCGTCAAAAAACTGTATCAAATCCATTAAAACCACTTTGGCTCCTATTTTATATTACTAGTGTTAGTTAGTTAGTCAGCGCCAATCTTTCTGTGATACTGGGAGGATCCCCGACCGGATAATGGAGTTTATATAAGGTCAGTATGACAATCGCTGGTTGGACTGAGGGCCCCAGGTGCCGGTCCTCTTTTGGAGAGAGGTGACAGGAAGTATTATGTTTTGACACCAAACAGCTTTCAGGTGGAAGTCTTCGTCACCTCGGGGGAGGGAAAGCTGTTCCGCTTCAGAGGTACGTGGATATAGATACCCATTGGACGGATTCCTTGGAACAGAGAGTGTGTGCGTTGTGCTGTAAAGGCGAGAGAGGAAAGAAAGCAGTATTGTGATTGGCTATGTATGAGATGAGAGGTGTTAGATCTACCCACCCGAATACAGAGCGCGTCCACCAATCGGTAGCCAAATCTCTACGTGTACTGACGTTTCTGTCCGTTCATGCCGGTACCGCGACGTTGGGAGGCCAATGCCGTATCCACTCGGTTAGCATGATCTCTCATATTACTACTGTTGCTGGCCTTACCATATGTATGCTCTTTACTAAAGGTATAACTGAATATATGTTTAAAAATAATAACTCTTCGCCAATCTAGTATTTCTCCAGAGCTTTTTATCTTTGTACTTGGGATTCAATTAGATTTTTAAAGACTTTACTGGTTTAAGTCATTCGCCTCACCTTCTTAGCTTTGTGGGTAAGAGTGCTGTTGTGAACGCCAATGAAGCTTTCGGTTAAATATTAAAGTAGAAAAGACAACACAGAGTGTAACAACAAAATTTGAATTGGAGCTAGACGGTGAAAACGGTCCTAATATCAAAACAATTTCTAAATCTGTTTTAGCTCACATCTTTTGGAAAAGATTATTTCATTCAAAGTTCAATGAACTTTTTTAAAATGTGTTATTTTATTTTCTATTTTCCACTTCTTCTCATCATTATCCTAATAAAGTTAATCACCACAAACCAAAATTACTAATTCAAATTCATTGGTGCATATTAGAAATTTAGAAATTCAGGCTCGAGATTAAAATATAAATTAGAATATAAATAATAAAAATCCAAGGAAAAAAATTCTATGAATTTTTTTTCTCAATTTTGAGAAAGTTTTATTTGGGGAAGCTTTAATTTAATAAGAGTTAAACGGAATTTTTTTATTTTAATGAACCGCAATTCAATCAGTATTTAGAACCAATTTAATCAAAAGTTACGATTATTAAAGTCATTTAGGAAGAATGAAATTTTGACTGGTCTCATTTTTCTTGCTCTCTTTCGAGTTCCACTTTCTTCCTGGTTCGCAATAGGGTTCTTAGTTTGATTTATAAAAGTTTCAATTTGTTTTAAAAACTTTTATAAATCCCTGAACTACACAATTACACAACAAAAATAAGTGCACATCAAGGGCATAAAGAACAAAGTTTAATTAAATTTAGATATAATAAAACTCCTAAACATTGAAGGAATCGTATACAGAGCAGTAAAGAAAGATTCTAGACATTCTACCATTTTTCTTCGGCTGCTGGATTAAAAAACAGAAAAAAATACTTTTCTCAATACTCTAATGATAATTGGAACAAAAGAAGGGATAAGAGTCCAAGGGATAGACATTATTTTATATTCCTAAGTTTATTTTAATTGAAATAACTAAACTCTTTTTTCAGAAAAGATATTAATATTAAGATTATTAGGCTAAAGGCTAATGTTGTCCAATAATTCCTTGTCCACTGTTGAAGTGAGCAAAGCAATTATTTTTTCTTATGTCCAGCTCTAAACATAAAAGATTTTTTAATGTGATTTACATTTAGCGTATCTTCCAAATTTAATGATGAAGTTCGGTTTGTTTGGCTTTACATTTTTACTATTAACTTCATCAATGCACAAAAGGAAAATCTTCGTGTAATGAAGTCGATCTCCACTTCTTTGTTTTCAATTTATATATGATAGATTCTTAAAACAGTTCTTCATTCCATGAATAAAGATAGTTTAATAAAGGCGAAAGCGCTTGGAATCTTTTTATTGGGGCAAATCAGGGAGAAGAAAGGGGATGAGTGTTGGTTTGTCGGGTACTGTAGCAGGTGGATTGTCTGAAAAGAATGGAGAGCTAGTGTTTGTCCATAAAATGTTATGCATTTTTCATCAGTAATGTTGGAGTAAATTATATGAAGAAAGTGATTTCAAGTGTGTTGCATGAGAGATATGTGGTTGAGTGTGAAGATGAAATAAGTAGAATAAAGTTATTTCGTTGGATGTTCTTAGAATTTATGATGGGAGATTTTTTGCCTCCTGCAATTAAGGAGAATAAATATGGGATATGGTTTGATGTTTGTATACATGTGGGGTAAGTTCTATTACGAGAACGAAATATCTTTGATGCATACGGTGGAATTGAATAGAAATGGACTCTTGTCGGGTTTGGAAGAAGCTTAGTCTTATTAATAGGATTTTTAGACGGGAAAAGGGAGAGTGTTTTTTGTAAGGGAATAGTTGTAATTGGTTAAAAAGGGAGCTATAAAAATAGGGATGTTAATTAATATCCATACTAAGGATCTTATTCTTAGAAAAAACAAGTTAATTATTTATATTTCTAATGATGATATTTCTACCAAAGCAATGGAGATAATGAATGAAGATTTAATGACAATATAAGTGAATTTGATTTACAAACATTGGTATAGTATCTACTTTATTCTAACGACATGCAGGAATAGTGTGGGTGAAATTATTGTGATTAAAATATATATTCAATCTTTCACAATGAAACGTTTTCGATCATTTAGTACCGTTTTGAAGTCTGGCGAAGCTTTGGGAAAAAGTGATCATCAGATCGTTGTTGCTTTTACTCGAGAATTGTGAAATGTAGAATATCTGATAATGCATGAAAGGCCAATTTTTAATTATAAGGATTATGGAAAATTTAAAACTTGCTGAAATTGTTTAATTAGAATGAAAAATTAAATGGTTAAAATATATACGCTGTGGAATGGTTTTAAGCATATATGATACCAAATATAGTCTAGATGCAATTTGCCTGCTCAAGGTCATCAGGAAGATATGTAGGAAGATATCATAAGGAAATAAGGTGATAAAATTATTTCTGGAATGAAAGGGCATAGAACAAATTGAATTATTAAAAAATAATCAGTGAGGACCCATTTTAATGAGGGAAATAACTTAACCCCAAAACATTAAACCAAGAAACCATTATGTAACCAAAAATTATTTAATGGCGAAAGTGTAGATGTAATTTACTAAGATTTTACCAAAGCCTTTGTCATAGTTCCACATAGATCTTTATAAATTAATATGCATAAAGTATATTAAAGAATTTTAAATTAGATATCTGAATGGTTGAAAGACAGGAAGTTGTGGCTAGTGTTCAATAGAGTAAAGCCACAGAACAGCGTTGTTATTAGTGCAGTGCTTTAAGGATCTGTTTGGCCCTTTTAGTTTTTTGCGCTTTTTTGTTGACAGAAAACAAACCAAAAAAGGCTGGTGACGTCACCAGGGTGGCTGCCTGTTAGACAGCCACGAATGTGAACCAATAGCTTAAAAACGCGTTTTTCTTAAAAGGTTAACTTCCAATTTTTGTACTTTTTTGGATATAAATATAACCTAACCTAACCTACCCTAAAAATAAATGTAATGGACCGATTGAACCTTATTTAGTGAAAATGAATTGCAAAGTAGCAGCAAAAATTGATTATTTAGAAGGATAAAAATTTTCTATGTCTTTATTAATGTGCTGAACCAAGTGAAAGCGAAGCAGCTTCGCAGAATATTATTATGGAGTGACGGTGGCCAGTTGACCTTTCTGGCTGGTGACGTCACAAGCCATTATTGGTTTGTGTCACCGAAACAAACGGATGCCTTAATTTTTTGTTATATATTTTAATGATCTAGAGAAAGCAGTAACTTTAATGTGAAGAGCAATTTGAACAAACTAGCAACTTTGGAACTTAAGTGACAGGTGTTTTTTAACTTTCAAAGGAGAAAAGGATTAACATTTTAAGGAACAATTAGCAATTGCTATGAAATAGAGAGGTAATTCCTGTGAAATTGGTGTATTAAGTAAAATAGTAGAGAAAGTCGAAGGCTCTGTTTACTTATTAGGGAAATTAGTGAAAAAAATAAACAGGTATTCCTTAAAATATACCTCTTAAGTGCTACCAAATTTAGAGTACCATATACCGGCATATCCTCATACTCATTTAAAAGATGTGTGAAAGGAATATGATAAAGATTTTGAAAAATCATTCTCATATAGATAAGTTGTTAAATGGCAAGTGCTTTTAAGCGAAGGATAATAAAAGGATTTGAGAGGAAAAATTAAATATTTTAAAAACGAAGGTTTATGTTGTATAAAAGCAAGTATTTATTCACCAACAAGTTTCAAGAATAAATTTCCATAGTATTTCAAAGGTAGGCAAAATTTCATGTTTTCAAAGGCAGCTTAGACTATGTAGTATGAATGGAAGAAAGAACATTGTGGTTGACGAACTTTGTTTTTTGTTATGAAATTTATAAATTTTAATATATATTTCATAATTGTTACACATTTGCATGATTAATAGTTGGACAAGCATCAAATAGTCGTGAATTTCAGGTGATATTCCAGAAAACAGCCGAATAATTGGTCTCAGATGACCTCCTAATAGAGCCTGATGGCCTTTGACATCATAAAATTATATGATGTTATGAAAAGGAAGTCATTTTATGGATTATAAAGGAACAAACAGCTGCTTAAAAAGATACCGCCAATTGCGTAACACAATTTTGGCTACATGTGTAGCAAAAATAACATCGAGGTTGTAGGGAAGTTTTCGTAGGATAAAATTAGTATATCCAATACATTAATTAGTGTATATAGGCCCTCTGTACCAAAGCTTTAATGATTGAACTTTAATTAAACCCAAAACCTACGAATAATTTGATGGTTGACCTTGTTTTAATCTTAAAAGTGGTAATGTGATTTTTTTTGAGGTTCCATTAAACTAGTTTCTTCCTGAGTAAATCTATCAAATTGTTTCCTCTTTATATAATTCCTAAGGAAATCATCAGAACATAACTTAGTTAAATAAAAATTGAAATTTTATGACTAGTTTCTTTTCTCCCAGATTTTTGTAAACTCTTAGCATGTTCTATCATGGTTTTGGTAGAGCAGCTACTAGATATTCTAGGCCCGCCTCGTCCAAATATTTAGAGCTGACGAAAAATGCTTAATGTGTGGTTTCTCAAGTTTTGTGAGATCAGTTACATGCTAATTAAAAAGAATATAAAAAGAGTAAATGGAATGTTTTTTAAATTTAAGAGTTTGTTGTAATTTTCGTGATATTTATTTTGTGGGTTTCTATGTAGGTATTCTGGTGAGTTTCCTCGAGAGTTGTTTGAAATTTCCTTATTAGTTTCCATTGGAATTTCATATATTTACAATTTCATGAATTTGAAGGGATTCTTCTCATCACATTCCTAGTAGAAGATAAATGAAATAGCTTCAAATGTCATTCCGTTATCACCCGTAGCTAAATAAGAGACAAGAAAATCTTATAGTTTTCTAAAGGTCTAATTTTAACCGGGAATGGTTCAAAATATTGCGTTTTAAACTTGAGGAGTAGCACAAGTTTTTACTTATATTATAAGTATGTGTTTAGTTATTTGAGAATATGTAAATTTGCTTGTCTGGAAGTTGGCGTATAAAGAGATGTTCAACAATTCCTTAAAGTAGGAAACAAGAGTAATTGCCCTCTATAAATTTGTAGGGAATTAGGTATGAGATGCCATAGACTGCTTGGGGGGACGAAGAGATGAAATCTTCAGTTTCTTTAGTTTATGATATGTGTGAAAAATCTAGGGACATTTGTGAAACCACCCATCTATTAACAAATCAGCTAGAAAAGAGTACTTGCCAAGGTCATGGGAATTTCAATGGCGCCCTTATTAAGTTTATGATACGAGGTAAGAATTGTGCGAATTTCTGAAACAATAATTTTCAAAACATCACCGAGCAACAAATTTCTTCCATATTCTGACTAAATAAATCTTTCGAAAAGAAATATAACTATCCAGACGAGTAAAATGGCTTTAATAAATTATGCTCCAGAGAGAATTCAGATTAGAATGGCTTTGTCCGATTTAGTATATACACTGTGTTTAAAAAAAGATGGATAACTTGAGGATTATGTTTCCTCTGTTTAATTAATAAAAGTAGTTCACCTGAACGTATGTCCGGAAATGCTTGGTTTCCAAGTTTCTTTTATTTAGACCTAGGGAACATGCGAGTACTTCTAATGTTATTCCATATATTCCCAATATATAAAAAATTGCCGGTAAGATCCAAAAATATCACTTACTTATCAATAATCAGGCGCATGATAGCAAAGATTGTGGGAAAATTGGATTTTGTGTTTAAGTTCTCTTTTGTTCAGTGGATGTACAAGTAAGAATAAGTTGGTTGTTATACTGCCTCATGTGGATTAGTTTCGACGTCAGGGACTACCATTAAATGCACAAACTTCAGAGTTTGTTATCAAATTATCGAAGAAAAGTAAAATATCCAGTCATAGATAGATTCTTCCACTATGATATTCGGATTAGAGTATGTAAAAAAGAATTCTAGTACAGGATCCCTGCTACAGAATCTATTTCATTGCCTGCTAATAGAGAAGAAACGAAGATCGATTTATTAAGGTGGCCACTAGTTCTTGTAGAGCTTGAAAACAAGAAACATTGAACATCCACCGCTTAGTGCGGAATGGGACACGTTCCATGAAGAACGTGATAATGAAATGCCCCCATATTTATTCCCTTATACTTTGGTAATGAACTGCAGTTTAATTTTCAAATGCTCCTCAATCAATGGGAAGTATCTTTAGTTAGGATTGTTGAATAAAAATTTTAATGCATTATGGTCGATTTTAATACTTTCCGAGTTATACGCTGCAAATAATTTCTCGACCTCGGATAGTTTTCTGCTTAATGGGATCTGAATTTCTGAAAACAAAGCTAAGGAAACCGATAAGATATTTTGCATATGCTAAAATGTTTTCTTACCCAGCAAACTAAAGTGTAAGAAGCCTAATGTGAGCTTTGGCTGCTCAGTGATGGAGCTTAGTTGCTTTATTTATTCCCTCTCTTGGGTTATGAAATGCAAGATAGGTATGACAGCGCCATTGGAGTCTTAGACATGTTTTTGATGAGAAAGAAACTCCGTATGAGAAGGTGAATAAATTATAACGTGATCTAAAAGGAAAAGAAAATAAGAGGTTTTCAAAATACTTCAATTAAAAATGCATTAAGTTTTGATGATAATCTTAGGTCAAGGGTCATGAAAAGAAATTGAAAAGTTACAAATGGATCGGTCAAAGCATAAGAATAATTAATACTACAGGAAGTTCATGAAATTTCAGTCGAAAATCAAGTTTGATAACCATTCAAGCCTGTCCTGACTTCTTTGAAACTTAAAAACAAAGTAAGTATACATACAGTATTCCTTACTGATCCTATCTAGGGTCATTAGAGCGATATGTTCGTGCTTAACCCGTTTTTGCTTATCACTTTTCGTCCTCTATTAATGGTGCTAGGATGTGAATTGATCTGCCATCTGCTATAATCTACTTCCATTTCCTTGTGCATTCAATTTGATCCTTTCTTTAGTTGGTATGGAGTAACACTGTAAAATCATGTGAGTTCATTGAGGGCCATAGGATAAAATACTTATTATTATTATACGTTTTACTTCAACAATCAATCCATGGATGTAATAAACATCCTTAGCCACATTACACACCTTTGCTTTTCGGTTTTGTCTTCTATTTGCTCTCATAAAAAAGTAAAGGAATACCATTCACTAACTCATGCAGAGATCTCTTAAATGTTTGGAAAGACAAACTTAAACCAAGTGGCAAGCATTTTATGGAATGCCTTTCACAGATCGAGTTTAGAAAGACTTTCGGGCTGTTAATTACAATCGTTATATTTTTCGACCTAGAATTAGAATTGGTATTGTCCTTTCAAAACTTTGTGATCCAGTAAAGGTCACACATGGGTATAGAAATATAATCGTTTTTAGTTATCATTAAGGTGTAGGGGTTAAATAAAAGAGAATAAAAAGTGCGTCTAATTATTCCTTTCTTTTTCATTATTACAGATTCCTCTTGAGAAATAAAAAAACGAAAAAAATGATCGAAATTTGATTCCCTCAATAAAAGCGGAAGGAAGAAGAGAACACCTTCCAGTCCATAACAGGAAGAACTAGCTTTTTTTTATGGAAATCAACGTGAGCACTCCGAAATTTTCATAGCCTTGGTAACACTAGCGCTCGATAATAGCAAGCAAAATCTTGCAAATTCTCCCCGTAGATGGGGAAAGTAGATTGAGTATATGTCTTCTTAAGAAGACATAATTATTGTGCGTTAATCCAAGCTACAACGACTCAAAAAAAAATTTCGCATGTTGTTGTGATTGAAATTGAATATTTATGGTGCTCGTTCACTAACCTTTTCCGTTACATGCCCGTCGCAGGGTGAAGATTTCTCCCCAACCTAAAGAAACATCCCTCTTCATTTGGTCGTATTTAACGGGATGAGTCGTTTCGCAGTTTGGATTTGCATACAGATTAGCAGATGTCATATATATGATTTTATATCGCATTACTTTTAGTTTAATTTGTAAGAGACGGTCATTTGGGTGTGTCAATATTTTTAACTTCCAAATTCAATAAATGAGAAGTACTTAAACGTTGCAACTGGACTTATTAATTCTAAAAATATTTTTGTTAATTTAATATAATTGGTTCTGCTTGGTATTATTCTACTTAAATCTTAGACCTTTTTGAATGTTTGGGGAATAATGAAAGTTCTTATATTTAAAATTATATCTAAATTAAAGGTTGAAAAATATTCACCAGTCTGATAAAGATTACTTGGCCGTCAGTGCTACCATTTTGATCAGTGGGAATTGACCTACAATGCCTTTCAAAATCAGAACAAGAATTGAAAAATTCACATATATGAACAACCTAATTGGAAATGATAGAGATTGCCCTTTGAACTCTTAGCTTTGCGCGATCTTTTAAAATATGGAGAATTGCTCAGACAGAGAAGAAAGTAGTGAGGATATGAGAAACTACCTATCAGCCAGGCACCATATAGTGCTTGAAAAGTGGGAATGAGCGAACAACTCCTTTGTGGTCCCGGAAGAAGGCCAAAAAAACCCAAAAACATATTTCTTGGGAGATGGCAAATACATGTCAAAAAGGCTTTCATTGCAAATTATGGCAAACTTTTAGCCATCCTCATATGCAAGTGTAAAATTAACATCATGTGCAATTAATATCACATTAATTGTACATGGCCTTTAGTCACAGACATATGTTTAGTTCTTTTGAGCCTCATCAGATTGGCTTGCTAGATCAACCTGAGCAAAACAGACAAGTTACCCTGCATCTGCGGCAAGACCGTGAAAGAAAAAGAGTTGCTGAATATGATCAGGCATGTAAGCAGGTCAATTTTCCAATGCAATCAAGTTAAATAATTTCCTATTCTGATGAAAATTAAAAAGAAATAGCTAATTCTCAAGATAAAAAGGGTGCAAGTTATAATATGACATTAAAACTACTAACACATCCTTGACTTCCATTAAAAAGCCACAGTACAACGCATTAAAAAATACTTAATGTTGCTATGGATAACATCAAATAGGTGTTAACAAGCGTGCCAAAACCACCATCACTACTGCTTGCCTGTATGGAAGCTGCTTGATCGCGAAAGAGGACAAGAGACTTATAGTCGATCACAATAAAGTCAGGTGGGCTTATAAAAAGTTAGGAGATCCCTGGTCCAAGATCTTGATGATCTTTGGAAGAGAGGGGAAATTGACTGCATCATCTATGATGCCAACTAAGGTAATGCAGAAAGTAGACATTTAAGATCGAGAGTTGCCTAGTATCATCAAGGACGGTCATGTTTCTGTATGCAATGAACTAGCTGGAAGATATCTCTACCACTTCACTCGAGAAAAGAGACATAACTTCGAGAAGCTGCCCGTAAGGAAGATCATTTGCAGCGAGACAACCATACTAAAACTTTATCTCGATTCCCCTGGTGTGCCCTTCTGGCACAATGTTTACGAGACTTTTTAGATATATATTTCCCAGATAGTTTTTCTTTTGGAAAAGGAGTGAATTTGATGGTATCATCTATGATGGCTGTTAATATAAATAAGGTAATGCAGATAGTAGAAAATTGAGATTGCTTGCAAGATGCCCCTAGACAATTCGATGAGGATGAAAATAATTTCAAACTTTTGGGAACTTGGTCAGTGAATTCGCCAGATTTCTACCCAATAGAGAATTTGTATGGGGATTCAAAACAGAACCCATCCAATTGTGAGCATTTGCGGGTAAGTATTGAACATAAATGGAGAAATACCAATTAGGAATCAAAGCAAATTTGGTCTATCCTATGCCAAAACGAGTTGAAGCGGTCCTGAAGGACAAGGAACATCAAAGCAAATATTGACTGCGGGCATCGATTGACTCTACTTTATTAATCAAATGAGTTTATTGATAAAATGAGCCAAATAAGAGATTTCAAAGGTAATTGGATGTAGGCCAAATATAACGTTAAATTCCTCACTTTTATTCTCTCAACATCTTTACTAGTTACATTGTGATGCATCTAAATACATGCTGTTTCCTTAGCAAAAGATTGAAAACATCTCTAACCAAGAAAATCCCCTAGTATTGCGATTGAGGTATTTTCTAGCATTGTTCGGGTAAATCTCGGACTGTTATAAAGGAATTTAAGCATTCTTTGTTTTTTATATCTATCTACTTTTGTTAGTCTCCTTCGTACATCTTCATTCGAAAAATATATACCATTACTTCATGCGAAGATTTTTATGTAAGATGCAAGATTATATCTTATCATGAAAAGATCATAAATATTTTGATCCTGAATAGAGTGGTAAAAATCCTAAAGCGCCCCCTACACTTCGCTCGGGGTATCTCGTTTGCCGTGGTTCAACCAACTAGATTGCGTTTGAAAGAATGCCTTCATTATTTATCCCTCTTTATTCCTTACTCAAAACTCACTTACCAGCAACAGTGATTACCTAAAGGGCAGACAGCGCTCAAAACCATAATTGGCTGTTCTCTTTCCCTCTTCCTTTTCCGGAAGACCTTACCACGAAACTAGCCATTGACTGCTTAAGACAACTCTCCTTCAGCTCACCAACAAACTTCACACACGTTTCAGAAAAACAAATAAACTTTGTCTCTATAGAAGTCATAATATTAACAATAGTAATGAATAATGTAAAAAAATATGTGACTTTTCAATCCTATTTATAACCTCTATGAGTGCAATCGGGTCTTATGCCGTTCATTTGATGTTGTTAGTTTATGTGTTGTGGTTCGTTCTTCCCACCACTTATGCCATTTCTTCTCACTTTACGATGCATTTTCTTAGCTCTCACAATTTAATTTTATTAAAATTATTTTTCGATTTAGTTTTATTTCCCTGCTAATGTCGAAGATCAAAGTTATGTCAAAAAATGTCAAGCAAATCAATGATCAAAAAATGAATGAATAAAGTTAATTCTAACGCGGAATATTTCAGAAATGTTTACCAAGGTTCCAGAAAAGTAAATAGATTTGGACTAATCCGGAAATTCATTTGCCTAAATTAATTTTTTTGAAATTTATAAATCGAGTTTCTAAACATCTTTTCATTCTTAATTCAAAGTTAAAACATTCTGGCTCATTATTATGCATTATGTGAGTCCATCAACCTCAAGTTGTTCTTTCACACTGGTAATCCGAAGTTTTCTTGCGCGACCAAATACGTGTTGTAAATTTACCTCATTTGAACGCTATTCAAAAGATAGAGATTGAAATTATACTTCAATATATAAAATTACAAGAGATGACAAATATTGCAGTACTATACCATTGACTAAAACCTTTCACACTTATAGGGAAATCGACATCTCACCCTAAAAACAGAGGCCCTGTTTGGTAACGGCAACGTACTGGCATTTGGGCGGCGTAACCCGGTTACTTAACTCTCCCCTCTCTTCCCTCGCCTCGAGGACCACCCAAAAGGCCTTCCCAAAACCACGAATTGCTCAAATCATCAAGTTTTGGGTCCGGCGATCCTAACATTGGCTAGACCGGCAATATTTCCTATAAGAGTAGGTATTAAATTTCTCTTCATAGACGGAATTAGAGGAGCGTCGACCAAAAGCCAGAAGGTACCTTTAGGGCTAAGTTAAAGACAGTTGGAGAAGCGCAATAGAGGAGAAGGCTTAATTATGAAGACCTCAACGCCCCACTTTCCTTTACATCCAGTGGGGTGTGAAGTATATATGCAGATAACTGTAGAATGAAAAAGAATATCAAGTTAGTCATCGAGACGACGAAGTCTGGCTAGAGTTCCCGGCAACCAATGAAAGGGACATAGAAGAAGCTTATCCTGAGCCAGTTCCTGGTGGTCACACCGAAAATTAGCATCGTGTCTCTGGAAGGTCGAGTTAGCGATCAAGACAACGAAGTCCGGTCTAGAGTGCCCTGCACCCCAACGGAATGAGCACAGAAGAAGCTTATTCTTAGCCAGTTCCTTTTAGTCACACTGAAATTTAGTTTAGCTTGTATTGAGAAACAAGCTCAATCATCTCTCGTTAGAGGAACTCCCTATCCTGGTTTACAACTAAACCCAGAGATAGTCCTCACCATTGAAAAATACCCCAGAGTGTACTTCCTCAAACACTCCCTATTCTTCAAAAGAATTCACTCGTTTGTTCATTGCGTGTTAGTGCGAATCATCACAAGATTAACCAGAAGATTGGAAGAAGCATACTTTTACTGTCCCGTGGTTGAAATCATCTTACCAAGAATACGTGCTTAACGCCATTCGAAATCACCTGTTTTTTCAAGCCTATCTCATTATCAGGCAAATAGCTGGAGTGTCTGTGAATAAGTTTCTCGCTCCTGGCCGCAACAAACATTCTTGCGTCTACATAAAAATTGAGACCAAGGTCAGTCTCCAACCAGATTAAAGTGTGTTTGTTTAAAGGTAAATCAATTCCAGTATTTTTTTGAGGGTCAATTAGCGTCGAATTTTAAAGTGAACTTTTGTTCAACCATTACTTTATATTAATTTGTTTAATTTAGTAAGTCTTACTTAAACTCGCTTAATTCTTAACGGTATAGTTTGTTTTGTTAGTGTTCACTTTTGTTTATGTGGTAATTAAAGATCTATTTACTCAGAAGTATTTAATTCAATCCTTGACACGCTGAGTATGGCACTAGAAATCTTCAAAGATTAAATTAACCTAATGATAATAATAATAATATAGCAATCTTAGAGAAAACGTAATCAAGAAGTTTTTGAAGTACGTAACAAACCTATACGTACTTACACCACCACTCGGTCCTTGCAATACCACGACAACACTTCATTTGGAAAACCTGCATTTTAGTCTTCACCAAGGCGAGGAAAATTACTGCATACTATAGACCTTTGTAACAACTTTAAAATAGCTGTTTCATTTGTCTATTTTAACATTTGCTTGGCCGTTGTGGGATTTAATATAAACTGAGGTAGTGACACATTATCAATTTTTGAATGTATAAACACTTTTATTATATCGACACTAAAGTGTACCATGCATTACAATGCATATATTTCAAGTGGTTATAAAGAAAGATTCCTTTGCTGACTTTTCTCTACTCTAGTTAGTTCTATTACTAAAACTTTATTGTTTAGTGAAACTATTTGATCTCTATGTCTATGGACATTACGGCATGATAAAGGGTAATTTAAATAGAGTTCAAATCAGATATACGAATATCTGAAAAAATTAAGATTATAAAAATGAACTTCAAAGACATTGCAAGATCTAAGGCTTTACAATTATGAATCATATAATGTTTCTTTAAAATTGCATATCGCTTATCATAAATAATGTAAAGGTGACACTATTTCATTAATATATATTTACACTTTTTGTTGATAAAATAGTCACCTTTCTATCAATGGCATATGTATATAAACATATTACACATATGAATTTTACAATCACATTCTCGTAGGTGGAACAATGAAACAAATTAATTCTTTGTCTCCTTAGGATTCTACAACAAAAATATTTGAAGATCAAAATATAAAAAAGAGTGTTCTTATATAATGCTTCTTATATAACTTTAATATAATAAATCGGACAATCACTGATGACAGCTTTCTGTTACGAAAAGAGGTCTCTCTCTCTCGCTCAATGTATATTCCTATATAAAAACACACTTATTTTAAATATTAGAATTAACTTTTTTATCTACCAATTTACCATCGATGAATTTCTATATGCACGACTGATCCTGTAAACAATAAATTATGTGATAGTAGAACCTTTTTGTTGTTGTTTGCGCGTTTACGTCACATATTTGCAATACCATCAAAAAAGTAATGTCCCGGTTGTATCTTGATATGAATACGCTCAAAACTTTTCACGCATATTTTATTGAAAATAAACTAATAATGTAATTTACTAACTTCCATAACTTTCTACTTATTATTTTTTAGGAAGCCCAAAGCATATGCGACAATTTTCTAATCATTTAAGATATCATGAATTTCGTTATATTTTATTTTCAATCTTTTTCCAATAGTTATGATTTGTGAACATTTGCCAATATCATGCATACATATAGAGTAATTTTATTTTTTATTTTAACATTCTAAAAATTAGGTTATTATAATGGGAGATATTTGTCCCTGCGTGATTCTTGTCCTAAATAATCTAAGTAACTCACGTTTCTCTCTAATAATCCCCAATAGTAGTAGTATTATAACATAAGGTATTATGGCTGCTGTAAATGCATATAAAGTACGCCAAAATTTCGCTTTGAGACGAAAGGAAACCGTAGAATTTCTGTTAGCTGACAATTCAGACGAAGAGGTACCTGATCATTTCTGCATTGAGAGTGTCCTGATTGGATTTAACGTTGATGAAAATTTATCTGAAATCGAACCCCTGCAAGTGAAAGATTCGCCTACATTTTATGTCATTACATACATCAAATAAATGTGAGCAAAGAAAAGTGTATACAAGGATAATCTTGTTATAAAACATCAACTTAGCTATAGAATTGGCTGACATTTTTAACACGAAAGAATTCGCAGGTACGATTGATACCAAAAAAATATATTCAGAAGTAAGTTATATAAATTCTTTAATTGTTCACAATGTAACTGATTTTAATAAATATGACCAGTTTTTATTGTGTTCCTGCTTGGCATTTTTACTAGGCTACTGACCTATATTTCTATGCTTCATCTATTATTTAAATAATGCAGTTCTTTCTCTATTCTATGCCATAAAAGCTTATATACATCTTGCACATAATAAAAGGCAACAGTAAGAGATTTATCTTGTTATTACCGAGCTTATAATATGAGACAATTTTTGATTTTTTGAACAACGCTTTCCAGGCAACAATGAAGTCAGAATAAAATCAAAGCATTAATGAGCGAATGATCAAATTCAAAGACCACAATATTATGAGCCACTATATAAAAAGACAAGCCAATAAAATGTAGTTTCAAAAATTGGCTCTGAGCAGGTTATGGAGGTTGTTCTTGGGGAGTCAATGGTTCTGAAGTTTTCAAAAGGCTTTATTGAGAGTTCTTGTACATTGTATTTTAACCAACTTTTTCATAAATAAGAGTTGTAAAAATAATAGCAGGGCACGAACTCATTGCGACCGGCACTGTTCATCTTAATTGTAAATCTCTTTCAAAAGATCTTCCCTTAGACAAGAAAAAGAATTGAAGAGATTTAAAAAAAATATAAATAAAAGATGGAATGATGTCAATAGTAAAATGGATAGATACTAGAAGCGTTTATTTGCTTTAGAACTTCACCAAAGGGACTGGTGTAAAGGAAGTACAGTGTAAGAAAAGAGGATTTTATTTGAGAGTGGCAACTTTGCTTTTAGATATGGCAGCAATAAATAAATATGTACAGTGTTGAGAAAGTGACCAAATGAAAACAACATACCCAATTGACCAGTGTTTAATAACTGAAAAGATTACGCAATAGTGCGTGATATGATGGCAGATTGCTCTAGCCGACAAGGAAAATCCTAATCTTCAATGAAACGACTTGCTACAAGTTTTCTAAACCAGGTTGCACAAGCTCAATTCATATACTGCTATTAATATAATGAATACAGGCGATACAGTCTTTCCTCCTTATCCAACGGAGAAAGACGGACAAATTATTCGTGTATCCATGTCAGGATTACTTGCGTGTACAACGAGCTACAGAGAAAATGCTTCTTTGAGTACCATAGAAGAGAAGTGCGCCTTCATTAAATACGTATTTAATAATACTACCATGTCTTCCTTTTAAATATCGACTAAAATAAATAGTTCAGTCAGGAAAATTTAGGAGGATGCTATGAATGTTTGTTTGAGGTTAATGTATTTAAATATATTTTAGTACCTGTGTGGGCTATATTATGGGTGGTTTATATTATAAACAAATTCTTGTTTATTATTATATAATTCAGAACACTTGATTCTAATTTTTGTTTTATCATAACATTCCCTAATAAAATAAATAATTACCGTCAGAGAATTTAGTAGGTGTACTTAAGGTTATGTTTTAGTGTTTATGCATTAAAATATATTTTATTAATTTTTCAATCAATATTAATAATTCTTTTACATTATTCCAAAAATTCATTTTTTTGAGAGAGAATCCGGGACGTTTATTGAACTTTAGTCTTTATCGTTTTTGGAATTTATGTATATGTTAGTCATTACAATTTTATTACCCACAAGGATCAGAGGGGAAATAACTGCCAGTGCTGTAAAATCCTCATTAATAATGTTTTGGGGAAAATATACTAAAGTAGCCAAAGTAATGTTTAATTCACATCACAATAACATAATATATCGATGGAAATATTTTTAATATCGCTCAAAATGCTCTTTTATGGCTTCAAATTTAATAGAATATTTAAATCAACAGAAATCACTACAACTGAATTACTATCGTTACTATGAAACTAGTATCAATTTAGACACTGGTAATTGGTAATTATATTTTTTCACGTACATTAAAGCACCGAGTGAATGAAATATTCTTTGAGTTTTCTAAAGTTATAAGAGGAACGCGAGTGGAACTTAAGAGGCAATGAGGAATTAATATCCGATTAATTTCGCTCGTCATTGAAAAGAGAATTAGGCGGTTATGGGCAAGCGTAACTTTGGATTGCAAATGTATATGGAGACGCTCTTAGAGAGGTAGGCCTCAATTCCAGTCCTCTTGGCTTTTAAATACAGCGGAAAATATAATGAGATGAATTGGTATTTATTCGTGGACTGTCGCCAGGCTGGGTTTATTCTCCAAAAATGGCAGGAGTCTGGCGTGTCCTCCGATGAGAGGAGAATGTTTTGTCAGGGCAAGTTACTTTTAGAGGAAGAGGAAGGCAAATATTTAGCAACAATCTTAACTGTCGATAGGCAAAATGATCGCCTCTCTCTCTCTCTCTTTCTATATATATTTATCTACCGGGTATTAAAAAAAGTCCTGTTACACTCGTTTAAACTCTCTCAACTCACGACACAATGATACTTTTAAATTATTAGGTACTACTTTATTGTTTAAAAATACAAATGTGTTTAAAATGTAATATTAATCAATGTAGCCGACCTCGACGGCGAGGACACGCTCCCGGCAAGAACTAAAATCCGACCAAGTCCTACCACATACTGGCCCACACGCAGTTAACACAGGACTACAGCTTGTAGACTTTGCTGTGGCGGACACTGAAGGCCTTGCCATCGATATGCGGCCAGAAGCTGTAGTCTAGGGGATCGAAGCTGGATGACTGCAGCCTGTGCTCCACCCTGCTGAAATACGTAATCCGCCTATTTCATGATCTTTCACAACCAGCGCTGTACTTTGTGGGCAAGATGTCCCTGTAATCGGCTGCAATGAGCCTAACACCGGCCGCGAACAACACCGACGGCATCTTCTGGCCATTCTAGAAACTCGGGTGTTTAGTTGTAGCCACAAAGCGGACATCGAATACGGCCTAACTGAAGTTTAACGTGTTCTTTTCGCGCGTTCATGAATGATTCGACCGAGAGGAGTTATATATTCGCCTTTTCGTCTTGATTAATCTCGTAAATATGCTGATTGATTTTCATTGGTAACTATGGATTGGTTTGTAGTTTGAGAAATATAGCAGAAAATTGAGGCGTCAGTAAAATAAAAATAAAAATTGTGTGAAGTGCCTCAATTTTCTCCTACTCTTCACAAATAATAAACATGTTGATTGATTTATACCCCCACACTTTAATATTACGCCTTTCCACACTATCACAGAAGCTGGCTTCTGTCACATGAATAATATCTGCGGTTAAACCGGAATCTAACTTTTATTTTCTGCTCATACACCATCCTCATGTTTGTTGTGGGTGACCTGTACTATGAACAACTTTTCATCCCCCAGAGCCCTGGAGGCAACAGGTTATTGAGGAGCTGTTGGATGAGTAGCTTGCTATTTTGACTCTGTTTTTAAGGAGGGATTGGAAAGCAGATGGCCTTTCGCTATCTTAAACGGACCAAGGTTCATCTTTCAGCAATTTTTGCATTGTGACATGGCTCACTTGCACCTCTAAAGCAAGTAGTCTAGCACTCCTTAAATAACGGAGACAAATGGTCTTCTCTTTAATAAATCTGTCTCTTGAAAACGTTTTACAGCTTTAAACCCCCACATCTGTACACAGTGGGGTTCAAAATTTTGAAAATACTTCACGTTGTGTTCCAACTTTTATACAGATAGACGATTGATTCACATTTTACAGTCATATTTGTATAACGGGTGACCTTGTTACATATTTTATGAATTTATGTACTGCTTCACAAAAATCAATAAATCCTACAAGAACCTGCAGGAGAGTAATTAATTACACTGTAAAAAATTAGCAAAAAATGGAAATGAGAATAATCTAATCTAGTGGTGATTTCTGCGTAAATCACGAATATAACATGCGTCTCTTTCTGCGATCCTCCAGTTTCTCGTAAATTACCATCCTACTTAAATTAAATATAGTGATGATTCCGTAGTTATTGAATACAAACAGGATTGGTCCGAAACGGAGTTTGATGAAGTTTTAAAGGGGTATTCCTAAGGTATTTGTCAACCTAACTAGGAAATTTATGAAAGTATATTCAATATTTTTTGTTATTTGGCTCCAAATCCGTGGTAACTGTTACGTAATGCTCGATAATTTTGTAAGTTACTATAAATGATTTCTATTTTTATTTTTTATTTAATATTTAATGTTGTTAATATTTATATTATTTTTCACATAATAAACGGTTTTTTTTAAGGAGACAGAGCTAAAATGCCGAGAGAATGCAAAAGATCCCCACATAATTTCTGTTAAATATGTGGATCAGTTACATTAAGAAAATACGAGAGAGATTTCACTTAATAAGAGAAAAACTTTATGAGCTCTATTCTGGATGTAAAGTGGGTCACCAGGACAACGCTGTGCACCTTACCTATGTTCTTTTAGGTGCATAAGTTCCCTTTCTGCATGAGTGAAAGGCAAAGGGCCTGACCTTTTGTTTGACGTACCAATGGTCTGGAGGGAGCCAAAGGACATTTCAACGGGTTGCTACTTCCTCTTAACAGATATTAAAGATATGAATTCGATGTGTTTTTTTTCTGGTCTTTAATATATTTTCAAGAAATGTATATATTAGGTTGTAATTGCACTATTTCTGCAAGAGATCACAGCCAGTGATATCCATTTTTAGTCTAATTATATTTTATTTCACTGCAGATGGCAACAGAAAAGGCAAGAAATCTATTGTGTATCCAGATCTTTATTCTGCTTTTGGCCCAATTTGACATTCAAGTACCATTCCTGTATCACAGCCGCCCTCTGAACTACCAAGGGATTATACGAGCAACTCGGACTATTCAGAATCTAAAGATGCATAGTTTGAATCTGACAAGAAACCGCACCTCATCACCCCACCGGAACTCAATGATCTAGTTTGTGATCTAACAGTTACTAAACAACAGAATGAACTCATGGCTTCACGTCTGCAACAATGGAAGCTGTTAGATAAACATGGTCCTATTATTGTATATAGGAAGCGTTCTTCAAATCTACAGCATTTCTTCACATTTGAAAATAACTTGACTTATTGTAATGATATCGGAGGCCTATTTAATGCCCTTGAGCTGAGCTATGATCCAAATGAGTGGATGGTATTCATAGTTGCATCCCTTTACTGCATAAAAGCGGTTCTCCCGCAATCAGGACCACCATGCCTTCACTTCCAGTTGCTCATTCATTTATTTCAACAGAGACATAAGAGAACCTTGCTTTAATTATAGACCGCATAAGTTACAAGGAGCATAAGAGGCTAATTTGTGCAGAGTCAAGCGTAGTAGCTCTACCTATTGGGATACAAACTGGTAAACACCATGTTTTTGTGCTTTCTTTGCAAGTGTGACAGTAGTGCAAGATCAAAACATTATCTACGCTCAGAATGGTCACCTCGGTGAAACTATGACGCCTCGATGACATAATGTAATTCATGAGCCACTAGTTAAGAAGGAGAAAATTATTTTGTCAGCACTGCATGTATAACTAGGACTAAGGAAGTAATTTACCAAATCATTGCAACATAGCAAGCTATTTTATCAGTAGCTCAGACCGATCTTCCCTAAAATAAAAGAAGCAAAGATTAAAAAAGACAAATCCGTAGGCCCTCAGATTCCTGAACTTACAGATGATGATGACTTCGTTGCGAGAATGGATAAAACTGAGCTAGCGGCCTGTCATTCATTCCAAGTTGTATGCAAAAAACCCTTTGTATAAGCACCAAGGGGCCGTGCGATAGCGTAGAGTTGAGAGCCTAATCAAGTGCTCATAAGATCTCAGGTGCAATATATCATTGACGATACACTTTCTTCATTCTCATCTGTCTTTCTTCGCAGAGAATGCAGGGTAGGTGAGTGATGACATATGGAGAAAGGTTCCATCAAAATATAGCTAACTAGGTAACAGGAATAAGTGAAAATGGAGCCCTGCTATGCTGGCTGACTTCTGTTGGAACCTGAAGCGTGACACACCTGAAACCTCTTACAGACGAAGAAGTAAATGCTAAAATGTAGTTTAATACATTATATAATGCGAAAAAACATTTGGACACATTTGATCTGAATTTGGAAGCGAAATACATCTATATTATCTTGGAAATTGGTATCAATTGCATAATTATTAAATCAGAAATTTACAAGAAAATGTTTGGGATGAGATGTTTTTGTTATCAGATTCGAATTCAGCACCTTTAATTTCATATGAAAAATGTAAATGAGATCAAAATTTTTTTCTTGAAACTGAAATTTGTTGTAGTGTTATTGATATGAAAACATAATTAAAATGATTTATAAAAAGGTGTGAGCAAGGAATGTAGACACTAAGGGACAAAGCTAAGTGCATACACGCGCAATTATGAATGCATAAAAATAAACAGGAGAAACATAACTAATTTAACAAATCAACGAAGTAAAATTTAAAATGGACAATTTCGTTATAAAAAGGCCTTTTAATTAAAGGGTCCAGTTTAAAGAGACCAAGGGATATTTTAAAATTAGGTGAGGAATTAATGAATGAGCATGCAACAATGTTTCTTTGAACAAAGTCAACAGATTTGTACATAAATTTAGCTAAATTCCTATTGGTAAGGCAACTATTTTCAGATAAATAGACAAAGAAAGCAATATTAGTATCACCCCTTCTAATATTCTATTTATGTTGCGTTAAGCGTAAACTTAATGATTAACCGGTTTTCCCAAAGTATTGCTTAGGGCAAACTGAACAATTGACAGAATAGTGTGGCTTGTCATCCTTATGTAGAAGAATTTTGTTTTGTTCATTAAGTAGGAAACTAGGAGTCATTTCAAATTATATCTAAGAAAGTAGCTCTCTTTTTGTGTAGCTGAGTCATGGATCTCGTACTTTCCGAATGATTGTTGAGCTCCCGTATATCTGAATGTGTACTCATTTCTCCACAGTCAAAAAACTACTGGGCGAGGTGTAAACTTTGGTTGCCAGACTTTTTAATATCCAACGTCTTTCCCTTGATATCTTTATGCATGACCCCGGTCTATTATTCCTATTTTATGTTGATGACATGCAAACTTAATTCTCTTTACCTGGCTTCTTTTTCTGGGGCTTATAAATATATATTAGCAAGCAATATCTTTAATGTGTGGTGGTGGAACGACGTTATATAATCGTAATTAACTCCAAAGTATCTCATAGATGAGCATTTTGTAATCTTATGAAATTTTATAAACCTTGAATTTTATTGATAAGTGTGTAGGTCTGAAGAATCAGCTAACGTAACGCTTATTTCTGAAAATTCAGTTAACGTAAACTTTCCCATAAATATTTGTTTTAACCATAAGCGGATTTAAGGTCTATTAACAATAAATTAGAATGAGATTTGACATGTAAAATAAATAGCAAACAATGAAGAAAATATAATTTTGCAGAGAAGAGAAAGTAATTAGTATATGTAGGAAGATAAAGGTTGCAGGAGACGTGGAAACCATTTAACTATTGCTATACAATCCAATATTATATTTACATTTTTACTTATAAGAGTTGATAATTTATAGTTTGTTAAGCTTTATACATAATTTTTTTAATATACAATTATTCTAGAATAGCTTTTGATACATCGTTAATAAAATTATAATTACTTTGTTATTGCCTATTTAATATTTATCACTTACTTTTAATAGTTAGTTGGGTATTTACATCAATACATATTTTGCTCATTTACTGTATGCTAGTTAGTCCAGCTATCAATATTAATTTAAATTAAAATCACAATTTTTTCACACCTTGTTAATTTACACTAATTCTATTAATTTATTTTAAATTAAGTTTTTCTAATATTTAGTCGTTAATTTTTCCTATTATTCACTTACATCGATTTTATATTCATTTTGCAGCAAATGTTATTTCATCTATTCAATTCACTTTGTGGCTCCTTTCATTTAACACTTAATTTTGATTTATTTCACTTTTAAGCAAGAATTATTTTATTTCAGATATCTTTTGGCCACTTTTGATACTTTTGAAGTTTGTCGTATTCACTCTGTGTACATCTTTTTCCCGTATGTACATCGTACCTTTCAAAATCAGCCTCGACTCTTTATTGGGTGACAAAGGTCCCTCATAGGTCCACTTGTACTCCCCCTCGGCGATGCCATGAAGGAGTATTTTTGGATCGTCCTTTGGGGTCGGGCACTGTGGTAAACAAAACACTTTGAAGTCCAAGGCCTTACCATCGAAAAAGGACCCTCTTTGAGTACCTCCACGTAGTTGGTTACTTGTTCTTCCTCTTCATCTCTGGTCACTTGCTCGTTGTTTTCTTCTGCTTTCTTTTCTTTTATCATCTTTTACTTTTATTTTTCGCTCTCATCTTAGTTTCTTCCTCTACTTTCGAAGTTTCTTCCTCTCATTCCGAAGTTTCTTCTTGCTTTTTCTTTTTGTGTTTTTCCACTGGGCTCTGCTTTTCTTCGTCTTTTGATGGGTGTTTTTCTTCCTGAGACACGTAGACGAACTGAATGTTTGCTAATTCTGCCGAGGGAGGGTTTTCGGGCAACCAAACCATTTTCTTTGTCTCGTTCTTCTCTAAGAGACGGTAAAGTTCTTCGGAGAAAGAGCTGGGATAGGCCAGCTTTGCCAAATGAGCTTAAATAACCATAGCTATTATTTCTTTTACCTTATTTGGCATCACCAGCTTCGTGATATTGATTGTACCGTTCTTCAGGGCCGTTGCTTCTGAGTAGCTACTTTTGGTTTTAGCTTCTTTTTCTTGTTTGATTTTTTTCCCACTTGGTTTGAATGGCTTCCTTGCGTATGGGCTACTCCATGGCTAAGGCCATATGGTTCACTTCACAGTTGACACATTTTGCACAGCTAGAACAGGCCACTTTAGTTGCCCTGCAGTCCTTAGTCTGGTGCTTTTCGACTGCGTAGCACCTAATCGGTTTCGATTAGGTGAAAATGATATTCACGATACTGTTCGCTTTTCCGAATTTTTCCACTTTAGCTATTTTGGCCCATGGTGTTTTGCGGTCAGTTCTTCCTTGATTTATTCGCACGTGTTCTTTTGGAAGAAAGGGTCAAGACAACGCAGGATGACCTTACTCTGGATAGGATTTTTGGCGAAATACTAGCCTTGAGCCCGATTAACTGCAGGTGAACCTTTGACTGTTTAGAGACTAGACACTCCATATCATTTATAGGGTTGCAGAGGGGTGCATAGCCTGTAGGCGTTTCGATAAGCCGGATGAGGACTAAGTTGATGTTGTGGTATATGGTTTGATCAGGGCCGCTCGAGAAGGTTTTGTCTCCTCCTCCCGTATAGTGCAGAGGGGAATACTTTCGCAGTCCTGGGGGCCAACCCCATGCGGCCCCTCTGGGTAGTGAGCCCCTCTCCCTGTAAGGGAGCCTCCGTCTGCTCGAGCGTATAGAACGTCCGGACACACAGGGAGAAGAAGCTTGTCTGTTAGGTGTCTCTTCAAGTCGTTATCTTTCCAGAGATGATGATGAGTAACTACCTACTAAAAATAACATGATTTAAATTGGACTTGGACATATAAAGTGAGGAGTATAGTAGTAGAGCATTTTAGTAGGAAAAGTAGTAGAAAAATTTGGGGAAAAATGATAGGAAAGCGAAAATGAAAAGTAGAATGAAAGACAGGTCCCTGATGATAGGGCATTTCTATCTTTCTTTGCGTGTTGGTATATATTTTTTGTTTTTTTCTTCATATATACATAAGTATATATATATATATATATATATATATATATATATATATATATATATATATATATATATATATACATATATATAAAGGCATTCAAGCCTTTATAGCATATGATTTTTCGATCCCTACCCCTTTTGGTGAAGAGATTATTTTTTATCTGGGTTGTTTACGCCCCGATTTGAATTGTTTTTTATTATTTTGTTTATTTTTATTTTATTTATTTTTTGTTTTTATATATTTCTGGCGTGTCAACACGCTAAAATTCTGTGAAGGGGGATTTTATTTAGCTCTGTTTTGGTTTGGTATTGTCATCAAAGTCCATGTGTTCGAGTACAAACTCGGGGGGAAGCGTCGGTGTACCTTGTCACAGATCTTGCTTACTCTTTGGTGAAGCTCCACGTCTATGAGGGTTAACCCAAGTTCACCATGGAGCTAACTATGACTTCTCTTCTTTTTCCTTCGTGTTCTCGTTATAATATAAACAGCCTTATTTTGGACCCTTTGCAGTTTAAGGACTTGGGTCTCGAGACTCGCGTTCATAGGGACTGTCGTATACAGGAGTTTGGATCAAATGCATGAATTATATATCTCTAGTTAGGAATCTGAAAAATTCCTCTAAGTCCCTCCGAGTATTCCTTTAGGTTTAGCTACGTGACTCCCATATCCACGAGTAGTAATCCGGTGTCCCAAAACCGTGCCCTCCGTGTGGTATAAGATGCGTGCACCCCCCATGGATGTCTGCGAGGGTCCGTTGGAATAGTGGAATCATATGGAACTTTTGGGCATTAGTACGAGTGGCGGGCAATAAGTTTTGCGAATCGGTAGGGCAAAACGGAGGAAGTGGGGTGGCTGTTTGTGGGGGTGTTAGGACAAGTTATGACAATTCAGGACCGAGAGCCACACGCTCCTGCCTCGTCTATTTAAAAAGCAATAGCTGATCGCAGATCGTCAGTCACAAATTTTTCAACAATGAAGAAGGTTGAGCACCGCGCAGTGGTCAAATTTTTTCCCAAGGAAGGCAAGAATGCAAAAGGGATCCATGAACGCATGGTTACAGTGTACCCTGACACCGCCCCTTCCTTTGAAACCATTGCTCGCTGGAATAGGGAGTTCCGCCATGGTCATGAGTCCCTTGAAGATGACCCCCGTCCAGGACGCCCATCAGACGTGACCAACGAGGACAATGTGGCCCGTGTGGAGTGAATGATCCTGAAAAAATCGACGGGTGAAGGTCGAAGAAATCGATCGGAAACTTGGAATATCACATAGAAGTGTTATCAACATCATCCACGACAATTTGGCCATGACCAAGGTCTCTGCCTGTTAGGTCCCTAGAAACCTCAGGGGGAGGGTAGGTCGTAAGAGCTGTTCTTTGTGTCTCACTTCTCTTTTCATTTCATTTCATTTCAAGAAGTGACTGCGTAGAATTTTTGGCAGAACTGCCTTAGCAATTACCTCACCAATTCAGTAAAGGAAGCAAGGTTTTCGTTATTTCCGAAATTGCCTTTAAATTCTGGTTTTCTATTTATAGAAACTAGTTTTGAGAAAAAGAAATACTCTTGGTGTACTCACCATTATCAACACTAATCCTCATTTCTTCTATTCTAGCGACCCCACTCAGGAAAATGCCTCTTAAGTCCACGCCCTCTCCCTAGTGAACTGCTGTCCGGTGGAGAAGAGGATTGCCATTCATGTTTTGTCTCAACTTGCCGAGCAGTTCACTTAGCATGATTGAAGGCATTGAAGGAAAATGGTTTCAAGAGTAGCCAACAGCCGATAGCTATGTCAGAATCTATTTTCAGGACAAGGGACGGACTGCTACCTTAGCTGCTCATCACAGCGGGGGCCTCCCCAGGACCATGGAAGGACATACAACCGTCACTATGGTATGTTGGAATGCGGGGGCGATTAAAACAGCCTAAAGGGGGCGGTGGCAGCGTTGTCAATAACTCCACCATACCATCACGCCCTCGAGACGATCCCCCAGATTCATCTCAACCATCTGTCATTCATCCAAAAGTCAATTCACTTTTCCATCTAGTCAACAGATAAACGAGGGGGGTAACTTCACCCCCAATTTAAATAATAAACGAAACCATAAGATAAAAGTGAAACTATTACTCACACACTAACAAGTGAGTCCATGTAATTGTTCCATGGTAAAAAACAAGTTTTTGCAGCCTCACCGGCGCATGTGGGGCTGCAAACAGGAAAAGAAAAATGGCGTCCCGCCCGCCACAAGAGTCCCCATGGAAAACATAGGTTGAAAGCAAAGGCGGGATCAAGGTAAAGTCTTTGAGACAGTCTTTGGTAAGCTAAAAGTGGCTATCCTTAGGCTAATTGAGACCCCAGTCGGTTACGTCGCCATCTGCGAAAAGGAATTAGACGTGGAAACCCTGACAAAGGAAACTGAGAAAAGTGTGCTAAAAGAGATATATCTCCAGCCAAGAACCCCCACCTCAAATCAAAGCAGGTCGTAGCGTGATCTGTAGACAGCTAGATCCCTGGATAGGGCAGCACACGATAGAAGAAATAGCTGAAGAAATATGCAGAAACCAGCAATGCGCCAACTCGTGGAGGTGGTGAAGACGCAAATGGTCCAAAAGGCTTAATCATAAGGGCTGCTACTTTTTAATGCGAAAGTAAGCTTCGAGCAGATTGAGAGGGAGGAATTTACCCTAATTCGAATATGTTTCCGCTCCTTAAAAATGGAGCACCACTCGACTAAGCAATGTAAAGAACGAGAAATGCCCTATTCGAAGTGCAGCGGGAAAAAATGGGTGCAGAGAGTGTACGGCACAGACCAAGAAATGCCACAACTGTCGGATGAAGCACGTGGCTATGTCCATGCAAAAAGAAAGAATGAAATAATAAAAATGAAGAACAGGAAAAGAAAACCGAATAGACGAGGAAGGCGTACACTTCCTATGCCCAGGCAAAAAAAGCCGCCCCAGCCAGAATCCCAGAGCAGCAGCAGAAAACTTATCCCAATCTTAAGAATGAGAACTCCACAAAGATTCTCACGTGCATACCTTTTACACACCTGAGGAATCTTACACAACCGGAAACATTCTTAAAGACTCTGAATCTTATGCTAAAGCAAAACGGCATGTCAGAAATGTAGCTCCCCGACGACCCCCCATCGGAAAACGTTCAGCAACTGCAGTTCTTGCCTAAAGACACACCAGAGGCACTGGCTACCCCATTTCCAACGGAAGAGAAAACATCAAACGCTGTGACAGTACCGGAGGCTACGTCAGGACCCAAGAAGTTCGTTAGAAAGGAGCCCAGAGTGGAGACACGAAGGCACCACGAACAGCAAAATAAAAAAAACTGCAACGGAATTGGAACTATTCCCAGAAACATTCTCCACCACGGAGATCTACCGTGCTATCTCGGAAAACAGATATAAATGGACCCTCTCAGCATCAGTAAAAGAATCAGTAGTTGAAGAAACCCTCCGCGAAAACAAAATAAAACACAAGGACTCCTGCTTCCCCTCCAGTGAAACAGAATACAAAAAGATCCCTAACGGAAAAACACGCGACAGTTAATAAAACAGCCCAAACAAAGAAACACGCTCAAGCAAAAGAGACAAAATAGAGAACTCAAAAAATACACTAGAGATACTCACACTGAATGCGGACGGAGGGAAAGGAAAATCCATTGCTTATAGAAATATCTTCCGTACAGTGGACCTGGACATCATCCTTATTTTAGAACATGGTATTAACACAAAAACGGCCACGATGAAATATACAACTGCTCAGGAATACAGAAAAATCACATACAGGAAGGATGTTATGGCGCTGCTATCGCAATCCGCAAAACCATTAAGTTAAAAATGCTCCCGGACTTAGACCAATCGTTCTTGGCTATCGCTATCCCAACTCTAGTTGGAGGCCTAACAGTGGTGGTAGCCTATCAACCCCCTAGACGCTAATACTTGCCGATCAACAACTTCTTCACCCACTTCGGGCACAGGAAGCTGGAGTTATTAGGAGACGTCTTAAACGCCAGATGCAGAGCTTCTGTCTACAGGTGCGCTGACGCAAGGCGAAGTAACCTGGAGCTATTGTTCGAAAGAAATAAGCTCGAAAGTGTCGGGCCAGATTTCCCGACTTATCTAACCCATCGTTCGGGGCCAAAACCAGACGTTGTGTTAGCAAGTTTAGAATTCCCCTTCAACTTCAGCACCGAAACAGGGCCCGTGGTCCAAGGCGATCACATCCCCATCATCACCAAAATATCACTTGCGCCAATGCTTAAGCCCGTCTCACTTAGTAAAAGTTATGCGAAAGCTAACTGGGAGCAATATAGAGAGATATTCAGCGACTACCAGCTAGCTGGTCTGAGCGACGCAAATCTTGAAGAAGTTGATGAAGAGATAGATAAGATCATCAATCTCCTCACGAGGGCAGACGACAAATGCGTCCCCAGAATCTCTTACAAATTGCTTTCACCATCTAGGTGGACGGATGATATGAGGCATAGCGCCAGTGAACGCAGATAAATCTATGAAGAAATAAAAAAAAACAGGCCCAAACAGGGAAAGGACAGTCAGAATGAGGAACTTAAAAATTTCATCATTGTGAAGCAAGGAGAAATTTGGGACGATATCGTGGGCAGACTGGACGGGAAAAGCAATCCAGTAGCTTTTTGGAATAACATCTAAAAACTTAGGGGATTGGCTCTTAGGCCCGGAACACAAATCAAATAAAGCGACAATTTTATAGAGGATCCGAAATCTCTCGAAAAAAGATTTAGAAGACACTGGAAAGATATCTTTGCATATCACCTGAGGAGAACGAAGACTTCGACCAGGACTTCGAAGACCAGCTGCTCGAGGACTTTGTGACGATGATCCATAAGACCCACCCTTATCCGCAAGTATGGAAAGAGAGAGACAGAGATGGTAAACAATGGGCGCCCTATAACCTTTAAGAGACCATGAACACCTTAAGGTCTTTTACACAAAGGGCGCCGGGCTGGTCAGGAATCAAGAAAAATAACCTCGTGAATGCCCCACGGTAAATTATTCAGGACCAGGTGAAAACCTTAATCGCCACCCTAAATACAGGTTACTTCCTAAACGGGTATTAGATTGCAAAAATCATGTACATCCCTACATGGAACAAGCCTCAACACAAGGTGGGTAACTATCGCACAATCTCTCTCCTCTAGATACACAGCAAAATCTTTAAGAAGATAATAGCCGATAGGTTTCAAGCTCAATTGAGGGAGTTAGGAGCGCACAACCCACAAAAGCATGGGTTGTATCAAAAAATGGGCCCAGAAACGGCTCTGGCACACCTAACAGAAAAGATCACGTATTGCCGAGGGAAGGGTTACTATGTAGATATCGTACTGAGGGGCGTGAAGAAGGCCTTCGACAAGGTTTGGCTGGAAGGAATCCAATAAAAGATCCTAGGCCTCCAGCTAAAGGGGGCGTCTCATGATCAAAGAACACAGAGGGCCAGAATTCTAACTCAGAGCAGGTGTTCCCCAGGGGATCTATCTTAGCCATCTGCTCTACCTGGTTTTCACCATCGATCTCTTGACTCCGATACACAGGAACACGATGTATCTGCAATTTTTAGACCACATCACGCAAATCGTCCCTAGTATGGGGAGCAAAGCAAGGCCACAGGTAACTCATACTAAGGCAGAGATCTATCTCAGCCATCTGCTCTACCTGGTTTTCACCATCGATCTCTTGACTCCGATACACAGGAACACGATGTATCTGCAATTTTCAGACGACATCACGCAAATCGTTCCTAGTATGGGGAGGAAAGCAAAGGCACAGGTAACTCATACTAAGGCAGAGATCTCTAATATAAACAAGTACGAGAGACGATGGAAGATCCAAGCAAACAGGAACAAGTTCAGGATCATCCCGCTAAGCCGCAGCTGGACGTCGCTCATGTTAATAGATGGAAGGAGATATGGTTACTCCGCCAAAGGCACCGTCATAGGCCTCAAAATCTCCCACCATGGATACGCGAGACACTACAAGGTGAGACAAAATCTGGCGAAGAGAGAAATCTCCAAGCTGTACAGACTTAGAAACCTTAGCTCGGCCAACATCAGGAAAATATCCCTGATGATAATCCGAGCTGAACACATATATCCTGCAGTAGTGACTTAAGCGGCAGCAGGACCTCTCCGAGGAGGCTACAGCGAATGCAGAACTCTGATGTCTCCTCTTTCCCAACCACAGCAGCACATTTCGTCTTCAAATAACTTTTCTGCCATTGGAGGCCTGTGGAGGCCACGAGTTTCTGAATTGCCCGAACTCCAGAAGGAAGACTTAAAGCAGGCTCGAAGAAAGGGGCCCCAGTAGGGGCCCGAGTGGTTAGGACCGGCTGGTGGGCCCTGTTAGACACTTATCCCAGGTAAAGCGGAGAAGGAGACCAAGTAAGAGAATTAAGGACACTTATAGGATAGGAGTCTTGTCGGCCCCGAAAATAGACAACTTCCCAGCGGGCCATCATGGACGGCCCCAGGGGCGAGAAGAGAATCCCGCTCTGAGTTAAAGAGCGTTGTCCCAAGCTGCAGAGAGAGAAAGTCTTCGAAACGATTTTCTCTGCTTTATGAGTTGCATTGTATAAATTGGTAAACCCCTTTTTATGTATACTTTGCAATTTGCGACAGCAATTAGGACGTGGATAAACTGCTAAGCAAGAAATAGCTTAGGAAGCCAACCTCAGCGTCAGGGAACGGATCCAACTCGAGAGATCTTCGTCTGAACAGGATCAGTACGTCAGAAATACCTGTAAGAATGGAAACAGACCAACTGGCCGAGATAGAAAATCCATTCCAAAATAACGAGCCAGCAAAACAGAAACCTCCCTAAAGGCAAGCCGACCACACTCGCACAAAAATCTACCGATCTCAATATACGAATATACGCTTTCCCATCGGTTCTATTACCAAGACTAGCAAAAGTAAAGGAAATAATTGAAGGCATGATCAACGCCAAGAGCAAATGGGAATGTGAGTGTAATGCACAAGAGGAAGTAATACTCAGAGCACTAAAGAACGGCCGCATAGAAATATGCCCCAACTCGTGCTTCAATCTCTTCCACAATCAGTTTAAGAAAAGAACGAACTGGAAGTCTAATGTCACCCGCGTAGGAAGACCAAGTAAAAGTAAAAAATATATATGAGGATTAGAATCATTAACAAACTAACGAGCTTGTGGCTTAAGGTGAATGGATGGGAAGGCAAAAAATATATATACACCAAGATCATTGTGAATTGAATCCGGACTTAGTCTGTTATCTGAACACGGCCTGAACGCAACTGAGAATCGTTTCAAGATATATAATTACAACGAAATAGTGACCGGCCATACTAAAGAGAGATACAACGGTGCAGCAACGAAGATAACTACGACCCTAGACAACCTTTTAATAGCAGTGAGTTACAAACACCCAGACGACCCTATTTCCCTTTCTCAAATTTTCTACGCCTGCTCAGAAGAAGCATAATATTGATCGGCGACATTAATGCCCGCTGCAGAGAAACAGGTGATACCACTGCATTCAACGGTTCCGGACCCTCCCTGAGCCTTCTCATAGATCGCGATATATTAGAGATAACTGGCCCAGGGTTCGCCAGGTATCTAATGAGGAGATCTCACCAACCTCATACATTATCCTCATTAATCCAAACTTTGTCTTGAATCATTCAAGAGTTCTTGGTCCCTCCACATAGTCGGATCAAATTAGCATGGTCACAACCATCTCAACCTCTCCTATTCAGCTAAAAATTCCTGCCCGCATGTGCCTCTCCAAGGCCAATGGAGAGACCTATAAAGGAAACCTGTGAGACTATCGAATTGGAAAAATAGACGGATCCACGCTTGAAGACCTAGACAGACACTTTGAAAATTTAATGTCTGGGATTATGGAGGCGAACGTAATGGAGATAAATACATTCAGAAACACAGCTCATAGATATCAGGAACTTCGAAACCTTCGTTTGGAGCTAGGAGATCTGATTAACGTAAAAATAAAAATGCTTTGGGACGATATTATAGGCAGAATGGATACTGAAGTCGATCCCAGAGAGTTCTGGAGCCAGATGAAGAGGCTTAGTTCAACTCTCCCCACCAACACAAGCATTACATTCTCAGTCGATTGGAACAAGATTACGGATGACCGGAAAATAGAACAACAATACAGAGAGTATTAGCAAAGGAAATTTAACATCACGTCATGAGACGACGATGATTTCAACACTGATCAAGAAAAAGAAGTCTTAACTGGTCTAGAGGATCGAGGACCAACACTAGTGATCCACTACTATGCATAAGACACCCGGCAAGGAAGAGTGGGAAGAAGACTGTTTACTCGAGAGGAGTTTGAGCTAGCCCTAAGAGCATTAAAATAGCCCCTTGTATCACATTCATTACCAATGTGCACCTAATAAAGGCCCTTGTAAACATCAATGAGGCGCTATTAAATCTCTTTAATGCCTGTCTCAACGTCTGGTATTTTTCCTACCTGCTAAAAAGGGCAAGAGTGATCTTTCTTTTGAAAAAAGGAAGGGTCAAAGCGGATATTATAAGATACAGGCCGATATCCCTATTAGAGTTAATATAGAAAGTATTTGAGAATCTACTCAAATGCAGGCTTTGGGACTTCCTGGACGCGGGAAATCAATACAATGCACACTAACAGCGTTTCTGTAGAAACCTTGCACTGATCACAGAATATATCGCTTTCACGAAAGCAGATAACAAAAGAGTTGGCGTCGTACTCAGAGACGTTAGATCAGCGTTTGACAAGGTATGAACCCCAGGCTTGAAAAAGAAGCTATGTGACATCAAAAATGCAGATTGACATTAATAAACTCCTCTGCGACTATTTGGAAGACTAAGAGGCAATAATTAAAATCCACGACCTCGAGAGGAAACCCTTTCCAATTAGAGCTGGCGTTGCACAAATGGGCTGCTTGAGCCCAACATTGTACGCTTATATACTGGTGACCTTCCTCCTATGACCCAGAAGGACGCCCACTAAGTCCAACTAGAGATTACCACAACTCGGTGTATATTGCAAACAGGATTGCCAGAAAAATAAATAACCTGCGCAGGTCTGAAAAGATGAATAAATTTCGTATAAATGCTGAAAAGTTTAAAGTAATCCCCATCAGGCGAAAAAAGAGAGCTGAGATAGTGGTACATGGCTAACACTACCACTACTCTCGTGAAGGTGTCCTCGGACTCAAGATAAGAGCAATAGGGTACGATGAGCACATTAATGAAAAAGTCACTCAAGCTAAAAGGAATTTACAGTACCCGTATCGTTTCAATAATATATCTCTCATGAACAAAAGAATATAGTACATGGGAATGGTTAGAACAATTTTGCTTTGACCTACCATTCCCCCTCATCTGGCAAGCAAACCATACAGAACCAGGTACTAAGACTCATTACTAATGTGAACCTATGGAACTGTATTCCGTCTAGAATGTCGCACAATCTTACCTAAATTGAACCACTGAACGTGACTCTAAACGAGAGGGCAAAAGTGATATGAAGAAAAATGTATTCATACATCCTTGAAAGGATATTTCAAGGCATATGAATACCTACCTGATCGCAAACACTAACAAAGACATTACCGGCAAGGATTCCACAGCAGCTAACTGCGTACGCAGGAAGATGTCGTATTTATGTAGAGATGAACATACAGCGGAAAAACGCAAACCCTTAAAAACAGGATAACCAGGTCAAGGAAAATATGCATATATAATCCGAATACATATACCAATATACATATGAAGGGGTATAATATATATATATATATATATATATATATATATATATATATATATATATATATATATATATATATATATATTGATGTGCACATATAACTTAATCGAAATTAGAAATAAAAGATCCGTCGTGGACAAAAATAAAGTTAAAACTGAAAAGAAAGATGCGAACTTGACACAAAAAGGGGAAGATTCGAAATGAACAAAGAATACAAATAAAATGTTAAAACCAACTCAAAAATGCATAATCAATATATGTGTAAAAATACGAAAAGAATAGAGTAAGCTCTCCAAACACTAATAAATAAAGTAGGAAAACAAAGGCTTGAATCCTTTTTTAATAAATCAATAAGAAAAGACAAATGATAAATAGATGCACACAAGAAGATTCTGCCAGACGAAATGACACATTAACCTCTTTTCCTATATTACTTTTTTCTATCTATCCCCACTTCTATTATAATACACCTTTTTCCTATCTTTGAATATAAATGATCATTGATCAAGAATTTTTTTTTTCACGTGAGGAAAAGTTGAGCACCATAATAGGAGAGGGAGCACTGCACCAAGGGACCTCATTGGGTCAGCTCTCCAAGAAACCAAACGGGTCCCCCTTCACACAGTTTGGGGAGTGGCGAACTAAACCATCTCCGCCAACGATCACGAAGTTATAATATATATGGCAAATAATTTAAATAGAATTAAAACAAGGCAAAAAACAAAGTACTGTAAAATATAGGAAAAAAGTAGCAATAAGTAAAGTAAAGTACGCAAAATTTAAAGAAATGTAACAAATCGTATCAGGTAACCGAACTGTGAAAAATTTTCATATATATAAATATAATATAGAATATAAGATGTACCTAAAAAATAATGTGCAATAATTTGACTGTAACAATTTGATTATATAAGTCTAAATTATATATAAAACCAGGCAATGGCTTTGCCACTCCCCCCTTCAATCTAAGATTAAAATTTAAAATCTAAAAATAGTACCCATGGTTAAATTTTTATAAATCTTCTGAACATCGCCAATTATAATAATTTTAAAAGGTACTCTAAACTAAATTTACCCACTTTCAAAATATGACGTTGCTAAGATTGAGTTGTAGTGATATATAAAAATAAATTTTCTGAAGTTTACCATTTGTAATTCTTTGGGTTTTAAAAAATTCGCCAAATGTCGATATTTATATTTATTTCTGACTTTGATAAAAAACATAAATCACAACCAATCTAAGATGAAATTATTCAAATACTCCACAAAATCTCCTTCTTAAATTATAGAGTTAGTGAAGTGACGATGATGATGATGATGATGATGATGATTAATTCTATACATAGTATAAAAAGGATTGATGATCAATGTTCCCTTCACTGCTCTAAATTTGGGTTTGTTATATTCACCACTATTAACCTAATTATTTTTACTTCTATGTAAAATTTTTGTTATACTTATTTGCAAAGTACTCATTATAAATCATCATATCCAGCATGAATTCAAAAGTTAAAGATATTTTCTGTTAATTCCCTGAAAACTAGTCCAAGCTCCCGCCGAATAAAGACGTTTGAATCCAGCTCTAAAATTCCTTTTACTTTTCGAGGAAGCTTCGATCACCGATTTACCCAGCCTAGTAAGCAAGAAGAGAGCTTTCCTTTTGAAGTCGTAGCCTTGTGTATACAAGGCATTAACTGAGAAAGCAACTATGCAGCTGCTTATCCTATTCAAGCAAACCATTTAGCTACACCAAGAGTGGTACAAAAAAATCGGTGACAAATCCCCCCCTTGGTAATAGAACTACTCTCGAAGTGGCATACCTCAGTTACCTCAGCCCAACCAACTTACACTCATAAATGAATGGCACAATGACAATTTTTTGAACATCAATCATGACAAAATAAGAGAGATACTGGTGTCCATTAGCTCCTCTGTTCCCTTTTTCAAAACTGTAAAAAAATGAAGGTTAAAGGTATAGAAAACAAACTACTTAAAAGTCTAATCAAACGTAACATATTACAAATTAAGTCAGCCTCCAAGATGACAGTAATTCATGTAGGTAGAGGTGGAGTGATACACACTTCTTTAGATTTGCGTCACTTAAAGTTTGTGGCTCTTATTAAAGTAAAAAATAAAATTTGTAAGAGAGAAAAGAAGAAAGCAGGAACTATGAAAAATAAGGAAAATAAGAAAGAACCTTTGAAAAAGAAAATAAGAAGAGAGAAAAGATGAAAAAAATGAGGATGAAGAAAGAGAATTAAAAGAAAATGAGCAAGAAAGAAAGTAAATAATAAATAAATAACTAAGGAATAATAAAATAAATAAAAAATAACAAAGGGAGAAAATAATTAGAAGTATTGAGAAAAATAAACAATTGAAAAGAAAGAAAGAAAACAAGGAAGTAAATATAGCAAGAAGATAGGACAGAATATAATAGGAAAAATCAAGAGAGAAAAATAATAGATAACACAGGCCTGCGTTTGAAATATTTTTTTAGGTTCCTTAGGATTTTTTTGTGGTTTCTTAATGAATCCAACCTCCTGAGCTCAAAAATGAATGTATATTTGTTCAATCAGGTCAGATTTTCTCAGTAAGGCATACACCATTTTCATTGAGATTACCTCATTTTTTTCTGAATTTAAAAAAAAAAAACCTTTCTCTATCTAATAATGCATTATTACTGTTATATCATATAAACAGGAATACACGTATGTAAACTATAATTCTTTTAATAAACAAAAAATAAAAGAATGCAACATAATAAAGAAAATAATTATAATTTCGAAGAACAGACGCCCTTGACGATTTTCGTTTCTGCCTGTCATCTGGTGCATCACGCTTCAAACACCAACAGTAGTCAGCAAGCATGTTTCCGTTCCATTTACACTAGTACCTGGAGTCCATTGTTTTTATGTCCTGGTGGAATCTTTGCCCCTGTTCTTTACTGTAATCCCCGCAGTTGTCGGGAAAATAATCCAGATGGGACTGTAAAATTGAATCTTTATAGACATTCGAGCTCCCAAATGTTTGAGACTTGTTAAGAGCTGATTGATCAGGGCAACATATTCTTCTAGGCTTCTTTTATTGCCTAGAAAATTGTAAACTAGAGATTTGAAAGCTTTCCAGGCATCTTTTTCTATGTCCTTCATTGATGCATCAAATTGCTGATCAAATTCCTGATTTGAGGTCCATCAAAAATTCTCCCATGGAGCTTAGCGTCACTGATTTGTTGAAATTTTTGAAGAAGAAATTTAAAAGCTTGGCCTACTTTATTAAGGGTTTTGACATAATTTTTCATTATGCCAAGCTTTATATGCAGTGGAGGGAGGAGTATTTTTTGAGAAGGCACTAAAGGTTCAGCTATCACATTGTTTGATCTAATTCGAAATTCTTCTCGTGGAGGCCAAACCTTCTTCTCATAGTGCATACTATCTGCACGACTGTCCCATAAACATAGGAAACAGGGATGCTTCGTGTAGCCTGTTTGCGTCCCAAGCGTAAGAGACACTACCTAAACAAAATTTAGCACGGTATGTAAATTCAGTGTAATATTTCTAAAAACAAATTCAAAGTAATATTTCTTAAAACAATAAGAATATGAATATGTACTGAAAAATCTTGTACGCCGATGCATTAAATCATCGTATTGGAACTAATTGGATATATGTACATCTTATTTTGAGTTTATTGAGTTGTGTTGTATACCTTCTCAATTAGGATAAGTTCCCCATTAACCCAATAGGATGCATTAACCTATAGGGACACACTTCAACAAAAAATATAACTCAAAATGACTCATGATTTCCAGATTTGCATTCTTGTAAAATGTAAGTTGACCAAAAGGTGTATACAAGTATTAACAATTAAAAATGAAAATGTCAATATTAAAAAGCTTAGAAATGCCAAGTGTAAAATGATCTTACCTTTAAGTCACCACATATCCTCCACTTATAGCTAGAGTAATTTATTGCATCCAGCAATTTTTTCATATTTTCATAACTTTCAGTAAGTTGGATTGAATGGCCTATAGGAACGGAAGCTATCTTGTTACCAATATTCAGCAACACAGCTTTTAAACTTCTACTGGAGGAATCTATGAATATTCTCCATTCTAATGGGTTGTAGGGAATTCCAAGGGCCTCAACAAGTCCTTTAATATTGGCTCAGTATACTAAAGAGCTGGAAGAATGCTATAAAAAATAGCTTCGAAACTCTTGTTCTCTATTTCTGTACCCCCCTAAATGTTGTTTCTTAAGCGAGAAGATTACTTTCACGAAGTCGAGAGCCAAGAAGTTGTGTATTCGCCTTTGAAACCCCTAGATGTCTGGTTAGGTCATTTAACTGAACTTGAGTGAATGGTCTTACGACCATATCATGTGTGGAAACCTAATAAGACCCAGATGTGTCATAATCTGGTTCAACTTCCATATTAATCTCTTCATGTACCTCTATATGTTCAGGGGGAGAATGTATAGGAATTCCTGGGCCATGGGGCAGGGGTTTGATGGCAGAAGGAACATCCGGATATGCCACACTATGTTTATTTTTCTTATTTATACCTGTGGAAAATATAATTCCATATTACATAAAGGAATTGATTTGGAGTTGCAGATAGTACATAAATGTTTAGTAAAGGATATGTTCATGCTGAAGTGAACTATGTTAGTTTTTAATTTTATGCTAAGTCTTTGCATAATAATGTCATTTTCAGGAGCCAGTATAATACAGAAAGCTTAAATACTTGATACGATGCTCACCTTTAAGATTTGTCATGCAAAAATAGCAGTCCGTAGTGTGGTCCTTGCCATCTCTCCACACCATGGGAACACCAAAAGAGAGGGACTTCTGTTCGCCCTGACTCCAGCGTCTTGAACTTATGTAGCATCCCTTGCCGCAGATATGTTGTGCAAAACTTTTATCTTGATCTCTTAGCTTTACTCCAAAATATGCATGATACAAAGATTTAATTACAGGAGGGATTGTACTTTGCTGCTCGGGAAAAGTCACTTTGCCGCAAACATAGCAAAATCTGTCGGAGCTATTCTTACATTTTCTGTTCAGTTTTAACTCAACCACTATTATTATTATTCTTATTATTATAATGCTACGCAATTTTTAACCTGCAAAATATAAACCTACGCCTCTAGCCCGTACATCCAGCTTAAAATGTATACAAAATTTACTGCGAATAGAGCAGTGCAAAAACTATTGAAATTTCATGTAATATAGGAAATTTATAAACTATAAAATCATTATCAACCGTTGTATCGCAAAAACTGGAGGTGATAGAGAAAAAAGGATGACAGATTCGGATTTAGCAGGTCAATTTTATTAAGAAACACTATAGAAAACCTAGGGTACATTTTTGACGCAGACCAGTGTAATACATATATAAAGAAAGATATTAAATCTAAAGAATGACGATGTCGGTCAGCCATTAATATATAACACTACCTGTAGATAAGCAAAAGGAAAATTATACTTTATAAAATTCATCGCCTAAGGTTCCTTAGATAGGAGGAACGGAGAGCTTAATTATTTCCACCAAAGCCACAGATATCGGCAACCTGTCACTTATGCTTTGAGATGTTCATTTCCTATTTTCAGCAACCCTCTTCGCTCCCTAACTCGATCACTCTTACATGCTTAACTACTTCTAAATCATACACACACACCTGCTGCAAATCCCTTAACCCCCTTCCCACACACACACACCTTGTCGTGGTTTACGGCCAAGTACCTATGTAGGTTTGATTCGTATATGAATTAATCCGTTCCACTTTTCTCTAAGAGTGCTCTAATTTAATTCTTTAACCAGGAAAGCTTTGTATTATGATATATCTATTGCCATTTACTACGTTCGAGGATCTAATTAAACAACTCAGACAAAATATACTTTTAATTACATAAAAGAATGAAATATTAAATCCTTAAATAGACTAATGCTATAGTAAGAGTGTCTAATACAACTTAACACTACAAATGCATACTACGAGAAGGTTGCCTCAAAAATCACTATTAATACCCGAGCTTTAAGCTCAATTAATGCGAGTTCTTAAGTCATTTGAACTTGAAATAATTTGGTTAAGATTACCAGATTGAAATGTTTTTTTAACGAATAGACTTTCGCGCATAATAGGAAATAAGAAAAATGAATAATTTTGTTTGTATTCGTTTTACCTTTTACTTGGGGTGTGTCAACAGTTGGGTGACTTTGAAAGTGAGCCTACTCGCTGAGTTGGTTTGGGTGATATTGACTGGAGACCTCCTCGCTGAGGTGGGACAAGCGTTGTGAGGTGATTCGGGAAAACGGCTTATGCTTCTTCCGGGATTAGTTGAGGCGAGTGACGATGCTTCTCTCGAAGTGAAGATCTAAGTGAGGGGATCTTGGATGAATGGAAGTTATGCCGATCCCTTAGGTACCAGTTCTGGCTTCTCGACGATGAGACTTAACCAAAAAGTGAATCTCTTCTCGAATGTGAATTCATTTTCGTCTTCCTCAATGGTGAGGGGTATCTCTGTTTTTTTAGCAAACTGAGATATGCGAGTTTCTTTGGACGAGAATGGTAAGATAGTTAGTCTCAATACTACTGGTCTGATCTACTAAGCGAGCAATAGAACAACCCCGGGAGGGTACGTTGCGATTGGTTCCAACTATCTTCTTTATTTCCTGTTTGACTCAGGGACTCGTCTTCTCTTTAGATGGCTACACGGATTTTCCTACAAATTTCTCAAAATAGAACTATATATAAGTCGATTATCCCCAAGGGGAGTGGACACGAGGGAATATAGGAGGGGTGAACTCTCACTAGCCCACAGTTAGGCTCCTCTCCTAGGGCATAAATTTTCAACGCTGTGACAATTCGCCCCTTTAGGTTTCCGCACGCAGAGGGTGAGATTTCGTCTATTTGGCGAAAAATAGACATAAACAATCAGAAGGGATAGTGAGCCTGTACCTAGTTTTTCTGCCGATGAAGCCTAAGGAAGCAAGATTTTCATTCTAAAGGCTGTCACACCTCCCTATGTTTATATTAACGGACTACACCACCAGTCTTGTAATTACGAAATCTGCTGGCCGAAATCCTTCTTTGCGAGTGACTTCGAATATTCTTGGGGTAGCGAGGAAAGGGGGGGATGATGTCTTGGCCCATATGGAACATAACGTTTTTTCCTGTATAAATAAACTAGCGTCAGCTTGTCCTAGTTATATTCATTCCTCCACATCTCCTTCTTCCTAAAGAAGGTAATGGGGGCGGGGGAAGAACTCAGGTGCAAAAAAAACAACCGATAACACACAAAAAAGACACGTGTCTTGTAACTCAATTCCAAGTGCCACTGTTATAGTGAAACTACAGTGGTCAACCATCATACTAAAATAAGAGTTAATGAAACTACGTACACGCACGCACATACATAGACATGTAAAATGCGGCCTTTACCGTTGCTAGTGAGGCAAAGAAGTCTGGAACACACAACCCAATTCAAACTTATTAGAAAAATAACATTAGTTACAAAAAAGAAAAAGAAAAAGAAAAAGAAACTGTTTATTAATCTGCACTTAGGCTGGTAATCCTTATACCAAATAAACACTTAACTCATTAATATATACAAAATGAATTGTTCTTAATACTAACGTGCGTTTAATTAGCCATCTGTGGAAGTTAGGCTCAAGTTATCAGCTATCCAATTATCGGAGCCTTTTATATACGAGGTTATGGTAAATTGGTACTCCATTAACAATAGACTCCATCGCATGAGTCTGCCATTTTGGCTTTTGCTTTTACGCAAATATGACAGCGGCCGGTGATCGGATCCAACGTTAGACTGTTAACCTCTTAAATAGAACGGGGCCACGAGCTTCTATGACCGGAAAGGGAGCCTTCCATTGGGATAGCAACTTATTTGTCTCTGTAGGCAGTAATAACAACACTTCGTCGCCAGGTTTTAATTATCGATGTTTTGCTTTTAAGTCGAAATAAGTTCTGTATTTTTCTAGCTTTCAGTTTCTCTCTGATGCTTAGATGAAAAGAATTTGTGTTTGGAGAGTCCGGACATCTTGACAAATTTAGAGATATTCTTTTGCTGGGGTTGCTGGGGATACCCACCTTTCTTTGGAGACGAGGGATGGTTCTTTTTAAACTCTCAAGGATATAGCTTATGATTGAAAGCATGTAGATCCACTTATTCTACGCAATCATTGAACGTAGTGGCTCGCCTGTCCTTTATTCAAACTCATTCCCCAATTGTGCTGAATCCAGCCAGAATTTTAGATATCTCCAAAGGATTAAGCCAAGCTGACGGTATGTTTGACCAAGCTGAATTCTAGTATGTCTGAATTTCCTCTTATATTCATCGGGATTTATATTAATGGCGGCCAGTAGCTCGGAAGTAAAGGTAGAATAATCCACAGATGCCTATGATGCTAGCCAGATGAATATATCACGGAGACGGTTTTTAAGCAGAGACAGTAATCTGGCGATTCCCTCTGTTTCTATGTCCCAGTGATTCACCTCAAAGATTTTCTCGAAGTGTGTCAGGTACGAACAAAAGTTTTCGTTATCTTTATATGCGAGAGTCTCATCATAGCTACTTTCGTAGCTCCAGGCCAGGATCCAACGGAATTTACTTCCACCTGATCCATGCTCAATGCCCTGTCATGTGCGCGTATTGTTCTCTTAATTATGCTTCTCTTTCCGCTTGCGCCTGTTCTCATTCCTTCTGTATTCTTCTTTCTTCTGATTCTCTTTCCGCTTGCTCCTGTTCTCTATTTTTCTCTCTTTCCGTCCTTTCTTGTTCCTGGACGTAAGAAATTAGTTGTTTGCATGCTTGTCCAAGAATTTGGCTTTGGTGGAAACTTTCAAAAGACGACATTTTACCTATGTCCATCAAAAACCAACCGATGTTGGCTAAAGGTACTTATGCGACCAAGAAACAACTAGCGCTCTGCCTATCTCAACATTACCACCCACACTTTATGTTAATTGGAATACCACTACCAAAAAAACTAATTAACACCATTAACGGGCTAACCACAATCAATTGAAAACAAATTTATAGATCGACTTTATCCTCTAATTATGTTCAATTGTCCCCGAACGCTTAGGCCCAACTTTTTACTAATCAAGAAGATGCAACATCAACTATTATTGAGTTCTTCTAAATACCTCACACCTGACACTAATTTTATGTCATGGTTTACGGCCGAGTAGGTATGTACGTTTGATTCGTACATGAATTAATATGTTCTACTTTTTTCTAAGAGTCCTCTAATTTGATCGTTTAACCAGGGAGGCTTCGTATTAAGATATATCTATGGCTATTTCTGCTTTCGAGGATCTAATTAGTCGAGGGGAAATTGACTACATTTTCGTCCAGAGAAGAATTGAGTGATTGTGGAAGAGCCAAGGAAGAGCTACTCGTGCCTTACTATTGTTCGTGGAAGTTACTAGGCACGGTTAAACACTTCTCACCCCGTCTTTGGATTTTAATGATCGAAAAAGCGATCTCCAAAGCACCCTCCGTTTGCCTTTTAAGGATAAGAGCCCACTCCTCCACTTCAGTTTGCCGATGTTGAATTGAGCGTCCCGTGAGACACCCACAAGTTCAAGGTTGAATTTCCGACTTGCCGCTCCTCAAGATAAAAGGGATTTAACCCCCGTTTCATCCCGCTCCTCCGACCTTTACCGCGTCGAACTCAAGGATCCCGTTTGCTCTAGAACTTGCATAATTGATAGTGTTAATCATCTTAGCATCGAACTGCCAATAATTAATTGCATTGCCATTTAACTTGCTCTATATGTATATGTAATCTTTAGTTCTATTAAGGTATATTTTTGTAGCCGTGTTTGAATATTTCTTGGCCAAGCAACTGTGTATTTAAAGCACTCTTAGAGTCATCCCCATGTGGAGTCTTTATTTCGGTTGGCTAGTAGGCCAGTGCGCATATACGGCGTACACCCGGTCATACCACGACATAAAACTGGTCTCAAGTGTTGGGTTTTTAAAAGAGTCCACCCTACCTGATCTTTTGCTACTTCCTTACAGATCATTATTTCCACTCTATACAGTTGCAAGTGTCAAGAATATTCAAGCAAAAATGATGATAATTTCTTTTCCTGTTAAAAGGAAATTATATATCTTCTTTAGTTAAGCATATTTACGTGAGTCAAAATATCACTAAATAAACGGCAAGAATAGCCGAAAATTTTGGTTCTGCTGTGGTAAAATTACCAGAAGACTCAGTCCTGAGTCAGGTTCCTTCGTTAATTATTTTCTTTTTCTGGTGTTTTTAATTAATCAGAACATTTAGGTAAGTGTTTGTTAATTTTTAACTACAAGTAAGTTCAATTTGTTAAGAAGAACCTCACTTGTTCTAGAAAGCTTACTCGTGTACCGAAAGACGAACGCAGCATATTCAGTATGTCATCGTTCGATCTGTTACATAAGCAGGGACAGATCCTAGGACTTTCAGGAAAGAATCTAATCGCTTACGTTTAAGAGAAAGAACAAAAAGAACGAGCAAAAAGGAAAGCACAGAGAGAAGCAGAAGTAAGACAAAGAGAAGCAGAAGATAGTGAAAAAATACTAGAGCACGAGAGAGAATTAAGTCGTGATCATGTTGAAATTATCAAATCTAAATCACGGAAATTCAAAGCAGGCGACAAAGTAGTACTTTTGTTGCCCTTTGAATTTAATAAGTTCCTATCTCAGTGGATAGGAACTTTTTTAGTAGTAGAACCCCGAGGCCCGATTGACTACTTAATTTAGACCCCCTTAGATAATAAAGTGTACCACGTCAACCTTTCAAAAAGGTACCACCGACGCGCGTGCGTTAGTAATGTGGTAACTTTAGGCGAAGCACTCGTCTTGAGGCAACATATCTGGTCAAACCGCTCTGCCTCGTTCAAACGGTCTGCATGGAAACAGACGATGAAGACAATTTGGTAAAAACTCCCTTTCCTCACTTGGCCTTAACCCCCGAGCTAGATTTTAACCCCCGTCTCCGACCCATCAAGAAGGCTCAATTAACGAGCCCATTAAGTGAATTCTCGGACGTAGGCTCCGAAACCCCAGGTTGCTTATCCCAATTCACTCGTGAGGTTGTTGTAAAAACGCAAGAACTAGCAAGAACTAAGCTTTACTCTATTCCCGTCCATCTACGCCCGCGTTTAACGCCTAAGTGACCTTTTATTTTGACAAAGTGTACGTTGCCACTCGTACATGCGACCAGCACGTAGAGTCCCTTCGTGCTTTGTTATTCTGTTTGCCCTCACATGGACTCACCATAGGCCCATTGAAGTGTCATTTCGCATATGAAACGATTAAATATCTTTGTTCTAAGATCGGAAAAAAACAGATTGCCCCCCAAGAAGACGATACTAAAGCCATAGCTGAAAGGCCGCTTCCCCAGACGAAGAAGAGGCTGTGGTCATTTCTGGGTTCTCCTTCATTTTGCAGCCCCTTCTTTCCTAACTTTGCCACTATAGCGTCTCCCTAATGATATTTTAAAGAAAACGGGACCCGATCCTGCCAGTTGGAGTTCCCCTGCGGTGTCTAGCTTTAACCGGTTGAAGGAGAAACTGATCTTTGCTCCTAATTTGAGACTCTCGGATCAGAACAAAAAGTTTGGAATTCGTACTGATGCCTCTCATAATGTTATAGGTGGTGTCCTTATGCAGTATGAAAACGAAAGAAGTGGATATCCCGTTGCATATGTGAGCAGGAAGCTGTTTGTCCGAGAGAAGGCTTACGCCACCATTGAACTCGAGGCGTTAGCTATAGTATTGTAAATTCGACATTTTAGCATGTACCTTATAGGAACTGAATTCGTAATTGAGAGTGACCATAAGCCATTGTCGTACCGTCGTAATTTCAAGAATCAAAATGGACGACTAATTCGTTTGAGTCTTTTGCTCATGGAATATCAACTCCATATTGTGTATATCAAAGGTACTAAAAATTGTTTAGCGGATAGTTTAAGTAGAAATCGTCTACAAGACCGTATTGCCATAAATTAAAGATACCATTAGCTTATCACCTTGTAAATATGATTGCTGATTTGTTTTATATATATAGGTTAAAAAGTTTGAAAAATTTTATAATTATCCTCGGTTGTAGTGTGTGTTTAATAATGGTTCATTTTTTTCTTTTATTTAGATACTCAATGTGTTATATGGCTTCATTTTTTTTATTGTAGCTGTGCGTATAGTCTGAAGTAATTATTATTATTTGCTAACCCTATACATGGTCGAATTTTGTATTTATCTCGTTGCACATTTCAATGTTTATAGTATCTCCCCCTTGCAAAAAAATTTAGTTCCAGACATTTTCTTTCGCATCTGACATGTGGAAAAAAATGTCTTCCTCGAAAGACAGAAGTGTAAAAGAATAAGAGAGAGACGGAATTCTCCCGCCCCCACCCACACACCCTGAATTCCCCAGTTCGCCGTTGACTGCTCTAATTTCGACAGCCATATATACTACGAAAATTAGAACAATAGAAAGACCATTAAGTGGGACCGCGACTTCGCGCTATAGAACCTTATCGCGATCCAAGGCAAATAAAGAAGTCTGTTGGCGATGAATCTGTCTCCCCGTCTAGATAATTTGGGGGTATATATTCGATAGTCCAGAATTTACAGGCAGATTGTGGCTGAAGCCGCAGTCCAGTACCTTAGGCCTAATGTCTTTGTTAGTCGAGAGAAAATCGACTATATTCTTGTCCTTAGAAGAATTGAGTGATTGTCGAAGAACCAAGGAAATGCTAGTCGTCACTCAGTGTTGTTCGTGGAAATAGTTAGGAACGCATCAACCCTTCTCACTACGTCTTTGGATTTTAAGGATCAGAATAGCCATCTCCGAAGCACCTTCCGTTTGCCTCTTAAGGATAAGAGCCCCCCCCCCTCTCAATTTCAGTTTCCAAAGTTGAATTAAGCGTCCCGTGAGACGCCCCAAGTTCAAGGTTGAACTTACCTATCTTACGCTTCGTCACGCTCCTGCCAACTTTACCGCGTCGAACCTCAAGGATCCCCTTTACTCTACAACTTACATAATTGTAAAATCCTTACTTAATTAATTATCCCTCGGTTCAAACTTAATTGATAGTGTTAATCATCTTAGTAGCAAACTGCCAATATTTAATTGCATTGCCATTTAACTTGCCTTATATTTATATGTTATCTTTAGTCCTTTTAAATTATATTCTTATAGCCGTGTTTGAATATCCCTTGGCGTAGCAATTGTGTATTTAAAGCACTCTTAAAGCCATCCCCAGTAAGAATTTTAATTTTCGTCGGCCAGTAGGCTAGTGTGCCTATACGGCGTACACTCGGTCATACTACGACAATATGCTCACACTTATTTTGTCTCTTATTTTCTCAATATTTTCCACTTACCTTTTCCTTTCGCTCTGAGACAAAAACCTTTCATTTATGATTCTCGCTTTCTTAACCTCTTTTCCACTTCTATTCCGTACTTTAATCAATTTTATCTTAGATAACATATTCAATTGTTAGGTTGACCCATAAAAATCCTTCGCTAAGAATATTCTTTCATGATAAGGGACAGATCAATCATAATCTTAATTCTTTCCTTTTCCTTTGCACTTACGCCTTTTTATGCTAAAAAATGTGTTTACCACACACGTTTCTTTTAGCACAAAATCCTAACTCACTTTCTCCAGTTTCATTTTCGACAGGTGTTGTAAGAACTCGGGTTATTGCATCTCTCAACCCTTTCATCTATTCATCGAATCCTATCTCCTACATCCTTGAACCAATACGTTTCTAAATTTGATCCCATACTTTTCCTAAGCATTTCATAACTTCTGTTTTTCAGATTTACGTCTAACAATATATGGTCCGTATATTAAATACAATCACACATAGTAAACATCATTTCAAATCTCTACCATAGCACTTTTATTTCTTTCACTCTGGTCTACACCTGATTGCATTCCATTCCCTTCATTCCACCCAACGTTTATTCCATTTCACCTTTGTGTCATAGAAAAACAAATTGATATTTTCCCTCTTTCCCACATTGCATTCATTTTCTATACACCCATTCAATTCACACATTGAGGCAAATTAACCGGCATTAATGAACAGCTTTGCACATTATTGTTATTCTATTTATTATATTCTAAAAAATGAAAACGTTGGAGAATCCCCGGTCAACGGCATTGGCATGCTTTCTGTCCCGCATACAGGGACAAATCTTCTTTCTCAATAGAATTTGTGAAAATTGTCCATCTTTTTATTACAAATAATCTCACGAACGAAACTTCCAATTAACTTTGAGCTTCACAAAATATTTTCCTATAGACACAGAAATCTCCATATTGAGGTCAAATTATGAAGCTCAATTATGGTGACAAAAGATAGAATAACCTCCTCTCTCCGTCCTTTCAATGACAACTGAAAAAACACCAAATTGGTGACTCAATTTTATCTGAGGTACAAAATTATAAGAAAGTGCAATACGTCCCCTTCCCGCATGCAAAGGAGTGGTGTTAATCATCACAGATACAAATTAGACGTCACATCAGTTAATAGATAGAATTTATAGTATACAAGATTCATTTGTGAGATTCGTTTATTATGACAAAATATCAAACGGATTACCAGGAGAAATATAAGCGAGCTAAGAAATGGTGAAAATTCTTGGGACATTAACCAAGAAGTTACTTGTTTATGATGTTTCCGACAGTACTCAGTATTACAGTTCGTCCATAAGTGATCGTTCCTCGTCATTTAAGCAGTTGTACTAACTTCTAAACCACTAGTAGAGGAACAAATCTCGAGAGATTTTTTTTTATATTTGGCCTTTATAGAAGTAATATCCCGCTAGAGCTATATGACTAGTACAATCTATTTCGATTTTTTAATGATATTGATAGAGTAAAATGGGCATTTTCACCTCTTACAAAGTATTTAAAAACTGCAAAGAAAAAATAATTGAAAATATTTACATTGAGAGTGCTTTAAATATTGTGTTTTTCTAGTGTAAATGTTTCTAACTATTCTTAAGAGAGAGCATATATAGTGTTTCATCATGGCAGTATCTCATCTTCCCTGGTAGCTTCTCTCCATTGTTGTAATGTACTGATGATTCTCATTGACATCCTTCAACTTTTTACAAAAGAGATAAATGCAAAATTATGTACCTTGAAGAAAATACCAAAGCCAGAGACTTTGATTCTCTGGCTGTAACTAGCTGATTTTATTTAAATATTTATGATTTCCTACGAACCTATGAAATCCGCCATGAAATGCATATAATGCTTCTCTTATTCTACTTTGGACATTGATTTTTCAAGTTTCTCAGACTTCAACACTGAGTTTACTTGTCAGGTAACAATTATACCTCCCTTGAACTTAACATCATAAAGCTTGGAAAACATAAAACAGATTTCTTGAAAGGCTTTTCCTCAAAAATCTAATCCATTCAAAAATTGTTTTATCAATAGCAAATTTATATGAATGAGGGGGTTATTAAAACTTTGCAAGGCTCCATAAGAGGTTAGCTGAAAACATTTAACTTCCATTGTTATATTTTATGTCTTGGGGGCCACTGGACTTTCCAGTAAGTAGGATCATTAGGTGTGCTCTCCTATAAGCAAAGGTAACAGGAATATTTTATTTATTTACCTTTCATACCAATCAATAAGATAAACATCTAGAGATTCATCAAACATCCACCTTAAATTCAGTATAGTTAATCTTGTCAAGAAACTCTTTAACATTATCGTAGTCTTCATTCCTCAGTAAGGAGTTTGAAAGAGGCAAAAATTGATATTGGTTGCTATCCACTCAAAATAAACAAAGCATTCACATCTTTGCAGAAATATAGATTACCACTAAAATTAAAATAAGATTTAGAATTTATCATGTCATTTCCGATACAGAGATGGCCTGCAGCCTTCCCCTAGAAAATTCCCTTCCTTTAACCTACGCGTTTAAAGTACAGCTCAAGAATTATGGAGACTAAAGTCCCTAATCAAACCATTCAGTTCAGGTTAATATGGATTGCAGGGATGCGTACTTGTTCTTGGGACAAAAGCTTCATCCATTTCTTTGCTGTCGCTATTTGCTTACTTTGCTCATAAAAATTTAATACCTCTTCACTCTAAAAAAATAATTGTATATATTTAGTAACTTCAACCAAAATATCAATGAAATTAATGCTTCTGTCTACATAAAAAGAAATTTAGGTATAATATTAGGAGAATTTTCCCTACATGCATTTTCGGGTGGACCTGGTACAGCTAAGTTATCCTCGTGAAGAGCAGGTGCTACATATGATGGTATGTCTGAAGAGTTTGTTTTCTTTCAACTTGTCCCTACCTTGTAACATTTATCATCCAGAAATAACAGTCATCATGTTGAGTCTTCGGCTTTCTCACTACTCTAGTAATAGCAAAAGGCATGGCCTTTCTTGAACGTCTAAACCATCATATGAGGGACTATGGCTTTACTTGGCCAGCTGAGAGTATTACGATGTAAAATCTGTACTCTATCCATAATTTGGCAACTTTCAAGATTTTATGTGATATTTACTTTGTCCCAATATAAATTGTATCTTTAACTTGCAAGACCCTTGACCTTTCTTTTGCGATGTAGGCAGCCCATAAAAAGGACACGATGGGGGGGTGTCACAGATTGTAAGATAGATGTGTGTAATGCGTCCTTGTGTGAAGTTTAAGAAGTCTATATGTATGTATTTGGTATTTTCTGGGCTTTGGAGGCATTTGGTGCATGGTGAGGTCGGGGCAAGGTTGATTCTATGTTTATATTGTTGTAGTGTAGTGAAGTGGACTGATCTGACTTGAGAAAAGATTACTCGCTGTGCTCTGTGTAGTGATTTTTCTGATTATTTTATTTAGGATGTTGTTCTTAAGGATGTTTTTTATTGGTACTGTATCGTTCAACTATCATTGGGAGAAGGTATTGTAGTTGGTTTGATTTAGTTGTGGTTTGGTTGTGGGGTAGGTAATTTATTGTAGAGATATTTTAAGTAGTGTGTTGTGGCATTTTACTTGTGTCTCTGTGGTGTAGGCTTTGCTATCAGATGGTGGTTGGAAACAATTTCATTAGTTTAATTCTCTTTTTTTCATTAATTTTTATACTATGAAATATAACCGTCGTAGAATCCATTTAGATTATTTCGCACTTACTAATTTCTTGTTTTAAAATTTAAGGTGCCAATGAAAATAATTCACGAACATGGGAGTAAATTTTGCTCCAGTGATTCATATGACTTTCACAAGGCGCTACGCATTCAGCATATATTTACCTGGCTATACAACGTGAGGAATAATTCGTTTCTGGTGTCATAGGATCGGGTGACAATAAGGTCATTACTTGTTTAAGCTAATTTAGAATAGGGTTAACATAAATTAACCTAGGTATTTCTCGCTTACCGCTCACAAACTAAGGCGATGATTCAATCTTGCTACTCCAAGTTCTTTATGGCTACTCATTATAACTACCATATATCTTTTTTAATCTTAGTGAAGTCTCTATAACAGCTCTAATTTAATTCTTTAATGCTATAAAAGTAAAAATAGGAGATAAACGTCAAATATTTTGCCGAAAATTTTCAGTCAATAAGAAAGGTCACAGCCCGCAATAACTTAGAACATGAATGCATGTGTTCGAGGCGAACTTAAAAAGACCCACAAAGTTTAAAAACCTATTCTATATGTCTTACCCAGTAAAAATAAAACAAATCTCTTTCACTATCCTAGTCAGACTGAATCTATGATTACAGTTGCTATGAAATCCAGGCCCGCGAGACAATCTTCTTTCGAAATAAATCCCAGCTCAGTCCAATCTTAGTTAAAGCTTCAGCAAATAACTTGTCCCAGTAATTATTTCTTATTTCACAGAGTGTTATTACTACTAGGATTGCGAACTGCTTATTTCACACCGATTCGCCAAAAACATTTAATAGCAGATCGTAAAATGACCCTCGCAGAGAAGGAAATGTGTTCTTTTCGATGTTCATAGATGTAAATAGGCAAGTTAAGTAATAGGCTACTCATTGAAATAAGCTTTTGAACTTCGCCGAAAAGCACTTGCGTACCGACCTTGAAAGCTCTCGCTCTCTCTGTGTTCGTTCATTCTCTTTCAGGGAACTGCGTTGATTTCATTTTGGTTAGCTGACGTCCACGACGCTTCCTCTCAAAAATAAGTATATTTCTATTCTCTCTACAACACGAGAGCAGAAACAAAACATGATAACATTTCATGATAAGGTTTATAGATCGCAAGGTGGAAATATCTTGCGAGGAATTCATTATACATTCAAATTCTAAAATTGCATTTTTATTGATATGCGCAACCGTATCCCTATTTTTAAAATATGGCAAATCTAAAAGTTTTTTCTTTTTATCTTAGGCGTTGACCAAATATTTTGAAGGTAAATAAAAATTAATCCCTGTATGCAAGAGGTTCTTGCACAATTTAAAGGAAATTATTACTTGATTCAATTTCGGAAAATATCTTGCGAGGAATTCATTATACAATCAAATTCTAAAAATGCATTTGTATTGATATGCATAGGGCAACAAATGGCCAATATAAGCTGTCATGATATAGGAAGGACCGAGTGGATGCTGTTCGTACGTATGGGTTGGTTACGTAATTCAAAACTCCTTAATTAAGTTTTCTCTTTAAGAGTGCTATATTTAATTATTATGATTATAATTATTATTACCTTAATCTTTGAGGGTTCCTAGTGCCTTGCTTAGCGTTTCGAGGATTGAATAAAAAATGTTTCTAAGAAAACTAGACCTTTAATTATAAACATGAACCAGGATTGAAATTTAACACACAAACTACACAGAAATGAATTAAACAAATTTAAGTGAGGCTTACTAAATTACACAATAGAATTCACAGTACTGGTTGATCCACAGTTCACTTCAATATTAAATGAAAACTGACCTACATCAAAACAGATACCGGGGATTTAAATACCTTTTAAGATTCCACGAGAATCGAGTTTGAGTCTGACCTTGAACTCAATCGTTATATCACCTCAAGAATGTTGCTTCTGGACCGGCACGTAACCGACGGTTACAGCTGTGTTCTGAAAGGGAAAATCCTTTAAAGCCACAGAGTACTTCAGAGCGTGTGGCAGATGGAGAGACGCGCGCCTCTTGGAGGAAATGATCTCACCACGGGACAGGGAACGAATATTTCTTCGACTCTTCGAGTTACTCTGGGAATAATTCGCACTAGCAAGCGATGAGCCAATGCGTGAATCCTTTGACACAGGGAAGTGCTTGAGAGAGTTTACTTTGGGGAATTCCTCAAGGGCGAGGACTATCTCTATGTTTTGGGATACACCAGGATAGGTGGTTTCTCTGACGAGAGTAAATTAAACTTGATACTTAAATCAAGTTAACCTAAAGTTTGGTGTGACCACCAGGAATTGGCTCAAGGGTGAGCTTCTTCTAAGTTCCTCTCGTTGGTTTGCCGGGCTCTTTGCTGATCTTTGCTGTCTAGATCTCTCTAACGATCTACCTCTGAGAGGCTTCTAAATTCACTGTGAACGGCAGGAACTGGTTCCGGATGAGCTTCTTCTAAGTCCCTTCTGTTGGTAGCCGGGGCTCTTGGCGGTCTTCGTCGTCTTGCTGACTCACGTATTCTATCTCTTTTTTCCAAAGTTACTTAATTTTATACTTCGCCACCCCACTGAGGGTAGGGGAAGTAGGGGGAAGGGATGCGTGGAAAGGCTGCATTAAGTCTTCTCCTCCAACAGTTCTTCTCAGAGCGTTATTCAGCTAACCCTAAAGGGGAGGTTCTGGATTTAGGACGACGCTCCTCTAATTTCGCAAATGCATTGAAATTGAATATCAACTCTTAGGGGAAATCTTGCTGTTTTAACCCATGTTCGGTTCACCCCGGTCCGACATGCCAGGATTAATGCATTTTGTGGTCTTGGGCGGCTTTTCGGCTTCTCTTCGAGACGAGGGGAGAGAGGAAGGAGAGGTAAAGTGGTCGGGCTACGCCGCTTCCAATGCCAGAACGTTGTGGTTGAAGACCAGGGACTTAATTGTGATGGTGGGGTATCGATTCCCTTACATAAGCCTTGCAACCTCATCCCTCTGCCTTTTGACTAATTACTGAAGACTCTGTTTGCCTCACAAGCCCAATTACATTTTAGGTTCCATAGAGTTTCGGATGTTCTCTCTCGAAAAGACATTTTTAAAAGATATGTCTACTGTACTCCTCTATTCAAATTCTATCATTAAATCAATAGTACAGCTCTTTATAATATTCTTGGTCCTTCATATAACATTTTGTTATTTTCCGTTTGGAATGTCCTGTCGCTCAGGTGACTTCTCCCTCTATATTGGAACACTAGATTCTTTGAAGCTATATATATTTGAACTCGATCAGACTTACTGCGCTATCCAATTTATTTGCAAGTTAACACTAAGAGAACAATATCCTTCTATGTTTGTGTATATTCAGAATGTAGACTGCATAAGACAGAATTCAAGGTAAGGATCCTCCATGATTATATATGATTCGATGCATTACATAAGTAACACAATTATTGGATCCAGAATAATGATGGCATGATAGAGAACTGAGAGATTCATGCATAGTCCGCTGAGACAGATTTTTTGCCCTTACCTTGCACGCCTACTCCTAGAATTTGTAGAGACACAAAAGTGAGAAAAACGGAGGCCATATAAACAATAACCCAACTATCAAGCTGATAATATGCTAAATTTTGTAGAGGTATCAAGTAAAGGAAAACATGGCTGATTTCTTAACGTGTATTTGTTTTTATTAAAATTAATATATTTGAAGATTTTGATACCGTCGTGGATCTAGAAAATAATTTATTGGAGAATAATGGCAATCTCCAGGTATTAGATTAAATAAATGTCTTACCTCAAGATATGGTAGACAATATAAAGAAGTTATAGGTTAGAATGAAGATTCATTTTCTCTTATATGGTCTTCGGACAAATGATTAGAGAAATCTACATTACCTTTAGAGCAAGGAAATACTTCAGGTAAACACATTTTAGTAACATATGTTATGGTAATATCTATTAATTCATTAGACGAGTGAATAACTAATATATTTTTCTCTTATCAGGTACATTCGAAGAAATGTCATTTGTCAATATGTCAAGGTAATGACACTGCCTGCCAGTAACCAGGTGCGGCACTACATACCTCAGAATTCTTTGATAAAGCAAAGAAGATATTTTTATCACCGTTACACTTCCTCCTTGAGATCGTCTAACGGTTTAGCTGCTCTCCTGCCCTACAACGAATATTGGGAGAATCCTGATCAAAGTCTGCCCAACCTTGCTCAAGAGATTTTCGATGAAGCTCTATGATGCATGCGCGATCAGGTTTGCATTGAAAACCAATCTGCGAGGATCACTTTTGTTTTGTTTACAGTTTTCTTATTTTCACGTGTATTTAACCTTTTGAACATTTTTTTTGATATTTTCAAAGACTGATGTAAAACAGTTTTAATTCTGCGTGAGTGAACAAATAAAAGAAAGTTAAGTGCATTTTGCTTGTACCATTTTTTCATAGTGTCTTGTGTCGTTTATTAAACAGTTTTTACCTGTGAATTAGTTCTCTCGAGTGTTTCATGATCAAATACTTTTCCTTTTTTATTAGATTTAACAGCGCCCAAAAGTTAAGCTCTTTTTCTTATATATATTTTGTGCTTAGTTTTGATTTTCTCCGTCATATTTTGACTTGAACTACGATGAATATCGTTATTTTCCCAAGTATAAAAATCATTATTTGATAAGTTTCTTTGGTTCTTAACTTATTTCCCTATGCATTATTCCTTCTAGTTTTTTGCATGTTTCCATTCTTTTGAATAGCTAGTAGAGTTCTAGATGCAAAAGATTACTCAGTTTGTCCAATTTTTGAATGTAAGTTGGGTTTACCTTCCCCTTACCCAAATCAGGAAAGGGAACCTAGAAAGTCAATTTGGCATAAATACAATTAGATTTTTTACTACAAAGGATTTTTTATTATTACGGATAGTTTAATTAATAAGAAGAAATCCATATATTTTACATTGTTATGGATGTAATCTTTTTGTTTCTAGATCACAGTGATAAGACCTTTGTGTGTGAGTTTGTATTTTATAGATCTTACCTTCTTTCGTCCAAGGGGCATAACCAAAATATTCGCTCATTTACATCTTCTTAATTAAAAATACATTTCTCTATCTCCCTATCAGATACATCTCTTTTCTATTTTCATCATCTTTGCTTTCCTCATAGTACCCAGTACCAAATCAGGAATCAATTATCATTCACTGGACCTAATATAATGGGTCACCAATAACAGATATTTGTTGGGAAAATATTTGTATGGATCATTCCAGAGTGATTGAATACGATGTCGATTCTATTATAGTCGGCTACAGCTTGAGGTTCTTCGACTAAACCATCAAATCACATATTTTTCAGATTAATTGAATGACGTAGCTTGTAGGCCTAATTACTGCAAGTCTTTAGATGCAACGGAGGAGCATCAAAGAGAAGGAGGATTTGCACCTACTACGTCTGATGTTTCTTTCGGGCCACTGCCTTGAGGTAACTCTCAAATACCAAATAAGGAGAGACACTGATAATAACAACTAATAGTTACTCAATTTTAGCATTTAATCAGTGTGAAGAAGAGAAGGGAATTGTGCTGGGTAGCGATTCAATTGTAGAGAACCAATTAGAGTTTTCTGGCATGGATCTGGCTAAGAGAGAGCGTTATTGTTAACCAGATGAGAAAGTTGAAGATATATCAAATTTCACTTCTGATTTTGTGACGAAGGTACAGAAATACTAATTTTACAGTACATGAGGTGACTAATTATACTTTTCCTACTCTATTGGAGAAACTACTTGTGCGTTAGAGATCTCAATTGAGACAACTTAAAGATAAAAACTGTTAAAAATAATTTTCTCAGCTACATATACTGCCGCAATTCTTCTTTGATAGGACGAAGAAACAGTATATTTCTTAGATTTTTCTGATCATTTGTAGGATATATCTGAACTTTTTATGCCGGATGGATAGCAACTAAACGTAGTCGGATCTCTGTTCGTGATTCAGCTGTATTGGAAAGAATCTACAAGAAAGTTATAAGAAATCGTAGTTCTGAGGATCGAATACGAAAATTGGCTTGTTCGTGCATAAAAGCGCGCAATCTAAAAGAAAAAATTAATAAAGAATTGAACGTATTAGCATTAGCGGAAGAGTTAATATTATTGGACTTACAGAAACATGGAAAAAAGTAGTAAATTATATCTTACCATGCTGGAAATAAAAATGTAGTAGCGATAATTTATACATTAAATAGAATTATTCGCAATAATGTAAGATATAAATATAAACTACTTTTTTCTTGTCTATAAATCACCAAGGAAAGCCAATGAACAAGAATTTGTAGATAAAATATAACGTATATATACAGCGACATTTATTTCATAACATAGGTAATTTAAAGTAAGCTGTTGATCATTCAGAAAATCGACTTTTCAAACTTATAAAGGAAAACCTATTGCATAAAATAAGGGAAAACACGAGAGGTAGCAAAATATATTAGAGTTAATCATGAATAATGAAAAGAAGTTAGTTGATAATATACATACATGGAGAAACCGTTAGGAAGAGCGATCACAAAATAATTGAATACAATCTAAATATTTCAATTTTGGTATTTATCAGGCCTGCTTATAAGTTTGAATTGGGATAAAATTACAAACTTTGAAAACCTCATCGAAATTTATTTCAGATTTTTAAGTTCATTTTTTACTCTAAATATTAAAATATTGCATTATATACGTGAAGATTCTAATATATTGTACAACATTACGAAAACTAGTAATCCGGTTGAAATTGGAAACCATTAGCTTTATTATCACCTTTTATCAAATGAAAAATAATACCAATATAAAGAAACTAAAAAGTCCTAGCTTTTATATCAAACACGAACCCAAGCTAAATTAAGAAATATTTACAGGTTAGCCTCCAAAATTGTACTGTTTTTGAGTAGCATTATCTCGATAAGCATTAGAGCTAGGGATATGTGTTAACAAGGTCAGCTGACCAAAAGTTATTGCCAAAACTAAATAATTTATGGCATAACCATGGGTCGTGCAGGTGTACGTGGTGTAGGTGGTCTAAGTAGTTAGCGGCGATTTATGTGGTGGTGGTGTAGGTGAAATTGGTGTAGGTGGAGGTCGTGTAGGGTTTGGTACTTCAGCAGAGATGACTTGATAAATCTTATACGATAGGTTTTTTGCACTCTGTTTACGGTGTCGTTGATGGGTTCTATATCTACCATTTCGTGCAGGACTTCTGAAGGGATATCGTCCCAGATAGTTACATTCGTTATATAGTAGGTTGAGGAATAAGTTCTTGCGTTTTTTTTAATGTTGTGTTGATTTAAGTTTTGTTGACGTGATTTGTGCACATATTAAGAAACAATAATAAAAAATGAGAGCAAAATTTGCAAAGGTTAGGATACGTCTCTTAACAGCGTTTACTATTAGGCTTTGCCTAGGCTACGTCTTGATGTTGAGTAATGAGTCATTGCGGTTTAATTAAAAGTTGTTAATTTAATTTTTTTTTGTACCCTCAAAATGGAATGTCAAGTTGAAAGAGAGGCACATTTTCGACACTTGTTGTTATTCATTTTCAATCGAGACGGGAACAATGCAAACGCAGCCAAAGCTCGTCGCGATATTTGTGTTGTGTACGGAGAAAATGCTTTATCAGAAAATACAGCTCAATGGTTGTTTTCGCGTTCGAAAAACCGTCATTTCAATCTTGAAAAACGTTCTGGTTGCCCCATTAAGTTGGATAAAGATCAATTGAACGACCTTCTTCATGAAAATCCTCGTCAATCGACTAGAGAATTAGCGTGTGATCAGAAAACTGTAGTGACTCACCTTCATTCGATGGAGAAAGTTAAAAATCTCGGTGCATGGGTTCCGCACGCTTATGAGCAAAAGCAACAAACTTCAACGCTCCATGATTGCCGTAGGTTTGCTTGCTCGTCACAAGGCTACTCGTGGATATAAAGACATATTTCTTTACCGCATCATCCCTGGCGACTAAAAGTGGTGTGTTTATGTCAACATGAAGCATCAAAAACAATGGCTTAGCCCAAATAAAAAAAAACACTTCCGCGATTAAAGCAAAGACTTCATCCACGTCATACGATGCTGTGTGTGTTGGGATTGTGAAGGCATCATTCTTTGTGAGCTCCTTGCGAACAACGAGATTGCCAATGCAGAACTCTATGGTCAACAAATGTATCGACTCTCCGAAGCTATTCGTAAAAAGCGACCTCATCAAGGTTATGAAGTCCTTCTGTAACACGACAATGTTCTTCCTCACATTGCGCCAATATGATAAGAGACGCCATTCAAAGGTGTAATCGGGAAATCGTGCCGCATCCTACATATTCGCCAGACTTGGCTCCATCGGATTTCTATTTGTTCCGATTGCTTTCCACCAATTTGCGCGGCGTTTCATTCAATACTGATGTGGAATTAAGAACGTAGCTAAACGAATTCTTTGAGTCAAAATCCTGAGATTTTTTATTGCAGAGGCCTCGAAAAACTAGTTGAACGTTGGTGAGAAGTCGTAAATAACAACGGAGTATACATTATTGATTAAGTTGCAATTGTTTTTAATTCAAAATGAAGTTTTTCTAAAATTGTTAAGGGTAATGAATAAATTGATAAAACAGCAAGAACATATTCCAAAAACCCAATAGAAAATTGACTTGTTCTTTACAACTTGTGCTTTTCTGATGACAGACTTGCTCAGAGTATAGAAGGGGATGGTAGAATACAGAAGGTTTGGCCTTATTAACAGCATGTAAATTTTCTTCTTGTTGTTTATTGAGAGTCATTTGAAGCGATAGAGGGCCCGCAATTTCCCTTTGGCGTCGGCAAGTTTATCATCGTAATGGGTATTGTAACGAAGCCAAGTACCCAACCTTCTCTTGACTAATCGTAAGGCTCGTCCTGCACTAACTCGTCGCTGTTTTCCGACGGCCTCTAAGTATTATCTTGAAATTTTGACATTAATTTTAATCTTGTTCAATTTTTCGAAATTGTTCATGATTTCGATCTCCCAACTTGTCCTATTTGCCTTATCCGCAGCGTTTTTGTACAAGCTGGTGATGACGTGTGTTATGTCATCCGCCAGCTAGACGTATTGAGTGCGGTCTTGGTCACAGTGAGGGATGTCTCCGGTATATACCGTGTATAGAGTAGGGCTGAGGCAAAATCCTTGTGGCACTCCTGCATCCAGGTTGAAAAGCCCCCCTTTAATGTCATTTACTCTCACGACTGCCCCCCGATCTTTCAGGTAGTCACAAAGTATTCTCTTTAGGTTTCGCTTCATACCCAGTCCACTTATTTTCTATTTCAGCCCCGGTAGCCATATCTTGTCGAAAGCTGAAGTCACGTCTCGAATTAACACGTCGACGTTGCCATTTCTGGCCTTTCTGATAGCTATCTTTTCCGTAATCAGAGCCAAAGCCGTTTTCTATCCCGAGCTTCCTCCAGAGGCCGTGATATTGTGTATTATATGGGTTGTTGAGTTCCAGAAAAGTCCTAAGTCTGTTGTTCAGAAGCTTTTTACACAAGTTTACCCATGAATTCTAGCAAATAGATTGGTCTTTAACTGCTAACCTCTTTATTTGGCTTGCCAGGCTTTAATATAAAATATTATCCTTGCATTTTGAACCAGTGCGGAAAATATCCAACGTTGAGGCAGGCATTAAATACCTTGAGAAGGGCCTGAGTGAAGTTATTGGGGGCATTATTGGTGATTCCAATTATCCCTGGCACTTTTTGTTTAAAACTCTTCAGGGCTATTTCATATTCTTCGTTTGAGAAGGGTTTACCTTCTTACCTTTGAAGTCGTGTTCTGTCATCGAAATGATGCTGTGTGAGGTGTAGCCCCAGTTCTCGAATATTTTGAGAGAATATGCTCATCATGTCGTTCATCGAAGAATTCATTCTCTTCTTCACTAATGAGAATACGGTTTTGACAATAATTACTAAATTCGCGTACGATGTCCTAGGCTCTTATGTATTCCACGCCATTCGCCTGGATTTTTTTTCGATTCTTGGGTAGAGAGCTTTACAGTCTATTTAGTTGGCTCCTTAGGGAAAGGGGATCTTTCGGCAGCGAATACCTTCAAGTTAATTTTCCTTGAATGGTAAGCTTGCCTAGATTCACTCTTCCAAGAAGAGGACGATCTCAGACGTCTTTGAGGCTGTGAGGTTTTCCGTGAGCGGGGCGAGCGTGCCCCTCTCAGGTCTCGCTGCCTCAGTGACCGTAACCTGATTAGCCTTCTCTGTGAGTCAGATTGAGTTTGTTTTTTTATGCAATTTGTTTGGCGTTCTGCTTCGCAGTGCGTGTCTTTGTTTCCTTTGCTGCATGAGCCTGGATTCTAGGATCCCTGGAGAGAGCTGTGCGCTGCTGGTGGTGGAGAGCTTCTGGCAACTAGTCTCGTACTGGGGTTTGAATCTCAGCTTAAGAATCTCCGCCGACCATGGGTTTGGGTGAAAATACATTTTATCCATCCCATTATGCGTCAGCATTCTATTGAGTTCATCCGCAAAGCAACCCGGGGAGGAGAGATTTGCTGTGTGAACATAATATATGCAACACATAATTTTTGTTGTGTTTTCATTCTCGACGTGGAGCTAGGTTGAGTTTTCCCGATACTCCGCAACAGCAGCTGTAGCAACCTTGGCGTAGGTACTGTACAACTTTTTTTCTTCTTCCTGTTTCTTTTGATTAGCTTTTCTCCTCAAGAGTTCATTTTTGCCCGCGCAAGCTACGGAGAGTGTCTTATGTTCTCCTGCACAGTTTAGACAGTTCATAGAGGTGCTATTACAGCCCTTCCAAGAATGTGCATCTGACGAGTAAGTAGAGCAAACAAGAACGTTCCTCTGGGGCAGGTGACCTTGGTGTTCTCCTCTTACTTATAGCACTTGAAACACATCTGGAGGTCGATAAACTCCTCACGTTCGATCTGCTCAGGCCAGCCTTAACCGCCATTGCCGTATCACAAAATACTATTTTAAATCGGTGTGTAAAATGTAAAGTTTGTTTTAAAGCTACATGAATAAAGTAAACATAAAAGTGTCATTTAAAGTGTCATTAAAAATCTGCTCAATTCTGATTGGCTAAATTTTGTATAGTTTATGTTTATGTACATATAATAGCTATATATAGAGCAGCATTTTGTGAGCAAAGATAGTATAAGCAGTCATTATTTAATAAGCAAGAAGTTATCTTTATCGTTCGCCTTTCGAGACTTGTTCCCGCAATTTACAATTAAATAAAGAATCCAGCTGAATATTTGCCTTTATTCTAGGGAACCTCGTTTGATCACTTAACCTAGCCTGCTACATGAGAAAAGCCACCCTTTTTGCACTTAATATAAAAGGGGTATATAACGTCTGAATATTCATACCTCTACGTTCCATGAAAATGTAATGGCTCATCTAAAAGATTGTGATAGGATGTGCAGTCAGTGTTTTGGTCAATGTGATGGAGAAAGAAATTGATAGATCTTATTTAATGAGTGCAATCGATCATTCTACAACCAATCATGTTTTGACATGCACCAGAAACTCCAGACTTGTGTACAGATTTGTATCTAACGTAGATGTAATCGTATAATCAAGTAGAGTACAAACTGGAAGAGAAAGCACGAGTGTAGGAGGTTGTTCGGTTCTACATGTTATACATACTATAAAGCGGATGGAGTAGAGCACACGTGTGATCATATTTTCATTCTTCCTTTACCGCCTGGGGAAAGTTCGCTCAGAAGATTCACAGTATCAAAACGGTCATCTGTTTATGACCATGATGTAATCGACCTGATCAAAATAGAGGATTACATTGTGAACACTTTGGATGTTGTTGGCAAAGCATACATAGCGAAAGTGTAGAATGCTAAACATGTAGAAAATGACTCCGGCGTAATGAATCTTCCAATTGCAGTATTCACAACTGCCTATGGTCAAATCAATCTCTATGGCCAATTAGACTCGTTGAGTGAACGATTTATGCACTGTGACACATATAGTGCCATCATCATTGCTAGGGAATATGACCCACTACATTGAATTGGAGAATTCCTAAGTGATCTCAGCGAGGAGATTAAAGATGTGAACGGTATCGATGCGTATGGAGATTCATTCTGATCTATGGGTCCCAAATCCTATTCGACACGACGAGGTGGCTAAAATATATACGTCGTGCTAAAGGATTAACTATTAACACTCAGACTAAGGATATAATAACCTATGACACTATGAAACGCCTAGTTGGAACCTATGATCCTAGAGAGAATGCTAATAGTCATCACCCTGTACCATTTATGCGTTTCATAGCCGAAGAACACGGCGAAATAAAAGTGGTGAGATAGAAAAAGATTTTAAGAGAGATATTTCCTAAACAAGTTGAACTTTCGGGGCGTTATCGAACCATACCCTTCGGTTCCAAAGGGATCTTACATGACATTTGAAAAAAATGTTACTATACATTGAATCCCTGTCAGCTATTATGAACTATTTAGGTATATATTTTTTTAATTATTTATAATATTCTATAATTAATATGTATAAAATAATGATTAAATACTACGCGTTATACTATCAATGTTTTAATTTGTCGACAAAATAACTCAGTAAAGGAAAGCAAAGAGCAAGCAACTATGGCAAAGAATACGCTAAAATCTTTTACAACAATCTACATCCCCAAAAATACCTACATGTAAAGTTTTGCAATTATTGATCTTTAGAAAGAGGTCTTAGAGCCATTCAGTTTTAGTATTGTATGCTGATAGAAGATTTCGAAACCACAGCAAAGGTGTTTGGATAGAAAATGATTTAGATTTGCAGGTCACTAAAATAGAAGTTAGTTTACCAATTTTGTCATGTTACTTTAAAGATTGTATTGAAATTACTAACCGTAAGAGTACACACTATGTTGCTCTTGTGAATTGTTTTAATATCGCAGCATTTAATAAAAAAAATCATTCAGTATTTCATCCTTGTATTTTATAAGCTAAGAATAATGTTATGCACTGATTCTTGTCTCATTTTAACCATTGTAAGTGTCCGCAAAATAAGCACCCAGCAATAGTTTCTTACTTAGAAAAAGAAAAGAGTTCGGTAACTAAAATACAATGACTTTTTGTAACATATTCGTTGACGACCACGAGTTATCTCGTAGTACCTTAAGATCCGTGTTCCTTCACTCGAGATACGCGTCCCTCAAACAACGACAGAAATATTAACCTCCGATTCATAAGATACAGGCAAGGCATATAGTAATCATGTTTCACATGAAATTTATGAGATACAATATGATTCTGGTCAATTTGAGCTTTAAAACTTCTTTCGCAATGTAGGTTTGACAAAATAACAGTAGATTACTTGCTTTGTTCCTGCCAGAAAAATAATTCATCACTACGGAAGTTTGTAAAAAAAAGTATAGAATCGGTTTAATATACCAGTTAACCTGTTGCCTACTACGTCCTTTTAAAGACTACCAAAGAAATCTTAATTTTATATTAGATTGTAGAAAATACCAAAAACAGCAATGAGCACAGATTTAAAAAAGTTTGCTGCTCTTAATCTACTCATACAAATAATATTACCTTTATTATATGTAAATGGCGCAGGTTTGTTAAAAAGGAAAGCAGTGTCCACAGAGCGAGCCTGCGACGGAACAGATTAACATTGAATTCCAACATTGTACTTTATGAATTTTTTCATAAGCAAAGAAAAGGCAATTTTCTTTTTTTTATCATTAAATTAGACCAAATGAAACGTTTTAAACGATTTAAACAATGACTATCAAGCCTTTCTATAACATAAATATAAAGTTCCAAAGACAAGTGACGCTATAGTAAAAGAAGGCATATTTCTCTGTTCGCCCCAGATTCTTTAAGTCATAAAAGATATCGCATTTGACTTGACGATGAATGCAGTACGGATCAATAGGCACACTGGATTTTAAGACTATATTTAATGGAATACTCGGAAAGCACAAAACTCTTGTTGGTGACTTAATCCAATTTTATCGAAGGCTCGGTTAGATTTTCCTTGTAAGTATATTTGTTATATTTTCATATCATTTAAAAAAAAATGTGACTAATGTAATGAGGAACACAAGGTCATGTTCCACGAAGGCTTGGCTGAAATCATAAAACGTTACAAATTTAAATGGATCTTTGCCATGTTAGCCTATTTTTTAATAATCTGCAACGTAGTCAGTAATAAAGGATTTATAAATTGAAAGAAAACATATAGAACATACTATCTTTTCAGATGTTAGTTGGTTTCAATGTATGTACATATATGTATATACAAATATGTAATGAAAATGTTCGATGAATATGTTTGCCAAATATTTCTATAGATATATTTTGTTTTCATCACTATAAATCTATGGTGTTTGGAAGATTACCATGCAGTTATATTCTTACAATGGCACCGTGTCCTGCCAAACCCTCTGTACTATAGATATGAAAATAGATGTTTAAAGAAGGCAAAATCTTGACCCATATCATGCATAGAGCTTGTTTAAAATTTGTATCAATTAGACGCCATGAGTGGATGATATGCAAAATTGGATTACAAATTTCAAACAAACACTTTTAAAATAGTTAAGATTCCTTAAATTTAGTTCACATATTTTTTAAATCTTAATTTTGTACTTCACTGTAATATATAAATTATTGAAACACCGCAAGAAAATGCTTTCGAATGGTGGTGATTTCTGGTCAGAAGAGCTATTGGCAATGTGCCCATAAAGCAGGGACAAACAGAATTATGCTCATTTTATAGGTCTTCTGTTTACAAAATTAAATCATTTTATATACCGCTAGTGTGATCAATATTAAAATATTGAGATGTTTAATGGCGTGGAGTGGCAGACAAAAAACCATGAGTGCTTTGTGGTGTTTAAATTTGCGTGAGTTCTAAAGAGACTTTCAATTTTTTAAATGACTACGATAATATTATGAAATTCGAATATTGTTTTTACCTCGCCATTAAAAGGAATAACATAGTTAGTGGAAAAAAATTAGAAGGCAAATATTGCTACACGAACGAGACCAAGAATTGGTTGGCATATAAGGTGTTTGCCAATCTCCTTCCAAGGTTAGTCCAGGAATTATCAAAAGTTTTGAAGGTCGTAAGGTCTTAAATCAGGAGGTCGTAGAGTCGAACGTCGATGCTGGCCGAGGATTTACTCTGCAATGACGTGTAAATGGAGCACGCCAGAAATTGGGATATACATCCCAGTGCGAGGGGTAAATATTCAAAGTTAAGTGCGCTTGGCCTAACTAATTAATTCTTACAGGTTCTGGGGTTAGAGGAACTGATTGTAGAAAAATAACTTTACTATATACAAAAAAAGTATTATCAGCGAAAGTAAATAAATGACAATAAATAAGATGAGACCCATGGTACCAAATGGGAAGAGGGATACAAATGATTTGACAAAGACGAGAGTCCAAGAAATAATGTACGGTCATTTCTTCCAGGAAAGGGGGAGAGCGAAAATGACGGAGAGTCTCACGTAAATCTAATTGACTAGAGGATTTGGATACGACGAGTAAGTGGGGAACTGCAAAGTTTCACTTGCAAATTTCCTTTCTTTTAACCTCGCTGAGAAATAAACGAGGGAGTATTCCAGACGAGAACGAAGCCGATAGCCGAGTGATAGATACCTGTCCGTATCTATCGTCTGTCAGGCGGGAACTCTGGCCATAGGTACGAATGAGGCCAAATAGAGGTGATGCGTAGCTGGAAGCCGTTGGGATGAGACGGGGTGAGGACGTATGGGACTGTAGAGTGGCTACTAACCAAGACTGGGTTGTATGGTACTAATTTTTCATAGCTTTCCCGAAGTATTAATACTGCCTCTGCGGAAGTAGGTCACCGGAGGCCCCAAAAGGGGGATGGGGGTCTAATTAGACTCGGCGCGCCATGGAGGGGGGGTATTCTTGGCGTGCATCATAGCCTCGCGCGAATGTCCTTGACGCCGTTGGTCTGGCGCTAATCAAGCTATGAGACAGAGGAGAAAGAGAACCCAAACGGATCACGCGGTTGCGCTAAATTCTCGCTGTTTCCTTGAGGCTCTCTGGCCGTGTAAGTGCATCTTTTTCAGGTACCCGGGTAGACGTTGGGTTCTAGAAGGGGGGGTAACCTTCTCTCTCCGACACAGAATAAATGAGAGCATGCGAGATTTTGGTCAGCAGATCTTGTTTATAAATATATTACATAATAGTTGAGAACTTAAAATTATTGAAGAAAATGAAAAGAAAATTTAGCATAGAAAAGCGTACATCCTAAATCCATGTGGTCAGAGCTCCCCACCTTCCTATAATTTTATGATGATTGCCTCAGAAATTTGATTTTATTAAAATCTATAACTCAATTGCAAGTAGTTTCGATTTTACCGTGAGTAGAATTTATAGAAATATTTTCATGTTACAAAGCTAATCCAATTTTAAATCAAAGGCATCTTTGTTTCAAAATATTTTCTTGGTCTCGGTCAAGCTGGTAAGAGAATATATCCTTTATCTCTTCAATTGATACATACTAAAGCTGTAATTTATCAAATTTGTATGTATATCCTTTGACGGCAATTGAAACTCAATCAGAAGAGATTCTTATCGGTTTTCTTCTTACTTAGCTCTTATTAGAACGAGATTTGGGGGGATGAAGTACAAACAAGAATGATAGTCAGGACAAACCTTTCGTCCAAACATTCTAGGTAAATTAGTTCATGGGTGTTTACTATTAATGAGCCTCCTAAAGGAGAGGGAGAAGGACAGTTGATCATTTCCTGAGATCAATAGTACTTAGCTCCAAATTTTGGTGTTAATTATTTATATGCTCTCTCTTGAGTTAAGAGGCTTATTATTCTCTATTTCTAGAGTGCTAAATATTTCTGATAATCTCATTGGAATATTATAAAACTATAAAAAGTTATTGGAAGTTTAAGTGTTCCGTTATCTAGGAAATTAATTAATATTATCACTATATATAATTTTAAAATTTTAAAATCTAAGTTATTAGAGGTAGAATAACTTAAACTAACTGGTAGTACATATTTATCTATATAAAATATAAAGTTTCATTGTTTATTTTTAGTCACGTGCGAGTCTAGTCGTGGGTGCCTTTATATCTCACTATTTCGGTAGGTCGGTCGGTCCCCGCTTTGCCTTATATTTGTTTGTATAATAATATTGTAACTATTTCAGTCGATTCTAACGAAATTAAAACTCTTATGTTCTTTTACATTTTCTTTCGAATGATACAATTGCTAAAGTCCTCCCAAGAATAGCCAGAGAATTATTTTGGTTTGGCAATGACATCATAACTCTTTGGCCAATTCCCACGATATTTGAAACCCTTGGAAAGACAATGTCCAAGGTTAAATAATGTAGGTAGAAGTATGTAAGGAAAGGGATATAACGTTTGAAAGGATTAAACCATAAGAAAAGTCACTTCAAGGGAACAAAATGAATGATTTGATCTCTGAAAGAGCACTTAAAATTCAGTCAAGGGTTGTGAGTGAAAGGATAAGATGGACCCTTCTATGGAATAATAACAATGGAAAAACTCCTACTTCCAATCATCCGTTCATTCTTCTTTCGCCTTTCCTGTTCTCTTACTTTGTTTGTTCCCTTTTATTCCGTGGGAGTGAACGCGTCTTTTGGCAATACGATCAACCCTGCTTTTTTCGTCTCTGAGTTTCTCGAAACTAACTCTTAAACTTATTATAATGATGCCTGAATCTTGCCTTGACCAGGTCACAGAGACTCTATATACGCTTTCTGCACTTCATTGATATCTTACTCCATTTAACATCCGTCAGAAGTGTAGAAGCCATTTGCAAACTCTAAGAAACACCAGTTAATTGACTGAACGCGCAGAATCACATTTAAGCACCACATTTAGAAAATGATTCACATATTAATGCTTTTGCGAATGTGTCGATTATGTTTTTTGCAAACTGTCTTAATTGTTGTGCTTACAGTCCCGAATTGAATGGTCAAGTGACCTGTTGAAATTTGTGTGCAGAACATATATTAAAAAAAAGTGACCAGGCCCTGTGGCTAACTCAATAAGAAGTATTTTAGTTAGGTTAGATTAGGTATTCAGGACACCAAGAACCACTCATTTCTTTTCCGATTACCCTTTCATAATTTCTTGGGGGTGTGGAATCTCTGGTCTACAAACAAAGGTTGCCCGTTCAGCTACAGGTGCGGAAAAAGCTAGTGTGAATAATAAATTCCAAATAAATATTAGTATACTATTTATAGGAAAGAATACAAATATAAGACAGTGATAGATTTTTTTCCTTTGATTTTATTCAGGTAAATAATTCTGCTCTACTTGTTTTGGTTAGATGGAAAATAATTCATAACTACCCTCGACTCCAATGCACTTTCGTCACTTGTCCCTGAGGCTTCGAATTCACGACAACAAGAAATCTTCCGACTGCTGTTCAATCCACTCCTGGACGGCGAACTGGACATGTCCATCGTCCCCAAACCGGCGTCCACGCAGTGCAGCCTTGAGCAGGCCGAATAAAAAGTAGTCGGTAGGGGCCAGATCTGGACTGTAGGGGAGATGATTGAGCTCGTCGAATCCGCACTCGCGCAGGGCAGCTTGTAAAACTCTTGCCTTGTGGACTTTGACGACGTTAAAGTCGATCATGGAGCGTCAGGTTTTTAGGGACCCAAAGGCCAGAGACCTTTTTCATGGCCAAATTGTCGTGGATGATGTTGATAACACTTCCATGTGATATTCAAAGTTCTTGCTCAATTTATTCGACCCTCACCCGTCGATTTTCGAGGATCATCCTCTCCACACGGGCCACATTGTCCTCGTTAGTCACGTCTGACGGGCGTCATGGACGGGGGTCATTTTCAAGGGACTCACAACCAATGGCGGAACTCCCTATTCCAGCAAGCCATGGTTGCATAGTAAGGGGCGGTGTCGGTGTACACTGCAACTATTCGTTCATTGATCTCTTTTGCATTCGTGCCTTCGCAGTGCTCAACCTTCTCCATTGTTGAAAAATTTGTCACTCACGATTGGCAATCAGTTACTGCTTCTTAAATAGACAAGGCAGGAGCGATCGGCTGCAGGTTTTGACCTGTCATAACTTGCCGTAACACCCCCACAAACAGCCATCCCCGTTCCTCTGTTTTGCCCTACCGATTCGCAAAACTTATTGACCGCCCCTCGTATAATCCGGTGGGGGACAAAAATTAGCATGGAACAGAAAATTAATGATGTTGGATTAATTATGTTAACATCAGTATTTTATTTTTTATTAAATGAAATAAAAATATACATAAATTTTATTTATATCCTCATTTGACATGAAATTAAGAGGAAATAGGTCTTATTAAGCTTCTTTCACTCAAAATCGCCTGTTCTAATTTTTTTTCTCTAAAGTTCTATGGTATATTTAACGCAATTTTGTTCTTCTTTTCACAAAATTGATGGCCAAAAACCCTTGGATCTGTCTCTCCCCTACTAAATCTTTTGGCAAAAAAGAATTTGAATGGTTTCCTTTCTCCTCGCAAACTCAGAATATAATGTTTTGTCTTCCCACTGATTTTCTAAATATCAAATCAAATGGCTTTTTGAGGGTCTGAAATATTTTCTCCCCTGGAAGCTTAGTTTAAAACGACATCGACAGTTGATTCTGCTTTCCCTGTTTCCTATCACAAATAAGCTAGTTTTCACCCTAGCCACTCTTTTAGACCATTACTTATGACTGTCATCCCTAAGCTCAATTTGTTAGTACTTGTTTTCTTACATTCGTTTACTATTTTGTATCTTCTAGCTTGAATATTTCATTCATTTCGATCGTTTAATGATTAGAATTCTGTTGCAAATAAAATAAATCAATAGGGCATCTTGAGAAAATTGGTTATCTTACCTGAGATTCACACACTTCATAGTAGAGTCATTCATTCTATGTAGTACAAATATATAGCTTTGTCACTACATATTTTAAATCTTCACACCACCACTTAATACGGCAGCGGTTGAGCAATATACAAAAAACAAAAACGAAGCAGTGGTATCACGTAAATGAAAAGAAATGACTCTGGAAGAAGAGTTCAAATTTAATTAATTATAAAAAAATAATAGTTTGAAAAGTACATCTTTGGATTTTTAATGATGGCAACTGAAAATTAACTCCTGTTAGAACATTCATTTGCGTTTTGGACAAAAGTTGTGAACGAGTCTACGAGATATAATATCATTAATGGACTCTAGGGAGTTTTCATTTTCCCTCGAATTGAAAAGAAATAACCCGAAAGGGTGTTCGCCAAAGAAACGTTGTTAGAAGAGATCTTTAAAGAGAAAAGTGAAGTTAGAAAATCTGAAAATGCATAGAAGATGCATAACCGCAATCTTCATGCTGGTATTGTGCCCGTGAGGAGACTTAATTCTCGAAGGACCAAAAGCCAAAGTGTTGAAATGTTACAGATGACTGAACTATTCAGGAAAAAAGTAAAATGATGAAAACACGAAAATAAGAAAAATGCTTAAAAAGTTTGAGTACACTTGGCACAATAAAACACTAGAATGGATGATGGATTATTAAGAATACTTAAGCTATTCATACATAATAAACAAAATGATATAACATTTGTTTTCAATAGAAAATAATTTAGGTTTGAAATAAAGAATTCATGAGCGCTAGATATACGATAAACGAGTGTAAAACCTTTGACCATCTTTTGGATGAAAACAGAGAATGACTTCAATAAAGATGAAAGAGAAAACACTGTTATAATAGACATTGAAAAAATCACTCATGAAGGGAAATTCTTTGACTAGTGTAAAACAGCTAAAATAGGCAATTATTTGTCTTCTAGAATTTTTCCTGATTCTTATAACCTGCCTCTTTTTAAGATGAGACCAGACCAATAACACTTTCTGTTTGTTGTTTTCTAACCTTCTTATGTTCGATTTTTACCTTTTCACAAAGTCTGAGCTTAACCTTTACGTATCTTTTGCTCGTCGAAGTCAAGAGTATTAAAATAAAATCCCAATTAGTGGAACATGTGTTCGAATGATCGCAAATTAAGAATAATATGGTAGGAAACTGAATACTTTTGTGCATATAAAACATTTCTCACTTAAACCTCTTTTGGAGAAGCGTAAGAATGAATCTTGATTATTTACTTACATGGCAAATTTATGTAGTAACAAGGAACACACAAAATTCCATGTTATTACTCAATATACTTTGCAAGCCTGGTAGTAAGGCGTTAGATTTTCATATCTCCCTAGGTACCATGATTCGAGTCCCAGCAAGGGCAGTCAAATTTGTGAGCTGCAGTAAGCTCCCTTAAGCTTGAGTCATATGCAGACAGCTCTGAGTATGTAAGCCATTAGACATATAATCAATCACAACACCGCGGTCTCTTCTTTCCTATCCTCTTCGCATACACGACATACCACTCTTCGGTTGCAGAATTTTCTGAAGGATTTCTTATTTTCACAGTATCCAGTCTCGTAACGGAAGTCTCTTCATTAAGCTATGTAAATCTCCCTGACGTGGGAGCGGAAAAAACACATTGCTACTACAAAACCTGCAGCAACTTCCCCTCCATTCATGACCGACCCTGTTGCTCACCGGATTGGTAGCGATTGTCATTCTGATCTTTATATTAATCCTTTTATCTAGTCGGAGGGCATCAATTACGATTAAAGAGAGATAATTGGCGCAATTGTGGTTAGATTTTTTCTTAAGGCAAAAAACTGACTCATCCCTAAAGATATTGGAATCACCTGAAATTAGCGATCCTAATTGATTTTCGGGTGGATTACTTTCAGTTAAAAAAAATTATTCTCGCTAACAAAATTAACTAATCTAATGAAGGAGAGAAAATTTAGGGTCGTATATTTTAAGATAGGAAAATGTTGATTAGTCTTGCTTGCATACACCATGTTATAGTTTGAATAGAATAAGATTAACCTTACACGACAAAACATTACATTAAAGCCCTCATGGGTTATGTTTTTAGCGTAGACTACTAGTACTGGATCACATGAAAATTTTACCCAACCACCTTTCGTGGGTCGGCTTATCTTAAAGATAAGGATTTTAAGGGTGGAGCTTAGGTCTCTATGGTACGGTCGGTGAGTTTTAGATTAGGGTAAGTAATGCAAAAAAAAGCATAATGATCTATTAATCTCAAAATATTAACACCGAAACATGATGAGTTCACCAATTCATTTTGAAATAAATAGCGTGAAACAAAATAACCTAACTAAACCTATAAAACAAATTTTTATTCCCCATGAAAATCAATAAATCGAAAACACAACCTAGACTAATATCACACTATGTTTTAACCAAACCAAAGTGGGAAGGCTTATTTGTTGGTTTATAAAGTTAGAATTCAATTAACATGATAAGACTTGGTAATAAAGGACCCATTGTGTCGCCTACTGTCTATGAAAACACTATGCTTCCTATTTGCACAAATAATCCACTTACTACTAAATTTTGGTTAAAGAACAAGAAAAAACTTTCTGCCATGTACTTGGAGTCTTTCCTGCTTGCGGGGAAAATGTGTTATTTTAACTTCCTTTGAGCAGACTATTGCTCCCCCTCAAAAGAAATTAACACATTTATTCATATTTAAGAAAAGAAAAATTCGGGGCTGTTTTTCCCTTTATACGTCATAGTAACATATTAGCCTTTAATATGTAATCTAACCCGTGATGTAAGGTTAGATTACTTGACCATTTTATGAATATCCGTGATTAATATATGATTACAAAACGAACAATTAAACATATTGCACCTCAGTGAGCATGCAAAAAGTTATAGTGACCCCTTCTGTATATTCTTTCTACTTACTGTGGTAGATTCAAAATTATGAAGCGAAAAGAAAATACCACAGAGAAACAAATAGAGACTACGAAATCATTAGCATCTCAACGTTTAATGGAATCTTTAAGTATATATACAAAGTAGAATAACCCCCGGATTTCGAGAGAAATAGAATCGGGTGTACATACAAGTGAAACATTCAAATATATTTAGCAAAAAGATGGCATAAGAGCTCTAGCATTTTAGTGAAGAGAAGCCAAATATTGTTTTTTGTTGACCTCTCTCGTTGCGTAGCCATTGCTTTTGGTGTCTGAGCAGATATGTTGCCTCATGGATTCCAGAAATAGAATAATAACTGCGAATTTTTAGCTCAAACCTGCGTGCAAAGATTTCTTTCCTCTCTTTTTGTTTTTTCACAAGAACTTATCAATATTCTTGACCGACGGAGTCGCCAATTTTAGTAAATCTGCTTCCTAATAACTGATGGTGTTTTAGTACGCTGAAATGTTGAAGACAAGTAGGTTTTCCTTCTTTAATATAATTCAATAGTACGAATAACAACCACTGGGTTGTTTTGCATCGGGTTAAAATAAAGAAGTCAATTGATTTGGAGAGGAAATAAACACGGAGGCAAAAGAAAGACAAAAATACCATAAATAGGCTAGCACAAGTGACGTGGCAAGAATGGCGGATGTGGATGGGTGTCTGATAACAACATATGATATTTTTCTCAAAAACTCGTCCTCGGAACGCGTAGGTAGCAGACTTGACTCAAGTTGTGGCTTTAATTTCGGCTAAATGGCTTCACTTATCCAATTTTTAAATTGAGTGTATAGATTGTGTGCGAATAGTTTTATTTTTTTTGTTAATTTTAAAAATTTTGTCAAAGTTTGCTCAACTGATTTGGCGGGATGACTTGGCCCAGATTTTTTGCCATTAAGAGCAACAGCTCCTATCACACTCGCTTTCAGAACCTATTATTATTCTGATCGCTATTTGTATTTTATTATCCATAATTGGGGTTTTGTCAAAAATTTTAAGGAGGAATGGCACAATTAGCCTACACACATAGCTGACAGACATGACAACCTTGGCAAATAATATCATGACATATCTTTGTGCTAGATGTGTGGATTATATTTACTGAAGTTACATTGTATATAATTGTTTCTTTTACACTTTCGTTGCATTTTAATATTGATAATTCTTTCACTTTATTAATAATTTCATTAAACATTTTTGCCTTAATTTGAAGGATTTTGTTCTTAGGGTGTTAAGTTTATGTTTGAATTATTCATCATGACTTAGGTTCTCTCTTTTTTATATTTATTTTAATTTTGCTCCTCAGTAAGCTGCGATTGCTTCCTGTACTATTGAAGCTGATAATTAATATGTCCTTGATGATAATTTTTTCTTTAATTTTATTTACTCGATCTCATATTTTAATCCATATGTTAATCCATTTCTTTTCTTTTGAAAGTCATCTTCAACTTATTCTTTGTTTTCGACAAAACAATTCAAAGGAGAAATGTTTGCTCCTTTTGCAAATCCCAATAATCTTTCCTCTTCTGCTTAAATTTATTAACAATGAATTAATAAATTCTTGTCTAAATTTGTCATTTTTTTATTTTTTAATAAATATTGCAATTTTTGAAGTTAACTCAGTAACCTTTTCTCCATTCTTGTAAATGATATTTATGTTATCAAATAATAGGTTATATTTCGCAGACTACATCGTATAAAATACAAAATTTAAAACAGAATTAAATTTGTAAATGGAGTTAATTATATGAATATAATAATGTTCAAAAGTCAATATGTCTTCGCTGTAACAAGGTTTAGATATATTATCTTTAGATGTTAGGTGTGTATGCTATAATAAATGAAAACGAAGCTTTTGGATGAACTCGATAGGAAGTCAATGAGAGAATGACAATGAAAAACGAGAAGACAATAATGTTTGGCTGAGTGTCACACTTTAGTATTTTCTCTTTGTATTTGATATACGAGTACGAAATCTTACTTTATGTCTTAAGTATTATTTCCTACTTTATCTTCGAAAACCCGGTATTTCTTTTGTGTTATTAAAACTTGTATTTATACTTCTTATGTTCACGGAAACTAGAATTTTGAGAACATATATCTTAGTCTTACTAGTTGCGTGATTAGAAGAGGAAATTGAAAATAAGTGTGTCACGCGTATGCTCAGTAGATAAGATCTGGTAAAACCTAGGACTAAAGCACTGTGCTGCCTGAGTGATTTTCCCCAAGATCTTGCTCCTGTCGATACTCACGACATAAGACGAAATTATTTAACTTTAATTGTTATTGCATTGATTTTTGGTTTCAAGTCGGAAGTGGGCTGACTAAAATCAATCTCAAACATTTCAGGGCGGTATAAATTCACTGTAAAACTTTTAGAGAGTAAAATTAATACTGATATTATATTTTCTCTTATCTACTTTAACTTTATCTATAGTTTTCACCTTTCGGCTAATTCTACACGTATTCATTCGTCGCTATACGAACTAATTCGTTCGAGTGTTACATGGTATTTAATTACGAGGCGTGTCTGCATGATTATTTTTAGCTTGGATTGATAAATATGTGCGAATGTTGATTTTATTTGATCAATTAACATTACAGTAATGGAAAAGTTATGCTGACTTAGCTCCAGCCAAGGTATGTTGTTGAGAATGGTAAATTCAATTATCCTTCCCGCGAATTCGTTTTGTGGAGTACTGGCACCAAAAATGGATATCCTGTAGGTCTGTTTTTTTTATTTTGATTTCTTCTGTTCCACAACAATCGAATGCCTAAGGTGTGTAGTTAAAATATGTTCTTTCTATACGTTCCGTGTATGTATGTTATATAGTTGCGTCCAAAATATAAAAACGGCTGTATTTCCATCACATAAAGATTTACGAGCGAAATTTAAGGTTTTCAAAAGTTGTGTACAAGAGCCTACAAGCATAAACTAATTATGGATAAAGGTAATGCAAACTTTGATTAATAAAACAGAAGTTAAGAGCTGATAAGCAATTAAATAAAAGAATTGAATTTTCCAAATTGATCCGAACCCCAGCAGAAACCAATTTATATTCAAATATAAAGAATAAATTATCATTGCAAAACACTTGTCCCCTTTATAAGTATTTAGTGTGGAGGCATTTATTCTCAATAATGCCTTGAGATCTACTGCAACAGAAACGAAAAAACTATTAACACATTTGCGTAGTATTCTTGCTTCCTTCTTCTTGAATAATTTCCCAGAATACTTGAACTGTTTTCAGGATCCCCGCTGCAGACCTTCCTCTGAATGGCTTCCAAACATTTTCAATGGAGTTTAAATCTAGACTCTGTGCAGGTCAGCGTGAAGGACAGCTGATATCAACGATGGAATCGTCGTCTAGTAAAGTCTTTACCGACTTGACACCATAGTAGCTGACGTTGTGCTACATGGAAGTTGAGAGAGGGCTTCGGAGGCTCGCAGGATGGGCAAAGTATTTTGTTGCAACAATTTCTTGTACATTTGTCCATTCACTCTCTGTGATAAGCGAACGAGTGGCACAGAGCGTTATAACGAAATTACACCCAGACAATGACATATCCTTCGCAAACATTCACACTCATTTTAGTACAATTGATAGCAATCTTTGTCTTCTCTCCTTATAAACCAGCTTCCTGGTATCAGATTAGAGCAACTTGAACTTAAAATTAAAATGGACATTCTCTACAATTTGAGTAATTGTACGCCAATTTTCGGTAACTTTGATTATCACTGGCTAAATTTATCGAAGATGTGACAAAAATTAGGGTGCTTTTATCTTATTGGACGGTAGTGTATTTATATATACGTGGCAGATTAAGTGTCGATCTCAAAATTAATTAAATGTTTTGTGCCCTTGAACTGTTAATTATAGATACATAATAGTTTTTAGTTTTCTGTTGAAAGCAACATTACTAGGGATTATTATATTTTTTATTTTGCTTTTCACAAAACCTATGAGTTTGCTTCCTCGTCTACTCTATTTTCTTTCGTGGTTGTTTAGAAAAAATGGTATAAATTCTAGAAAAGTGGCCTCGTTTTCCTTCCCTACTATTTAAATAATGTAATTGTAAGATTCTAAATAATTCTATTCAGGTGATTGTCTCATCGAGTTTTTTTCAGGATAAAAGCTTTATTCATGGTCTCTTCAATCTTTATGTTATACATATCATATTTTTTTATTAAGTTAACAGTTCAGCTCAATAGGTCATGGATCGAATAATTTATACATTCAATATTTAATATATTTTTCACACGAATAGATATGGAAATTCATTTATAAAAGTTTTCCAACTATTAGAAAGGCTTGCAAGGTGAGAATAATTCTATACTAAGCTTCTGGATCTTCTCCAAGTGAAATTACTACGAGTTTACCTAATTAGAGTTGTGTTCTCACGATTTTAATTTGGTGACTGTTAGTTTCAACTTGTAATCGAGATTGCTTTCTCGATCAACTCTTTTGCTTTCAAAGTTAAGCGACATTTAAGGAGCTTGAGTTTTTTCCCTGCTTTCAGCTATGAATGCACTCTCATTGGTGAATCTCAAGTCGTTTTGCTATTAGTTATTAATCTTCCTGACATTCTTTTCCAATTTACCTTTCTTGAAATCAATTCTGGATAATTGAAATATTTGTATTCATACTGGAATGTTGCAACGGGTTTTAAAATTAGTATAATTACATCTTTTCTATAAAGCTGATAATGACTTGATCTATTTCAGTTTTTTTTTAATTCAGTCATGATTGCTAGTCTTTCTATGGACTCATCGGCCTTTTGATATTGGACAGAAGCAGCTTCATTTAAATCTCGTATTCACAATTTTCTCAGTGATTGATCTTGTTGATAATGTGTAGCTGGGCATTTGCAGAGAAATTGGTCTATAAATACAACTTTAATCTAAGGTTGTGGCTCCTCTCACTTTGAGTGAGTCTTTCGTAAAATTAATTTTGCCTTATTTTATTTTTATATGTGAGCTTTGAGGGCATCTTGTTTATTTAAGGGAATTTCGCTTTGTAGGAAATATTCACTGAAGCAAGGACGAATATATCTACAATCGTTTTTTCGCCACCCTCAAGTTTGATGCTGTTTTAATTCATATATTTCCCTCCTCTCGTGACTCATTATTTATTTTTGTTCGAATCTAGTTTCCTTATCTGATTTTGAGTGGAGTGAGGGGGCCTTACTGAATTTTTTAGTTGACTCTGCTCTTAATATGGTCATTCGAGTAAAATTATTTTAGTAACTTTTATTATTTTAACTTTTCCTTTCTTCCTTTTTGATATTTCAATGTTCCATTATCCTTTCTGTTCATAACAACAATAAAAATAAAACATTAAATTAATGTTTTGGGGGAAGTTTAAGAAATTTGTTTTAGGTTATTTGCGACACTGTCAATGACCTAAAACAAATTACTGAAAGGCTTATTAAATATGTTGAAATGAGTTTTTTTAGTGACTCAGATGGTACTAAATATTGTGATCTTTTTGCGTTTCGTTATTTAGCTTAGGGTCTTTTAATATTTTTTTAATTCTATATATTTCCTTTTAAGATGTTATTCATGGTATGAAGTTTAATCTGAAGGCGAGGTCATGATAGGCTGTTTAATAGTGTAACTGAATTACCATTTTCGAGAATGGAGGCTCCTTGCCGCTATGTGCCCCGTCGAAGCCACGAAGTTAGGCACGATGTCAGTCCATGTGAGCGAGGACCGTGGGAACAGTAAGAATATCGAACTGCTTCCTGCGATAAGCGATGGATTTGAATCTCAAACGCACGCGAGAGTCCTTCCCATCTCTCAAGCGCCATGTTGGTTTGTGGAGAGATTCCTCCGCACCCACCATTGGCGGAGGTAGTAACGGTTTCAGTTGGTCCCTATATATTGTTGGTCCCGATTGAGTATCGACAGTTTAGGCCTGTCTTTTACATACAACGAAATATGTCATTCTCGAGCGCGCTTCCTTATATCTATGACCCCAAGGCTAGAATTATACCAAAAGATCTGAGCCCCAGTCAATTAGCCCATCCTTAGTTTTGGTTCATTTCGTTTGACACGAATACTCCCTCCAGTTATTTTTACTATTAAAGGTTACACTACCCGTGGTTATCGTCCCTCGAACAACCATCCGATCCCACGTTTCATCTCTTAAAGACTCGAACCTAAGCTAGGCTGAGACAAATCATCTGTTGCTACCTGGCCACTCATCTCTGTATGCTTATGTACAGAGGCTCGTATCACCTCCCCCCTTTAGAGCCCGCACCGAGTAGCTCTGTAAGTTTGGTTCTTGTATACATCAATTATCCATTACCATTATTATATTTAATCTATTTATTGTGTATAACTGTGTAGATATTAAAGTATATTTTGTTCCTACATTTTCATAAGCCTCATAGCCCACAACCTTCATTAGTTTAATATCGGACAACTGCACTTTACCCCATTTCTATCCTCCATCTCTGTCGTGACCAGACTTGATTCAAGGTCATTCGTTGACCTTGTGATTAGTCCTTCGTCAATTACTTTAAGTTTATCAGTGAATTGGAAATTATTACTTTGTTAAACAAATTTCACTATTAGGTTGAATATATCCTAGTTTAAGCTCCATAAGTTGCAGGGTTTTTAAATAATTTCTTTACGAACTCCTATCAATTTCAAAGTCTAGAAAAGATGGAAAGTTAAAAAGAACTTGTCCATTAAATTGTCGCTTAGCAGCTCAGTTCTCTCTTAAGTACGATTTATTCCCTTAACCAACTTTTGTATTCCAATTCCAAAGTGCATTAATTTATTAGAATTTAATCTCTATAATAAAATATACATTTATGTTGTCTTTTCGGTTGTATCTCCATTGTTTATCTTAAAAACTTCTCCTCAAATGGGTGCCCCGTGCTGACTATTATAACAAATACTTGGAGGAGTGACAAACCCAACCAGGTGCTCTGCCCCCGGGTACTTTTAAAAGTCCTTTATCTTCATTCTTTCTAGACATCTATCTATTACACACCTTGTTTACGAGCCTTATATCACTTATTTTCCAGGTTGGCTGCTTACACGTATTTTGCAAGAAAGTCACCACCAAGCCTCAATCCACTCAAAATTGATCAGATCAGGAGGCAGATGAATCACTATTTCCTATTAGCCCAGCTTAAGAGGTAACGCCCATAATTCTTCTGCTCTTTCTTTTTTAAGCTACTTCCATCTTTCTTTTCTATTACTATTATTTTTATACCCCACAGTGGGGTATTATGTGTAACATCAATAATGGAAAACCATGCTGCAACTGACATATGTATGAGTGTGTACCTACTAGCGCAATACTCCTGCAGTTAATTGCTCGTGAGAGAATCTGCGGCTATACATATATCTCACACGCATTTTCACTTCGTCCATCTTCTTCTCTTTCTTTACACATCTTTACTTACAAACTTTCAGGTGGAGATGCGTTAGTTAGTTTCTAATTTAAATAAAACCCGGAAAAACTCCGATGCTTAACCATGTATGATGACTTGTTGAACGTTATATTCTAATCAATTATTTAATATTTTTGTACTTGAGAAGCGTAAAACTTCGTGCTTTTCTTGATGTGTCACATCTGCACAAGAATCTCTCATGGTGGCATTTGGTTTCACCTGAAGCAGATCACAGATTTTACATTGTAATAGAGAAGCAAAATCGGGTCAACTAGCATCGTCGTGGAAAGCAGGAGGTTCAAGACGCATATCCATCATATCTTGTAAGGGTTTATTACTTTCATTGGGCTATTGGAGTAGAATACCGAGTCTTCCTGTTACCACGGAAACAAATACAACCCTGCATCTGGGCTCGTAACGTCGCCAATTGGACCATGGAGGGCTGGAGAAAGACCTTTTTATTTGTTACCGGCTGATTCTAGAGTTCTAGTTTGGCACAGACACAAGGAGGCGATAGAAGCATATTGTCAACAAGACACAGTGTAGGCTGCTCGTTTTCTGGTCAGCTAAATACGTCTTAGATAGATCACAATTATTTTTCGCTGCTGGATCAGTATTTGTATATATCCACGAACCTTCTGTATCTCAATAAAAATTAGATTTTCTAACAAGATAATACACCATTTGATCAGAGTCAAGCTGCTCTTTTTTTTCCTCGATGTCTATTTTGAAGAATTTGTGTAAATAGGTTGGCCACACTGTTCTCCTGGAGTGAAACAATCGTGGTTTTAGGGGACGTTGTGATCAAAACTATTGGCATCCAAAATATGGCACCTAAAATATCAGTGAGCTTAGGACATCTATTAAGACGAAATTGATCAACATAGAGAGGTCTTGCCTCAACTTGTGCAATCACTGACACGTTGTGTTGCTGAACCTTGCTAGGCCAGAGGGGTTTGTAAAGGAAACGAATTACCTATCCCATCATATTTGGCACTTAACTCTATGCCTATTTATTACCTTAGATTTTCTAAAAGCCATAGACAGTAGATAAATTACTAATGAAATCACTTCGTTTATAAATCCCTAGCGAAGAAAAATACCAAGCACTTCTTAGCCAAATTTTTTCTCGCCTAAAGAAATCAATTTCTCGTCTTCATCGTTACCTCTTTAATTCTTTTCAATAGTTTGATTGCAACCTTGCTATCCCTTCTCAGTTTAGATGCTTTGTTGTCTGTAATTTCTTTGAGTATTTTTTCTTATTTGTTCTTTATTGATGTATGTTCTTACCCGTTAAACTATGCCGATATTGGCTCACCCAAATGTATCTATTTTGATGTTCGCTGAATGCCATTCTCTTTTCCTTCTTTTTCTGTCTCTTCATTTCAATTTTCAAAAGATAACCAACCACATATATGACGCAATCTCTCCTTCCGTTTCATCTACTTTAAATTATTGCTAACTACATATATATGATGGTTTTGCTATCTCTTTCGTACCATCTAATTTAGGATATATGCGGATGTATTCATATCTTATTTGTACGGCTACAAATGTCATCAGAAATCACGGCCATATGATATAATGTGAGGATCTCATTTTGAAGGTTCAATTTATATATTTTAATTGGTTCTCCTTATTTTATTATGGTATGATGGTTCAGCTACTTCAGAGCGATAATTAGAAAACATAATGTATCGTATGATTACTCATAAAACGTAGGTGAGTTTTATGGGTACTGAGAGAAGCATGTTTGAATCCTGAGGATGAGCACTATGAAAATTTCGAAAAAAATATGAATCATTTATGAGAAATATTAAAGCTTAAGTATTTTAAAATGCATCAATTTATACAAAAAAATAGTTGGAGCAATTTTCTAAGAATTTAAATACATATAAAGACTTAATGATTAATTACGCTATGTAACACAACTTTTGTTCCCTACCATTAATTGTTATTTTCCAACTTCTTCAGTGCAATGCAATATTTGTTTAAAATTTTCTTTTGTAGCTTATAGGATATATATACTAAAAATAGGAAAATTTTGTTATTTCGTTTATTTTAGGAGGAAAAACAAAAAATACTCAAATTTATACAATTTTATTCAAACCCACTAAAAATAAATATAAACAAGATAAGAAGAAAATAGTTTTCCTTGAGCTCCTTGGTAATGTAAAGCACTTTTCCGTTTATGCCCGTAAATGTAGTCTAGCGTCATGTTTTCATTGCATTTTTCTTGCTAATAATGTTCAAGGTTCAGTATATCTTCATGAGATCGCTCTCCTTGCTCCTTTGAGTATACTTCCATATTCTTGAACTTGTCAAGATACGTATCAAGGATCTGCACATCCAGCAGCCCAATAGCCATAGATCTTAACTAAGTTCTCAGCCAATTCCAAATTATTGTCAGCCGTGCTGTTGCTTGAAAACCCCGGATCCAAAGAAATAGAAAAGTTACAGGCTTCTTTTTCCTTTATAGTAAGCTTTTCAGTGAATTCTGATTTTCTTGATTTGTGCTCCATAGAGAGATCAGCTTTCATCTTTCCCTCGGAGTTTTGGAAAGAAACTTTGAACGTACTTAAAGGCTGCAGACGCTTTAAAAAGAGCTCACACAAACTGCCTAGTGTTACTTAGTTAAAAATGAAATAGAGGGAAAATACTTTTTGAGGCTCTATCAATGACTCATGATTGAAATTATTCTCTCCAAAAGAGATCTCATTCTTTAATGTTAAAGGTTTCTTATAGTAATGTGCTGCGGTATCCTTACTCTCGCAAAGACAGAGTTAACATGGAAACTAGGTAAAACCTCTCTGGAGACCGATTAAAACTGCTACCATTTTGAATTCACCATTTACTTGCCAGCCATACTCTTTATAATTCAAATTTTCTAGCAGGAGCTTACTACTGCTGTAGTCCTCTCCGTGATATATTCAATGAAGCAAGAGAAGGGAAGTACAGATTTAATGTTTGTTGAGAAGTATCAATTCACCAATTAGTTGCCAGCCATACTCTTTATAATTCAAAGTTTCAAGCAAGTGCTTAATACTGCTGTCGTCATTTCTGTGATATATTCATTCAAGCAAGAGAAGGGAGTGAAGCTTATTCGAATTCTAGAGAAGTACAAATTTAATGGTTCTTGAGGAGCTGTCAATAAAGAGCCCCTACCTATCTGGATTACATGTAATTCCAATTCGATCAAACAGAACTGATACATCATTGCAGTAGCATAGTCCAGTTTGAAAAGTAAATAATTTAGGGAAATATTTATGACATTAGAACATTTTCATCAAGCAAATCTCACGCTTTGCCTTTAGAAATCAATAGCTCAGCATTTATTAAGTTTTTGGCTTACAAAAAACATAGTAGCTTAGATACTTATGACATTTAATATATTAGTCTTTACAGCAAACAATTTTCTTACCTTCAGAAAATCTTTTGCGGCTTGAGCTGTTCCCAAAGTGGCACTTGAAATTAAGCTTTGTGAACTTCGTCACACCACACCTTTTTCTCTTTTTTTGATGAACTATCCGCAGATAAAACAGAATGCATCTGCTGGAAGAGTGTAGCCTCCTGATTTCGTTTCTCTTCTGCTGTGTTCACTGTAGTAGTTATAGCTGAAATGATATAAGATCTGCGAATCGCTGATGTAATATTCCAGAAGTTTCGAGAAGTTTTTAGGGCTGTTTCTAGCAAGTACTGAAAATTCCTGAAACTTCATAAAATTCTACCCAATTCTAGCAATTCCTCATTAAATCTATAATGTTTTGAAAGTTTCCTTAAAACAAATATTATTATACAACATTAAATTGCTTTTTTAAAATAAGATTTACAATTTTCTACCTTGATTTAAAAAATTAAAGCCTAAAGCCTTTGATATATTCTCAAATTTTAGTCCCGTGTAACTCTATATCGCACATGTTGGTTGGTCGTTCGGTGAGTCGGTCCATGTTTTGCTTTTATTGTTTTGGTAATAACATCGAAACTATTCGGCAGATTATAACGAAATTTGAATTCCATAATTTGTTTTAAATTTCCTTTTGAACGATATAATTGCTAAAATCCTCTCAAGGCTGGCCTCGGAATTATTTGACAATAACTTCATGACTATTCGGCCGATTCTAACTAAATTCTAAACTCTTATGTTGTTTTACATTCTTTTTCGTGTGATATATTTGGAAAGATCCTCCTAAGGTTAGTGCGGGAATTATTGACAGCTTTGAAGGTCGTAAGGTCATAAATCAGAATAAGTGAGAGCACGCGACTTTGGTCAGCAGACCTTCTTTCCTGAAATTAACAATACTGTAACATTATATGTCAAATGCGCAGATTTACCAATTCACTCCGTAACCTTCTAAAGTTTTAGGATCAATACAAACTTTTTCATTTACTTTAGTTAGGAACAACGGGGAAATAACGCATTTAACTCATAAATAAAAAGCGAATTTTGTTAAAGTGTTATTTTAACGTCTTTGCTGGCTTTGAACCATATACTTTCCAGAAACGAATATTCACCTTTTATAAAAATAACTTCTCTGTGATCGGAGATTAAGAATTAACCAATCCACCTCTACACATACATAAATATACGTAGTACAGTGTCAGCGGCGCGTCATAGAAGGTAGTAACTATAACTAGACCCTTATCTGCAAGTGGTTTGGATGATCGTTGAAAAGTCGACCTTCTTTACAATATGGCAAAGAATGAGCTCGAGTATATAAGCACGATCGGGTAAATTAGCGAACTTGACATACCCTAACGTGACATATTATAGCTAAATAAAGAAAAGAAATATATAATGTGAATATAAAGAAATAAAGGAAGGAAGTAAACACGGAGAAAAAAAAGAAGGAAGAAACAGAAGAAGTGTGAAATAATGAACGAAAGAAGGAAGGAGGGGAAAAGGAAACAAGGATATGAAGAATTAATGAAGAGGATGGAATGTTATTTTTACTCAAAGAAATAGCGCAGTAGCACCGAAGTCGCATCGCAAATAAAGCTAATAAAGAGACTTATTGAATAATGAAAATGAAAGAAGTGAAAATAGTGCAAAATATATTATAGTCGCAAGTCCTCCTGCAGGCAAGGGGGCCAGGCGCACGAACTAAGAAAGGAACGATCCCAATAAGGAAGGAAACAAGGTAAAAAATGGAAGGAAATGAAACAAAGAAGGAAGTAATTTAGGTCAGAAACAAAGAATGAACAGAAGAGAGAGGAAAGAAAAATGAACAAGGTAAAGAAACAATAAATAAAATTTGAGGAAAATAGAGAAGGAGAGAAAAATAAGGGAGGAAGGGAGGACGTAAAGAAGTAAGGAAAAACGTGAAAAGGAAAAAAATGCTTCATTCGTATCCATAATGAGGAGTATAATTAGGAAAAGCCAAATCATACAATACCTAAAAAAAGTAATTAATTATTTCTGAGTTTAATTGCCCACTGGAATTAATTCGGTCAATTCTATCCTCTGGTAGCTCAAGGCTCAAACTATTAAATTAATTAGATCCTCAGCTATGACTTCTAATACGTTGTATATTCTAGATATGCACTAGTTTCAAGCAAATTAGTCCTCAGTTGCAGTGCCTCAAATTTCCAAATATGGTTCCTCGTCCAATATTCTAGAAGCCTTGAAGAACTTTATAAGATTCAATCAGTTCACGCCACAGTCTCTAGGGAGGACAGGCAGATGTTATGCATGATGTCTGATGGTCTCTATGCATACTCGACTGTATAGGTTCCGTGGCTTTAGATTCTTATACATTAGATAGCCGTTCAATATCCTTTTGGAGTTTTAGGGACCGAAAATGAACTAACTAGCAAATTTACGTTAGTATGGGGATTTATCACAGAAGAGCGGGCTTACCGGTAATTGTTGGCTATGCCGTTGAATTAAATCTTACTCCAAATGAATTTTCGCAAGGCCCACTAGTTATGTACTTATAGACTGCGCTGACGGTAACCGACCTATAACTCGGCAGAGGTAGGGAAATTAGAAGATGGCAGTTTTGTAGGTTTATTCTTGGCCTTGGAGCCACCATGCTTGTGGGCAAGTTAAATCGCTGAGGTACTATTTAGTTTCTCGTATGCTCACGTCCTTGTATCTGTCTCTCGGTGGCTCACTCTATTATTTTCCTTCTACGTGAGACTTCAACCCTCGTTGTTAATGTTGTTCTTTATCTTGTTACTGACTATACTCTTCTGTAACCAGTTTATGGGTGCACTGGAACCCTAGATATTAATGTGGGATCAACATCTTATTAATGGCTATTCTCCTAACTGCAATTTGTCTTTTACAAGCCCTTTTATCTCATTAAAAGATTGGGGCGTGATCTATGCTTCTCTTTTCGGAGAACTTGGCGGAGCGTATTTTCCCTGAGGGTAAGTGCGTTGTCTAGTGTAGACATGTGTACACTAAGAGTGTGTTTGTATTTGGAAATCTGACTGATATTTGGTTGTAGCAAAAATAAAATCCGTCTTTCGCGGATCTATGTCAAAAAAACATGGGTCAGATTTACTATCTATCAGAGTTATTAATTGTATGAGCAGCTGTTTCAATTCTCTTTATTATCACTGCACGGACAAAACCGTCGGCTTGCACCTGTTTTCTAAGGCGTTTATCGTGCGAACACACCGATTTCATTGTCTAGAGGTTTCGCAATATTTAAAAGTATACAGTTTGCTTTGCATTAATACAGTAATTATTAACAAATTGGATATTTTTAGTGTTTGGTTTCTGTGCTCACTTCAAGATTTCATAGGGCCAAAGGGTTGCTCAATTTGTAGGAATCCTGGTTGGCTCTACTCCACCTTGTAATTGGGCACTACAAGGACTCTTGCAATGAAAAACGGATTTCTACAAATACTATTCTTTAACTCCAATACCTTCTTTTGGGAATAAGCATTTTCTCACTTAAATAATTGTTGCAATATTTGACCCAGCTTAAATATTTGGTTTTAACGTTTTTTTATACTTTAAAGGAGTTTTTGCACATTCTATGTAATTTCTATAACCGTTTCAAATTGTATACTAGATGGTCTACTGTCAAAAGCCCAATAATTTTACATAGACCATGTACAAAAATATTGAGGCATAGGAACTATCTGCCTCCTTTTATTATAAGTGTGCTGTGGCAACGGAATCAAAATGTGCTTTTAAAAATTGTAGATCAACCTACCTTTTATACAAGGCACCCGGTCACTTAAAGTTGTATTTTACATACAACTTTACTTTGAGTTCGGGTTTCTTTGCCTAAGATTACGTTATTTTTTAATTTTTTGAATATCTTTATTTAGGGACAGTAGTTTGCCGTTCTTCGGATCGTTCGGAGGTGGGAACTGCAGCTTTTTAATGCGAACAAATATTGTGTTTAAATGCGCCACTACTTTATTATTGTTGACTTTCACTTAGGCATCCTGCCTTTTTTATTTAGTGTCCGCAGCATAAAATTTAATCACAGGAGAGGGCACACGAGAGGGCACACGAGAGATAAAGTGGAGCCTTGACGTTTATGGCCTTGTTGGTGTCAAGAGGATTATATAGTAGGTATGGGAGCGAATAGATAACCAGTGTAACACCCGTAACAGAGGAATCGAATGAGAGAACCAAGGATGGCGAAGGAGGAGCCAGGCAGGATAGTTTTGAACTAGTTGTAGGGGGCAAAGTGAGGAAGAAGGGAGATTCACTAGAAGAAAATTTCAGTAGCCTACGCGTGAGGTGACTAAGGCAGGAATAGCAGTTTCAAGGCTTCGTCGATCAAAATGAGATCGAACACGTGAGAAGTTGCGGAGGAAACCAAGGGAAGACTTACAGATACGATGGATGTATGGTTTAAACGAGAGTTGCTCTTCGAAAATTTCACCAATATTACTGACGGTATCAAAGAAGGCGACATTCGCTTCCATAAGGTTAAGGGAAGGAAAGAGAGCTTTAGATTTTTCCACCATCGAAGCGGTATCAACAAGGAAACCTTCAGTTTTATCGTGGTTAAGTTTGAGAAAGTTGGCAGACAGTCATTTGTTTATGGAGGTGTAGGCCGAAAAGAGCATTGTAATTGATTGAGAGAAACACACAGGGGATGAAGAAAGGGATATCTGTGTGTCATCAACATAGAGGTGGAAGAACAGGCACAAATCACCAAAAAGGGAGCTAATAGGAAGTAAGTAGATGGAAAAGAGGAGGGGGCCAAGAACTAAGCCTTGAGGCACCTCGAAATGAATGGGCGCGGGCACGGAGGTGAGGTTATCGAGCGCGACCGACTGAGTGTGGGAGGAGAGGTATGAGCGAAACCAATCAAGTGCAGTGCCCGAGAGACCAAGGAATGTGTGAAGACGATCAAGGAGGACAGTGTGTTCGATGGTGTCGAAACCAGAGGAGAGATCTTAGAGGACTAGAATGGACATAAAACCCCTACCGGCTCCTCTACGTAAACCCTCTGTAGAGTGCTTCCCTTTGAACCTCAACTAGTACATTTTTTTCAAAATTGCAGTTAGAAATATGGTCATTGAAGCGAGAGAAAACAACTTTCTCGATGCTCTTAGAGAAGAATAGAAGCAGTGAGATATGGCAAAAGCTAGATGGTTCAAAGGGGTTAAGGTGTGTTTTTTTAAGGATAGGACGAATGAGGCATGTTTGAAGAATAAGGGAATCCCTCCTGTGGAGAGTGAAGTTTTAATGGTATGAAGAATCAGTGGGAGGACAGCAGGGAGAATCTGGTGGAGAAGTTTGGGTGGAAAAAAGTCATAAGGGGATCCAGATTTGTTAGATCGTGAGATCAGGGCAGTTACTTCCACAGAGGACGCCTGACTGAGAACGTTAAGCGGCAATAGAATATGGTCAGGCGCGTAGGTTAACTTTATCAGAGAAAAATTTAGAAAGAGTAGAGAGGTTGATGTGGGGAGAGGTGGGAGAAATTAGGCTAGACAAGGAAACACGAGAGATGAGACTAGGCTAGATTAAAAACCAAACTTGTAAATACACCCAACATACCCTAACATGAACAAACAAAACTGAACGAAAAAAAACAAACAAACAAAAACCAAAAATGCAGCAAAAAATCCAGAAGAAAAAGGAAGCGCACTCCGGCGTCAGGGTAGGGCTGCTTTCCTGTGGCAAAAGAGCATGCCACTAATACTGAAGAGAGTAAAATAAAATGGAGGAAGCCAGCCGTCTGCAAAATATCAAAGATTCCATAAATCTGGAGCTCAAACCTATCCCAAATACAAGGGACAAGCCATAGCGATCACTATAGTCCTAATACTGAGACAGGAAACAGAGTAAGTAGCCCAAAGGGCTGCTCTGTTTCCTGCTATTTTGGATGTATGGCCTAGTCCTCGCGGAACCTTTTAAGCCCTCATCAGCGCGCTCAATCTCCACTATTTTCACATGGTCAGAAACACAGCAGAAGATAATTTTAACATCCGCTCGGCACGCGGCAAACGTGGTATCTTTTGATACAGGGACCAGAGGATGGGGAGATGCCAATACCTCGAGAGCACTAAGTGCATATGTTTGTCGCTAAATATCTCAATCCGCCCTTCTAACAGGGAATCTTACGTTATCACCCTGTGTAATGCAACCAACTTGGCCGTGAAAACAGTCACAGCGCCTGGTAGATCCATGATTACTTAAAACAAAGAGGATATGGCGTGGAAACTGACATCTTCTTAGAATATCTTGGAGTCTTCCGTATTCATTGGTAGCATTAAAGAAAGTGTGCTCCTAAAAGGCCAAACGCAATAATCCAGGCACTTTGGAATCATTGAAAGCAGAGGCGTAGTGAAAAGTAGTCAAAGTTGGTACTCTCCAAGGCGGCATTCTGAGCATAATCTGATGAGCCACCGGCCGGAAAACAAGACAGAACTCTCGATGGAGCTTTATAGCCATAATGCAAATTTGTTTAGAGTATGACTAGCCTGTCTCAGCGGCATAGGCACCGTCGAAATATGCCGCAAATGCAGTGAGAGACATTGTCGAATGAGGAAAGCCCCGAGTTCCCGTATCCAAGAACGTATGCATCTCGCTGGCATCGGCAAGTAAGCTCTCAACAAAGGACGTACAGAAGTCATCGGTCGCAAGATGGAAACAGGTTTGGTAGTTCGAGTTCAACTTCCACAATACACGCTCGGTTGGGGTTGCGTATTTCTCGCATTTGTAATAAAGCTTCGAATAAACGAAGTTTCTGTCGAAACATAAGGCAGTACGTCAAGTGCTCAACGTAATGAAACAAAGAATGTCCATGTCGTCGGTATAAGAGACCCTAAAGCTGCAAATAGGAGCCTCCAATATGAGGCGTCGGTCGAATCGAAAACTAGGGAGACGTTGCGAATCCACCACTTATATGCTAACCCCGTTTAGCAACAAGTCTGTTCAACTTTACTAAAGTAGCTGCCTCTTAATGTAGCAAGTTTCGCTGAATATCTTTTTCTGTTTCAACACAATCTATGGAGAGCTCAATAAGCATAAAATGTTTCCTCCACATCAACCACGACTATACCTTGCACTTGTACTAAGTAGTTCGATAGGGCTTTGCATACGCGATGTGTATTACCTTACACCTTGTTGAATTGATATGCAGTTGCACATATCACACCTTTCCCATATCACATATCAACCTACGGTGGATTAACATCGCGAAAGCATTTTGGTAGGCAAATTACAGTATAAGCTTGGCCACACTTGTATGTATTTACTTGCCAATTCTATAATGTAGGATTTCGGGCAAAGTAATCATCCATAAATGCATACTACGGAGCTCATTTGGCACCTTTGAGCTACTCATTTCTTCCAACTATAAGAGCTCGCACTCAAAAACAGTACCTCAAAGCAAAATAAAGCGTGGTGAAATACAGCCATAGAAAGAAAATGTCATCGGATTTGGAGGAGAAGGTTTAAAAACCGCACTCTGTCGAAAACAGTTCACCTGCACTTTAGAGGAAATAAACTAATCGAACATTTAACAATTTCTCTTTGAATTTTGAGATGCGCAAGAATAGAGAAATTATGTGGAAAACAGGTATGGTTGATTTTAGTCAGGAATTTTGGAAGATAACCCTCGACTACATCTTGTTGAAGAAAGCTAAAAGATAGCTTATACCTCGCTAACCCATGACCAAAGCATGGCGTATGGAATATCGTCAATAGAGGAAGCGAGGGAGTAACTGCATTAGATGTAAGGGCCAAACGCCCTTACTCATCCAAAAGACGTCTTAGAAGATTTCACCGACTTTCTAGATGACCCTGTAGGAGGCCCTCAGTGCCAATATGAAGTGCTACGAATGATGTGGGAGCAGTTTGCCTTAGGGTGAATCTGAATAAAGCGGTCGCAAATGTTTCAACTGTGGAAACATGGTTCCAAATTGTCGAGGTATACCTGTGAAGACTCGCTCGGCCCAAGGGCGCATAAACAAACTTAGGCAAATAGCCGACCTGGGGCCTCCTGCGATATGCTTTGGAGCAATTAAAGGAGTGGGGGACAGCCTCCTTTATTTTTAGTCACACTGCGATTTACGGTTTACGAAGATTTATCTAATAGCTTGCTAAGTTGCAGTTTAAATGATATATAAAGAACAAGACCCCAAAATATCATTTTACTATATATATATAATAAATGGGAAAATATATATATATATATATATATATATATATATATATATATATAAAAGGGGGAACAAATTACTCAATAAAGAGAGGTAATTGGATTGTAACAATATATGATATGACAGAGTTAGGAGGGAGGAGCAAAATTAATGTGCGCTCGAACAAGAGATATTAATTACGATTGAGCGAGAAGTCAATTCAAAAGTGGATGCGGATGACGAGTGATGGGGTATAATCAGAGGATTACAATACCTGATCGCTTTACCTTAAAGCGTGGTGGTGATCTGATGGGAGAAAGACCAACTTACAGGTCTTCAAGAAGATACTTCGGGGAGTCCTATCGAGGAGGACTCGTTGATGGGGGTTTTGAGTACTTCATGTTGAAGAAAGTGATTTCTCTGCTCCACAGAGATGGAATTTCAAATTCAAGACGGTTCTGCGGCTCGGCAGTAAGTCTCAGACATGAAGGAACGAGAGTCTTGAAGGGTGTCTGAGATAAAAGAGGCCGCACAGCTCTCCGGGAAGAAGGTGGCTCGATAGCTTTCCTCAGAACAGAACCCAAAGCTTCCCAAAGGGAGATCACACAGGGGTTACGGGACTTCACGGGGGAAAAGGAAAAACGGTCTGAACGGAGGGACTGGCAGACTCTCAATGTCTTCGAGGAATGGCGGACTCAGGGTTGAATAGCCAGGTGGCTGGTCCAATAAAAAGCCCCAGGGCATGGTCGTCCCTAGAAGATTCTCGACGTTAGTATATGTAAACCTACTTCGAGATAAGGAGTCGGATCGGACAGCGAATTCTGCCTCATGATATGGGGATAGGGTTAGTACGGCTGCGCTCACGGGGGAATAGACATGCCTGGGAAGCACGAGGACAAAAGCTTGGCGTGATCGTGGGGAAGGGGACAGCGAAAAGCGTCCGAAAGCAAATACAACTGAGTCAGGTGACTCAGCGCGGGACTGCTTCCTTCCATGTGGATTTGAACATATGTCCTAACAAATATTGAACATATTAGTACCAAAATACCAAAAGAAAGCTATTTTGCCAGTAAAAATTATATATATATATATATATATATATATATATATATATATATATATATATATATCATAACTTGTAATAAGTTGTTATGGGTTCTTATTAGGTTTTATCTTGTTATATGTGGCGCTTTTTGTTTGGTGCTGCTAATTATTAATTTGGGTTATATTAATAACATTCTAGTCATTTCTTGCTGTAAATCTTTCATTTTTAATAATAATAATAATAAAACGCTTTATTTAGGATACAAAAATTAATTTCGACCGACAAAACACAATATTTAAAAGGTATTATACAGCAAATGGAAAGAGTATTTACAAGGGTAGCTTAATGATAGTATTTACAGATAATTTACAGACAGTATTCTTATGTAGATAGAATACATGTATTCAATTACATTTATTCTCCTCATTTATATATTTCACAATTGTTGGGGTTGAAATTGCCTGTTAGTACGTGATCTGATGGGGACGAGTAGGTTGTGGAAGCGAGTGGCGTGGCGAGGAGAGGGAGCCAGAAGTAGCAGGAGGTGACGGTGCCGAGGGTTGTTGAGCAGTTGTTTGCCGAATTGGACTATTGTTTTTTGGTAAACTGTAGCGAGGGGAGAAAGTCCCAGGGTTTTCGGAGCAATATTATAGCCGTTGTAGGAAGGGCCAAGCACGATCTTCAAGGCTCTTCTTTGGACTATTTCCAACCTCTCTCGTTGTGCCGCGTTGAAGCTGGATGACCAGGCTGGGGATGCATACGTAAGCCTCGGCAGTATGAAAGTCCTGTATATGCTGAAGAGCTCGGATGATGGGACTCCAAGTGACTTGAGGCAGCGCAGCATATACAGCCTAAAGGAGGCCAAGGACAGAACGGTGTTGACGTGCGGGTCCCATGACAGTCTGTGCTTGGATGAAATATCTGATTGGAGACTATTGAGAAAATTTGGACATATTATATTTGTTAGGGGTTTCCCTTTAATTTCCAATTTTAAAAATGGAATTTAATTTTGAAAAACGGATGGTTGAAAAGTTATAGTTGGTTAGAGATAGGTCAAGTTAACATATGTTCACTTATATAACATGTTTTTACAGATTTACTCATTAGAGATGATGTGAAATCATAGTGTGCGGTATTAAACCTAACCTAACCTAAGCTAACCAAACCTAAGCAAACCTAACATAACGTAACCTAAGCTAAGCTAACCAAAACTAAACTAACCAAACCGGATCTTTTCTCATATTATAAGTATTTTGGGGAGTTTGGGTGGCGAATAAGAAGAAACTAAAATAATAAAGCTAACGAAAGTAAAATAGTGATTGCTAAACAATATTTAACAGATAAAACTTTACAATATCTTTTTAACTTTCGTGGCCTTCGTAAAAGCTCGCAAATATAGAAGTCGATCAGAGACGAGCAGTTTCACCTCCTATTTTATTCCCCATTTTGGCCTTTTTCCTAAATCGACTGTCTTTGGTAGGTGGAGGTAACTGTTTCTGTATCTTTAAAGTTCTGCGGGTGGTTAAGTATCAAATGCTTATGTCGCATCTCTGTCAAGGATTAATTAGAGATAATAATGTCTTTGCTGATCTATCAGTAACTGCAAACATGAAACAATCGCACGTTTCCCTGCAAATCACCCCGGAAACCCGCTGCACTGGTAAAACCCTTCAGACATTGATCTTTCTCTGGTAACATTAACACTATCCGAATCTAACATCGAGCGGTAAATCACACAACGACGTTTGTTTGAGTGTTTCAGTAAAAAAAACCCAAAAGGATATCGTAATACTAAAGATGGAACAGACTAATCACTCGAGTAAACGGCTGTTAAGCCATCTGGCCGAAGATTCGAAATTGCACCATAATAACTTAACCTAAACGTAACCTAACGTCAGGGAATCTAACCTAACATAACCTAACCTAACGTCAAGTAATCTAACCTAACATAACCTTACCCTTATCTAACCTAGCCTATCTTAACCTAACCTAAACAAACTTCTACACTGCTCAATTTCAAACATCTGACCGTCAATCACGGTGTCGATTTAGTTCAGAGGGAGAAACACACACTTAGCAACTCGAGAGTCAATGGAATTTACTAAAATACTCAAAAAAAAAATGTCGTTGTGTGACTCGCCGTTCGATGTTATCCATTTTTGTGGTTTAGGACATACGTAGATACGGAGCTATTTAAAAAATATTGCAGAGCATTTCGTATTTTAAACCAAAATTTTATTTTATCTATGTTAATTTATCAATTGCTATGTTTAAATTAGATATAAATATTTATATTTCCCTACTGTAAGTTTTTAACTTAAAATAAATTAACCTCGCGTAACGCAACACAAACAAGCCATAACCTTTTACCCGTCCATTTCTCAAAAAAATTAATTTCATTTTTTAATTCAGCGTCTCAAACTGCATCATCGACAAAATTTGTAATATAATCCGACACCACCCAACAGATCCAAAAGGTGCGAAATTTTCTTTTGTTTGCTCGATGTCAAAATCATGCTTCTTTTCCAGAGGAGGGAGTGGCGAAGCCATTGCCTGGTCTTCATATGATCCTTTTTCCTAATATTTTTCCTTTTCAAATGCTTCTATAATTAATAATTTACCGTCATTCATAGCTCTATTCTTCTGATATTCGTAATTCCTTTTGCTACATTAATTCCCCTCAATTCATTCTACTTTCAAATACTAGTTTTCTATTTACATAAAATGAAAATTCATTTATATCATGAGATCGAATAGGAATTGGTTTAAAAATTGCTAAGAAAAATTTATAACGGCTTATTCAACAAAATTAGGAGCACAAAAGTTATAAATTGCATTTTTGTACAAAAAAGAAAACTTTCTTCTTAGGAAAAAAGCAGCCTTCTCTTCTTCACCAAATTTTAAAGATTGCCCAAGTTCTGGCTAAGAAATTAACTGATGAAGTGTTCTTAACAAATGAAGGGTGGCGAAACTTATCCCATTTCGTTCTTCTTAAAAGTTTTAAAATTCCTTTGCGATTATTACTTTTTTTCCCTGGCAGCTTTAATATTATGGGAGTTGCACAAAGTTTTAATTCCTTATTTTTAGCGAATAATGTTTTATATTTTGAGGGAGAGTGACACTAGGCAATACCTTCATCGTCTCCGGCTCCAACTCGTGTCCAAGCATCGGTTTCGTTGTCAGTTATCCGGTCCCCTCAGCTGATTTTTCTGTCGATATGACTTAGGAGACAAGAAAGGTCAGAAAGTAAATATAGGCAAATGCCTTTCGCTGAGGAATTTGTTTCGGGCGATCGTGGCTGCGCGACGGCCACACGTGCACCCTTGGCCAGTAAGGCGTCTACTGCAGCTCAAAACTTTGAAACATGCGGTTTCGGCGAGACTGGTTCATTGGACTGCCGGGTTATTGGTCTATCAAGGCCCGCCTTTGGCACGTCTGCCCGATGGGCACTGCCCTCCTCTGCAAGAGCACGACATAGTAATCTTATATGGCCCATACCTGCTTATCCCGCCTTTTGGATCTTAATGTTGGTGGCGTTTAGTCTGGAACCTCATCCACGATCTTACCGCCTTGGGTTAACATGTCACGATTTTGGAACTCTCGATGGCATTGCTCTTAGAATCATTAGAACACTCAAACCCTTTTACTATTTGAAGCGTTGATAAAGCTTCAATGGAGTGATAATTCGCATGATCCATATATTCGATCTCTGGAACATTTTTCCTATCGTTTTGAAGGTGGGGACATAAAGACAAACGTTAACCTGATCTTGCACTAGGAATTTTTATTGGAGGGGTAATAAACTGATTAAACACACCCGGAGCTAAATGTTTCTGTAAGGAGCGATTTCACCACTCGCCATAATATTAATAATAATACCTTTATAGATATAAAGGTTATGGAAAGGTGATATTCATATAGGGAGTAAATGAAGAATAATATATTTCGAGAAATAGGTGAGAAAAGAGGAACGGAGTGGGTGAGAATTATAACCTTCTCTTGGTTTGAGCGGATTTTCATGATTAAAGTTTAAAATTAAAAGGATTAATTAAATATCATTAAAAAAATAGATATTTTGGTAAGTACAGACATTTTGGAATTTTTTAATTTACCTTCAATAGAACTAATGGATTTTTGGAGAATATTTATTGAAAATATTCTCCAAAATAAGTCAGGAGAAGACGAGCGATGAAAGATGCGATATTGATCTTCTAAAAATGGATCCTTTGCCAAAAACATCAAAGCAATATTCGGGTGTGAAGTCGTTATACCTTTAAAATCCCCACATAATGTAAAGTAAAATAGTGTCATAAAAAGTCATTTCTACAGATTTAAAAACTTTAACCTCTAAGTCTTACTATTTCACAATTATGCTTTGAAGTTGAAAGGTATAAATTATTCTCTAATCGGAAAAATATATTTAGCCTTTACTATATATATAAATAGCCCCCCTCCTTTCCAATTAAAATTAGAAGCTGTTATCGATATTTGGTTACTTATTTGTCCTATTATGTGTAGTTCAAAGAGGTTTATTTCAATTATAATTGTGGGTAAAAGAGTTGGGAATAGAATATAAAATTCAATTTGTTCTGCAAGATAAAATATTCATATTGTAAAGATTAACAAAATAAGTTCGACTGATTATTTTAATATCCATTAAAGAGTCGAATTCTGACAAATGTTAGTATATGTAAATTCTTTTTTTCGTTTTCCTATAAAATTATAAGTATAAATTTAAGGAGAAAAAAGAAGCCTATATCATCAAAATAAGATGGAACGCAGAAATATATGCTTTCCTTTGTTATAATCTGGCTCATTTGGCCGTATTTGCTTTAAAAAATGGTTTAATATATAAGTTGGTGAGTATGCACATCAATGTCTCTCGTAGTGTTCTAAGATTAACAAGGTTTATAAGATAAAATTACCCTATTTTTAACCTTAATTTTGGGCTGAACAATTTTATTCAATTATTTGGGCCAATTTTAATGTTTTCTTCCAGGGGATTTTCATCGCACGTTTTCAAGTTAATTTCTCTACCTTTTTTCGTTTCAATTTAAGGCTGTTGTGCAAAACTAAGCAGAGAAGGCTGAAATTGTGCTTCAAAATGAAAGCCCAGTGCAGAGACCACCTATTTGCTTCGCCTCATTAACTTCATTAATTTTCTTTCTCACAAACTTAATTATAACTCCTAAAGATGAGGAAAAGATTCCTGAAAAAAATGTACCTTAACTTTTCATCAAAGTGAACAGAGCGCTTTAATTTTTCCGTAGCGCTTTTTATCCGTGAAATAGTTTCAAACTTTAGTGACCGACACAAAAATTCAATAATTCCTCCTGTTGGAGTTAAAAACTTCAATCTAAATTCAAAATTAATAGAAATGAAATTATAATTGTTTAGGTGTTAACTATCATAGTTCTAAAAATGAGAACAAAGAAAGAACACGACTACTGTAACTAAGCCAATATTAATAATGCAAGTATACGGTTTTATTCTTACCCGTGTGTTCCCGCAGGGGGCGTCTCTTTAGCACTGAGAGAATGATTGACCAACGAGCGATATTTTCCAGTCACTCTTGAGGGCACCAAGTGAGAGGAAGAGGAGCAAATAATATCAATTCATTCCACGTCTTCATAGGTTGATGGATCTAAAAATGCAATTACTGCTCCCTTTGCTATACCTAAGTAAAGGATAACAATCATGCAGTCCCGATATATATATATATATATATATATATATATATATATATATATATATATATATATATATATATATATATATATATATATATATATTATATATATATATATATATATATATATATATATATATATATATATATATATATATATATATATATATATATATTTATATATATATATATATATATATATATATATATATATATATATATATATATATATATATATATAAACACTGAGCTTTATTAAGGATAATTAGAGAGGATAACATCATATATTCAGAATACATAATAAATTATTTAAAACATACTCTTAGTGACTAAAATCCATACTAAGGTTCCACTTGGTTACCAAAAATGGTAATAAAAGGTACTTCCTATTAAGTAAAATAGATCTAAAGATATATTCATGGCAGCCAGGGATGATACTGAATTTACATTCAGAATACCTAAGAAGGATAATAAGTATGTACTTAGAAGCCTTAATAGGATATGAAGGAAACATTCATGCTATATTAAAATGGACAGGGATATTTAAGTTTAATTAGATTTAGGTGGGATTCGTTTATTTAGGAGAAAAAGAAATCGAGAATAATCCAATAAAGTTATAAAATTATTTAACACTTCACTGGCACATCCCACAATTGTGTTCACCAAAATTCAATGACATCTTATTGGGTCATTTTCAGAAATATCCTTCTAAGCCGGAGTAAAGCATTTGGAAATTTAGTCGAGTTGTATCGTTGTATTTCTTATTAGTTCTTTTAGTGATCTATACAAATATCGTAACTTGGTGAAGCAATGAATGAGGTTATTGTTAAGAAGTAGGCTAGAACGAGTGTGAAATGAAGTTTCACAAAAAGGGTTTATGAATAATAATAATTGATTGAGTATAACTTCTTATTAACATTTAGAAACAAAGCTATATTTATCATTTGTCAATTTCCGTAATTAATTTTCTAAATTGATTAAAACCAAACTAATTAAAATGGCTATTCCCTAAAAAAACTTTTTTGCATCTGGTTTTTATTATTTTTCTTAGATACTTGTTTTTAACACTTCTGTTTACCTCCTCATATCTCCATTTTTCTTTGAAAATTGGGTATATTCTTATTGTGTAGGAAATACAAATTATGTTAAAGTGTTGAAATGAAAATGAAATACATGTGGGCATCATCCAGTGTCTATTTCTAAAGGAAAAATTCTTCCGATAAATTTTTATTGTAAAATGAAACACTTGAATTTATATCTCCATCTTTTTTATGTGTGTTATTTTTAGCAAACTGTGTGGTTGTTATTTAAACAAGTATGATGATCACAATAATTGCAAGGATTCCTGAATTGAGATCTGAGTACCGCCATGACCTACCAAATTCTGAGTCAATGGAAAAAGTGTTTACGGGCATTCTGGTAAAGATTTATATCTAATGTTTGAATATGTTTCTGGGCACTTTGTAGCATTTGCTATCTTGAATTAAGATATCAAATGTTTAAGTAAACTTTCAGAAACCATTATTATATTCAAACATCTAGGTGAGATCAAGTTTAAATTTATTATTCGAACCTTACTCTGAAATTTTGAGCCTTTGGAAAATATTAAACACCAAATAGTCACATTCATCTTTGTTTCAAACGAAAGTAAAGAGAATAAGTGTGTTACAGAATAAGATTATCTCGGAAACCTATTCTCAGAACTCTAAAGAACCAGAGCATAAATTTTCAGCAAAGTAAAAGTCCGCTAAAGAAGAATTGAGAATGCCAAATTTCAAAATTCTCGAGAAAACGCAGCGAACACTATTTTAAATGAATGGAGCTCCCATTCTATTATCCTTTTATCCTTTGCTGTGGAGTTTATGTTTATGTTAATCCGCACGTAGAGGCATCGGCGCGCGCAGTGACAATTACAGTTTTGAAAGTCTTTCTGATGGTTAGGAAAATCACTGTAGGAGAATAGCATAATGCTTTCAAGTTTTGCCCGCCTCTCTTCCGGGTGGGCCGCTTATCAATCCTCTCCCTTCCGGCCCGATATCTGGTGGTCTTCAGCCGAAAGAAACCGCCAAATATTTCAGTTAACCACAGAGTTCCTTAACGGACTGTTTATCGATAAATGGGAGCCCATCTTCGCTTCCGATAGTTGCCGGGAGTTTATAAAGGACGAAATTGAGTAGCTTGACATCTAATCTACTTCTGTCGCCCTGCGAATCTCTCCCGAGTTTCGAGTATAAAAGATGAATTCTTTTAACCGTCAGTAGTAGAGCTTGCACAGGGTCTGATGGGGCAGAAATTGACATCTATCGATGTATTAGGAATTCCTTGAAGCATCGAGGCTTCAAAGAGAATATCGGTCTCAGTTAGGAAGGCTCCTTACCCCGTTGGTCTGCAAGGCAGTGTGAACACAAGCTCCTACTCAGGTGTAAGAGCCGAAGCTACACACAGCCTCAATCTGGTTTCCTAAGCGAGAAAACTATATCTCGGCTTTTCTTGGTGAACCTACGCGTCGATAGGTCACTTCGCTTTCCCTCCCTCTTACAGAGGTACCTAAGATTCCTATAAATGCACGAGCGTGGGGCCCTCTGTAACGAGAAGCTACTGTCCATGCCTTCTTCCAGCAAGAATCGTGACGGAATTGTGGGATCAGGTCGGTCCCTGGAGAACCTAACTCATCATCTTAACCCCTTATCTCAGCACCTTCACTCACCAGCGCCATCCGAACATCAGGTTCCAAGGTAACCCTTCCCTTTCACATTCCTCGACTTCACCGCGAAGCTTACCAGCATTACAAGAGTATAAGGATTTGTATGGTGAATAGTAATTTTTAAGCCAAGTGAAATATCCGAGATTCACTTATTAGTTTATCTCTCAAAGCACAATATTTGTATATATATATATATATATATATATATATATATATATATATTCTTGTTTAGTGTTCATTAAAACTTTATTTTCATATAGTTGTATATCTAACTTTCTTTGGGTCGCTTGCTGGCAAAGTTCATTCCCATCACTCCGTAGCCAACCTCTAAGCACTCTGATTCAATAAACCCATTCAGGACACGGGCCGAACGAAGTATAAGGAGTAGTGCGACGATTCCTTTGTATTCGGGATAATATGATATATATATAAATATATATAAGAGTTAGGGAAAACTCCAACCAACCCTTCGCCTATTCCTTGACAATCACTAATACTGCTCTGATTACAAAGGAAATCAAGATATCACGAATTTGCTGAGGCTGGGTATAATACAAAAAGACTGGAAAGCAGAAGATCATTTTAATTTAAGAAAACACAATTATTTTCGTCTATGTCCTCAAAGATGCAGATTCACTGCCTAACGTTAGAAAAGAGGTAATTTAACATTAATTCTGCATTAATTCAAGAAAAAAGTGGCTCCAGAAGATCCACTTATGAGATTCTTCTCATCCAAGGGAAGAATCCCCATTCCCTTCTAAAGAAAACATTAAAATTTTATGGCGTCAAAACAAGTAAGAACAAAATATTGAAATGCCATTCAATACTATCTTAAAGGAAGGATCCATGAGTTATTCTGTAATCAACCTTTTATTCACTAAGATGATGCACAAGCTAATATATCATAAATGGAAATCATGAACACCTTGCTACCTTATATAACGTGTGGTTGAACCTAGAATGGAAATAATGTAGTTAAATAGTTTTTCTAACAATGGGAATATAATGGTGTTGAGAGGATCATGAAAGCTGCAAAAAGCAGAAGATAATTTTAATTATAATGGTTACTAGGTAATTTTTTATCTGCGTCTTTATCACTATTTTCCCTCTATCGGATACTCTAATTACAATTAACTACCTTAACATCGAATAAATTATCTACCCATTAACTGTGAGTTTTACTCGCTTTCACTAACTCCCTCATTATATATATATATATATATATATATATATATATGTATTCACCTAGATTTCTTCTACAAAGCTTAAGTCTTATATTCAGTAACAAGGACAAAACGAAAAAGGCGGGTCCCATCTTTAATTCCATCGTTTTGGGTTATTACGAAACACATCTTCAGGAGCTAAAATAAATTCTAAATGAGTAATCTAAGCCTAAAAACATAAATAACAGCACAATTCCAAAGTTAAAAACCACAGATCAGAGAAAATCCAATAAAAGACGTTAAAAATTTAAAATGAACGTTACGTTAATGAACAAACAAAATAGTAAGGTAAAGAACAGCAAAATATTTGTAAAGAGATACTATCAATTAAGGACAAACAAACTAAAGGTAATATTACAAAACTAAACAATTGAAATGGAAAAATAAAGAATTGCATACAAACAAAACGTAAAACTAAAATATAGACAATGAAACATTACCTTACATGGTCGGATCACAATGACGAGTGAAAACAGGAACCTATATAGGAAGTACAGTACGTACTTCTTAGTCGCGTTTTTGTTCTCACATCAAAATAAGCCATAGGATCGGTAAAATATTAAGTAACAAAGAGTTTTCTTCGACCAGGAAACATGGTATTAATTGTCAAACAGACCTGTCCTTAAATGATTTTTCTGTCTTAAAATTTGATAAAACTATTTCATCTCTCCGCATTAAAGAATCACTCTGTATTAAATATAACCACCTAAATTTAAATAAGGACACGTCTTCGTTTCCTCTGTTTATAACTTAACCAGATCAGAGAAAATGACAAAAACGATGTTAAAAATATAAAATGAACGTTACGTTAATGAACAAACAAAATAGTGAGGTAAAGAACAGCAAAATATTTGTAAAGAGATACTATCAATTAAGGACAAACAAACTAAAGGTAATATTACAAAACTAAACAATTGAAATGGAAAAATAAAGAATTGCATACAAACAAAACGTAAAACTAAAATATAGACAATGAAACATTACCTTACATGGTCGGATCACAATGACGAGTGAAAACAGGAACCTATATAGGAAGTACAGTACGTACTTCTTAGTCGCGTTTTTGTTCTCACATCAAAATAAGCCATAGGATCGGTAAAATATTAAGTAACAAAGAGTTTTCTTCGACCAGGAAACATGGTATTAATTGTCAAACAGACCTGTCCTTAAATGATTTTTCTGTCTTAAAATTTGATAAAACTATTTCATCTCTCCGCATTAAAGAATCACTCTGTATTAAATATAACCACCTAAATTTAAATAAGGACACGTCTTCGTTTCCTCTGTTTATAACTTAACCAGATCAGAGAAAATGACAAAAACGATGTTAAAAATTTAAAATGAACGTTACGTTAATGAACAAACAAAATAGTGAGGTAAAGAACAGCAAAATATTTGTAAAGAGATACTATCAATTAAGGACAAACAAACTAAAGGTAATATTACAAAACTAAACAATTGAAATGGAAAAATAAAGAATTGCATACAAACAAAACGTAAAACTAAAATATAGACAATGAAACATTACCTTACATGGTCGGATCACAATGACGAGTGAAAACAGGAACCTATATAGGAAGTACAGTACGTACTTCTTAGTCGCGTTTTTGTTCTCACATCAAAATAAGCCATAGGATCGGTAAAATATTAAGTAACAAAGAGTTTTCTTCGACCAGGAAACATGGTATTAATTGTCAAACAGACCTGTCCTTAAATGATTTTTCTGTCTTAAAATTTGATAAAACTATTTCATCTCTCCGCATTAAAGAATCACTCTGTATTAAATATAACCACCTAAATTTAAATAAGGACACGTCTTCGTTTCCTCTGTTTATAACTTAACCAGATCAGAGAAAATCACAAAAACGATGTTAAAAATATAAAATGAACGTTACGTTAATGAACAAACAAAATAGTGAGGTAAATAACAGCAAAATATTTGTAAAGAGATACTATCAATTAAGGACAAACAAAGTAAGCGTAATATTACAAAACTAAACAATTGAAATGGAAAAATCGAGAATTGGATATAAACAAAAACTAAAACTAAAATATAGAGACTGAAACACTACCTTACATGGTCGGATCACAATGACGAGTGAAAACAGGAAAGAATTCGAAGAATTCGAAGAATTCTTTCCTGTTTTCACTCGTCATTGTGATCCGACCATGTAAGGTAGTGTTTCAGTCTCTATATTTTAGTTTTACGTTTTGTTTGTATGCAATTCTTTATTTTTCCATTTCAATTGTTTAGTTTTGTAATATTACCTTTAGTTTGTTTGTCCTTAATTGATAGTATCTCTTTACAAATATTTTGCTGTTCTTTACCTCACTATTTTGTTTGTTCATTAACGTAACGTTCATTTTATATTTTTAACATCGTTTTTGTGATTTTCTCTGATCTGTGTTTTTTAACTTTGGAATTGTGCTGTTATTTATGTTTTTAGGCTTAGATTACTCATTTATAATTTGTCTTTAGCTCATGAAGATGTGTTTCGTAATAACCCGAAACGTTGGAATTAAAGCTGAGACCCGCCTCCTTCATTTTGTCCTTCTTACTGAATATATATATATATATATATATATATATATAGAGAGAGAGAGAGAGAGAGAGAAAGAGAGAGCGTTATTTCTGTCTTCTCCTATGGATCACCTTCATTGTGCCGTTCTTTGCTCTTTTGATCCTTATCTTTTAATAATGTTTCCTATCTCTTGCCTTTAAAACTTCTGCTTCCTCTCTCATTGCTAATTTAGGTAAAATTTTTCATACTTTTATATATATATATATATATATATATATATATATATATATATATATATATATACATATATATATATAATGAAGGAGTGAGCAAAAGCGAGTGGAACAAGTAGAATTAATTTCAAACTTCATTTTAGGTAAGATTTCTCATCTCTACAGAGCACTAACAGAGCACCAAGCCATTAAACCTCAAAGTTCTCTTATTTACTCCCATTAATTAAAACTTGAAACCCTGACAAATGTATATCTAATGTGTTATTTAGCTAAAAGCTGGAACGTTGCGAGCACAATTCTTTCAGGCTTTAGTTAAAACTTTACTAGAAATGTATGGGGATTATTGAACATGATACGCAAGCATATGATAAACGTGTGAGACGAACGTATTGAAACAATAAGGATGTTGTTTTTAGAAAATCCTGAAAGTCAGAAATAGACTATTTTATGCTCATTTGTGGAACTTGGAGAAAACATCAAGAAGAAACAGTGCTTATATCTTACCTAGTTTTACCGAAAGGCTATTATGACACTATCATACTATCTATATTAAATAGTTCGGGATAAATGGGACTTCCCGTTGATAACTAACTAGTTTGGGCTTTTATTCTTTGTAAGGAAGGAGTTTGGGGGCAAATTCAAAGTTTGGAGGCAAAACACTTTCTACATTGTATTTTAAACAATCCCTTTTGAAAGGAATTTTTAAAATTTTAGTTAGTTTTTTCCTATTTTTCTTTTCCGGTTTTATCTATCTTTAAAATCAACACATAATTTTTCTATTAAATTGAAAAGGATTTGAATTGAGAATAAAACAAATAATATCAAAAGTTAAAATTTTGAAGAAAAAATATATTAAGTAAGTCATTTTTTTCTCTATTTCTGAAATTTAGGAAAGAATTCTGATAAGAAAATCCCAAAATATATAAAAGAGACGAACCTCTACCTCTTCGGGAAAGGGAGCAAAAATGCCATAAAAATGCTATAAAACTTGAAGTTCCCGAAAGAATTATTGCTACTGGCACCTTTTTATCATTTTGGAAATAACTTTAGAAAGCTAAATTTTCTAAGCTATCCTTTTTTAACATATTTGATAGCCCGAAAAAGATAGATCTGTAGAGATACTAAAAAACATGAATTATGAGAGGATGAGAAGCTCAGGGAATGGCTAAGAAAAATTAGGGCGTGTTTAATCAATATCCGATTCAGCATTGCAATTTTCAGTCATCGTGCCGTCATGATTCCTTTGCACTATGGACCTCGGGTATAGAATACATGCTGATTGGTCTACCAGAGTGATAAATTATTTAAGCCACAAAGTAAGATTTGGCCAAAGAACAGCTCAGGATGACTAAAAGTGTTCTATAAAGATCAAGCATTATCCTTCGAGAGGCAGAATCAATTACGCAATCGTAGGATCTCTGTTGTTGGAAAAGTTCAAGATTGACCGGAAAAAAACCTGCATCGCGAATTTGCTTTTAGGATTGTGCCACTAGTGGAATAATTAAAGAAAATCCTAGTATAGCACAGTTAATCATCTAAAAGTATTTGCCATTTCATCATCCTTCACAAACCATCCCTTTGAATATAGTTTATTATAAGAATTTCCTCTGATGGCAGATCCTTTCAACCACCAAAGAAGGGTTTGGTGATGATTCGCCAGTTTTCTAACAAGGTAAATACTAACAGAGTGAATTTTTCGATTTATTCCTTGGAAACTCCATTGATCTTCCTCCAATCAAGAACTTGTGTGTGATGATCAATAAACGAGTGCACAAGAAACTTATAAACTTTGAAAAACTCCGATCAAATTGAGGCAAAAATAGATAGCAATCACTAAGAATGTGCAAGCTGGAACTAAGTAAAGAAATAATTAAGATGAAGGGCCAAAAATTACCAACTAACTTTAAGGTAAACATATCACTTTAGTTTCCTATAGTTGACTATAAAACCCTCTAGATTGTATATGAAAAAATGCATGTAAGAACTTAATCTGTCTGCCACTGACAAGTCTTTTACCCATATCTATATGTAGTAAAATAAAATTAGGATATTTAGGGTTGCTTCTGAATGCTAACTAAATAGATTACATCCCCAGGGTTAAATTCATAGTTTTTTCCTGGTAAATTTTATAATTTTAGTTACTGAAGGTGATAGTCTACGGAGCAGATCTAAAGAGAAGATAGGCAATAGTGAGCATTTAATGGAATTCTCCGGTGTGTTAGCAGCTTCAGTTTAACTCTGCATTCTCAAATAGTCTGAGACTTGGCTAAAGGAAAGAATAAAGGTGAAACATAATTGAAAAAGTAATTGACCTCTTTATAGATAATAATATTATATGTCAAAAGTAGATGTGAACAGTATTAAACTTGAGAATAATACTGGTGTAAAATATGTCTATACTAAAGGAATTAGGATGGATTTTAAGGTAACTTTAAAGCATTGCTATTTAGAGTAAGCTCCATCTTTTATGAAAAGAGGATTAAGAGACACGATAGCTTTTAGAAGGACTTAGTCTGACAACTTTAAGCGCTATAATCTCTGATAAAGTTACTCACTGATAAAGGTTGTAAGTTCAAGGACCAAACAGGCAAAAAACGTTAATTTCCCCGTACGCCATTTTTTAAAAAAACTGCCTCCGAGCTACATGCCTACCTAGTTTTTTTTGGAGAGACTTTCTGTTTCTAAGTATGAGGGTATCCACAAACGAGGGATCATCGAAACTTGGCGCTTTCAAACTACCACATATTTACATATCTTCGCAAAAATTATGCAACTGTCACTGCGCCCAGACCAGGTTGGTTGTACGATTTACTGAAATTCGGAATGAAGCATCTTTAGGGGACACAGTGAGGTGTCCAGTATTCTAGGGCTATCAAGTTAGGAAGGTTAAGGAGGGCGCTATTAGGAAGATATTTAAGGAGCCGCTAGATCCACCGGATATAGAGTCTATTTCTAGAGTTTGGCCTTTACAGGGTAGAAGTTATGGCTTTTCGGGGTATGAAGTTCGCCAATACAGTTGATTCTTCGGCGATCTTGAACATAAACATAAAAAGAACCACACAAAAAAATCTAATCGAAAAAAACGATGCAAAGAATACAATGATACAAATACAAATGAATCGGATGAAGAAACCAGGGTAACAAAAAGTAGTATGCAGAAAACTATGAAATATAAATCAATACAGAGCATAACCAAAGGAAAAGAAACACCAGCTCTGTCTGTTTTAACCTTTAGAAAAAGACGTGAATAAAATGAAAGAAAGAAGAAAAACTTAAAATTTAACCGCCCCGAAATACCATTACTAGGAAACGAAATCTAAAGAAACCTTCATTATGGACAGACGGAAATTAGAAATTCTACAGATAAATACAAACGAATGGAAAGATAAAAAATATATTTACTGAAATATTTGTAGAAAATAATAAAATGATATTATACTAATATCAAGCCTTAGAGGAAAAAAAAGAAAGATATGAAATACTATATCGTAGCAAATAACTGATGGGGATAGAGGTGGTGGTATTATTATTATTAGGTAGGTGATATTGGTAGCGTTAGGCTGTGGTGGCTTGGATATAGTTAGGTGGCCAATTATAGGGGTTGCTCTCTGAGAGGAATGCAGTTGTGAGTTTGTCCACGGCCTTGGCGGTGATCCATCCAATACTAATGCGAACCGATGTTGTTTAACAGTGACGCTCTCTTTACGGGGTTACACTGCAACTAGGCGGTTACCTAAAGCTGACTCAAATTGGTTGAAAGAAGATAATACTCTCCTTCGGCTTGAGGTTAGGTATGCTGGTTAAAAGGATCGATAGGATGAATTCGAAAATGGGCGTATCGTGTTTTCTGTGAGTCTATTTTTAATTTTGGGTTGGTATCTTAACTTTTGGTGACTCCAACTGTGACTGTAATAGTGAAAGTCTCCGTGACTCTGATTGGCTAAATTACTACAAGAATATCTTCCTTCGGTCTAACCAAGATGTATATATGGTGGTGCACAACATGGGCATGCCTTACCATTAGCCAATGATATTGTTTGAGTGTAGCCTCTTCCACTCTGTGTTAATTTCTGTTTGATTGGAGATAGAGATTAATTTTTTCTCGAAGACCACATGATGCGACTTTGCGTTTAGCGGTTTCCCGCTAGTAAATAATAGCCGCTACTATCGTGTTTTCTGCTCCGCACCTGCTACCAAGCTTAGCTTGTTTGAGCAGCTGGGCTTTTAGGGTGACTGTAGAAATCACTTTAATTCGTTTTACTGTGTATGTGTTTCTACCTGCGCACAGGTTTATAACGTGTGAATATCTTGAATTCATTCTTCTCCCCTTGGCCTTTGTAAGCAACATATATATTATTTATATGGACTATTGTTGTAGGTTCTTTGTAACAAAGCTATACATTATCATTTTACAGAGAAGTTACATTTTATTTACATTAAGAGTTAATATTATTTAAGAAACTACTATACATATTTTAGAATTTTTGCATGTGCATATTTGTGAGCGTGCCTGTTACAAGCCTACAGCGGATTCTCATAATACTCAAGTGTGAGGTCTTATTATAAACCTTATTCCACCCTGCATAGTGGCACTACAAACTATATAAGAGCGAGAGCCGATTGAGCGACCTTGCGGTCAAAAAGAAACTAGACTATAGGAGGCAAGGGGGAATATTAGGATCACAAGCTACAACTTGAACTCCTCAGTCCTATCAGTCACGGTATATCAACTCCTATGGAATGTCCGATTGCCAGCTTTACAAGACTATTCAATACTAATGAAAATCAGTCAACATTATGGGATAAATAAACGCCCAATGCACGGAAAATAGATATACCTACAAGCGCAAAGGCGCGGTCAGACATCTAAAGATGATACAAAATAGGGAATCCTACAAAGATTGGAGCCGCAATTCCCAACCTACATAAACAACAATGTAGCATCGAATCCTCAAAACTAGATACCAGCCTGTCAACTTTAACCTCCCATTTAATCACCACTTAAAACCTTTGGACATTTCCATTATTGTCCACGTAGCAACCCTGCTCACATTTAAGCTCACATTTAAGCAAAGGAATGAAAAGCCTATGATCAGGCAGACTATACAAAATATAAAGAGATATTAAGAAATTATGAACCAGAGACACTCAACGAAGAGACACTAGAAGAAATTGAAGAAGAACTTAATGATAAATAAGTACATTTAAATAAGAACGAGAAAGATCGCTAATTGTTTCATATTAATTTAATTCTATAAAAATCTTACTTTGAAAGACTCTAGGTTCATAAATAAACGATCGTAAAAACAGTATTTTTGAAATGATGATTGAAATTTATTAAGAATACGGATCTTAATGTGTTAACCACACATTAAGAATAATTCTTTTAGAAAGGGAGGATGATTTTAATTAGTGTGTTCGCCTAAGTTTCGAGATCCGATTTATGCATTGAATTCCTCGCAAGGTACAACTTAAAGGAATATCTCTTATTAAAATTATCGATATTACACTAATAAAGATATTGGTGGGATGAGAGAAAAAGAAAAGGTTTCGAAGTAAATATAAGGTATTCCCAGAAGTAATGCATCATTTTTTTTATGTATCATTTGTTTATAGATAGATATCATAAACTCAGTAGACATACATACCCAGTAATACGAAGTAAAGCGATTTCCACAGTCAGGCTAAAATGCCTTTAAAACATTGTTGCAACTTCTTCTGAAATTGACATCTTGATTCTCTATAGTTGATTAACTGTATTTCTAAATATATAGTATTCTGATAAGCTAGATGTGTAAGATTTTGTTTGGTACTCTTTGTGATATTAATTTACGCGTTCGCTTGGTAAAATAGCACTCTTTGTATTGGCATTTGACCTTAAGTTTGACAAGTAAAAGGTCCAAATTACCACAATAAAGCTCCTTGGTAATTAATTTGTAGCTGAAACTCAGGGTTCTACCGGTATAAGGATTTTTCACCATGTCTACTCTATGCATGATAAAGATCAACGTATGTCATATACATATTTTCACTTCCTCTAGGTTCACCACTTTTTTTTTTAGATCTCGCATTATAACCTTTATGCGAGATACACAAAAATAACTTTGTGGTCCCAAATACAACACTATCTCGAGGATCGTGTAAACATCATGCAGCCTAGTTGCATTCGGAAATATAAATGTACATGTATCTTATTAGTAACAGGCTCAGTGTGGGATGTGAACTTTCATTAAAAATTCGGTGTAAAAGATTGAATAAAGACAACACACTACGTGGTTAAAACAAAATTTTAAATTTTATATAGTTAATATAAATTCAAGTTTAAAGAATATAATAGATAAAATTGAAAGTTTTATATTATATGATATGGAAGTTGGATAATGGCGTATAAAAGCAATATTAAAGCGAACTCAGTACTGCGAAATTCTATGATGCTGAAAATACCATCAAAGACTTTATGCACATCTATATCTAATCAGTTCATTTTGAATTGCGAATATTTCAATTATGTCGGACGAAAAAGTTCTACTTTGCTAAAATCGGATTTAATGATTTATGAGCTCTATCAAGACAGAGAAGATAAGGCTATTAGTGAAAGTAAAAGATCTTGTATGCACCACGGACACTTCTCACATTAAATTGTCAGACACGAGAACGTATTTACATTTGCTTTGTTCCACAGCCAAAAGCAACAATAGGGGTTGAATGCTCAGGGTGAAGACGTTGACTTATATTCTTAACTTAAAAGATAGAAAGACACAATTTGATGGAAAAGAGTAATAATAAATTACTTACTATTATTAAGCTTAATATAGCTTATTGTAAAGGTAGTGATAACTATCGGAGTGAAATAAAGGGTCTTTGAGGGGAAACTAGCCGAGCAGTGGAGAATTAAACTTCGAAGAGGCTACTTTATACCTTTTTCTTTCAGGTTCTAAAAATATTGTTCATAGTATTCTTCGGTATTTACCTCTATGTTTATCTTATCTAGAGTCAGATTAGACTGTAGATGCACGGAAATCATAAAAATCCACTAAGTGCACTTATGGGGATGATGTAGTAAGTTAAAGTAGTTGCAAGGGGTGGTTCTTTCTTTCAGAAGTGAGAAACAAAAGAAGCTCTTTCGAAATCACTTGATTCGGAAGATTTGAGTGCTGTTGTCACAGTAAATCATGCTACAGCTTCTAGAAAATCATAAAAACCATTTAACGTAACCCATAAAATTTTAATGCGCAAACTTAAAATAATTCGAAGGGTTCCAGTGAAAGAAAAATAGGTGCTGCAAGAACTTTCCCTGGCAAGATTGTACTCAAAATTTCTCTGCCTATATCATTAACATACATTTTAAATTCACTCCAATTGAATCCTATACTATGGGTAGATTTACATGGACAGTGAGGTTTGAGCTTTTTAATTAGTCGCTTATATGAAAATATATGAAAAAGTATTTTAAAAAATCTAATCCGATCACGAATATGGCTCGGTTTGTGTCATATTCTCAGACAATTTTATAAAAAAATCATGCAAGTTAGTAAATAATGAAGTGATTTTTCTAAATCTATGTTGTGTGTATTTAAACACTTCATGGCTCTCGTGAATATTTTCTAATAGATGTTTGAGTCAAGTACTTAAATTGTAACGGATATTAGAATAATGGGCCTATAGTTTAGAGGACATTTACATCAGCCGATTGGAATGTTTTCTAAAACGACTGTTTCTTCTTGTGACCTAGTTAATATTTCTCTCAGGGTTATAATAATGACCTTTTCTGTTTCTTATAAGTGTTGAGGATGTATTAAATCTGGCCTAGTTAATTTGGTAGTTTTAAAGCTGCTATGTCAAAACCAACTTCTTTTTCACTGATTCATATGGTATTTATCATTAAAAGCTGCGCAAATGGCCTCGATTCGACAGTAGGAATATGTCTCCATTATAGATTATAATAGGCCAATAGTCTACCTTTTTTTATTCGTTAATACATGTGGTGAAATGAAACACCGAGGGATGAATTAGCATGTTCGCCTAGATCAAGGCTTTATTACACTTAAGACATCAACACACAATCTGTAACACAAAAAGAGGAATGAGCAATTCAACCATTATAAGCAAGCTAAAGCAAAACAAACATTCATTACAAATACAGGTCAACACCTGTACCCTCCATTTCAAAGAATTAAGTATCTTGAAAACCATGCGATTTTCCGCGCTCCAGCTGAGACCACCGGAAGGAGACTGGAGGAGCTTTCAGTTGTTCAGCAGGAAGCTGATGGACGTCCACGCGAAGATCGGGAGGAGCATAAGTAGAACAACGAGTTGCAAAGTTCGGTGAATAAGGCAGCAGATTGTTGAAACAACCACTACATCGTGAATAGGTTCGGACTATTCGATGACAACATCGGACAATTGCTCAATAGTAGTAGCGTAAGATTCTGGGACCTCACTGGAGGACTCTCATTCTAGTATACCAGTGAAGGTACAGCATCTGTCATACCTGCCGATTGATTACCCACTGGAAGCGCACATGGACGTACTGAGAGTTGGCCTCCACCAATTCAATTTCGGCGATGAGAGGGTTTTTGATCTTGCTATTCCAGACGTGCACGCAAGAGAACAGGTCCAGTAACAGATAACCAAGTTGGAAACAAACAACCAGTAGTCGATCGACGCTGGTAAAAGAAAATTCTTTCATGTGACGTCACATTATCGCTGTACAAAGTTAGGGTCTTAATGAATATGGGTCTTGCGTTAAACCATTCTCCCATTGAGACTCGAGGAGTTTTCGGATGAAAGATCAAGCGTATCCTGTCGTTCTTACTTATGAATCACATATCAAGAGGCAGCCGCATACTACTATAAAGCTCCCACCATGCTTTACTGTTGGCAATATGTACTTTCGATTCCACTGCTCACATGACCTCATTAAAACTCTTACATTGTGTATAGTCAAGAATAATTGAAATGTTAACGTGTTAGACCATAAGACAAGCCCAACTAAAGCATAGACTAGTTGAAGTAAGCGCGTACCCAAGTCAGTCGAGGTCGACAGGTACCTGTCAAAAACTTTAAACAGTAATTAATGGAAAATTGTTGTCGGAACCAAATGGGGGCAGTATTACTGAAATATATTTGTTAGAGCTTTTCTCACTAGGTTTTCAGACAGCGTCCCTTAACGGGTGGAAATTCTTCTAACTTAGTATACAAATGTCAGCTAGTGCCATTCCAAAGTTAAAAAATGAAGTTTGCCCAATATTAGACTTTAGCACCCAGATAGCAGTAACGTCTTTTTAAGCCGAAACCCCACAACTCATCAAGTTGATTCATACCAATCGAATCGTGGACAGAAAAGTTCGAATTGATTAACTTAATTTTTCTTATTAGTAGTTAACCCTCAAGGGGTTGCTAGCACCATCTAGACTAGTTACTGTATCCTCCTTATAAGAATGATGTACTTTCTCTTGCTTCAGGTGAAGTGTGATCTCGAGCGGTCGCTTTCTAGTGTACTAATGATACAGTTTTTAATTCACAAAAAACTGACCCTAGAAGAAACTTGCTGGTTGACTTAATTTATTTTCCTTTGCGATATCTTACTAAGTGCTTTGAAAGGAGAAGAGAATGTATATAAATACATAGCTTCGTATTCAAGGGAAAGAGTAAAAATTCTTATTAATTAGTAGACATTTATTTAGTTGATAATATGCTACTATCTTCTGAAATGTAGAAAACAGCAATGTCTTAGAAATAAACAAGGTAATAGTTTATAAATCCGCTGAAAAGAAGTAAACTTATAGACAAAATCTCTAGAGAGACAATTAATGATTTCCCACTGAAAAAAATAATATATATTAAATTGACCCTAAATTAATAAATTTATTTTACCTGAAGCAGAGATACAGTTTAGTCATATCAAATAATTATTTTCACCAAAAATGTACCAAGATATATATTTTCTTAAATAGGCATGACTTACTAGGAGGCCAACGAATCCGTTGCAACAAACGCTCACACCTGAAAATTTTCGAAAACTGTATCACCTAACATATGGACTTGTATATCCTTTTAGAGATCCATCCGGCAATTTCTAGACTTTTTATGATATTCCTTACACCATTTTGATATATTTGCCTGGATATACACGATTGAGAGGACAAAATTAGGCTAGTACATAATATTTCAAGCATATAGAGTTAATTTTCACTATATATGTCGTTATTGAGTGTCACTGGGCTTTCAGGAGTTTTCATGGCAGTTTCCTTCTCTTAGAATTGTTGGATTGAATTTTAAAACTTTTTGTTCAAGCAAGCTGAATTTCAATTTAAGATAATACACTAACTTCTGTACATTTTACCATGATTATTCTGTTTTGATGTTGCTTACAAGTTCAAAAAATCATGGCTAGCGATGCTAACGCTAGATTGAGATTTTCCTACTCCTATAGGAATCGACTATCAGTATTATATTTTTCTTTACACAGTATTGTTGAGATATAATCATGAAATAGAGATGTTTATAAACCAAACAAGCGATGTTGTAGGACCCGTAACAGTTTACAGATAAAAACACAGATTCAAATTAAATTTCTTGCTATTCTTGTGTACATTTATATTTGTTTCTCAAAGTTTCGCATTAATTTTGTTAGAAGTAGCTCCAAAAACGTGTAAATGAGACGTTTTCACTTCTATAAAGGATATACTTTGGCATGCAGAGGCTTTATATTGATTCTTGAAAGTAAGAATACCAGCAAAATGAGGATAGCTGCGAATCATGGAAAATAACTAATCCTGAGTGATTTCGGAGTTTAGACTTTATTCTCGGGGATAATAATTCCATAAATTATGGTAACATTACAATGTAATGGCATCGACTCCCTTAGGACTTTCTTTTCTACTCCTAAAGTTTCAAAATCTGTATCATTTTTCTACTTTTTATTTAAGAAAATTGAAAATATATATATTGTTTATTTAATTACATGTGACTGTTTTCATAGTTTTCTGTATTCATAGTTTTCTGTATCCATAGATTATATTAAAACCAGCCGTGGCTTCGCTACTAAAACTAAAATTTAAAATCTAAAATAAAGCAGCCATGGTTAAATTTTTATAAATCCTCCGAACTTCGCCAATTATAATACTTGTAAAAAGGAACTATAAACTAAATTTTCCCCATTTCAAAATATCACGTTGCTAAAATATAGAGTTGTAAAAGAAGAAGATATATCAAAATAAATTTTCTGAACCTCACCATTTGTAATTATTTTTTTAAATAAAACGCAAAAAATATGCCATTTGCCCACTAAAAAAACAAACTTTTATTAATTTTTCACCCATATTCAAAAATCCTTATATACAATTATAGAGTTAGTGATGATATAAGCAAATCACCAAATTGGTTTTGGAAGTGTAGATTAGAAATCCCTCTTGCGTATTTTGTAGACAGAAAAGTGATGTTTGTACCAAGGATGGGGTGAAGGAGACAGCAGTGTTGTGATTGGCTGTTTATGCAATGACCCACGTAGGTGAGAGTGACTAAGCATTCCCTGACAACCGACATGACGCTAAGTCTAAGTCGCGTCTGCTTCACCGTGTAAGCTAAATGATTTCGCGTTCGCTCGCGTTATAAGAAAAACCAGTTCTTATTTATATAAATGCAATTCCTTATCCAATAGGCGAGTGACAGGCCACGTCTCTTCTGGTGAGGAGAGATAAAAATAGATTGCGCGAAACGATTTGATCATTGGATGAAATGATCAAACAACGGGGTTTCTTTAAAAGAATCTTTGGGAGAAAACTTTTATTGGCCCAAAGATATTAGGAAAGGAATGTGTTAGAGATACTAGAAGTGAGAAACAAAGTGAGTATAATATTGCTAGTATTAGTGATCGAGGGCTTGTAGAATTTGCACGAAAATTCTTCTTTCCTGTATAAGGCATAATAAATACCCTATCCGTTGTGGCAAATAAATGATACCAGCAAGATGATCTGTAATAACTACTTTACAAAATTGATAGCCTGTCGTTGTACAGGGTAACCAAAACTTCCTGGAGTAAAGATTTACGAGCTGTACAGGACAACCAAAGTATATATATCGCTCCTCCTTTAAGATCTTATGTAAGCAGCTTCAAAGAACCAACGTTCTAAAATCTATGTAAATATTATTAAATCTGATACACACCCATTCAGTACAACTATATTTTCCCAAAACAAATGCAAAGAAGTAGGAAGCAATTAGAAAATCAACCGTAACTTGATGGCTTGAATTATTCTCTTTACAATCCTTGTTAAGGGTAAAACTTACCTTTCATTGTCTCGAAAGGAAGAATGGTTTCCTTTTTAATTGGATCAAGTGATTTAATACGAGTACTGCGATTTTATTCTGAAAATTTATTTAATGTAATTTTCGATTGCATATTTATAACTTTAATCAACATTGCCAAAGAAGGGCGTGTTAGTTTCACAGATGAAGGGAGAAACCTTATGAGAGCTCTGCTCGAAGACTCTGGCCTATATTCGTGTTGCATACCACAGCATAAAATTAGATTTAGGCTCTACCTTAACTATCATACAGGTCGCTTTATTCTCAACTTATGAACATACTTAAGAATTTCAGTATACGGTGTGTCCATAAAGTCTTTGAAATTTTAAAATATATTAATAAAATTAGATTGATAATTTAAATTTTCTCTTTATAATAAATAAGTGCCTCTATGAGTCTTTAACAATATTGCATTTCTGTTTCAGATAAAAAATTCATTTAATAATCAAATATAAAAAATCTTAACAAAAAATACATGGGCTGTAAACTAAATTGCATAACTCCCAAAACAAGCAAATTATATATATATATATATATATATATATATATATATATATATATATATATTAATATAGTGACCGTGAAAAGTATCCTATCACCCTCGAATTTATTTTTAACTTAAAAAACATGTCTAATATTGACTAAACTTATATTAGTATTTTTTCCTCTTTCTTGGATTTTATGACTTGTTGCAGACACTTTGGCATGATTTGATCAAGTTTTGACAAACTTCAACTGATATTTCGTTGCACCATAACATTATGATGGCCTTCAACCTTATTTTTTTTTATTATTAGCTATAATTTTCTATGGGATTAAGATTTGGGATATTACTAGACCAATCCAAAATATTAAATCCACATGTGTCCGTAAGCCTAATTCTTATATTATTGTTGTGTGGAGAGAAATTTAATAATTTTTGTGGGTAAACTAATTTAATTAATTCTTGTTTATAATAATATTCAGAGTATTGCTGTAGTAAATGTTTAGATGTTATGTATTCAATGGTTAAAGTTAAAATATAAGTTTATTTTGGGATTAATGTTCGTTTCTCTTATATATCCTTACTTGTTTTGGAACGGCTCTGTTCTTTAAGATATTCAGATATCAATATATATTAGACACTCTTATCACTCTTAGAATAGAACAAAAAGGAGGGGTATTCTACGACAATATTATAGAATCCATGCTTAAAAGTGGGTACAGTCCCCAGGATGTCTTCTTCTCAATAGAAAAAAGAATTCCAACAAGTAAGTAAAAACTTGTTCAGTTAAATGCATAAAATATTGTATTGCACCTGGAGAAGATGGGGTACTACAGATTGCTTTCCCAACTTATATGTTTTTGTGTTACAAAACGTTAAAGAAACCAAAATTAAAAGTAATACATTTAAATCATTTCTCTGGAAATTCAAGAAGACAACATGAACAATTTAAGAAGTAAAAGCCAATTACTCATTTATCAGTAGCATATCAACACGTTTAACTGTTGTAAACAATAGATATACACAAACGCTTCAACTTCATTCGGTCTAGGGGTGGAAATTTTCGAAAGAATTATGAAACATGATTATCTAGGAATTGATTAACAATTATTGCAAAGATCGATCAAATATACAATGACTCTTTATTTTGCATTCATACATAATAAAAATCATTGAATTAGGTAGGTTACTGAATTGCTAAAGGAAGAAATTAATGAGCAATATTTTTGCTGTAGATAGAGCCATTATAAATGACAATCAAATTAGAGAGCAGATGTGAGTAAGAATTTACTTACGACAGCTTGTGGCTTCTGATGATTATCTGGCAGATTAAATGAGCAGAAGAAGGAAATTAATTTAAAGGGTGGTTAGGAAAATATCCACATCTATATTACCAGTGAAATGTTTTGAAGCTCAAAACGAAAAACATTTAACTAATGCGTCTTACAAATTTTATGATATAAAAAGAAACTTGGCCACTTAACAAATAATAATTTAAAAAAAAACGATTCAAATAAATATAAAATGATACATCTTTGTTATAACATGCAGGGACTATATAGAAAATGGATGACATCATAAAAGGTAAAAATATTAAATTCACTCATTGTCCCTACTGATATGATAATCTCAAATGGTAGTATCATTTGCATTGATTCTTTTACGGCAATCTTTTGGGAAACTTTAGGAGGAAACTCACTAGTGATTATATAAAGTTAGTAAACATTTTAATTTCTTGTCTCACCAAGAAATGCTCGAAAATTGTCTTATAAACTCTGCCAATGAGCATTAACTTTGACGGTGACAAAGAAGAAATCGGTATTTTAACAATTAGCCTGAGATAAACTAAAAGACTATCGTATAAATTAAGTAAAAACAAACACCAAATATTTACTGGACTTTTCTTACCTGCTAAATTACGTACGAAGAGAAGAGAGGAACGAACGGAGATGGAGATGGAGGAGAACAAACTGAAGTGGAGATGGAGAAGAAAAAAATATAGATGGAAGAACAGGAAGAAATTAGGCAGCAGGAGCTGGAAATGATCCAAAATCAAATGGATTCTCAGTCAATCGGTTCACAGGCTGAAATTACCCAAACTCCTACAGTCCACCTTCCCGCTTTTAATGATGGGGAGGACTTTGGGTCATTTTTGACCCAATTTGAGAGAATTTTTCAGATCAATAGATGGGATCTTGGAAATGATAGCGTCGCTCTCTTACTTCACCTCCTAAAAGCCAAGTTAAGGGATAGCTTCGTATTCCTTCCCCCGGAAGCAACTTTGGACTATTCCACTTTAAAGTCCGAATTGCTAGCCGCTGTTCATATGAATAGCGAATTCTACCGCTCCTGATTCCGCCAGGAAAGATCCACCCTGGCCAAACATTTCGACAACACGGGTGTATCCTCCAAAGACACCTTCAGTGTAGGCTGGATGCGTGCAAGATTCCCCAGGTCGACGAGTTTCTTCTGGATTTCTTCCTTAGGGATCAGCTTTTAGCTGCCGTGGCTCCCGAAATTCGCGCCTTCATTAAGGATAAACGTTGCGCCACTTTCAAGGAGTGCTTAAAAGAGGCCGATGTCTACGCGGGTAGTCACAATTCATACCCTAAGGATGTTGAAAAGGCTCCCCAATTGCCCCCCAAAACTAAATTTTATGGCCTTAAGACCCCATCTAAATTGGTTCCAAGATGTACCAAAGTTCCTAGTCTCTCGAAGCCAAGAAACTTCCATCCATACGAACACCGAGACGTTAAGCCCCTAGTTTCTTCTCCTCCAGTTGTACCGTACCAAAAGAACCCGATCGTCTGCTACACCTGCGGAGTTTCCCGCTATTGTCGAAAGAACTGTCTTCAAAACCCTCGATTCGCGAACTCTCAGTACCACCAAGTGCTGCAAATCTGGGCCACCCCTGATCCTCCTCCATCGCCTCAAGAGATTCCCGATCCTCCCTTTCCCGCCAAAGACCCGGTCGATTAGCTAAATTTTCTCTTTAATGAGAACAACCCTGGTGGATTGAAGTTCGAGAACGGAACTAGGAACGGTCGCCCAGTATTCACCCTCGCCCGTGACACCGGATGCACCTGTATTATAGTGTCTGAGGACCTACTCCCTCCTGTTGGGCCTGACCACAAGAAACTTGCAGCGGTCCACGACTACCTTGGCCTGGCCAGTCGTTTCCCAGTATTTTGTTGTCACATCGAGTGTGACTATATGTCCGGTTGGGCCGAAGTGGTAGCGGCCCCAATCCAGTTCTGCTCCATTTTAATCGGTCCAAACCCCGTAATTCACGACCATCGCGTGGCCTAGCCCGTGATTATCCGTACACAGGCAGTCCTGGAATCCCGTGCACCTGTTCCCCTGAACAGCCCTATCAACCCGGAGTTCAAAGCCCTCCGGAGCGATAAGTTTTCCCGCACCCAGAAGGAGTGCGCAACTCTCACCCCCGTCCTCCGAGTGTGAGGCCATCAGAGGTAACAAACGAGTGTTGTATCTCGTAAATAAGGTCTTATTGAGAGGTATAAGACTTAATTAGACCTTATGTCACGAGAACTAAGATTTAAGCCTGGCGCGGATGTGCTAGTGCTACTTCCCACGGGAAGCAACAAACTGTGGTTCATGTTTTGATTTTGCATAGTAAATTGTTAAATTTCAAATATAGTTTTATTTTGGGAATTCCTGTGTGTTTCCTTCTTATCCTTACGTGTTTAAGCAGCTCTTCCTTAAAAACAACAAAATTAGCACTCTTAGATCAAAGCATACTTCATCAAAGAAGTACTTTACGTTCCACAAGGTGTACCACGACAAAAGTGGTGTCAGGTGTGGAGTGATCAAAAGTGGCATTCCGCTACAGTGATAGCTATTGTCGAATGACGATGAAAGGTCCTGGAGTACTTGAATGGAGGGCTAACCTTCGTCGGCTTTTCGTCGAAAGTCAGTAATATATATTACTGCTCTTTTTGTGCTATATCCAGCCTTACACTCAGACTGAAAGACTTTATCTAGTTCGAAGGATCACATGTAATTAAGCATCCTAGTTGACAGTAGTCTTTCAAGGTCTCCAGAGAGGAAGACTTTTATGGATATAGGGCAATGTTTTGTTAAGAGTTTTCGGCTTCTCTAGTTTCAGCCTAATGCGGCTACGTGTTTGAAGCAAATGTTTACGTCTTGAGTGTAAAGAGAAGAATGGAAGAGTAAAAAAATGATGTAGGATAAAGAGGAAAATGAGAGTAGAGGCCAAGTGGGAAACATCAATGCAAGACTACCTTATATTATAATGGGTAAGAGCGGAGATTGTTGTAGTGTAAACAAAGCAAGCGAAACAAGAGAAAGTGAAGAGGTATTAATACAAAAGAGCAGATTTTGCTGCAAAAGATAGAAGTTCTTTCTTCTATGCATATGACCACGTTTTCTTATAGTTTTTTTTATGATTTATCAGTAACACCGTGTAGTCTCTAAAAGAAGTCAATTGAATTCTAATCCCATTTAACAACATTTTGCTCTCATTTAGAGGCTTTTCTTCTTGAGGAGCGTAAGAGATGTTACCCACTTTCCTTTCCCTAAAGAGAGAGAGGTTAGCTTGTTCAATAAGTAGTAATAGAGTCAATTGCGTACCCCTCATGTAACAGCACTCGAAAACACTCAAATTGACTATTATAGCCTCGCAACTTCCACACCTTTTCTCTACATAATTTCAAATCTATTTTAAAATACACTTTAGAAGAGTCACTCTAAAAATATGCAAATATGGATCAGTTTTTATAAATATGTTATTAAAAATACGTTTCTTTCTCTATCTAATCTTTCAGAACTTAATTTCGATTTAAACGTTAGCCTTACTCGATCAGCTTTTTCTCATTCCATCCTTCAGTTCTTTTGTATTTGTTACATTTATTCTTCAGTAACACAAGTTAGTTTTTATTTTCCTTCAAACAATAGTTCTGAGTCTGAAAGTATCTGCCACTAAATTTTACGAAGTGTTATCACAAAAAAACTAACTAACGGGCAAATAAATTTGACTTGAAAATATGAAATTACATCTTCAAAGCATCCTTACAAATGAAATAAATTGACACCTCATAGATATATCTATCTGATTATAGATAGAGATTTGCACAGATACAACAAGGAGTAACAACAAGGAAAGAAGGTACCCTAGGAGACCTTACGGTCGATTCAAAGAGGGTACCTTTGGACTAGCAATCGAGCGGGTACAAGGCTGCTCAATTGTTTTGCGTCCCTAAACGGCCACTTTTCAAGACTTTGTCTAGTCTTGACTTCAACTGGTCAACAGATTCACTGTTGACAACTTCCACTGGAAGTGCGTTCCACTCACCGCAGATACTGTAAGTGAAAAATTTCCACACAGATTGCGGTTGTAACGCTTCAGTTCAAGTTTGAAGCCGTGATTGCGCGTTCTGTTCTCACTCAGTGTGAAAATATCCCGGTAGTCAACATTGTCGAACCCTCGAAGTATTTTGAAAACTTCGATGAGCTGACCACGCTGTCTACGTGTTTCCAGCGAGAACAGATCTAATTCCCTTAGTCTATCCTCATAACTTTTATGTCGGATAGAGGGAATCAGCTTGGTTGCCCTGGCTTGTACGCGTTTCAATCTCGCGATGTCCTTTCGCAATGAAGGACTCCAAAATTGTACGGCATACTCCAGGTGCGGTCGGACAATGAGTTGTACAGGCACAGTACAATCTACTGGTTCCGATAACCAAACTGGCGCTTAATATAGCCTAGCATCCTTTAGGCCTTTTTTCTCCGCCTCAATGCACTGTTTCGAGAACTTAAGGTCACTAGTGATAGTAACACCCAAGTCCTTCTCAGTGTCGGTGGATTCCATAGCAGTGCCCTTAAGGATATACTGAGATTGGGGGTTTCTGTGGCCGATATGCATCACTTTGCATTTGCCCACGTTAAAAAGGCATTTGCCACGTGTCCGACCACTCCCCAATCTTCCCAAGATCTTCCTGCAGGCGGGCAGTATTTCCATCCTTTGCAACGTTCATACCAAGCTTGGTATCGTCGGCAAATTTGGAAATCTTGGCAACCATGTCACCGTCCATGTCATTGACGTAGATGATGAATAGTAGTGGTCCCAGGACAGAACCTTGAGGCACCCCGCTAGTAACGGGCGCCCACTTCAGAAGACTGTCCATTTACCACCACCCGTTGCCGTCTGCTACTTATCCAGTTCTCGATCCAGCCGGCTACCTTTCCGTCCATGCCAAGCGCTCGCACTTTCTGGAGAAGGCGGCGGTGTGATACCTTATCAAAGGCTTTCTGAAAGTCTAGGTAGACCACATACACAGCCTTGTCCCGATCGTGCTCACTGAAAACGAAGTGGAAGAATTCTACAAGGTTCGTCAGGCATGACCGTTGCCTTCGGAAGCCGTGCTGGGTACTCCTCAGTAGCAGGTTTGACTCTAAATACGACGTCACTTTGTCCACCATGATGCTTTCCATGAGTTTACCGACTATCGAAGTCAGACTGATAGGTCGGTAGTTCGACGGTTGGTTACGGTCTCCTTTCTTGAAGATAGGAGTCACCTCCGCCTCACGCCAGTCTCTAGGAACGGATTTGGTCCGAATTGACATGTTGAAGATAGCGCACAGATGTCGTGATACTTCATCGCACACTTCCTTCAATACTTTAGGTAGAAACCCGTCCGGTCCAGGGGACTTATTCGTCTTTAGGTCAGCAATCTTTTTCTTTATTTCTCCTTCGGTGAAGTCCATTGCCTCCAGCTTTTCCCCCGAGTAGGAATCCGTCGGCTGGGGAATGGGACCACACTCTTCAGTAAACGCTGAAGAGAAGTAGTCGTTGAGGAGGTTGGCAACAGAACTGGCGCCCCACCCACTATTCACGAATTCTGCCCTATCCGAATACACCACGAAAACAGACATCCACACCATAAACTCAACTTAAATCATTTCTCAATTAAAGATAGAGCAAACCCCGAAACCCAACTAAGTACACTGGAATTTCTTTATATTCGATTTTTTCCAAACCACACTTTAAACTCGGACATAAGCTCATTGCCTTTTTTACTACAAATATACTCACTCACGAATTACAAAAGCCAAATCCAATCCCCAAATTACAACCCATATTTTTCAAATATTTCTATTATCTCCATTTTTTACAACGAAAACACTAAAAACTAATTAATCTCAGTTTTTATTTAAAAAAAACATATTTCACAATCCCTAATAGTTAAAGGCCCTGCATTTTTCTAATTTGAATATTACCATCTCTGCTGCTTCCCATTTGCCATATAATTAATTTATAAATATCTGATAACTTCTCTAAAAAAAATTTTATGTTTGTATAAATTTATAATGCCATATCCTTGAGAATGTGTTCTTACCCGAAACGTCGGTAGCAAGAAAGTTAAAATATAATAATGAACTTCCTGAATTTAGCCTACTTAGTTATCCTAAAAATACGTATACGCCTAGCAAGGCGCAACCCCTCTGTATAGCGAGAGAAGGGGTTGATAGTTAATTCTGCCAGGGGTCACCAGTTCCAAGTTAGAACAAATATTTCTTCTATGCTAAATGAATTCAAGTTCGAGATTCGAGTTCTTTTGATGGTCTCCACTAAATAAGTTCGTATATGAATTTCCAAACAAGTTGCTAAAAAATTCAGAACTTGAGGTTTAATGAGATGAATTGCTGGATCTTGTGAATCCTATCCACCAAGGTGGATGAAGCACAAAGTGGACGAAGTAATTTCGTTGACTGTGTAGGGGTGCGAAGATGTATAAGAGAAAAACTTCCTTCCAAAAGCGAGAATATAAATAGCCCATTAAATTACAAAGTCAGAACGGATTGGCTGTAGCGTGACGGCAGAGTGCTGGCCTGTGGATCAAAGACCCGAGATCGATCCCAGACAGTCCACAATTTTTAAAGGAAAAGATCCATGAAGAGAACGGAAAACGCCTTATGGACAACTCAAGAAATCGACTCAAGAGAAAACCGCTGTCAAGGAAAATGGAGAGAAAACGACTTCAAGGGCTAACTCGTCTCAACTCATCAAGAAATCATCACGTCATCAAGAAGCAAGAATAACTCATTTCAACGCATCTCAAATTAACAAGAAATCCTCACAGGATCAAGAATTTGGAAGGAATCATCACATCAAGATAAATGCAAATTAATATGAAGATACATTCAAGAAAAGAAGATCAAGAATTAACCCAGCCAACTTAAAGAAGAAGGAATCTCAGCCTACAAGAATACTAAGAGTCAGATAAATGAAAGACAACGTTTCAAAGGGCCACTTCAGTCACATCAGAAATAAATAGATTCGAATATAGAAATCTGAAGATGAAGAATAATAGTGGATAAATGAGAAAAGAAATAATAAATGCCCGCAACCCCCAATAACTGTATGGATAAAGTGTTTGTATTTAATATGTGATTGTTTTATGTATATAGTAGGTGAGCGTGACCAATGGGGTTTCTGGGAAGTAGCTTTGTCTGAAGTGAGTAGTCGTTGATGTGTGTTCGAGAGAGAGAGAGAGAGAGAGAGAGAGAGAGAGAGAGAGAGAGAGAGAGAGAGAGAGAGAGAGAGAGAGCAGAGATTGTCTTTACAAGGAATTTTCTATATAGATGTTAAGAAAAAGAGCTTATAGGATTGAAGCTAACAGATTGGCATTAATAAACAAAATTGAATGAAATGGTTGAATGTCAGTTTCGCAGGAACCCATGTTTTTGTGATTAAAAGGCACATAATGTGACCATGAATATATATATATATATATAAGGAAAAAAAATATAAAAAATATATATATATATATATATATATATATATATATATATATATATATATATATAAAATACAGGTTCATGACAATGATGTTTCCACTGCTATCATTGGATCAATTACAAATGAAGGAAGTTTTCTCCAAAATATCAATACAGATTGTAAAATCATTAGTCAAGAAATTAAGAAAATTCCAATTGTCTATGAAAAACAATAAAAAAGAGACATATTTTGAATGATATGAAACATCTGGTTTAAAGATTTATTATACTCTAGATCGGAAAATTTGGCAGGCAAACATAAATTCAATTTATTTTTTTTCGTTTTTACCAATTCGAAAGTCAAGTTATTTCATCAAAGAGAGATTTTTTCTGCAAAGACGGATAGGTCTATTTTATTCTGTTTTTTGGTTTACAGCCGAGTGGAAGTTGATTTTACTTACTTGTTTGGAATGGTTCTCAGTATGCAGGAAATGAGCGTATTTCTTGTTGTAATGGCCTGAAAGTTTAGATTATTACATTGAATTCGTAATGTAAACAAGGTCGTTAGCTTACTAATTTCCAAGGAATGAGACATTATTATATAGTAAATTTTTCAAGGGGACTCTTTGGGTTGTGACCCTAGACCAATGAGTAATATTATCATTTCGACCAATCAATAATATAGAGAAGATATGAGATTTCGTGTGACCAGTATTATTCCTGTACTGCTCTTCAGTAGTTCCCTAGTCAGCAGAGTTCTCAGTAGGACTGTTACCACAAAGTATGGCAAACTCCAGGAAGTCATTTGACAACATTCTAGACAACCCTTGGTATTGACCTAGGTATACGTGAAGAAGTGTCTCGAACTGATGCCAGGTTGGCACAAGCATGGTGGGGATAAGGTAATATGAATCCGGCATCACTCTATGATGATTAAGTACTTTACTTTTCCTTCCTGCGTCTGCCTTTGAGGAACCTAAATGAGGTCTGTCTATATGTGAACATTGTAAGGAGATGCCCTCGAAAGACCAGCGTGAAAGGAAGTCCCCACCTGGTAATACTCCCTTCAGCCCCTTCGGCTCTAAAACACGTGCTCTTCGGCTTCGGAAGTTTAGAATCTTCGAGAAGGAAGCAGTCCCACGCTGAGTCACGCGAGCCAGCTGTATTTGCTTGCGGACGCTCTTCTCTCCTCTCTCCGTTGTGATAACGCCGAATTTCACCCCATGCTCTCAGGCATGTCTATTCCGCCAAATGAGCGCAGCCATACTAACCATACTCCCATATCATGAGTCAAACTTCGCGGTCTGATCCGACTCGTTATCTCGAAGTCAGTTTACACAGACCGACGTCGAGAAGTTTCTAGGGACCGCCATGCCCTGTGGCTATCTATCAGACAAGCCACCTGTCTATTTAATTATGAATCCGCCATTCCTTGAGGAGAATGAGAGTGTGTCAGTTCCTTCGTCCAGACCATTTTTTCTGTTACCACGCGAACTCCCGCAACCCCTGTTCGACTCGTACCGTGAAGTTTTGGCCCCTGTTCAGACGAAAGCTATTGAGCTACCTTCTTCCCTGAAAACTGTGGAGCACCCTTCATCTTGAACTCTCTAAAAGACTCTCGTTTCTTCGTGTCTGAGACTCCCTCCCGAATCTCTCTGGAGCAGAGAAAATACCATTCTTTATCAATAAGTACTCAAAATCCCCATCTACGAGTCTTCCTCGTTGGGACTCTCCGAAGTATCTTCTCAGAGAACTGTGCCGTTGGTCTCCCCGCCCCCCTCAGATCACCACCACGCTTCAAAGTAAAGCGATCTTGTGGGATAATCCCCCAATTACACAGCGTCAATGGTTCGAGTTAACGTTAATTTTGCTCCTCCCGCTTAACTATGTCATATTATAAATTGTCGCAATCAACTATCTTTATCGAGTAATTTGTTCCCCCTTTTTGTATATATGTATATATTTCCCTATTTATATATATATTAAAAAATATATTTTGCGATTTATTCTTTATATATCCTTTGAAGTTAAACTTGACAAGCTTAGATAAATCCCGGTCAACTGTAAATGGCACTCTGTATACAAATCAAGGAGGCGATTCCCCACTCTTTTAATTGCCCCAAAGCATATCGCAGACAGCCTATGGTCGGATAACTGCCCGTGCTTGAGTATGCGCCCTTGCGCCGAGCGAGTCTTCAGAGGCATACCTCGACAAACATCAACGCACCTAATGATGATAAGTACTGTTCTCTTTTGATTAAAGTGGAGGGAAAAAATGGAATCGACATATACTACTAAGCTGCCTTTGACTTCTGTTAGAATCCGAGAGCATCAATTCGAAAATGTTATTTGCTCGAAATATCGGACCTTCATCAAATATACGAGCTTCAACAATTTATGGCCTTAAAAGTAGCTGGAGATAAAATAAGTGGTCTATTTGTTTAATATCGTGATGCTTCTGAGGCAGGCACACAACTTTTTAATTCGGCGTTCCACTGCCAAAACGACTGATATACATGTTAAGGCTAAAATCTATATGTACTTCTTTACTGCTTCAATATATTGCAATACCCTAGCTAGTCTCTAATTCTCTCAATAAATACTTATTAACTATGAATAATGCTCTTGAAAAATTAGAAATTTAACCTAATTTTTTAAGAAAATGTAGTAAATCAATTCGTTTTACTATTACTACGCAAGCACAAATAGCAGAGAGAAATGGAGAAATAAAACCAGCAAATCCTCCAGGTTGTTATTAGGCTTTTAGTGGGTGCACAAAAGTAGATACGGGCTAGATAGGCCGGAAGATGAAAGATCAAGACATTCTCAGAATATACATAAACCAGGCAATGGCTTCGCCACTCCATCCTACTCAAATGAAAATTTAAAATCTAAAAAAAAGCACTCATGTTTAAATCTTTTAGACATTTTCTGAACTTCACCAAATATAATAATTTTAAAAAGGAACTCTAAACTAAATTTCTCCCTTTAAAAATATCACATTGCTAAAATATAGTTATAGAAGATATATAAAAATAAATTTTCGGGACTTAACCATTTGTAATTCTTTGAGTTTTAAAAAATTCACAAAATTTCGATGCTTATATTTATTTCTGAACTTCACTGTTTTATTTTTTTATATTATAAAATAATTATTAGAAATAACTTTGATAAAAAACATAAGTTATAAACAAACTAAGATGAAATTATTATTCAAATACTCAAAAATCCCCTTCTTAAATTATAGAGATATGATGATGATGACCGAGGTAAAAATTTCTTTTATTATTACTTAGTTAAAAATTAATAATACCAAAGATTAATTAAAAATGACCCCTTTCTTTTTGATGGTATCATGCACAATTTATATTTATTTATAAACCATAATGGTTGCTCGTAATAAAATTGGGCAATTTCTCGAGGTTCAGCTCGCAAAGTTAATTCCAACATGCAAGTCACAACTTTCTTTTTAAGTATTGCGAATATAAAGTAAGATAATTTCTATGACGTGTCATAAATTACTATCGTAAGTTAATTTGTTAATATAAAGATTGAAGTTAAATTCTCTCTGTCATGGTATGACCGGGTGCACACCGATATACGCGCACTGGCCTACTGGCTGACCGAAATTAAGGCTCCACTTAGGGATAGTTTTAAGAGTGCCTTAAATCTATAGTTGCTAGGCCTAGGAATATTCAAACACGGCTATAAAATTATATTTTAATAAGACTAAAGTTTACATATACATATATGGCAAGTTAAATGGTAATGCAATTAAATATTGACGGTTCACTACAAGATGATTGACGCTATCAATTAATTTTAAACAGAGGGATAATTAATTAAGTAATGATTTTACAATTTTGCAAATTCTAGAGCAAAGAGGATCATTGAGGATCGATGTGGTAAAGGTGGGAGGAGCGTAACGAAGCGGAGGTTAGTTCCCTTTTACCTTGATGTGGGGCGAGTAGGACCAGGTAGGTGTATTTCGACCTTGAACTTGTGGGCGTCTCACGGGACGCTTATTCTTAAGAGGCAAACGGAAGCTGCTTCAAGGATGGCTTTTCCGATCCTTAAAATCCAAAGACGTGTAAGGATGGTTGAAGCGCGTCTAATTATCTCCACGAACAATACTGAGTGACGACTATCTCTCCCTTAGCCCTTCGAAAATCACTCACTTATTCTCTAGACGAGAATGTAGTCGATTCCCTCTCGTCTAACGAAGACCTTACAGCTAACGTTCTGGACGGCGGCTTCAGATACAATCTGTATATTAACTTCGAACTCTCAAATATATACTCCCAAATTATCTAGACGGGGAGAGAGATTCATCGCCAACAGACTTCCTTAATTTCGTTGGGTCGCCATAAGGGCCCCTAGCGGTATAGTCGCGAGGCCCCTTAATGTTCTTTCCATTGTTCTACTATTCGCAGTATATAGGACAGACGAATTTAGAGAGGGCAATTTTGAACTTTGGATGGTATGGGGGGGGGGAGAAATTCCTTCTTTCTTTCCTTATACTTTCACACACTCCTATCTCATATTCATCTTAATTGCATATTAATTAATTTTCTTCGTGATAGGGGAAGTTCTAGGCTGATATGGTTTTCGGCTGGGAATATTTGCATAAAACTCTCATTTAAAAGAATATATTAAAGAAGACTTTGATACCCTAGATCTTGTCTAGGAAGAAATTAAAGTGGATATTGAGGATTTGATGTGATTATAAGTATAAGAATTACAAAAGATAACTAGGTTTGCGTTTAGAGAGGATCGAGTTGTAGTTTTAATTAATGGATGAGAGGGCTGGGGTGACAGCCAATTAAATCAAATGCACGTTAATTACCGAGAAGAATTGGAATAATTTTGTAGTTTATTTAATCAGAGTAATTCACCGTAATAACCTGAGATACAAAAAAAATATGCGGGATTGTGCGAATAAAAGAGAAAGAAAGAACAACTGAATGTGTAAGAGAGAATAAAAGAGTAAGGAGCAGTTATAATTTGGTTAGATCCGGTAAGAGTTTGGAATATAAAAAGGTTAAATAAAGACGGGTAGTGGCATTAGGACGCTCCAAATCACAACAAGATCTATGGCAAAACGGTCGCAAAAAACGATTGAAGAATTCCGGAAAAATCATATCTAATTCCTTCACTCATTCCAAGGGTACTAGTAGAGCAGTAGCTGCACAAGAAACCTTAACGTATAGAAGAAATTTAACTGGATATGAAATGTCCTTGCACGCGCTGTTAAGAGAAAATCAGTTGTCTAATTAATGATATAGTATTCTTAGCGTTTAGCTTTTATTAATTCAACATTTCAAGGGAATAAAACAAATAATTGAAGGCTCTTATGAATATAAACAAAGTGTGACGAATGAATGGGACAATAAAAGAAATTTGTTGACAAAATTCCCATTATTACATTGAGAAAAACGTACTATATATAGATAAATTCGTATCAGTATAAACTATAAAGAGCGCGAAAAGGAAAGATCTGCGAGATACTTTATGAACATCTGAACGTGGCTCTCTTTAAAAAATTCATGTCCAAGGTGAATACATAGGAATTTGCAATGTAAAGAAAGATGTCAAGAAGGTTGTCTCAAATAAAGGAATTGAAGCATAAAAAATGGACCCTGCTACAAATCACAACACATAGAAGTGTCATATGGAGGAAACTCAACATCTATGTAAGATCGCAAGACAAATATTAGATCAAAAAAGAGATAAAAAAGAACTACAAGGGAAGCACCGAAATCAAGTCATCAAATTTCAAAAACAAACACATTTATTTAAGAACCTTTGTACTACCACATGGAACGCAAAAAGTATAATAATATCCAAATATGCTTTAGCTGTAACTAAATGGAGCACTAGCTAACAGGTAATTGTATAGATAAAGACACGATATGTTCTGAATGATGACAAAGAGATCACAATGGAAAGACTGCAGGGAAACAATAAAAAGGTGCGTCAACTGAGAGAGGGACAAACAACACAATGGCCGCGTCCTGTTCCAAAAGTAGGGAAATAAAGAAAATGAAGTGGAAAGAAACAAAAGTCGAGGATGAAAGAAAAAGAAATGCATCTTAGGCGGGCGTAGCAAAAGCCACAGTCAGAAAAATATGAGCGAGGCACAAACTAATCTGATGGTGACCCAAGGAACATCTAATGAATTACTGACGTGAATCCTATATTCGCACATAATTAACATCAGGAAGCCAGAAACCTTTGCAACAACGCTCAATGCTAACCTGGAAAAGAACAGGATGAAGTAAATCTGAATCATCGAGACTTCGCTTTCTTCAGAAATCCTTAATTTTAACATAGCAACTACGACTATCCGTGAAGGAAATACGAATGTATAGATACACAAATCAATGAAAAACCGCAGAATCAACAATTAAAAAAAAAAGAGGAAAATGATGGGACAAAATCCTAACGACAACAGAATTAAACCTTAAAATGTATTTCATCGAACCCCTCTCCCTCCTTGAAAAGGAAAAGGAAATAATACGTAAATAAAGACCTTAATTAAGGCAAAGGCAAATGTAAATTTCTATTCAACCGTTGAAGAAGTGAAAATAACATATACTCCCTTTTTGGCAGAAAATATATCCTGTAGACTCGGTTATTTTCGGCCAAGGAACCTTCAAGGAAATAATGTGTAGCAAACTAATAAACGGAACCGAAGCAAATAAACGATCTATCATCCAACCACTAAGGATAATAAGAACTTCAAAGTAAATAATCAATTGTCGCTAAAAGATGAAGAAAGCTCAGCATACTACCACCAAATACATAAGGCTGGATCAAAAAACTAAAACACTTGTAAACATAATCAGACAGACCCAGTCTAATATTATATTAATATTTGAACACGGAGTGAACAGAGTAAGAAGACAATGAAAGTCTTCAATTACACTTTTAGTAACGTTAACCCTTCAGATGAGCATCATGACAAGACGGTCTTAGCAATAAGAAGAGGCATAAAATTTACTGAAATTAACAAACTGGATGAGGCATTCTATGCCCTAAAAATTAAAACAGAAATAAAACCAATAATAGGTGACATAAGCTACTAGGCGCCTAGAAAAAAGTACCTATCCATGCACAACCTAATGACAATCTTTGGCCTAGGTGGCCATAAAATATTACGGGGGATTTCAAAGAGAGGTAGAGAGCAAACTGCTACTACACATATTGAAAAACAGTGGATATGATTTATAAATAAGGTTGCAAAGAAGTATTTTCAAGAAAATATATTCGTTTTTCCCATTAGGCAATGCTGATAAAAAGCCTTAAGTAGAAACTGGGGTTGTGCTCTCTGTGTTTCTGTTAATTTTTTAGTTTTATTTATATTAATTATTTAAAAGGATATTGAAAACACAATAGTTAAGTAATTAAACAAAAACAAGAAATATTGCTTAAACTCTGACTGTAATATACAACATAGTAAGATACAAATAATTCACACATTAACCAATTATTTTAACATATTAGCCACACCAAATTACTATCATACATAATTAAGATGAAAAATTAATGTAAAAAGCATGTTTTTTGATTGATCTGCAAGGAAGTGAAAAGAAAGAACAAAATTGCAAAAAACAATTTCAAAATGTAAGTCAAGATTACAGGCTTTGGTCAACCATAGAGAAGGACATATTGAACCATCCATTAATATTTCAATATAGCTTAAATTTTGAACTATTTTAAATGTTGCAATTTAGAAAATAATAGAACATGTTTTTCCCATTATTTATTTAAGGACTAATAGACTCATTAAAAGACTTAAGGACGATTATTACAATGGATATGAATTTACAGATAAAAGATTTATCTTTCAATTGGTACTTATTTTATATCTCTAAATACTATGGTTATTGAGATATAGCTTCTCAAATACTGCCTAAATTTTTTGGGAGGGCGGCGCACCCTATATGTATATATATGCATATATTTATATATATATATATATATATATATATATATATATATATATATATATATATATATATATATATATATATATATATTCCTATATTTATTAAAGGAATTTTCAGGCTTTATTTTTTAAATGAATGCTCAAGCAGAGAGCTGATTTTAAATATTGATTCATTATAATAGACTCGAATTTGTCCCTGAAATAAAACAAAAATTTCATACTTTGGAAAATTAATAATGAAATGGATAGATTCGGATAATTTTTCAATTATAATGTCAATTTACGCAAAGTCCGAGTAGATATCTGCATATTTAAACACCATAGGAACCATAGATTAGGAGAATAAGACCAGAATAGGGGGACATTATCAAGAGAATACAAGAGATTAGGAAGAAAACAAACGGAGAAAAAAGACAAAATCCATCTTCATGGGTAAAATCAAGTCTGATCCCGTTATTCCAATAGCCGCTAATCCAATCCCCTTTATTCTGAAACCATTGGTCCACTTCCTACCAGTATTTTTTTTACATTGAAGCTTTATTATTATAGCGTGCGCCATCCTTCTGCAGAAGCAAAGATAATTTAAGAGAAGTCTTTGGTCAAGCTTTAGCTTTATTAAACTTCCGATGGCCTCTCAAATAATGTCGATCATGCTGGGATCCTATCCGGTTTGAGTTTTTCAACAACTGGCCAACTTTAATATTCGAGTCTCCACTCAGTTCCGGTTTCCTCCTCAATCCTGGTCAGTGTTGCCACAGATGCCCTTGATTCAGTAACTCTCATTACTGGTTCCCAGAGGAAAGTTTTGATTTTTGAGTATTTCGCAGCCTGGTCACATTCGTATTAAAACCCTCCTGCACTTCATTTACCATATTTCTTCGACATTGGTCACACAGACAAAATATTAATTATATACTAAATAATTGTGGTTTGATCTCACCAGAGCAGTGCGCCTAATAGTATGTCTGCCCCAAATAAAGCATTTTAAGCCGTGGTCTTAATCCAACTAAGGTCCACTTGGATTTTAAGTACCTCGTGGCCTGGTTCATGAACCAAAGGCGCCAGGATGCACGATCTCCGTGCATTCACACATTAAATCATATTGCTTCATCCTATCGGACTGTGGCTCATAAGAACAGCAGAATCTACGATGTTCTAAAGGCTTTGCTCATCACAACGAATGCGATTCCAGTTGATTTAATTTCACTCTCATAATCGTTGTTCGTCTTCATGTTTCTACGAAATTAGCTCACCTACCGATTTCTACGCGATCACCAACAGGAATTATGACTTCTCTTCTCATTAAAACCAATAAGGATATCCCAAAATTTTAGATTAGTCTACATTAAAATGTTGATGTCATTAACCAGTGATACACTAAGCATTCATAATCATTTTAACTAAATCGTCAAAATTTTCATCCCCAAGTAATTAATCAACTTTATAAAGTTTTAAAAAACACCAAACAAAATATTCATCAGAGCTATTCAATTTCATATTGTGAAAATATAAAAGTTGTGCGAGACTTCAGGCCACATGTTGTTCTTGTTCCAAATCGGGTCGTATGGGTGCACATAAAATTTGAACTCGATCGGATAAGATCTAAAGGTACCCCAGGGCGACAAATTCTCCTCTCCCTCCATGCGGCCACCACCTGGTCCATTATTGAGGTGACGTTGGCGGTCAGCCAAGTGGATTGGCCTTTGTAAGTGTTTGTTTGGTGTCTAGAGGTCACTAAGTTCTTTATTATTTTGGCAGTAAATTGGTACGAACATTACTTGTTTGGGGAAATGAAAGTTATCATTTTTACTTGCGATCACTAGGAAAAAAGAGAACTTCAATATTCCCATTTTGCGTTTCACAGGTGCGATAGTTTCTTTCGCAAACAGTGGTGGTTGATCGGTCACCCGGGGAAGAACATCACCGGGAGCCGTCTCCCCTCAAAGGGACAAGTGCTTCGAAAATTCTACTTGCACCACGGTCTGAAAAAAAACAAAGGCGGAGGCTGCGAAGGAGACCGTTGAGGGAGTCCTGTAGGTTTGGGAGAAGGCAGGTCTCTCTAACTTCACACTGCCTTACAGCAAGGCGAAGATGCTCAGGTTAATGTAGGCCTACGAAGAGCTTTGGAACCACAAGAAAAGAGCTTCAAAAACCTGCAAGGATAAATAAATAGATCTTTCAAGGGTACCTTGATAACTTTTTCAAGGTGGCGTATAGAGAAGATACCCTTGAGAGCACCAAAAACTAGGAGGAGAGGGTCTTCGTCATCAGCCAAAGAGAAGAAGCGGAAACAGTCTGCAGAGATGAAGAAAAATCTACCCTTAATTGTTGTACCTTCAAGCCAGGTGGCCTTATCGTCTTCATCCTCCTATGGGGAAACGGATGGAAGCGGTGCTGAGTTCAAGTGCTTAAGTCTTTTAAGAGAAGAGCTTAAAAGAAGTCTGCCATGATCCTGTTAAAGGAAGTGACCACCAAGCTGGACCGCTTCAAGGTCTTTGATCCGGCTGTGATGGCAGTGGTAGGAGCCGTGGACAAGGCAACCAGTCAGAACTTCATTCTCTCTACGAACTCCGTCCGTCGCCATAGGAGCAAGAACTGAAAGGAAGTGGCCCCTGCAGATAAGATCGTCCTCCTAGGGAGATGCCTTGTGCTACTGTACTGCGATGCTAAGCAGCTAACTGATATCGCTGGTGAACGTGAACACGTTGAGAGGCTAGCCATTCAAGTCACAGGTGGAGACAAAGAGTAACTCTTGGAAGCAGCCAAGATGCTCCAAGAAACTGTGCATCAAATGTCCGAGGCTGTCCTCAAGGCGGTATCCAACGCTAGACTAGAGGCGCGCATTCAAGGAATTGTGTTTGACACTACTGCCTCGAAGAAGGGTGCTAATGAAGCAACCTGCGTCAAAATTGATAAGGGGCTTGAAAGAAATCTCTTCTGGTTTGCGTGCATGCACCACAACCTAGAAGTGATTTTCATGGACGTTTTTAAACAGCGTTATGGACCATCTAGCAGGCCTAACGTCCCTCTCTTCGACCGGTTTCAGGAACAGTGGGACGTCATCCTTCGATGAAGAAAGCTTCCTTCCTCTCTTGACAGGCAAGCTGTATCATGCAAAGGATACAGCCTTGAGCGAGCTCAAAAGTGCCATCGAACAAGAAAGCCATCCAAGAGACAACTGCATTAAGTTCTTGGTTATCTCCAACATCTTCCTGGGAAGCGAGATTGACGCGACTTTTAAGATAAGTGCACCAGGAGCGTTTAATCAAGGGAGATTGTCGTAGAATGACTCCCGACGATATACCATATATCACTATTCGTTGAGGGAACTTCCTTAATTATCTTTAGAGTGCGTTAATGTCTGGCGGCCGATATTATGTATCTTCGATATGCTTAAGAAGTGGAACTGAGCTCAAGGATAATAATATTGCTATCATTAATAAAATAGAGTTTTATTAATAATAACTATCAACAAACACAAGACGGAAAATATTGACATAAACAGAGAATGGAAAGGGTCGTGGAGACTCGGGCTAATCCGAGGATTTAAAGGATTTAAAAAGGTAAAACAAATATAGAGTTAAAGAGATGGAATGGTTCAATAAACCTTTTAAAGCACAGAGGAGAATTGACAAAAAGGTTAAGTACTCAAAGGTGACGTTTGGCTTACGAAACTTTACACTAGTGGTGCAGGGGTAGGTGGCGCGAAGGAATTTTCGGTCCGAGGGCGAATTCCAGCCCAAGAGGGGAGATAAGATGATCCTGACGTGGCGTCTTGAAAATGAGAACCGTTTCTCGACGAAGGGCTTGAAGAACAATGGCTGTTCTACGTTGTTCTCTTCTGAACAAAGGGGGAGTGAGAACCGTCTCTTGTCTACGGGCTCAAGAACAATGGCTGTTCTAATGTTGTTCTCCTCTGAACAACAAGGGGGAAGGGTGAGAACCGTTTCTTGGCGAAGGGCTCAAAATAACAATGGCTGTTCTTCGTTGTTCTCCTCTGAAAAACAAGGGGGAAGGGTGAAAACCGTTTCTTAGCGAAGGCCTCAAAAGAACAATGGCTGTTCTACGTTGTTCTCTTCTGAACACGAGGGGGAAGCCTTGGGGACTTGGCGTCACGAAAGGCTCAAACCTTTGGCACTCAAGGAATATTGTCCTCCCTCTGGACAAGTGATGGTGAATCTCGAGGTCGAGGTCCCTTGGCGCACAAAGGGAGAGAGGGTCGTGGTGATGTTTCGCGACGAAAATCTGGATCTCCAATCTGATCTTAGTGGTAAAGTTTCCATATAAATAGCCAGGACATCTCCTTGGCGTGGGGGACAATGGGGTGGGAGCTTTGAGGGAACGCACAGCCAAGCCGGAGAACAATGCCTTATCTGCCCATAAGCCTAACTCAATCTGGCGAGGTCGGCGTATGGGGGAGAACGGGGGGACGATAACCTCCTTGTTTAAACGTTGACATCCGGTGGCTGTGATAAGGCGCCAAGCTTCGAAACGAAGATGCATGTGGGCCCATCGTGGTTTTAAATAATATGTGATAGAAGTTGAAATTAACGCAGCTTCAACTCGTTCTATCACACCCCTCCATTCCGGGGGAAGTTGTCACTTCGAAAAAAAAAGAGAGAAGGGACAACGATAGAGCTCCGTTGTGGGGAACTTGTTTTCTTGTACCAACCGTACCTTCCTGCACCTAACTAGTATTACCTCAAGACATATGATTATTTTTATCTTTAGATTACAGGGGAAAATAGCCTTTAATACAACTTAATCAAAGAAAAAGAAGGGCATGGAACAATGAAATGATATAAAATTAGTACATACGGGACAAAATAATTTATACGTAAATTAATGGGTACAAATATATATACATACAAAAAATTAGACACTGAGCGTTACAAAAGTCAGACATATACCTTAATTAATTATATTACAAGAGAATCTTAATTTAAGTCTTACAAGACGGTATATACCTACATGGTGATACTAATCCTATGAATACACTTACTCTACGCTATTCGGTAACGCATTCCTACTGAGTGCGTCAGCGACCTGGTTATCGGAACCTTTTATATAATTTATTTTAAACTGATACTCTTGCAAGAGTAAACTCCAGCGCATGATGCGGCCGTTTGAGTGTCGCACATTCCTAATATAGGTTAACGGACGGTGGTCGGTTCCTATCTGAAATTCTAAAATTCTCTGTGTCCTTGTCTTAACCCTAATCCCCTAAGGGTGTTAGTGATTCACACTCCTTTTGTGCCGTCCTAAAGTCCTGGTTAAGGGTTTCCGAGAAATCGGACGGTATCGGGGTTCTGATGGGGACGGGCTCTTGGGCTTCTTTCTTAGCTCGGCCTCGAGGAAGGGCGGCCTGAGACACAGGGTAAAGACTTACTTGGGGGCTCTGTCCTATAAGTACGGAACAGAATTGTATGGGTGCTGAAATGACTTCAGCCCAGCCATCATAATATTGACACAGCAGGTAACATCTAACGACGGGGAATCAGTTCACCCGCCCAAGGTGGTCATGTACCACCACAAATTTTTCGTGGTTTGAGGCCACTGGGAGGAGTTCGTTGGACACGGTGAAACACGTACATCCTGTGTCCCTGAAGAGAGTCGATACTCGGCAGCCGTCCACGCTGCCCTCCTCATATTTCAAAGTTCCCGATGAACTTTTATCAAAAATCAACTTTATCTGGTGGTTTGTCGGAAGGGGAGAAGTTTCTGCTTGGGTCGGTACCACCGGGGGAGCTGGGGTTGTATTAATCTGGTGAACTTGGTGGGCTGGTCCGCTTTTAAGCCTAGAACTTTGGGGGCAATTCCAGCTCATGTGGTTTTCTACACCACAGGTGAAGCATATGATTGGTCGCTTCGGGAAGAGAGATGGAGGAGAAATCTTAACGGGAGGTTTGGAGTCCCGTTGTTGGTTTTGGGGAAGGAAGTTTTGGGGTTTTGCGGGGCTCGGTAACTTTGTCAGCTTTCCTGGGAATGGGCGCGAATCCTTCCTTCTTTCTTCTCGTTGGATTTCTCTTTCTCGTTCTTCTCGTTGTATTTTTCTTTCTTGTTCTTTTCTTTGCTCCTCTCAAATGTACTCAATTAGTTCTTTTCCGGAAAGTCCCAAGGATTCTCCTTGTGCTTTAGAGATTTCAAACTGAGTCATCTTTGCACTTAGGGCACACTAGTCAACCAACTTAAATTCCTTGCAACAAGAATTATGCCTCTAGACAAATTAGCCTACCTAAATATGGGCACTGACCTAAATAACCAATGACTAAAATCACAAAAAAACACAAACAAATTATTATCACAGTTCCTTGAGCTACTCCAGCTTCTGAAGTTTCAAAAAGGGGGTAGCAATCGTTAAAACAAAAGGGAACTACTATACACTATTATTATAACGAATAACACTATGATTTACTCGACTGAGACCAGTGTTTGCAAAGATATAACGTTAAACCTTACACACCTGATACCAAATTTAAATAGTATATATATATATATGTCGTAGAATGACTCCCGACGATATACCATATATCACTATTCGTTGAGGAAACTTCCTTAATTATCTTTAGAGTGCGTTAATGTCTAGTGGCCGATATTATGTATCTTCGATATGCTTAAGAAGTTGAACTAAGCTCAAGGATAATAATATTGCTATCATTAATAAAATAGAGTTTTATTAATAATAACTATCAACAAACACAAGACGGAAAATATTGAAATAAACATAGAATGGAAAGGGTCGTGGAGACTCGGGCTAATCCGAGGATTTAAAGGATGTAAAAAGGTAAAACAAATATAGAGATGGGATGGTTCGATAAACCTTTTAAAGCACAGGATAGAATTGACAAAAGGGTTAAGTACTCAAAGGTGACGTATGGCTTACGAAACTTTACACTAGTGGTGCAGGGGTAGGTGACGCGAAGGAATTTTCGGTCCGCTGGCGAATTCCAGCCGAAGGGAAGAGATAAGATGATCCTGACGTGGCGTCTTGGGAATGAGAACCGTTTCTCGACGAACGGCTTGAAGAACAATGGCTGTTCTACGTTGTTATCTTCTGAACAAAGGGGGGGTGAGAACCGTCTTTTGTCTACGGGCTCAAGAACAATGGCTGTTCTCATTTTGTTCTCCTCTGAACAACAAGGGGAAAGGGTGAGAACCGTTTCTTAGCAAAGGGCTCAAAAGAACAATGGCTGTTCTTCGTTGTTCTCGTCTGAACAACAAGGGGGAAGCCTTGGGGACTTGGCGTCTCGAAAGGCTCGAACCTTTGGCACTCAAGGAATATTGTCCTCCTTCTTGACAAGTGATGGTAAATCTCGAGGTCGAGGTCCCTTGGCGCACAAAGGGAGAGAGGGTCGTGGTGATGTTTCGCGACGAAACTCAGGATCTCCAATCTGATCTTAGTGGTAAAGTTTCCATATAAATAGCCAGGACATCTCCTTGGCGTGGGGGACAATGGGGTGTGAGCTTCGAGGGAACGCACAGCCGAGCCGGAGAACAATGCCTTATCTGCCCATAAGCCTAACTCAATCTGGCGAGGTCGGCGTATGGGGGAGAACGGGGGGACGATAACCTCCTTGTTTAAACATTGACATCCGGTGGCTGTGATAAGGCGCTAAGCTTCGAAACGAAGATGCACGTGGGCCCATCGTGGTTTTAAATAATATGTGATAGAAGTTGAAATTAACGCAGCTTCAACTCGTTCTTTCACAGAGATAGATGTCGAAGGGAATCTACGCTCTCAAAATTTTCCTCTTCAGGTCTAATTTTCGGCTGCTCTCTCACGAACTTCGAGCCATGGAACAGGTATCCCTCTTCATCGCACTCCTTTACGCTATTCCGTGCAATGAACCCAGGGTTCCTTCCCATGCTCCCTACAACGATCTCTTTTTAATGATGGAACTTTGCTGCAGAGGAATCTACAATAAGTGCGTTGTTGAAGTTACCCTAAAGGCATTGAAGCGCTAACTCTGGTACGTGTCAGAAGACTTGGTGCTTCTCTCTCTCTTCGACGAAAGGGTTACAAAGGAAGAGAAGTCTTCCATGGTCCAGAACATGAAGAGGGAGGGAAAGGGACTGAAAACTCTGGACGGAACGGCCTTCAATCCTAGCTAGCCTCTTTCATGCTTCTTCAGTGCCCATTTGAGAAAGGTGCTGGATCTACTTCTCCCAGGAAAAAGAGAGTGGGATCCTCTCTTCTGCAAGATAAAGAGGGCGATTGACCAGGTGAATGTGGTCAACGACATTGCCGAAAGAGGAGTGGCCCTGATGACCACCTTCAACGCGGCCATCACCTGAGAAGAAGCTCAGAATCAGTTCTTACTGAAGGTGGCGGCCAAGCACAGGACGGAGGGCCCCACGACCCCAAAACAGCCCTTCCCGAAGCCGGAGCGATCGGACTCCGAATAAAGCAAGAGATCCTTTCGGAACTCTTTTTTTGTCTTGTTTCAGTTCTTAGTGATGTCATTCTATTTGTACTTCTCTGCTTGCGAAAAGAAATATATTAGAACTTCTTTTTTTATATTTGTTAACTTTTTGTTTCCCTTTTGTTTGTTTTTGAAAAATTGTGCTTCGTTGGGGACCTCTAAGCAATATACAATTACAATAAAATTTGACGCGAATCTTTTACATTTTAGTGGAACAAAAACAACATGTGACCCAAAAGTGTTTGTAACATGTGACATTTTGAACAGGTGTAATATAAATATTAGTCAAATGATTTTTATTTTATTTATGTTTTCTGTATTTTAGCGAGGTTATTATAAAGTGATCTGTTACAAGCATAAATTTAAGGAATTTGCAACAAATTTGACGTGATATAAAAAGCGATATATCATTCTTTTCTTGTTCGCTACGGGGGGAACTTGCGCGTCGCTACTAAGATTAAACAAAAAATTTTAAAAAAGCAGCCATGGTTAAATTTTTATAAATTTTCTGAACTTGGCCAATTATAATAATTTTAAAAAGGAACCCTAAACTAAATTTCACCCATTTCAAAAGTTCACGTTGCTAAAATATAGTTATGAAAGATATATAAGAATAAATTTCTGAGCATCACCATTTGTAATTCTGGGTTTTAAAAAATTCACAAAATTTCGATAATTTATATTTATTTCTTAACTTCAGCATTTTGTTTTTCACTAACTCTATAATTTAAGAAGGGTTTCTGATTAGAATTTGAATAATAATTTCATCTTAGTTTGGTTACGACATATTTTTTTTATCAATGTTATTTCTAATAATTTTTTTATAATATCAAAATACAAAATGGTAGAGTTCAGAAATAAATACAGGTATCGAAATTTTGTAAATTTTTTACAAACTCCCAAATTTCGAATGGTGAAGTTCCGAAAATTTGTTTTTATATACAAGGGGCAGTCAATAAGTTTTGCAATTCGCATATAAGGAAACGAGATATGGCGAAAAGTGTTTTATTATTTTTCAACATAACTACCCTCGACTTCAATGCACCTGCGCCACTTGTCACTGAGGCTTCGAATTCCCGACAACTAGAAATTTCCCGACTGCTGTTCAATCCACTTCTGGACGGCGAGCTGGATATCTTCATCGTCCCCAAACCGGCGTCCACGAAGTGCACCCTTGAGCTGGTGGAATAAAAAATAGTCGCTAGGGGCCAGATCTAGACTGTAGGGGGAGATGGGTGAGCTCCTAGAATCCGCACTCGAGGAGGGCAGCTTGTGAAACTCTGGCCTTGGAAACTTTGACAACGTTGAAGTTAATTATGGAGCGTGGGGTTTCTAGGGACCCAACGGGCAGAGACCTTGGTTATGGTCAAATTGTCCTGGATGATGTTGATAACATTTCCATGTGATATTCCAAGTTCTCGCTTGATTTCTTCGACCTTCACACGTCGATTTTCGAGGATCATCATCTCCACACGGGCCACATTGTCCTCGTTGGTCACTTGTGACGGGCGTCCTGGACAGAAAGCATCTTCAAGGGACTCACGACCATGGCGGAACTCCCTATTCCAGCGAGAAATGGTTCATAGGAAGGGGCGGTGTCAGTGTGCACTGTAACCATGCGTTCATAGATTTCTTTTGCGTTCTTGCCTTCCTTGGTAAAAAATTTGATCACTGCGCAGTGCTCAACCTTCTCCATCGTTGAAAAATCTCTGACTGACGACCTGCGATCAGCTATTGCTTCTTAATTACACAATGCAGGAGCGTGCGGCTGCAGGTCCTGACTTGTCATAACTTGTCCTACACCCCTACAAACACCCATGCCCCTTCCTCTGTTTTACCCTACCGATTCGCAAAACTTATTGACCGCCCCTCGTATCTTCTATAACTCTCTTTTAGCAACGTGATATTTTGAAAAGGGAGAAATTTAGTTTAGAGTTCCTTTTTAAATTATTATAATTGACTAAGTTCAGAAAATTGATAAAAAGTTAACCATGGCTGTTTTTTTTCAGATTTTAAATTTTAATCTTAGTAGTAAAGCCATTGCCTCTTATTATAAAAGAATTATTAGAAATAACTTTGCTAAAAATTTTAAATATACCCACGGGGTTTTGGTCTCAATAAAAAGAAGAGATTTTTTTACCTAAAATTGCTCTTATATACTAAGAAACAAAAATCTTTTTTCCCTTAATTTTAATACATTTTCTGAACTTCAAGATTTGTAATTATTTGTTCCAAAACGGGGAAAAACAAGTCATTTGTCCACTAAGGAAAAAAAACCATTTATTAATTTTTCACCCATCTTCAAAAATCCCCTTAAACAATAATAGAGTTAGTTATAATATAGCTATAAAATTCCCATAGAAGTTAGCGTGTATATTTTAATATTATTTTAAAGTATATTTGAATTTATTGACAGTTAGTTTATAGAAATATTCATTGGTAGAAAAATGCATAAACCAAACTTTTTAGAGCCCCCCTGAAATATATATACGACTATATATGCAAATTACTAAACGAAATTTTCGATCATTGTTCTTTTTACAAAAAGATTCAGTGGAGACTCGATTTTCCTCAAAACAAGGACTATGTAAATTTATACTTGAGTTACAGAATAGTAAATTGCCAATGAAATTATTTAATTTAAATATTTTTTCAATTATAATGTCACTCAACATGGATTCCTAAAGCTCCTTACCCATAAAAATACTTCACGTAAATACAAAGAATTATAAGAAATAGACCAGAACTGGAGAATCAGAAAAGAATGAACGAAAACTAGAAGGAAAGCAAGGGGAAAATTAAGTTAGAAGCTATCGCTTTGCTTCAAAAAATAGTAAAATTTCTTTTAGAATGAGACCCCACTCTTTTAAGGTATCGTTCTTCCTCCTAAGAAAAAAATAATTTTAACAGCTCCCCTCGGATCACTCTAGGAAGTGGCCTTTGTCAAAGCATTTATGATTCAACTGATCTTCGAAGCTTTGTAAATAAACACAATGGGTGTTCTTACCTGTTGAATGAAACAAAAAAACGTAAGTGGATCTTAAATTAGTTTTCATGACATAAGAACTAATATTTTGTAAATATGTTTGAATAATTCACGTAAATAAAAAGAATTAGGTTGAAATATTCCAGAATAGGAGAATCATGAAAGGATATAATAATTTAGTTTATATTATTACATTTTATACAATACACCTAAGTTTGTTGAAAAGTTATAGGGGTTTAAAAAGAAAATAATCTATTTAATTTCTTTTATGTCTACACTATATTATTTTCCCCTATAATTCAAATTAAATATTTACATATGGGTCCTTTTTTGAAGACAATGCAAATATATAAGATTATCGAACTTTATTCCAAGAGTAAAAATTATCAATATCTATCAATATGTAAATCCTTCAGCATATTGAATTTTTAAAATCATTAATTTAATACGCGTCAAAAAAGGCCAATCGTTAACAGTTTAAAGAAGATTTTTGCTTTTCTGAGATCGATGCAAACTTTTATATGAGACGTGGATTAAAAGAAATAATTCTGTCTTATTTGACTTAAATCATATCATACCCTAATAGGTATACTCTAAAGAAATCTTCGATGTGCGCTGCCCCTCAGCTTTCCCCAAACGACCCGCATCCAAGTACACGAGACTTCCCGTGTGACCAATAAGACTTCCGACAGAGATTCCGAAAAGCTTATATATGTATAAAGAGAGAGCAACAAAAAATTTTACATTTCGCCAAATAAGAGGGCTCATAATATTTTTGCCTTTTCAGTCGAAACTAGGCTTACTTGGGAACGGAAAACTTTTCAAAAGATGGAAATGCCATATTCTCACAATTGGAGAAATTAAACGTACCAGTTCTTTCATTATCTACGCGCTGAAATGAATTTCCTGCTTCTGACACCTGTCACCTCCCGCTGCTATCAATGCTAACGGTCTGTTGCATACTGGTTCTCCAGTTTGAAGTATACTTTCCATCCTTTTCCAAGCGTTATTCACCTGTATTTCCCTTAATTTCGTCCAAAAAATTTACAATTTAATTGACATCCCGCAATAGAAACTTTAATATTATATGGTGACTAGCATAAATATCATTTAAAATTTTCTTTTTTTTGTAAGTTCCAAAAGTAAATCGAGTAAGCATCTATCGAAATAGATGTGGTACTATATTCTGGTATATTTATTTATGTAGCTAAATTAATTCTTTTTATAATAAAACACAAAATCAAAATCTTTGCTTGTACCCTTCGAGAGAGATAAAGTATTTAATATGGGTCATCAAAAATTCCTTCCGAATCGGAGGCAGATTAAAGCAATTTCCAGAATAGGCTACAATGAGTGTAGGAAGAATCGGTCCCTCGGCTGAATGATGTGTAAAAAAAATCTTTACTTTACCATTTGGTGAAAATAAAGGTTTAATTTACGTGATGCACTGAATTAACTACATTTTCTGGAAGACGATAATAATTAGCAAATGAAATGGAGAATATATTGACGATTTTACCTCCATTCCAATAGAGGCACAATGAATACGCTTTCTATTTTACCAGAAAGGTGATCAGCAGTTATAAATCTAACAGTGCCAAGCCATCTTTAACTTCCAAAAAGATGTGAAAGACAAGGAGAAATGCGCGCAGACGATATCTTGTTTACCACTTTCTACCAATTGGATCGTAAATGATTGAACTTTATCTGCGCACCATATTCTCCTAGCGTCAATCTACGGCATCTCCAGACGCAAGAGCTTCGCAACAGGGACATAGCTATATGCTTCTTGGATTCAATTCTTTCGCTCTTTTATTTAAAGCTTCTATGAGCGACGTTCTTCTTTGCAAACTATTTTTACAGCAACTCTCGCCCAATATGCACTAGGTGATGCCAACTTCATATAGTCATTAACAGGGGTAATACTAGGTAACCAATTCTACCGCAAGGTGAAATCGACGCGGGTCCCCTGGAAACGTGTGTAAGACATTAAATCTCCTCATTCATTTCATCACACTCAAACATGTAAATGGGCCTTCGCGTGCGACTACAATGAAATTCCGGCCGACTTTACAGCTCGTGCTAGAGAGATAGAATGATCAAAATCTTCTCTGCACTACTTTAGATAAGAGCGCTCTATTTCAGCTGGTAGTAAACTTCCTTGGAAACATAAAACTTCCCTGAATGGGAACAAGTCAGAATCTGCCAATTTCGGAAATATTAAAACTAGCTTGACGGGAAAGAATTATCTGTGCAATTCCGAGCAGAAGAGGGATTAGAATTTAACCATCATTGTCGGGTCAATAACACTAGCTACATATGCAATATCTCAGCTCACACTAATAACTATGTTAACTAATTGATGATACTGCTATTTTACTGCATTTCATGCTTTCACATCGAAATTTACTTCCTTCATTTGCATGGCAAGTTTTATACTTGCGTTTTCATTTACCTCAACGAAATTAAAAGCCATTTGAGTCACTTTGCCAGATCATAAATTTTAATATATGGAGCACAGAACAAATGCAAAATCGCACAATATTAGAGTGCGTTCAAAATAAATTCAAAGTAATTTAATTAATGTTGAAAGCATTTCTCCCTGAAATGAAATCTATGTTTGATTTGCTAATATTATTTTGCATATATAATTTATAAATTGCTAAATTTATAATTTATCGTAAGAAAGTAAAAAAACAAATCTCCTTCTCAAATATTGACCGTCAGTTGATAAGGTTTGAAAGTCAAACAGTTTAATGCAAGCGCTGCTTAAAGATGTAATGGCCTAAAGTGTTTTTATTGTTTTCAGGACAGACAAACATATTGCTAGAAGTTCCATTAGATAGGGAAAAAATTCGTTTGGATTTTAAAGAAAAGAAACACATAATTAACCAGCAAATTATCTTATTAAATCATATATATATATATATATATATATATATATATATCAATAAATTTAGTTGATTGATTCACTATCTATCAGCAGAAGTTCAAGTGAAAACAAAATAAAACCACAACCAGACTTTTTATTTGAATGTTAGGTTGCCCATTTAAAAAAAAAAATCTTAGATTATATTAATTTTAAAAATAGTAAATGATTTGACAAATATTCTGGAATCATTATTTCTATAAAACTATTTAGAAAAAAATAAAGCTGAAAAACAATGAAAGTTCTGTGAATATATGGATGGTTTAACACTTTATTTATCCTCTACTCTACAAATGGCTATGGCTTTTTAGTTATTACTACTAATCTATTGATTATGTAAATAAGAATAAACTAAAATTAGATTTCTGTAACTTAACATAATGTATTAAATTACAAAATCTATTCAATTTAATTTAAATCAAAATAATTCATATTTTTTAAGGAACCTATTTTGAGTTTTCGAATTAAAAATAGAGACAAGAAAAAAATTTGAAAGATACAAGTTTGGGTATTGATTAGTTGGAATTGGATATATTAAAAAATATCCATATCTTAGTTTAAAAATTAAAATATATCTTTTTCAACTTTTTTTCGGTTACTTTGTGTTTTTCTTTATATAAGTGAATATTTGGCTATTGAAAATTTTCTAGTTTCTGACATTTTCTTAAAAGAAGTGGATTTTTCTATATCTTCTTTTGTGTCATATGAATGCATTTGATCGTTAAGGGAATTATATTTTAATTACACTGAGGAACAAAGTATTTGATAGATTAACAAAAGTACATTTTCCTACCTAATTCGAGCATACTTAATTCAAATCAAAAATAAGAGTCTCTCTCAATGCTACAGATTTTTTGTAATATCAATAACTAATATTATGCAATAATTTTCATTTTATCAGGCCTATCATCATGCCCTGAAGTAATTTGGATTCATTCTTTTACGTTATTTATAGTTAACAGATTTTATGCACACACCTTTTATTGTAAAGAGAAGAAACTCGAATTACACATTAAGATTACAAATACTGTAATCAAATAGATGCTAATTTATTAATGACTGTACATCAGGCTTGCCAAGGAGGAATCTGACCATCTTAAGTTCTACAGATATGATAATTGTTTTCATGGTACCTAAGTAAATCCATGACCATTCTTATGTAATGATAAGTTTCTCGCAGATGAACAGAATGACCGAGAGAAACTGCACCAAAGTCATTGCCATTATGCAAAAAGACACACTTAAGGCTACGCTTGGAGCTATCCAAAAACCGTCTCTACTCACAGGACTATAGGTGCTAAGTTGCAACTCGGTAAACAGACCGGGAACATCGTGTCAATATACAAATTGTTTGTCCTCAGAGAAATACTTAACAAATATACTCTCCTTTGTTCGGTAATAGGATACCCGTAACCTGAAAGCTAAAAGGTCTGAAGCATTCCTGAAGAGCACCAAATCACATATCAAGTCATTTGAATCCTCTTGATCGGAACAGTGAGGAGCTAATGACTGTTAAGCATTTGATGATGAATCTGCAGAGTCTGAATCCATTCCGTGGACGTCCATATCAGGTACACCATTTTTATCCTCGGAGGAAGCATGTCGTGGTAAGATATTATATTACATCAATGCCATATTAAATCTATAGACGAAGGGACGGAACACCGCTAGTTGAGACGGGCTGAAATGCAAGATGAGAGTGAAACGAGGTCAGGTAACAAATAGGCAATGGCAAAGCTCAAGGTTATTTAAAGAGGCATGAACAAAAATATAATTTTATTTACATAAAAATAATGAGAGAATTGATGGGTAAAATTACCTCAGAATTAACGTACAAAATCACATCAGTAAACGAAGGGGTGGGGGGGATTGTAGTTATAAATCAGACTATGAATTTAGAACTTTAGGTATTACAGGAGGAGACTATTGAAAAGGGGATGGGGATTACCTAAATTGGGTTACTGAAGGGAGGGGAGAGGTTGGCTTACGGATGTCTTCTGCACGTGAGGTGAGGCCGCTCGGAACTTCTAAGCGGGAACTTGAAGTGATGACGGTTCTCCAAAAAAAGAGGGGGGGAACTTCCGGTCCAGGTTAGAGTATTTTGGCACCTAAACATAAGGGGCAAACGAAGGAGGGCTTCGACAGGAGTTGATGAGAGAAGTCCGGAAAATCACTCGGTGGCGATCGTTAAGTGGAATTACCTTACTGTATGGGGCTAATTCAAAATACACAAAATAGTTCAGCTGTCACTTTGCTTTGTTGTTAGCACCTGACTTGAACTATCGGGAATCTTCTGGGGTCTGGGCGAGACTTCTAAACTCTGTGTCTCTTCATGGGAGTGGAGCGTAATTTATGTCTGAGACTCTCTCCGGGGTTGGGAGGCGGTAAGCCGGAAACAGCTCTACTCTTCAATGACCTCGAATCCTCTTGCAGAGGCTATTCTGCCCGTGAAAAAGTATATCATGGTGGACACGGTTCGAAGCTACCGCTTGTAGAAGGAAGGGGGGGTAGGCTTACCAATTTAGGCCTACCTGGGTCTTCGGCAGCGCATGGAAGTTCCGTTCTGCTCAACAGAGTCCACTTTGAGTTCGTTCACAAAGCATATCCACTTAAAATTGGAACTGATAAACACTCAGAATAAGGTACTGGCCGGATCGCCGAGGGAATGTTGTGGTAGTCAATCTTGTGCCGATTTTTCTTGCCAATGCCTTTAGTATTCTCCACACATAAATAACAGTCCAATACATGATCCTTTGACGCTTGCTACACCATGGGGTTTCCAAAAGGAAGACTATTTCTCTTTCCTTTCACCCACTCATGAAGATGTTCCACACAACTATAGAAAACAGCATGTGGGGCCCACTTCTTTTATTGATCGCCAAGGGGAACATCAAAATATGCCTTATAAGTGCGGATCACAAAGTTTGATATAATGCGGCTTTGACGAACTAGCATGTAACAGCCACATATGTAGCAGAAAGTGTCTGGATCATTAACGCAATTTCCTCTTGACTAAGCAAACACTCTAACATGAGACCTGTAACAGGAAACAATAATGTCAATATTTTGCACAATAACACCTAACTATCTTACTACTATGTACTGTAAAGCATTTGCTTTCTACAAGCACCCTCTCTGTCCGTCCAGGGGGCAGTTTTCGGGAAAACGAGAAAATACAAATTACAGAATAACTATAGCATGTATGCAAAATTGGATTATATATTTAGAATCAGCATGAAAAAACGAATTCAAATATGCAGATAAATCTAAGTCACCAGAAAATGTGATTAAAATTGTTCCTCTGTGTTATTCATCACTAACTCTATAATTTAAGTAGGGGAATTTTTTGAGTATTTGAATAATAATTTGATCTTAGTTTGGCTATGATTAATGTTTTTTATATCAGTTATTTCTAAATTTTTTTTTATTATATCAGCCAGGCAAAGGCATAGCCACTGCGCCTTACGGGAAGAGCTTTAGTTTAGTTACTCGATTAAAGTTTAAAATCTATAAAGAAGAAGCCATTGTTCGAATTTTTATAAATTTTCTTAACTTGGCCAATTATAATAATTATAAAAAGGAACTCAACTATTTCCCCTCTTTCAAATATCACGTTGCTAAAATATAGTTATAGATAAAATAAGAAAGCAGCCTTACTTAAATTTTAATAAATTTTCTAAACTTCACCAATTGTAATTCAGTTTCTCTTAAAGTATTATAAAGCATTCGATAATGATATTTATCTTTTCTGAACTAAACTATTTTGTTTGTCAAACTCTGAAGAAATTCTTAAAAATTACTTTGATAAAAACTTTAAATATACTTAAGTCATAACCAAACTAAGATGAAATTATTATTCAAATACTCCCAAAAATCTCGTTCTTAAATTATAGTTAGTAGTGATGATGATGATTAGTGAAAAACCAAATGGTCAAGTTCAGAAATAAATATAAGTATCGAACATTTGTGAATCTTTTAAAATCCAAAGAATTACAAATGGTGAAGTTCAGAAAATTTATTTTTATATATCTTCTATAACTCTATATTTTAGTAACGTGATATTTTGAAAGGGGCAAAATATAGTTTAGAGTTCATTTTAAAAATTATTATAATTGGCGAAGTTCGGAAATTTTATAATAATTTAACCATGGGTGCTTTTATTTAGATTTTAAATTTTAATCTTAGTAGCGAAGCGCAATCTCTTCCAGTAGGGGGGAGTGGCGAAGTCATTGTCCTCTTCTATAAAAATTTAACCATGGCTGCATTCTTTAGATTTTAAAGCTTAATCTTTGTAGCGAAGCCATTGCATGGTATTTCTATTAAAATTTGTTATCCCAAAACTAACTTCGGTTTTTATCATATAGTATTCAAAATATATACGAATATATATATACTGCCTACAATTTTGGGGGTAATCCGTTTTTGTTTTTTGAGAAAAAGTGTTTGCATCCTCGAGATAATTGCGGAAAAGGTGCTTTTTGGCGAATTTTTCCTTAATATTTCTAAACTTTGACACAAAGGTTCCAAAATCGAGGGCAATATTAAATAGCCATTTTGAAAGAATCCTAATGCTACGGTTCGAGTAGTTTTAAGTAGCGATTTAAGCCTTAAAAATGTAAAAATTCTTAAAAGAAAATTTCTTTTAATGAGAATTTAAAATGTTTGATTTAAGAAAAAGGCTTGGGTGAAAATATTTAATATTTTTAAAAATCCTTGATCAAAACTAACATCACAGGCATAAACCTGAAGTTGGCGGAGAAAAAAAGTGATGCCGTTCCGCAAAACCTACCTAAAATTCTAAACTATTCATATAAAATCGCTTTTACAGTAGTCTGGTCTTTTCAAATTGCAGGCTTTTGCCAAATAATAGCGTGGTAAAGCGATTCTTCAATTAGATTCTACAACATTTTCAACCAATATAAATATTACAATCAGAATAATTACAAACAAGTGAGTGAAATTCGTCCCAATATCTGAATTCTCTATAATCCCACAACATTTCTGTTATAGATCTTCGAGTATTTATAGACTTGAACATAAATAACTCTCTTTAAGAAGAATGCAAAACAAACATTAATGTTACTTTGATTATTCACTCATTTTATTCGTTAAAACAATATATCTTTCATTATCTTATAGAGACAAAATATAGCTTGTTTGCTATTTCACCATCGTCTTGTTATTTCTTCTGCTCATGTTCCTTATTTCTTCCAAAACTTAATAAAATTGCTAACATGTGGCCAGACTGAACAATTTTATCGTCCATAATAATCGATTAAGGATAGTTTTAACCAAATATTTCCATACGGAATAATGTAAAAATGACAATCCCTTCACAAGAATTCCTGGGATGAAGCTCAACTCTATTTTCTTCTATGCTAGACATTAATTAAAGCACTTTTTCTAAATCTGACCTTGAAGAGTTGAACAATTAAAATTGGAGGTACAAGCAAAAGAAAACTTCAACGCATATTAGTAAATATCTGCTTTGAATATAATTATTACGGTAAACCATAGGCATAGAATAATATAAAAAATAATATAAAAAATATGGAAGCTTTAACTTAATATCATACGTGATATGACGAAATATTGAGAAAATAATTATACATATTTCTTTTTATATTATCGCTGCCTATAAACCTTAGTTCCAATGTTTATAAATTGCCTATTTTGGAAAGGGACGTAAGATAGATCATCAGAGGGATAAAATAAATAAAAAAAACATTCATATTTGTTCGGAAAGAGAGGAAACAAAATAGGAAGATATTATTAATTGTTTATTTAGTTTGAGATTTGTTTATTTAGTCAAAAATAAATCCTTACTGTTTAGGAAGAAAGATGATTCAAAGAAGGTTTCATGGGTCCGACATAACACCTCGTTGGAAAATAATATTTCTAATAAAGAATAATCCTTGTTACTTCATGGTAACTGTGAATTTAATGGGTATTTAAAAGGTATAAATTGTTCGTTTTATTGTTTTAATCGAATTTAGCCCATCAAGACTGTCTTGGCATGGGGCTTATGGGAAGCTGGCCCCTCTGTTCTTGGTATATATTCAATTTTGAACTACAAGTCGCAAGAATGAGAAACAAAGATACAATGGAAGGTGAGAGATCGGTTAATTCTATTCGTGCATCTTACATCTAATCGGTATTCATGCCAGCATCTTTATAGATATTCGTGAGAGCCTGGTCCGTAAAACTCGAGGCAACTTTGTTTCTCGAATTCATGGTACTCGTAACTTAGTTAGGGGATTTGTGGCTGTTTTGATTAGCGTTTTTCATGTTCGCATCGTTATTGGTTTTTTATTACATTGTATATCGGGATTCTTAGCTTTTTTATATGTATTTTTTGTTTTTATCGGTATTGTCGGGAGTTTGGTTATCCTTATTCATATCACCTTGATGCTCGGTATTTATAGCAACTTGATTATTTTTTATGTAGGAGTTTGGTAATTGGTATTCATGGTAATTTAATTATCGATATTTTTGTAAGGGTAGGTATCAATATTTGTGATAACTTGGTTATTCTACATCATAGAAGCTCATTTATTGACATTTATGACAGTTAGTTAATCTTCCTGACAGATTAATGCTGGATATTCATGCAATCTGCTCTATTATAATTCATGGCACCCTAATTGTTGATTTTCGCTTCAGCTTGCATAGCATTATTTTTTGTAACTTGTTTATAGGTTTTTGTGGTAACTTGTTGATCTATATTTCTGATAGCATTTGTTCATTATTCGTGTTTACAGTTTTATCTGATTTCCTACCATCATAGATAGCGAAATTTACATCACCTTGGTTAGGGAAATTTGTCGCACCTAGTTTCTGGTAGGCGTGGTACCTTGGTACACGATATTTGTGACAGCTTTTGTATCGTGGTTCCTGGTAGCATATTGATCAGGATTCGGGTAGGGTGGGGCAATAAGCCTACCTTACTAAAAAATTATTCCTAAAAAATAAACTATTTATTAAAAATGTTTGTAATTTTGTAATTATGCAGTTACAGTATTTCCTCATATTATAACAAAGTAATATTCTTTTACAGTTTAAATAAAGTGGTAAAAAAATACAAAATCCACAAAATGTGTAAATAGGCAAGAAGCCTACATATGTACCTTTGCCCCCACCATGAAAAATAACCAAATTAATTTATACTTTAATTAAAAATCACATTGGTACCTAGCTACGAAAATATTTATGAAAACATCGGCAATGGCTCATAATTAAATGACAAAAATAGTAGCCTACATGGGCCTAGTATGTTCTTTTTGCTCCAACCACAAAAAAAAACCCAAACCAAACTGACATCCCTTGCCAAATGAAACAAAAATCACGTTGGTACGTAGCTACAAAAATATGCATCAAAACATAGGCCATTCCCCATGATAAAACGACAAAAATAATATCCTTCAGATGGGCCTTTTGCCTTAACCACAAAAATCAAACAAAAGTTAATTTTCAATTAAAACAAAACTCACTTTGGTAACTACCTACAAAAATATTTATGAAAACATAAACCATTCCTCATTATAAAAATTACAAAAAATAGTAGCCTAATTATGGCCTTTTGCCCTAGCCACAAGGAAAATAATAATAATTTTAAATTGAAACAAACTCACTTTAGTACTTATCTACAAAAAATAGGTAAGATAAAATAGGCCTTGTTTCATGATAAAAATTACATAAATAGTTCAGTCCCCATCACTGTAATTGGACAGGCAATTGGAGCAGTAGTAACTAGGATCTCCTGATGAAGACTTTACATGAGCCCACTTTTTGCAGGCCAAACACTGAACCTACTCTTATCCTGGACGACTTGTCTTGTACGCCTTTAGACAAATAGGGCAAGGCCATTAATCTTCCGAGTCACTGAGATCCTTAACTAACTTCTTCGGTTTTAAGAGGTATTTCTTGACTCCTTTTTTTTTCTTGATTCTTCATTTTCGACGTGCGTGCATTCTTCAGGGCTGATTTGGCCTTCCTTTTTTGAGAGAGTAATTCATTTTGTCTTTTGAAAGGACTCAAGGTAATAATTTGAGCTTTTTCATGTTTTCTTTTGTCTGTTATTGGGTGGTTTAAAGTTTTTGGGCTTGATATCAAGCCTTTTAATACCTTAAGTGGAGATTTTGGTGGACTACTTGGCTCTTGGTCATTTTCCTCTACAGCAAGAGGGTAATGCTCAAAGATAGGCCTAGATGGAGCCTGAAGGCCAGATTGTGCTTCCAAAGGATCTTGGTTGTTGCCACCTGCTTGAATCATATTTGATGAAACAAAGTCGTCATCAGAAAATATGTTTTAGTCCAGTTGCCACAACCCACAAACTTTAAGCCATTCACTGATTTTTCGATTGTTGCCACCCTGTTATATGCAGTTGAGAACATTTCTGCAATATCATAGGTTGTTATCTTTGTTTCTTTATTTTAAAACATAAAGGAGTCACAGGCTTGACTGTATGCTGCTTTAAGTGATTTGAAGAATGTCGTATCTAAAGGTTGCATCTTATGGGTGCAATAGGGGAGAAGTGTGATCATAATTATACTATTTTCCCTGGCTAAATCGATTACAGCTAGTGTTTTATGGGAATGGTGGCCATCAAGGATTAAAATGTGTGGGTCTTCTTTGGATGGCTTTGCCACACTAATAAAATGAGTCAACCATTTAATAAAACAGTCCTCATCAATCCACCCAGAGTCATTGCAAGCGGCAATAGATCCAGATAGAGCATTTTTCATAACCGTTTGGACCATTCTTTTTCTTGGGAAAATGAACATTAGTGGAACGTAAGTCCTAGCGGGAGTAGTAGCACAAACAACTGTAATAGTCTTACATCTTTCTACAGTGGTGATTGTACAAACACATTTTCTGCCTTTTGATGTTACTATCTTACCAGGTGTTTGCACAAAAGATATCCCTGTTTCGTCCATGTTCCAAGTGTTGAGAGAGGAGGGTTTCACATCTCTCAAAACATTTTCATAAATGTAAAAAAAATTATTGACTTGTTCTTTATTCAACCCTGTGGCTCTAGCTATGCTTGCCCCCTTTTAGTTTTCTAATAGAAACATGGTTTTCCTTCAGAAAACTTTGACTCCAATCAGACCCAGCCATTTGGTTTCCCTGGAGAAATGGTGTTCAATTTTGAGTTTTTCAGCATAATCATAGGCCAAACGCCTGAATTGTTTTGCCGAAAATCCATAGAGCGAACTTTACAAATATTTTAGGAGATTCATAAGTTCTTTCAGTTCCTTCTCCTCACTGAAAGTTTTCTTGAATGATTCAAATGTAGTAGACGCTGGATTTTTCACTTTTTCATATGTGACGACGCAGAGTTCTGGACGAAACTTTGTACTCTCTGGATGTTCCAATGACAGAAGCTCCATTTGCTATGGCTACAACAGCATTTCTTATGTCATCGTCACTGTAGGATGCCCTATTTGTTTACCGCTTATAAGTTCGTACCATCTTGCATTAAGCCTAATTTGAAAAGAAAGAAACAAAGCTTGGTTACTTATGTACCTCAATTTATATCTCAATCAATGGGCCTTTCATAGGCTACAATTAAAGCTGGACAAAAGGCCCACCCTGCAATAAATATCCCCGGATTTTGACTCAAAGAATTTGTCTAACCAGGTTCTTAATTCCACATCAGTATTGAACGAAACGAAGAGCGATTGGAACAGATGAAATTCCAATGGAGCCAAGTCTGGCGAAAATGGAAGATGCGGCAGGATTTCCCAATTAAGCGTTTGGATGGCGTCTTTTGTCATATTGGCAATGTAAGGACGAGCATTGTCGTGATGCAGAAGGACTCCATAACGTCGATGAGGTCCCTTTTCACGAATAGCTTTGGCTAGTCGATACATTTGTGAACGTAGAGTGCTGCATTGACAATCTCGTTGTTCGCAAAGAAATCATGAAGAATGATGCCTTTACAATCTCACCACACACAAGATCTTCTTTCGTGGATGAAGTCCACGCTGTAATCGTAAAAGTGGTTTTTTATTGGGACTAAGCCATCGTTTTCGATGGTTCATGTTGACATAAACACACTACTTTTCGTTGCCAGTGATAATGCGGTAAGAAATCTGTCCTTATATCCACGAGTAGCCTTGTGACGAGCAAGCAAACCTGCGGCAATCGTAGAGCTTTGAAGTTTGTTGGTTTCGCTTAAAGCGTGAGGAACACATGCACCGAGCTTTTTTTAACTTTTCATATCGAATAAAGGTAATTCACTACACTTTTCTGATTACACGCCAATTATACAGACAATGCTATAGTCAATTGATGAGATTTTCATGAAGAAGGTCTTTCAATCGATCTTTATCCAACTTAATGGGGTGACCAGAACGTTCTTCGTCATTACGATTGAAATGACCGTCTTTGAAACGTGAAAACCACCATTGAGCTGTCCTTTCTGATAAAGTATTTTCTCCGTACACAGCACAAATTTCGCGACGAGCTTTGGCTGCGTTTGCTTTGTTTCCGTCTCGGTTGAAAACGAATAACAACAAGTGTCAAAAATGTGCCTTTCTTTCAACTTGAAATTTCAGTTTGAGGGTACAAAACATAAATTAAATTAACACAACTTTTAAATAATCTGCAATGACTTATTCCTCAACTTCAAGACGTAGCCTAAGCAAGCCTAATAGTCTACGGTGTTAAGAGACGTAGCCCAGCCTTGAAAATTTTGCTCTCATTATTTATTATTGTTTCTTAATACGAGTATGTGCACTAATCACGTCAACAAAACTTTAATCAACACAACATTAAAAAACCTGCAAGAACTTATTTTTTAACCTAATGCAACATTATGGACAGATTGCAGGCAATCTGTATTGAGCAATCTATTCCTAATATAGCTCATACAAGCAAAGTATTCATCAAATCTCAAGTAGACTGGTGCAATATATTAAATGATATCTCCCGGATCAACTGGCCACTAATATATAAGGAGGTTGAAGCAGTTCGTATTTTGAATGATAAAATTGTTTCAATTATTGATAGACATGTTCCATTCCGTATGATCAGATATCGCACTAAGGACAAAGCCTGGTTTAATGATGACTGTAAGAGGGCTCATATGCAGAAACAAGAAGCCTACAACCTGTGGAAGGGGAGTAGATCTGCCTTTCTATGGGATAATTATGTGCACTACAGAACAGCAGCTCAGAGGGTATATAATAATGCTGAAGTTGAATTCAATACTACCACAAAGGGAACTCTTCAGCGCACAGCAAATTCCCACAAATTCTGGACCACTCTCAAGTCTGCTCTTTTTGGGAATGATTCATCTATGCCACCCCTTCTTAAACCTGATGGTTCCATTACCCATAGTCCTGAAGAAAAGGCAACACTGTTGGCTGATGTTTTTGATAATAAACAAAGTAATGAGAATCTAACTCTACCTGACACTTGTTTCCCTGAACCAAGGTTAAACAAGATTGCTTTCCGTTCAAGTGAAGTAAAACAGTTACTTCTTGATCTGGATGCTTATGGTGGTACTGACCCAAATGGTACATTCCCTTTATTCTTTAAGAAAACTGCAGAGTATTTGGCTCCCAAGCTTTCCGTTATTCTTCGGAAGCTGGCGAGGAGTGGTAGTTTTTGCGAATGTTGGAGAATTGGTAACATCATTCCACTATGTAAAAGTGCAAGTGGTAGTTTTAACCCTACTGAATATAGGCCCATTTATATAACTCCTGTTCTATCTAAGATTTTTGAACGTTTACTAGCTAAACGTTTAAGTACATTTGCCGAGCTTAATCGTCTGTTTCCCTTTTTACAGTTTGGATTTCGTAAGGGTCTGAGCACTTGTGATGCACTTCTCACTGTCTCCACCATTGTCCAAAAGTCATTAGACTCTGGTCAAGAAGTTCGCTTAGTTGGCCTGGATTTCAGTGCCGCATTTGACCGTGTCAATCATAAGGCCCTGATATTTAAGTTGAAGCAGTTGGGAGTAGGTGGTGTATTTTTAAATATTATTGAACAATTTTTAACAAATCGACATCAAAAGGTTTATGTTGACAATAATTTTAATGATGAGAGAGAGGTGCTATCTGGTGTACCACAAGGCAGTGTTCTTGGTCCTCTACTGTTTATATTATATACCCATGATATGTGGTTTGGACTGGAAAATAGACTTATAGCCTATGCTGATGATGCTACTCTAATAGCCCCAGTCCCATCTCCTGAGTTGAGAGCATCGGTTGCAGAGTCTTTAAATAGAGATCTGGCTAAGATAAATGTTTGGTGCACTTCATGGGGCATGAAGTTAAATGCAAAGAAAACCCAGAGTATGATTGTTAGCAGATCCAGAACACTAGATCCTCCCCATCCAGATCTTTTAATAAATAACATTCCCATCTCCATATGTGATTCTTTTAAGTTGCTTGGAGTTATGCTTGACTCTAGGTTTACTTTTGAGAATCACATTCGATCTATTTCCTCCTCTATTGCTCAAAAAATTGGCATTTTGAGGAAATCTTACAAAGTATTTGGAGAGCAGACTGTTCTTAAAAATTGTTTTAATGCTTTTATTCTTCCGTGTTTTGAATATTGCGCCCCTGTTTGGAGTTCGGCAGCCAACTCTTATCTTAATTTATTAGATAAAAATTTGAGAGCAATAAAATTTTTAATTCCTGACCTCAAAGTTGATCTGTGGCACAGGCGAGCAATAAGCTCCTTATGCATCTTATATAAAATTTTTAACAATGCAGATCATCCACTGCATCACGATCTGCCCAATTTATATGCCCCTCAACGAGTTACCAGAGGTGTACTAAATGCCAATAGTAGGGCCTTTACGCCTATGAGATTCAACACAACACAGTTTTCAAGAAGTTTCATTCCTAACACAACTAAACTGTGGAATGAACTTCCTAGTGTTGTTGTTGAGTCCTTGGAACTTCAGAAATTTAAAGTGGGTGCTAATACATTTTTAATTAACAGAAACTTATAACTTCAATATTTTATTCATTATCCACACATATATAATATTATAATATTTTTAACATTATAGCATTTAATTTTTTTTTTTTTTTTTTTTTTTTTTTTGATTTTCTATTTATTTATTATGTTTTTCTTAATCTTTGTTTCGTTTTTTCCATACCAGGTTTCTTTCCCCGCTGGGGCCCTTGGGCTTATAGCTATTTGCTCTTCCAGTTGGGGTTGTGGCTTGGAACTTTAATAATAATAATAAAGAACCTTCTCATATCTTGAGTTAAGTTTTATGAAATATTAGATGATTATCAACAAAAAAAACATAATTGTACATACCTTTTGGCTAAGTTGAACTAATGACACACCCTCTTCACACAAGAACTTCGCTTACACTGAGTTAATGTTGCCATACTCAGTTGATCATTTTTTGCGCATGTACAAGATTTGTGCCCCGGGTGAGCCTTTTTCCCCTCCCAACCCTATCTATATTTCGTATTTGTAATCCGTAGCTGCCTCGTTATTGTTATTCTTGTCAAAATATTTATCTATATTCTGAAAACCGGATATTAGAACAGCACCAAAAAATTTGGTTAATTACACATGAGTTTAATGATATTCTCATTCATGGTTGTGATTTTGAATGGTAAGAGATGCTCTCCACTTGTCAGAGTAATTATCGTATGAGAGGGGAAATGAATGAGTTATAGGCAAAGTGGAATTGTAACTGTGATAATTTGAGATTTTTGCGCTGCTTTATCATTTCTTCGTGAAAATTGAGATAAGAGTTAATTATATTTTAATATGCATGAATAGGTTTTTGATAGAAGTGCGACAATTCTAATGTGATATTTTGAGAAAGTCTTTTGTATTTATTCTTTATTTATTAATCTGGAAAAATCTAAAGACATCACCAAAAATGAACATAAAAATAAGCTTTACTGACAGAATACATATATTTACACTTAAAGAAGATACAGTAGATGAAAAAGTAAATGTGTCAAGAAGTGACTTTCTTCGGCTTAAAATACTAATTAACATTGGAGAAAGAATCTTGTCTTTATCTCGGAATAAAAATTACTTGTGTAATGAAAAGAACAACTAACATTGAAGATTACCAAGTGAGCAACTTGAACAGGTATTTTATCACGAGAATACTGAGTTATTATCGAAAACCTTAGAAATGGTACAATTAAAAGGGGATTAAAGGTTGATGATCACGTAAAAAACAAAATTTCCCAAATTAATTGAGGAAAAAGCAAATGAAGTGTGTGAGAATATATTTCAAAGAGAAATGGCCTACTTACCGTGTTGTGAGTACCAACATATGCAAGATGCAAGATATGTGATGGACTGTTGCTTGGGTAGTGTGAAATTTATTATAGATAGGCAATATATTATTAAAGATATCATGCGGCAGAATCAGTATCGAAAAGGTTTGGAAATTAGTCTCATTCTTAAGATATTTTACTGGCAAAAAGTTATAGAATAATTCAATTTTTTACAGCATGTGCTACCTCACTGCACATCAATGTTTGTTGAATCATTTCTACCATCAGGAAAAGGGGAGGGAAATATTAGTTCATCTAATAATTAATGCGGCATTTTTCCTCATATTATTCATTACTTTATGAATATAAATCCTAAATTCTGATTTCTGGGTATTGAAGTAACTATTTTTTGTTAAATTAATAAATAATATAATTTCCATCAGTTTCTTTGACTAGTGTCTCTCTTTTTACTAACTTTTCCGAAAGATATTTATTCATATAATCTGAGTTTCTGTTCAAAAAGTTCTTTATTCTCTTAGGGGGATTCGCTAACTTTCCTAAAGGAGAGTAATCTGATGGGTCTAAGTTAGACGCGTATGTAAGATATCTCATTAGTTACTAATTGAAATTGATAAGCCTGGGGTGATATACCTTTTAATATGAGGACGCGCGATGGCTTAACTAAAGTGCACTCTGCTCTTTTGATTTAAGCTGTGTTGTTTTTCTTTACCTGATGAATGTAAATGAGACAAGTTAGAACAGTAAAACTCTTTAGTGATAGTCTAAATTGTGTTAAGAAATACAAAATTGTTTAAGTATAAATAACTTAACAAATGGCTATAACTATCTTTCGTTATTGATCCCACTCTTTAGCTGATATATTAAATTTTCTCCTCAGTAATCTAACATCTAGAACTATTCATATTGTAGAACTTTTTAAAATTAAATTCAAAGCATTCAAAGATGGTATTCACGGCTACTAATAGAAATCTTGGAAATTATTTTAATTAATAAAAAGTAATCAAAGATTTCCATATTTGACCTCTATATAATAATCGTGAAAAAGAAGTAATAAAATCATATAGTCCGCAAAGCTGTGTCCACTAACCCATGTCAAATGGAAAGAACAAGCGTGAGCAACCCCGCTATTTCATTGACCTGGAAAGGTACCCTGCTTGAACATCCCTCAGTTTGGAACATTCAACAGGAACGTGTTAATAGTCTGGGGGACAACGTAATCTTCGCAGAAATATGCGGGAGAGCGCTGCATCAAAATACCATGTGTCCCACAAGTTTGCCCAATTCGAACAAGACAGAAAGTGCCCTGAGCACGTGACGGAAATAGTGGTAGCTCAATGGGAAGAGTCATATTGGAATAGAACACAAATTTAAGTTCCCCTCGGCCGTCTCCCATATATCATACTAGATCGATATTCCCTTGTAAACATAGCGAGAAAAGAGTAAAGGAGATCATTTGAAAGAAGGTAAAATAAATCTATACAGAGTTTCCGAAAACTTGACTTCCCCACATGAAATTTGTTTTGAAAGTTCAACAAATTCTTAAACTTCACATAATCACCAAACAGAGCCTCACTAGCTGCGCCTTCCGGGTAATAGTGTTATGCGTCGTCCGCACATTTTAATTTCATCGGTTCTTAGTTTTCATTTGTCTAAATGAAATAAAATAAATAAGTTTACTTGTCCCGAGGAATATTTAGATCTGGTTAAGGACAAACAATTGCTTGTAATTGAAATAGAATAGTGACTGCGTGGGTCAGTTGGTAGGACGCACAACCCTTCAGGTTAAAATTAAATTTAGAAACAAGGACAGGTAAATCCATCCTCTTAAACCCCAAAATACTGGTCAATTAAAATCGATATTTTGCCTTTTTGAACAAAATGATTCCTGTGAAGAAGACTAAATCTTTGCTCGCCTGATCGCAAATATTGATAACCACATCTTATTAAACATTTAAAAAATATGACAGTTTATTATGGAATAGTGTCTAAATTATCACCACTCCTAAACATTACCCTATAAGAACAAGCTCAAAGTGAACAAATTTCTGTTAATTCCGTACATCTATTAACATAGTGATCAGGAAAAGTTTTTTTCGATAAGACCTGAAATAGAGAAGGACCTTGGTTGAGGCTGAATTTATTTCCAATTCTGCCTCCTCTCAAGTTAACAAAGTTTCATGTCTGTGTCTTTTCAGAATTTAGTTCTGAATAGTATAATAGATCGGGGTTACTCGATATTCAAACGATGCCATATCACGCCGATTTTTGTTTAGGAGTGAAAGAATGTGTTCCATATTGACGAAGCAAACACAGTGGAATATGTATTGCCATATGGCCTCCTCTAACCATTGCGGCTAGGAGGGTGCTCAACTGCAAGCATAGGAGCTTTCAGGGCATGCCATTCCTACATGTTTTGTTTGCAGGATAGACATTATCTCGTCTACGCCATCTACCTCCTTATGGAGATAATAATTATAGTATCCGAAGCCGAATTTCTATGATTGTAGGTAAGTTTTAACAAATTGATGCGGATACGTCACGCTCTTCTCGTTAGAAAACAAGTAGACTGACTGGGAACTGAACTACGCTTCGTAAATAATAATAACAAGAAGTGGTTTACTCTTAGGTTGAATAGGACTAGGAACTAAGGTTATAATCTTGAACTTTTTGGTTCAGGACTACTCTCGTTAGTTACCGTGGTCTAAGAACGATATTATATACTTTTATTTGTCGCAACGCCCCTATCTCCTTGTATGGTCTGAAATTTGAAAGACTTCTAATAGAAGCCCATTTTTTGCGAAAACAAAGGATTTCATAGCGGAAAATGGGGGAGGAGTTAACATTGCATATTATGTTATTAGGCATAATTTATTCTATCTAATAATAGTTTGTCTAAAAAAATTAATTTCCGAAAATATAAATTGGGCCCATCAGAAAATTTGAATCGTAATTAGCTCTCAAAACATGATGCGCTGCTGAATACCTATGCCCTCGTTTAGTAAGAGATATCCATTCATATTTCAGCAATTTTAAGTTATATCTTCCTATCAAATTTCCTATTTTAATATCTTGCACGATACAGTAGATTTACTGCATAAAAGCCATTAAATGCAAAACACCGAGGAAAGATAAAGAATCGCATTAAATTAAGGAGGTATGTATTTTTGCTGAATGGTATCAAGTTTGCCAATTTAAATAATTACCAAATTTGGTTAAAAGTAAAATAAAAGAGAAGAGCAGGCCTTTTTACTTATATTTTAGATAAAATCTGTAATATTGGCAATATCTTTGGCAAAAGTATCAAACGATCTATGAGTAGTATTCATATATTGCTTAATTTCGTTTTACAAAAATAGAAAATATTAATTTATTGCGTAGACAAGACATTCCTCTAGTCAAAATATAATAAGGGAGCAAATGAAACCTAATTAACATTTTAGTACACTATTATGATTTTGATTAGGGTTAACTTTCAACTTGTCTGCTTATCTCTCGCTTTATAATGAGGAAATAAATGGTAAATTCCAGGATATTATTCGCAAATCACGTAAGGCTCAAAAGACGTGATCAAAACGCAGCTGCTGAAATCATTTCAGTAGTTTTATTCTAATTAGAGGCACAAATATTTAGTTAGAACTGTTTCAATCACCGGCAATAGGTCGAGCGGGTATTTTATCTGAAGTTAAAGAATATATTGTACATTTATTTAAAAGAATGAGCCTTCCGAGGTCGAAAAACAAAAGATAAATCCCAAAAGAAGGGAAGAAATGACCTTTCAAATTTTCTGAGGCTCACTAACTAAATAAAGCGTCAATCTAGATATAGGAGAATTTCTTGAGTAGATTCATAATCTAAGAAAAAAAATTTCACGTTCTGGGAATCTTGGTAGTAATTCTCCAAAATAAAAAGTGTAACGAGCCAAACTTCAAGATTTAATAAGTCATGATATAGGTTGTACAAAAAAGAATTTATTATACTTTGATTTCTTGACTGGATAAAAAAATCAAATTAAGCATGCAAATATAGGAGTATAGGAGGGTATATTAAAATATTTTGAAGGTAAAATTTGCTTCTACGCCCATCACGAAGGGCAAAAATGTTTGGGGAAATTCTAGCGATTTGAGGGTCATTATTTCTAACAGCGCTAAGAACATGTGAACACAATATAATAATTAAAACTGCAAATTATACCTATGTCACAAATTCCCCTTCTAATTAATCCCCTGGGTTTCTTAGGGTATAATGTGATTTCAATATTGAAACACAGGGCACTCTCTCTCACTAAGTTCAATTCTTACCATTACAGTCGCATATACATTGCCGAGCACGAAAGCAGATACATCTACAAACAAAGCATAATTCTCAACCATGCAATTACTTTCCTAATAGGCTTCTAGCATACTGTATAAATTTATTTGCTAACTGAGTCAGTGCAGCAACTTGCCCCCTTGAATACGCCTCCGCCAACCTTTCTTTCGTTCATATAAAATGCGCCACGCCAAAATCTTGCATGCTTGCCCGCAGAGAGGATAGGAAGTATCAGTAATACTTTCTTGCACTAAAATGAAAGCCAGTGTACCTCCTCTTCCTTGAAATATTGAGTGGTTTTAATGAATTAAACGTCAAAATGCACTTCAATACACATCATGCAAAGTATGAGGCAGAAATAAAGAGTGAGATGGACTGCTCTTATGCCAGTCTTGAGAAAGAGGCTAACTTGTTTAGATAATAAATAGCGGAAAACTCTGAAAACTCCCACTAGAAACAATATATAATTGCTGATGTTAAAGAAGCTGATACTATGTATAGTCGTAGTAAAATATTTTGCACCGCTTGAAGATTTTAGGAAATTAGATAAATGCTCGGTCGGAAAGTTTTAATTTGCATATCAATATAAATATTATAATTGCATAAGGATGAATGAATGGAAATATGTTATAAATGCTCCACAAATTCAAGAAGAATTAATAAAATAAAAAAATAAAACGTGGAATAGCAGCAAATGTAGCTCCTAAAAAATTACAGCAACACCAAACTAAAACAAGAAGCTTAGTAACGTGTCTAGAGAACCTTGGAAGTTACGAGAAAATTTATTGCTCGAGCCATGCTCTCCACGATGGTGCGAAACCCGAGAGGTATGATGATGGCCAACTGTATGGGAAAGACTGCCTTCAGTTGCTCATTTTAGTTGAATGAAGGCCTTTTACTCCCTCTTCTAGGTCCTGCAAGAAGTTTTCCAGTAGATTCAAATGCGGAGACTGAGATAGTCAGTTCATCACTGTGATATTGTTGTCAGAGAACCCTTGTATATTTGAGGCAGATTATTATATAGGACATTGTCCTTTTTCGTACAATTATGGGTACGTCTCAGCTAGCGGGCAGCATGAAATCTCTCGGAATAGTTTCGTACTACTTGACATACATGATGCAATCCACAAACCGTAAACAACCCACCCCTACTTTAAAATGCATCCACAGACCATTATAGATCGGCTACCATGTTTTGCACTATGCACACTTGTTTCCATTAATATCTTTGTTTTTTGATTATCCTAAAGTAGCATGGGATCTCAAAAAAAATGGAATGAACACTCATTAGACCATAATACCTTGTAGGGGAATGGTCACTTCCCCCCCATCCCCGTTCACTCTTGGTGCAGTCACAAGGCGGTTACCGCAAAGACATCCGTCGAAGGCATCCGCAGGTTCAGTGCTTAACCGCAGTGTGGCACAACTTGGTGCCATGAAAGACCCTAAATGTCAAAATGTAAGATCTCCCACAGGAGAGTGAGATCCAGTTTTACGTAAAACAAGAAATTGGAGACGGGTTTCTCTAATCTCAAAGGCTAACGAGAAGCCGATGTTTGACTTCGTGGGAAAAACCATTGGCCAAAAGAACTCTCCTGGGGCCGTCCTCAAGCCCCTCTTCCCCTGACCACTCCCCCAGTGAAATGACGAGGTATAAATGAGGAACTCTGAGGAAAATCGTGGTAGTATACGTCAGTCTCTAGGTGACGAAGTCTTCGGATCAAACCGAACTACCGAGACTAGAGAGGTAGAGTACTTGGCTCGCCAGACCAAGGAATACCCTGCAAGAGAGGCAGGGCTACTTACCTTAAGGGGCTAAGAAGAAGCTCATCCTTGAGCTGAGTCCCTGGTTATCAAACCAAACGATAAGTTAACTTTGGTAAGTTCAACTTACTCTCGCCAGAGAGACTCCTCATATCCTGGTGCACCTTAAACACCAAGGATATTTCTCGTCCTTGAGGAATTAAAAAGAAGAAGGAAAAGGCTTCCCCTCTAGCCCGTTACTCGGTGGCCACACCGAACTCCTAAGTTAACTTGGTAAGGAACCAAGTTCAAATAATTCTCGCCAGAGAAACCCCGCTCCGTTATCCTCGCCCTTGAAGAAGACCCTTCGCGAGTTCAGTCCTCGTCCATAAGGAAATAAGTAACGAAGGCGAAAAGCTCCTCCTCGAGCTCGTTACTCGGTGGCCACACCGAACTTTGAGGAACTTATTCTGGCCAGAGAAACCCCCCTCCGTTATCCTCGCCCTTGAAGAAGACCCTCCCCGAGTTCAGTCCTCGTCCATAAGGATATAAGTAACGAAGGAGAAAAGCTCCTCCTCAAGCTCGTTACTCGGTGGTCACACCGCACTCCAAGTTAACTTGATTTAAGAACCAAGTTCGACTCACTCTTGCCAGAGAGACCACGACTGCCTAGGTGTTGCATAAAGCACCGTATTGGTTCTCGTCCTTGAAGAAACGCCTCCCCCCGGAAGAACGTGTGGACCCCCCAGCTGCCCCCCTTGCCAAAACAAACGTGTGTTCTTGCTCATCTACATCTGGCCGGCGGCACGCGTCGAGAGTAAATAACATTTCTGAGGCCTTTAAACTCCACATGAGTCCGTAATCCTAATTCTTATATTATTGTTGTGTGTAGAGAAAACATTAACCAATTTTGGGGGGTAAACTAATTTAATTAATTCTTGTTTATAATAATATTTAGAGTATTGCTGTAGTTAATGTCTAAATGTTATGTATTCATTTAATAAAGGTAAAATATAAGTTTATTTTGGGATTAATTTCCCTTTTATTCTTATATATCCTTACGTGTTTCGTAAGGGTCTGTTCGTTAAGATATTCTTATAATATCTATATATATTAGACACTTTCAGCACTCTTAGAATTATACGACATACCTGTTCCCACTGACGCATGTTCCGGGTGCACTGCACAGATCCCTAAGGCAGTCAACGTTGTTTTCTTCTGAATATCAATCAGCAGTTTCTGGCTGCCTTTACATGAATTTAAACCTTGTGCAACCAGTCTGTGATGGACAGGTCAGACTAATACATTGATTTGGCTGCCCTCTTTTTTATGTTGTAGCTGTACTGCGGTTATCTTACGATATTGACTGCTGATGAGACACAGAGACCTGTCTCATAGTTTAGTAGTAAGACTGGCTCTTCGATAACGAGGTCTATCTCGGATGTTCCCATTAGTCGTATCTTCTTTAACACTTCTCTAAGAACAGAATGTGATCAGCCCCCCAACCCAGCCATCTTTAAACACCTTAAACCCTACTCTTACAGCTGTTGTATCAGACAACTTTCCACCAATGTATAGTTACGCGTTTTCGCTATTATCATATCATAATAAGATGCATTTGACATGGAACGTCATATTAATAAACAAATTTAATGTGTTGTATGAAGACATTTTTACTGCAAGAGATCCCATAATGATTCCTTTATTTAGCGCATTTTAATATAATCACCATTTTTGACATTCTTAAAAATATTATGAGGAAGATTATACTTTATTTCGCTTTATATATATATTTTGGACAAATGCATACAAATCGATACAAAATATTTATAGATATACCTTAGGAATAAGAAACATTCTAGGTGTTCAAGACTATTTTCTACGGTTGTATGCTGGCCCTGAGAAGAAGGCGACGTTTGCGCCTGTTCTTCTTGCTCCAACGACATTCATCTGGAACGAATTACAAGCAATTTCAAGAGTTTCCCGAAATGGGGGAATGCATGATTTTGCGTTTTACTCTATTTTTAAGAAGTTAGGCTACTGTTTCGTAGCAAGTTGCTCAATAGAGAGTTTGAACATAAATAAGGTAGTGACTTTGTTTAACAGCGAAGCTCGTGGCGGGATCAGACTTTTCCTGAACGGAGTCAGATTGCCAACATGGCCATTTTTACAAACATTGCTTTTCACCTGAACCAGCTAAGCATCAGGCTTTAAGGCGACAAACATCGTACTCTACGATTTTTACTTCCACTGATCTGCATTTAAGTCAAATCCCCACCGGCTCTGAGAGGTTCAGCTGGGAGAAACAAGCTCTCCTTGTCTCTCATCTTGCTCTGAAAATGTTGACATCAGTATCTGTGTGCAGATCATCTATGACCGCTGTGAGTTTGCTCATAAATTTAAACACAAAATATCTTACTATTAAGTGCTATTAAAATTGCAGGTAAAACTCATTGATCTATTATATTCATAAGATTTTAAATACAAGTTTCTTAGTTGCCACATCTAAGATTTCTAAAAGAACTAGATGCTCCTGTGATAGTTGCCTATCCATCTTACCAACTCACAGCAAGTAGTAAGGAAATTTGGTGTGACATATCTCTGTTGACTGCCGTTTTCCAAGATAGACACAACAAGCCAAGACTGCCTGTTGCAACTTTCAAATCACCTACTTGAAAGATGAGCTCCATGTTCTCCTACCATGTTCTCCACATCTTACTTCTCTTTATGATTAAAAACAAGATCACGTATGTCATAAATAACATATCATGATTGTTCGATATACTTAAACCTATGTTGACTAATTGATCCAATCATAAAATAACTCATTCAATTTTAATTTTAGCCCAAGCAGGGAACCAAAGTATGAAGTGACATGCCCGGAAAACATGCGTCTGCCCAAAGTAAAGTACAGTTGCCGACATTATTCGTATCACACTTTACTTAAAATTTATTTCAGAAAGACAATTTAATATATGTATTATGATTTGATGAAAAATAAATGGTTTCGGGGAGATTTAGTTATAAATAAGCTGGGTAGGATAAAATTTTTAGTGAAAATTTTATGTTATTGCGCTATTTTAAGCAGTACTGTCGAACTATTCTGAAACTTTGGGGATTTAAAATATGTATGAAAATTTACGCACAATTTTTCCATTGAACAGCTCTACCCATTCATACCACTTGACAACATGAGTTGCCACTATTATTTTTTCGTTATATGTCTGAAAAATTGATTTACTTTCCATGAAATTTTATTTCACGTTGTCGTACGAGACTATGTACAATTATGTAAAACACTACATTTAGCAATGTTGTGCTAAAAAAAATAGAAGTATATTGTATTAATTTGACGGCGTTATACGCGAGCCTAAACATGGCTTCGACACCTCTCTCTAAAACGTAAGTACTTTATATATATTTTTGTTTAAGATTCACTAAAATGTGAAGATTAAATCCACGAATGATCATATTTTATATATATAAGAAAAATAATTCCGTAACATGAATTATTATAACTTAGAAAAAAATTTTGCTATTTCTGGCAACCAAAGTTACGAGTCGGCATAAACGATATACAATGTTCACTGCGAGCCTGAACATGAGATATGAGTCTCCTTAATATTGTTGTTTAATAGTTAAGAAGTAATACTTATATTGATTTATCTATACTACTAACCTTTCATATATATATATATATATATATATATATATATATATATATATATATATATATGTGAAAATTAACCCACAGGAAAATGAAAATAGGAATCCAAGCCTTTTTGAGCTATATTTGCAAGTTCATTTTCAATGAATAGCGTGAAAATAGAGAAGACAAAGATACGTAGGATACGCCCATCACATACTACAGACCAATGGATAAAACACAAAAAAAAGATAGAAAAATACCAGGAAAAAGAACAATAGGCTTCTAATAATAGACATGTGCATCTCTAAAACGGTATACACACAACAACGCGATGTATATGAATGGAATATGTTTGGTGAAAAAAAGGTCAAAGGATTATCATTAGAGCAAAAACATTTAGGGAGGCAATGCGAATGATATTACACTAATAAAGAGTGACAACAGGCTACATTATGAAGTTATTTTATTTAGTACAAGGGTTTTTAAAACAGGGTCGAGTTCAAATAAGCTAGGAGAAATGTTTATATTGGGTAAGATGCCAATTAAGGAACACTCGACAATATTTATTTTTGTGAAATCAGCCGAATGATAAAGGAATTTTCCAGAATTCTAGGCAATGGAGTGGTGATTTTCAGATAAATGTAAAAATAGAGGGCTGTTTATTCCACCTCTTTTAATATTATACTTATGTTGGTAAATTCTAGTAGATAAAGATTTACTAGGTTGAGTGAAGTAAGGTAAATTAAAAATAGCACATTCTATAGAATATACTCCACCTTTTTAACTTGTATTATTCTGGACTAACCTATTATATAAAGTGGATTCATATCTAAAATTTACATAGATATTAAGTTGTTTACAAGTACGGGTGAGACAAAAAAAATGGCTCAGAATATGGCAAGATAATGCAATTTTGGTAAGTGAAGACAGGTGGGTTGTCAGTTCTATAAAAGTTCTTTATTAATTTTGGTGAAATATACAAAAATTGACAAGGGTAACAGAGTTTCTCACTTATTTCAAAGATATTGACAATTCCTTATCCAAAAATTCGGAACTAACAAGGCGTAATACATGCAGAAACATAGAAGTGAATACAGACTGTAGAGGGATCCGCTAAAATAGTAGTATTTCCCCACCTCCTAAGATATTACTTCAGGAGAAAAAACGATCTGTTAACCCACCCCCCTCCACTTTCAGACTTCACACATTTTAGACTTACCGCTAGATCAATGAGATATTCACATCGAGGCATGACGCTGAAATGAACGCTACCTCCCCGCCGTACCAGGTTCCCAGTGGTACGGTGTGATATTCAGTGCGAGTACTTCGCCGGATGGGCCTACGTAGTCGCGACCCCGATAAAATTCTTCTCCGTTCTCATCGGACAAAGCGCACAGCTCTCTCAAAACCAAATTTCTCAGCCGGTCGTTACCAGGGACCAGTCCGAGAAAGATGTATCGCTTCCGGTACCCTTATTGTCCCCAGGCGTCGACCTCGCACGTTACTAATGTTCAATTTGCTGAGACACAGAAGAACTGCCACACATTTTAACCCCTGTGGGAAAAAGCAAGGAAGAAGGAGACTGAAACGATGCGAGGCAATCGGAAGATCAAATACACCGTGAAGGATGCGTTATTATACCGTTCTTCTGTCAAACTGGAGAATCCACCGACCGAGGCGTTGTGTGTGCCGAAAACGTATATCAAACTCGTTCTACAGAGGGCTTATGATGGCCTAATGGCCGGACATTTCGGTCATAACAAAACGGCACAGCGAGTTTTCAAAAATGTCTTTTAGCCAGGAGCGGCCAAAGAAATTATCGACGTCTGCAATTCCTGTGACCTTTGCCAGAAGATCACCTCCAAAAGGCGTGTACCCCTCGCCCCCCTTTAAAAGACCAAGAGAGTGGCCGAGCCCTTCGGCTGGGTTTTAATTGACCTAATAGGCTCCATTCGTCCGTCGTCAAGCGAGGGACACATCCATACCGTTAAACCCTTGTGTCTGGTCCAAACGGTGTGCGTAGAAGCAGACGATAAGTATCCCTTGCCGTCTCTTCCTTTTTGCCTAAGCGGAGCCTAACTCCAACTAGAACATAAACCCCAATCTCGCCCCTAATGAGAGGGCTTAATTAGCTGCCTTATTGGAAGGCTTTCCTGTGTCATTCTATCGTCGTTTTGTGCTGAATTTCGCTGTCATTGCATCGCTCCTTAACGACAGGCTTAAAACAATGCCTCCCAAGATGGCGTAGGTTATGCTCTCGTCAAATATGATGACGATGGAGAGGGATATCCTGAGGATATGCTAACAGAAAGTTGTCCCATAGCGAAAAGGCATATGCTACCATAGAGCTTGTAGCGTTAGCCAGAGTGTGGTATATTCGTAAGTTTAGGATGTATCTCATAGGTAAATAACTTATTGTCGAAAGTGATCACAAACCCCTGGCGTACCTAAAAAACTGTAAGAGCCAAATTGGCCAGTTAATGCGTTGGAGCCTACTACACATGGAGTACGAATTTTAGGTCCTGTATGTTAAGGGACCGACAACTGCCTAGCCGATAGCTTGAAAAGGAATCCAATAGAAGCCCCCTTCCCCCAAACAACCTGAGTGTATAGTAAAATTCGTGTTTGATTCATTTTGTGAATACTACTTTCCTTTTTTTTGCCTTGTTGATGATGTGTGTGCGTATGTAAAGATTAAGTTATCTGTGGTTACACATGTGTAAATTCCGTGTAGCGTTTTATGTTTTTCTTCTCTCTCTGTTGGTAAACGTTAAAATTATAGCTTCATATGTTCCACTCTTGAAGAAATTAGTTGTTGACATATTTTTCGCCCCAAAGTGTGCGGTGCTGTAAAAATGTCTTTGGATAGGGAGGAGTGTAGAAGGATCCGCTAAAAAAATAGTACTAATTCCCCACCTCCTAAGATATTACTTAGGGAGAGAAAAAAAGCCGTTAATACCCCCCCCCCCTCCTTCCCTTTCCGGCTTTACCCTTTTTGGACTTGCCGCCAGGTCACTGAGAAATTCACAGCGAGGCAAGACTCTGAAATTGAAGGCTATCTCCCCGCTCTCTCAATCTTCCATCCTTTCCCCGGGTCAGTAGATTACTCATCTATTTTGTAGGTTCGCCTCGAACAACTTTTATGGCTCCAGCCACTGGTCGTCCGTCTAATCCGCGGATCCATGCCTCTTACACTGTCCCGAAAAGAGACTCTCGGTTGTAACGTCAGATAACGAGGTTTCGAGAAGGCTTCTCCATCTCCCTGTTTTGGAGAACTCCGGGTATATATGTACCCTCGCAAAGATTACAGACAGATTTGGTTAGACCACACTTCCCCGAAAGGAATTCGGTTTAACGAAGCTCTCTCCCGAGAAGTGTAAGTGACGGGCGCAAGCCACGGAAGACCTGGACATCACACCCTTATCTTCGGGTTAGAGAGAAGAATCTCGTGAGTCAACGTCAACCTTTCTCAACCGCCTTCGGCTTAAGGATAAAAGAAGCCGTCCACCAAAGTTCTTTTGGTGACTTCTTTAGGACAAGAGGCCCTATAGCTCGCTCAAGCCGAGTGTGGAGAAATCATCTCACCCCCCTCCCTCCTTTCGAAGTTCGTCCGGTGATCTCTTGAAGACAAGAGGCCCGGATCTCGCAAACCACAAGTTTAGAGAAAGTAGCTCCACCTAATGCTGGTTTTCGCCTACCCCCGTAAGTAATCAAGGTCATCAAGACCTTCCCCCAAGTTTGCCCAGCTTGAATCTCGAGGTTCAAAGGAACTAAATCAATCACTACCCTAAATCTACCATTATAACCATTCAATTAGTATTCGGAACCTAATTCCGTCTTATTCATTTACCTATATATATATATATATATATATATATATCCATATTTATTGTTGTGCCTTTTACTTAGTGTGTATTAAATTATATTTTTTGCCGTTGTGTTTGCAATATTCTTTGGTGAAGAAGCTGCGGCTATCTATTCAAATCGCGCTCTTAGAACAATAGCAGTTGTTGTCTAGCTTAGCCTACCTTCGAGCTCGTGTGCGCAAATTCTCGCACACTCGGCCATACTTCGACATCGAGTGATATTAATGCTTGCGTTTCCTAAAAACTAACAGAGATCAAATGATCTTTATATTTGTTGCATTAATTACACTGGGGAACAATGTATTTGGTGAATTGACAAACGTACATTTTTCTACCTCATTCGAGCATACTGAATTTAAATCTGAAATCAGATTCTCTCTAAATGCTACATATATTTCATAATATCAATAACTAAAAAGTTATTCTACAAGAATTTTCATTTTATCACGCCTATTATCATGCCCTAAGGTAATTTTGAATCATCCATTTGCGCTATTTATAGTAAAGCAAGTTTTTTTGCACAAATATTTATTTGCATATGAGAAGAAAGTTAAAGTTCACATTAGGATTACAAATACTGTAATCGAATAGATGCTAATTTATTAATGAGCATACATAAGGCTGGAAGACCTCTTCTTGATTTCAATCGAAAAAATTTGCATTTGTAACACTTTCTCTTCTAAGTCTTCTCAGGCTGATCTTTTTAATCGTCCAGCAGTATTGTTCATTATGTGTCAATCCCAGTGACCTTGGTAGCGCTCTTCAATCGTCATTAAATCCTGATGGTAACGTTCTTTTGCTCATCGCTCACGGCTCCCAGATTCGCTTGGAATCGGTAAAGGGGAATTTTTAGAAAAAGCAGCTTCACACTCAAGTTGCATCCCAGATCACGATATGCTAAAAGCATATTAGTAACCAGATCCTTGTAGTTCCGCGCTTTTTGGTTTCCAAAGAAGCTATGAACAACGGCAGAAAATAAGAGCCAGGCTGACTTCTCTTTTTCATTCATGGTGTTCAGGAATCTAGAATCACTCAGAAGTCTTCGGATTTGTGGACCATCAAATACTCCTGCTTTTATTTTTTCGTATGACAAAGCAGCAAACGCTGATACTATGTACTAAATAAATCATTGTCAGTGCTCAACGCCTTCACATAATGCTTCATCAACCCTAGTTCGAGATGAAGTGAAAAGAAAACGATCTTCTCTCAACTAACGATTGGCTCGTTAACAATATTTGGCATTCCTACTTCCAAGTTTCCCGAACTGGTCAATCTTTTGGGACCAGTGTTTTCACGGGCTTGACTGTTCCACATACAGATATAGCATGGAAACTTTGTATATCCCTTCTGTTTGGCAAGGAGGAAGTTGACCATCTTAAGTTCTACACATATGATCGAATTGTATTCATGGTACTTAAGTAAATCCATTACCATTCTTATGTCGTGGTGAGTTTCTCGCAGATGGACAGAGTGACCGAGAGTAACTGCACCAAAGTCATTGCCTTTATTCAAATGAACACACTTGAGGCTACGCTTGGAGCTATCCAAAAACAGTCTCCATTCAGCAGGTCTATAGGTTCCAAATCCCAATTCAGTAAACAGACCATGAACATCGTTCCAGTATACAAATCGTTTGTCCTCAGAGAATTACTTAACAAATGTACTCTCCCTTGTTCGGTAATAGGTTTTGCGAATCGGTAGGGCAAAACAGAGGAAGGGGGATGGCTGTTTGTGGGGGTGTTAGGAGAAGTTATGACAAGTTAGGACCTGCAGCAGCAAGCTCCTACCTCATCTATTTAAGGAGCAGTAGCTGGTCGCAGATCGTCAGTCACAAATATTTCAGAAAGGGGGAAGGTTGAGCACCGCGCAGTGATCAAATTTTTGATCAAGGAAGGCAAGAATGCAAAAAAGAGATCCATGAACGCATGGTTGCAATGTACACCAACACTGCCCCTTCCTATGCAACCATTATTCGCTGGAATTTGGAGTTGCGCCATGGTCGTAAGTCCCTTGAAGATGACCACCGTCCAAAACGCCCGTCTGACGTGACCAACGAGGATAATGTGGCCCGTGTGGAGAGGATGATCCTCGAAAATTGACGGGTGAATGTCGAAGAAATCAACTTGGAATATCACATGAAAGTGTTATCAACATCATCCACGACAATTTGGCCATGACCAAGGTCTCCTCTGCTTGTTTGGTCCCTAGAAATCTCATGCTCAATGATCGACTTCAACGTCATCAAAGTCCACAAGGCCAGAGTTCCACAAGCTGCCCTGCGTGAGTGCGGTTTCGAGGAGCTCAACCATCCCCCCTACAATCCAGATCTGGCCCCCATCGACTACTTTATATTCCGCCAGCTCTTAGCTGCACTGCATGCACGTCGGTTTGTGGACGATGGAGTTGTCCCACTCGCAGTCCAGGATTGGATTGAAAAGAAGTCGAGATTTCTGGTTGTCAGGAATTCCAAGCCTCAGGGAAAAGTGGCGGAAGTGCATTGAAGTCGAGGGTCCTTCTTATTGAAACAGAATAAAAGACTTTTCCTCATATCCCGTTTCCTTATATCCGAATTGCAAAAGTTATTGACCACCCCTTGTATGACGCCCGTACAAACGTGTCTAGCATACTCGTATTTTTTTCTCTCAACCTGGAGGCTATAAGTTCAGCAGCTTTCTTGGCTACCGTCAAACTCACGTATCAATTGATTCGAATCCTCTTGATTGAACCAGTGTTGAGCTAATGACTGTTCTACATCTGATTATGAATCTGCAGACTCTGAATCCATTCCGTGGACGCCCATATCAGGTACATCATTTTCAAAATATGCATTATAAGTGCGGACCACAATGTTTCATATATTGCGCCTTTGACGAACTAGCATATAAAAGCCACATATGTAGCAGAAGGTGTCTGGATCATTAACGCAATTTCCTCTTGACGAAGCCATCAGTCTAATATGAGACCTGAAAAACGAAACAATACTATCAATATTTTGCACCATAGTACTTATTATTATCTTACTACTATGTACTGTGAAGTATTTGCTTTCGACAAGCACCCGCTCTGTCCATCCGCACGGCAGTTTTGGGGGAAACGAAAAAATAGATATTATAGAATAACTATAGCATACTGGTTAAAATGGATTATATATTTGAAATCAGCATGAAAAGAAGAATTAAAATTGGCAGATAAATCTAAGTCATCACAGAATATGATTAAAATTGTTCCCCTGTGTTTTCTGTCCGAGAGACTACGCTCCTACTTAAAAGTTATTGGTGGCATTGACATATAAAAAAAACCCCTTTATTTTCAAGTCACATAGCCAGAGTTAGTAATTAGCAGAATTAACGTTTTTAATAATAACGATAACAACTTTATTGAATAAACTTTCTAGGGTATAACTCTAATAATTTTTTAAAATTATCTTTTAGAAATGACAATAATTTCCGCGGTAAATAATAAAAACTATATAGATTTCGGGCGACTGCAGTATAAAAAAACAGAAAAAAAGGATAAATTAAAAAATCGAATACTAAAGTAGTAAAAAAATGTTCAGGTATAGTAAATGATTTTACTACAATGCTAATTCCAGCGTATTTCGCAGTTTTGAAAGAATAATACAGACAAAAATGATTATATTAAAAACACCACCGAAAAACTTTGGTTCGAAGAAACTACTGTATATAAAAAATAATAAAATAAATAGTTAAAAGCTTAATTACGAAGACTAATTGAGGTGTTGTTCCTAAGCGTAGATCAGCTTTTTTTCGAACAAATCAACTAAATGTGAACAACTCGAATTAATCATTTACATAGACATACTAATTTATAAAGCGTAAACAACGAACTTAAAATAGAAAATTACCATTATATCGTTTGCAGTAATAAAAGTTCGAATTTACTCCAACTTAAGGGACTAAACGATTTTTCTTTTTGTATCACCTTTGGAGGATATATATGTAGTTTATAACCCAATAAATGGAAAATTTTATCACAAGCAAGAAAAAAGCTGAGAAAGATATTACGTGAACCATTTAAAGCTTAAGTAGAAAATGGGTGATTTAAGAACTAGAAAATAGGGAAACTATTTTAATCGCTATATGAAGGTGAATAAAGGAGTTTGAATCTATCGGGTTGACGTCAAGTGCTTATCGCTAACATAATACGATGGTTGAGGATGGTTACTTCGGTGGATCTGATAGCTACAGAAGTTTAAATTATACTCCTTTATTCTCCTTTATCTAGCAGTTAAAATACTTTACCCTATTTTCTCCGTTTCTACATCTCCAATTTTATTTTTTTTAAAACTTTTAATATTTCACAGAAAATTTTTCCTCATCGTTTTTTGGGGGTTGAGATACCATTTTCTTTCTTTGAGCTGTAAACTACATCTATTTTACATCACTTGTATGTGAATTTAGCTTAATATATGGTAAGGCAGAGTTTCGAAATAGATGGCTAATGTTTTGACTCTAATGTGGGCATCAGCAGCCGGATAATTGGTAAAAACTACTCCTAAAGTTAGTGGTCAAATAAGAACAGTAAAAGTTCTAGCAAATAGTTAATATATAAATATCAATAATATAGAAAAGTAATTAGGTTTTGAAGCAAGGAAAAAGTAATATTAAGAACATATATGATACCGTAGAAATTCTAGACGAATCAAATGTTTTCAACTGTAGATTACCAATTATAATCGGTTCTTACCGGTTATTCTAGGAAGATTGAACCGATAAAAAAGAGATATTACTATTTGCTTCTTTGGTAAAACTATACCATTCTAAATAATAGTGTTCAAAGTATATTAACAAATTTTTATTTTCAAAAAAGAATTCTTTCACGTGTGAGAGTTTTTCATCACTTTATTAAGAGGATTCGATGCTATGGCAAGTATCTACTTGGTGATCTTGGCCTTCACTTTTGTTTATATTTTAAATAACTAATACATATGTATCGAAAACCAGAAATATCTCTCTCATTGTATGACCAGGAGTACGCTGTTATATGCGCACTATCCGACTGGCAGACCGGAATTAAGGCTACACCTGGAGATTGCTCTAAGTGTTCTTTAAATACACAGTTGCTAGGCCAAGTTATATTCAAACACGGCTACAAAAATATACTTTAATATGACTAAAGATTAAAGAAACATATAGGGTAAGTTAAATGGCAATGCAATTAAATAATAATGGTTCACGGCTAAGATGATTGACACTATCATTTAAGTTTGAAGCGAGGGATAATTAATTAGGATATGATCTTATAATTATGCAAGTTTTAGAGCAAAGGGGATCCTTGAGGTTCGACGCGGTAAAGGTGGGAGGAGCGTGATGAAGCGGGGTTAACTCCCTTTTACCTTGATGTGCAGAGAGTAGAACCAGGGAGGTAAGTTCGACCTTGATCTTACCTTGAACAGACTTTCTTAATAGCCTTGGGTCACGATAAAGGTCCATAGCGGGAAGTCGCGATTCGCACTTAATGGTCTTTCCATTATTCTAATTTTCGCACTGTATACAACAGATAAATGCAGCGCTGCAAACGAGACGTGAGGCGACTAAATTCTTTATTATCCATTTTCTGCAATAAATCTAAGCCGGGTCCTTTTTTATTTTTTATTTTTATAAATAGAATATCAATCCATGGCACTGATTTACATATATAAAAAATAAAAGTTCTTAACTACAAAACTGGGTGCATTTAAATACGAAATTCTCAATTAAACCTAATTTGAAGGGTTTTTAATCCATATATATCGAAAACGAGAGGTTTTATATCCTTTAAACGTCTTCGCCAAGAAAAAGGTATGCAAAGTTTTAAAGTTTTGAATAACTTGAAGAGGCAAAAGAGCTGAAGAATTAAATCCAGCGAGAACAGAATTACGGTGGTCAATTAAATTCTTATCCTATTCGCAAAATTACTCACAACTCTTACAATTTTCAGATTTGTTTTTTCTATGTAGTCATTTTAATTCTCTAAGTAAACATTGAGTTTACTTTGGTTATACCCGTTTCTTTTTTTGATAAACCTACCACATTTTCGTTCATAACTGTATTCTGTATGCTAAACTGTTATATATGTATACCTGAATTTGTTTTCATAACATAAATTGTGCTTTTTGCACTATAATGTTATTTTACTACATGAGGAGTTTTTTTTTACTATGAAATTTGTGCTTGTATGCTAGTGTGTGTTTTATGAACCAGAGGAGATTTTTTTTGGTAAATTGGAATATTTCTTTTCCATAGATTGTGATTTAGATACCGCCGCATATACTGCATGTGAACTAGGATATGACTACCACAATTCTAGAATCGGAAAACTTTGGCAAACTGCAAAGGCGTGACACAATCAGCTTCAGCAAAAATGCGGGGCATTGCCGCTACCAACTCTGTTCGAAACAGGGAGAGACAACTCTTGCTATTTCTTCCCTTCTCGAAGGTACACAGAGAAAGCTTTTAAAATAGTAGCACTCGAGTACTAGAGATTGAGCCGCTTGGTGCAAGATAACCCAAAGGAATATGGTAAAATCGAAACTCTACATCGGCAAAACTAAGTAAAGGGGAAAGCCCATTAATTTGAAGGGCTCTGAGAGAGAATATAGGGTAACCACCTCGGTTGAGACGTAGCCGCTTTGGTTCGCCTATGTAAGAGAATGTACTGGAAGGGAAACATTTTCACAAAGAAAGATGGGTGAGCACGAAGCCCATTCACCTGCAAAAGTTGTGTGGGTATTCATATCTAACGTATAGTAGGCCAGTGATCCTTGGTGCTAAAAGGTTTAGATAACGAAAGAAAAGTTGAGGACAGTATAATTAAAGGTTGGGAAGAGTGGAAGCGTATTAAAACTCAACACCTCCCATCTGAACCCAGAAGTAAGAGGGCCGAAACCAACCATCCAGGACTCGATTAGAAATGAGTTAATGAAAGAAAGTCGGTAACTAGCTTGCAGAATTACCCACAGGGCAAAAGGGATTGGTGAAACACGACTTGTAAAGAGATTGGCGAATAAAGTGTAAATAGTAAGTATCTTGAAGAAATAAAAACCAGGTTATTTTTTATACCATTCCATTGGTTCAGATCCGGCGAATTACCTGGCCAGTTTATACATCAATATGGTTTTATACCACGAACCTTTGGATCGCTTTTGACTAATGTGCCTGGGGCCCCATCATGCATGAAGTTATTGCACTCAAGAATACTCTAGAAATATAGCAATTGTTCCTTTAGCACATCAATGTAATTGCTCCCCTTCATGGTAACATTTTGGCAAGGAAGTGTAGCCCTGCTGATAGCACCCCACACCATTACACTCTCTGGAAGTTTTAGCGTCTTCACTGTGTACCCGAGATTGAACCATGACACACCATTCCGTCGATGCACTGTCTTGACCTTCCTTCTGACCAGCATGAAGGAACTTTTGTCGCTGAAGATTACCTTTTTTATTCCTCTGAGGCCAAGTCATTTTATTTGTTTCAAAGATCAATTTGCTTTTTCTTCATAGATTTAGTGAGAAGGGGTTTCTTGACTGCAGCTCTTGTGGGTAATTCAAGTTCTTTTTGCAGCCGGTGCCAAATCATCCTAATTACGACGTTCTGGAGGATGTTTTGGTCATATTTCTTGAGTGCTACAGCTGCTATTGAAGGTTTTACCATCAGCTCATGTTTTAACAGCTTATCCGTACTTGCTTTCGTCTTTCCTGGGGCTCTAGAACCTGTTTTCCTTGGAGAGGGGGCATGCCTAGCGCTATTTTCGCCACCGTGGCCTGGCCACGATAAAATGCTTGTCTCGACACCTTCAGGTCGATGGCTACACGAATCGCAGGCATGTAATTATCTAAAATGTCTATAGTACGAGACTTTTTCTCCATGCTTTCTAAGCTTAGTATGTCCCATTGTGTGCAAATTGAATGCAATTATATGGCTTAAAAGATAGGGTTACAGTCAGGATCAGCGCTAATCTGAGCGGCTTACTATACCACCTTTCTATACAAGCAATCGTCGTCAACTGAGCCATGCCTGGGTGGCGGCGTGTAGCTACAGATGCGTCAGGGCCTCTGCATCAACATAAGCTCCACCCACTCTATCTATGGTGAGACAGCAAATAAAATCATAAAACGCAAATTTCGTGTAACGATTTTTATTGGCCATGATGTGTTAAGATTGTTTTTTCCGCGACTGTAAAATAAACAAATATAAAATATTTTGTATTGCTTTTTAAAGTAAGACACTATTATTTAGGCTCTTAAATTCTGGGACACATCCCAAAACTTTCACCTCAAATGGATTTATATTCATATCAATTTATATATATAATATCACAGGACTTCTTCTAGATTTATATTTTTCGTTTATCGAAGGCCTACCAACGCTGGTTCTTACATTCATTTTTATTCGGATCTTAGTGATATGGTCAAACGTTTTATATTTACTTCAATGTTTCTCCGAGGGCTGCGGGTCACCAGCCCAGAATTCTTGGATATCGAGATTTAAAAGATCTTTGAAATAGTAAAAACCTCTGCTACCCTGACAACTTTCTTGCTAGATTTGGAAGAAAAGACGTTTTACAGAATTGAAATCCATCACGCATTAAAGTTTAAGAACTCCTTTGTTTTCTCGTTTGCTGAAGCTTTTTCCTTTCTTCCCCATCTCCTAAATTGTTCAAACATTTCAGCCATATTTAAGTATGAGTCTACTTTGTATAAAATGTTAGTTCAAAATAATAGCAAGATTTTTGGGTAGGTGGGTGGGGGTATATTCCGTCGATTGCTAACAAAGCAATACGTTGGACAAACTGGAAAAGCATTAAATGTTCATTTGACCAAACAGAAATACAATATTAGAAGACGTGAAAGCAATAGTATTCTCTTTGTTAATTATCTGAAAATTGTCATCCTATCAATTTTGATTTATCAAATTTGTTATATTTCTTTGGTTTATAGAACAATGTATTTAAAATTGCATATGTATGTATATATTCGTTGTTAGGTGACTTCTATTTCTACATTTAACAAACATTATCTCACGCGTTGATATTTTGGAAGTGATCTTATCGGAATGTTTTCACCCTTCGAGACCTGTATTTAATTCCCTTTTCTGATATTTTAATTCTATTTTTCACGCTTATATATATATATATATATATATATATATATATATATATATATATATATATATATACCATTCTTGTACAGTAATTCTTTAAGTATTCCTTGAGAATTAACTGAATAAAGTTCGAAAGAACTTGGAATCCATTTTTCATTTTTCCTGTGGGATTTTCTGTTTATATATATATGGTTAAAATTTAAGAAGACAAATTATTTGGGTAAATGTATCGCAAAATTAGATAACTACTTCTACTTCAAGTCAGTAAGAACAAACCTCGTCCTCGATCTGGTCGACGATACTCAAGAAATCCATCTAATGTACCTAAAATGATACATTTCAATATATCCCCATTTTGTTTGTCTAGTTTACCGTAAAGAAACTGAAGAGTTGCTAAGCATTTCAGCTTTATCTTTGCTAAATACATTTTAAAGATTTCAAGACAAATTGGTACAGTTATTGTATCGAAAAATTAGAAAACTGACTCTATTTTAGGGCTAGAGGGACAAACCTTGTCCTCGATCTGGTAGAAAACCATCAAGAAATCGGTCTAATGTACCTAAAAGGATACATTTAAATAGATCCGCTTTATGTTAGTCTAATTTATCGTCACAGGAAACTTGGGAGTAAAATTAATTAATTAAGTGAGGGCAGAAAGACATGCATTTGTCTTAGTGGAGATTCGCTTTAATTTATTCGAGGAATGTTTAGCTAATATTTTCTCAGATATGGACTTCCACTGAGCATCAAGTTCCTTATATGAGCAAAAATACGCAGTTTACCGGTAAAATCTTTACCGGAGACTATTTTTGAGTTTCACTGGCTTTGAGAATAAAGATTTGCGTGGAACTGCGTCTATTTATGGTCATTCTTCTAACTTTATTCTATCATTTGGCTTCCCTTGAAGTGCAATCCACAATTGGAATATTGCTTAGATCAAATTTGCAATCTGACTGCAGCCTGCGGCCAAACTCCTTCGTTATCGTCTCTGGTCGGCGTCAACCATTGCTAACCTCGTCTGCAGATCCAGGGGAGAAAAGAATCCTTTTCTATGACATTCGTATCCACTTTTCCCACTGCCAAATAGGCTGATTCTGTACGCAATACCCATTGCTTACCGCAGAATTAAATCGGAAAACAAACAACTACCACGCAGTTATCAAGAGCAACAACGGCAACAAGTCTCGAACCCATTCTTTTTTCCTTACCTGAGGAAGTTAATAAAGGAGGATAGTCACACTCTAACTTGTACATACCATATGATATTTCTTTTTCGTCATCAAGCCCCTATACGTTTTTATCTAATTTTCTATTTTATCTTTATTTTCCACTTCTCTAAATTATGCACTAATAATATTCATTATTGCGTATTCTAACTCAGAAATATTCTTAGATTGCTGCGTATATATCATTAACTAATTTAGAATTAATTGGGCAATTTTCTTTACTACCTAATAAAATTCACGGTTAAACGGTGAACGTCGAACTGAGGAGATAAGTGGAAAATTCATGTAGATACAAATTGTTTGAAAATTTCATGTCCTGTCATAAACATTGTAAACGTTTGAAAATGCCTCTTAGAACCAAATGACATATTTCATGGCCCTATAACTTTAGCTGTATAAAAGGAAATGTATGTTTAAATTATATAGCCCCCAAATTTATATTTTACTTCCTGAATTTAGTCATGGTATAAGCTTTAGAAACAAATAACATTTTGTATGCCTAAAATCTCCTAGAGATATATTTTATTTAAAATTTTTCTTTAAAAATACTGACGGCTCCTAAACGTTATTATGTGATTTCTGAATTCAGAGAGACATTTAATGCAAATAATTATAAGGAAAGCGGAAGGAATTTAACTTTTGTCTATGAGTTGCATCGTAGTGTTTTTTGTGCTTGGGTATAAATGATGCCTAAATATCGTTAATCCTTTTGTTTAATAAATAATTAGCCTATGTAATTAATGCGGAAGTTTTAGCGAGTAATTATAGAATAGAAAATTTTATATTTTTCAAGGAATAGTAATTTGGTACAAATTGTTTGGAAAATGGGGTTGAACGTTCGTCTATCTAATCTTTTTCTCCACATATATTTATTTACATTAGGAAGCATTAAATGCAATTCTGTAGGTGTGTTATGCTATACTATACAAAATAAATACATAATATAATATATCTAAATACCAGGAAAATTAGGTCTTTTTTTTTAATCTACTTGGATAATTAAAAACACAGATCAAACAATACAATTAATTGGACTAAATATATCCCATCTCTTTACCAGATATTTCCCCCCCCCCCTAAAAAAAAAGAATATCATCTATGTCACAAATAAAACTTATTAGTCTGAAGCAATAAAATGATGGTTAAATTTGAGTGGAGTCCCTATAAAATAATCTTTAATTGCGAATAAGGTTATACAAAGCAAAGAATAAAGAAGTATAAGAAGCACAACTACTGTGATGAGTTTTAAGGTAATTTATCAGAAAGTATCCAACCTTGTTCAAACCCAAAGGTGTTTTGTTTGTACTACAAATTTTGCGACCATCTTTGCACGCATAGTGCTGTATAAGATGTGAACTAATAATTCAGTCGCAATACTCACAGGAAATGTCTCCTCCAGACTATCACTTATTTTTGTATTGAGTTAATCAGATTTGAAATGAAAGATACTTTGATAAAAATGCGACTCAACTAAACTTGTATTTTGTTAGCAAAATGTCCCTTAAACTTATGGAAACTAAGTTGTTGAATAAGCGTTTTGTTTAAAATGTTTTTATTTATCATTGTAGGTTAAAAAAACATAGAGTAGTTTAGTTCCCAGTTATTTTAGAACTTTCCAATGCACAGGGTATTATAGGAAGGAGCATGTGATAACTCTCTTCGAGAGTGGGGTGAGTTTCACCGAATTTCGGCCCGACTCTTGGAGTAAGAAAATGGGTTTATTGATTCTAGGGCCTAGTTGGTTGCTCAGTGAATGCTTTGTATTCACAAGGCTATGACTCCAAACGTAGAAATGATCGGAAAATTCCTCAAAGGTAAAAGAAATCTTGGAGATGGATTCAATATTCTTTATTTGATGGGAACCTTGGATTCGTTTTCAGATGCCTTTTCTTGAGAATAAAATTCATCCATAAAGAGACTCCATCGCTCCCTTTACAAAAACTAACCGCACACATGGATGCGGTATTTTAATATCAACTTATACTCAATTTATATATTTAATCAGTTTCAAAAACGTTAAATTTGTTCTCTCAGTTTAAATTAACTTATTTTTTCAATTCTTACACTATTATCAACTTTTATAATTGCTATATAATAGTCACCGTGTAATAAAAAAGCTTTATGTATTAGGGCGCTGAAATATCTGCTATTTCAGTGTCCCAATACATATCCCTTTTTTTCAATTAAACTCAATTTATAGTAAATATATTAAAAGATAAGATTGTAATTATTTCCTGTAGATTCGGGTAATACTTGAGTTTATGGGCGTACCCTTGAGGCGCTATTTCTGGCTAGAATTTCGGCCTTATGACGTCAGATGGTAGCTTCGGATGTGGCCAATCACGGCGTTGTATTTGTTTTGGGGACCCTATTCTTTATTATTTAGTTAGTATAGTAATGATATTAATAAGTTATGTAATTAATTTGTCTATGCTTTGTAATGGGGTTATTTTCGAGGGGGGGGGGTGCAGTCGTGTACCTATTTCGTTATTTTGTTTAGGGATGAAATTGTACAACTTCTACCCGGCAGAACTGAATTTCTTGACAGTTTCATCATCACTTCTTCGTTTAACAGTTGCGCTTCGTCGCTCATAAAATTAAAGCGAAGATTTGCGAAAGGTGTGCAAGATGAGCACCGTTCGATTATAATAGTGAGTGGGAGAGATGGTTTAGCTTTTGTCCTGTCGTGATTACTTATTAGGTAATTTAAGACGACTATAGCGCCGCCGATATTAAGCATTCACCTTTTGCATTTATATATACCGTTAGCCTTTACAATTAGGAATATTTATAATTTTTTTAAGATGCGGGCGGGAAGGAATGGGGGCTTCACCGCCATTTCAAAAGAAACTAAAGAATGTTCATTTTTGGCGGAAATTGCCTACAGTAGGGGGCGCTATCTTTTTTATCATTCCGTTAAACGTGCAGAGCCGACCTCATTAATTGGGGCGCAAAATTGTAGCCCCAAAATAGCGTCCGCTAGCGTGCGCCCATAAACTCAAGTATTACCTATATTTTTACACTATTTTTATCTTTATTAACTCAAAATTACTATATTCTCCCTTACGTTTACTTTTATAAATTCGTTTACAGTTTCTCCATATTTTGCAAATAGAAATAAAAATGATTTAATTAGTGCTCTATCTAGAGCACTTGTCATTTTTGGATTCTCTATTCATGGAATGCTATTAAGCTTAAAGCTGCCCCATTATAAAAGACTTTAAGGAAACTCCAAAGTGCCCAATTTTTAGATATCTTTGATTGTCTCATTCTGTCTTGCAGTGTAAGCGCTACATAACTGAGCGGCAAGCTGTTTTTGCCATTGGAACTATGACACTGTTTTCCCGTTTTTCATCATTTTTGAGATTTTTATCTTTTTGACAATAAGTGTAGTAAAAACACCCAATTTAGAATGTATGATGAAAAGCAATCTAATACAATTGTTTAGGTGAGATTCTTGCGGTAACTAAATCACTGATATCGACGAGACTAATAGCTAAGCTTATTAATATTGTCCAAACTACTGTTAATTTATGAGTTTTACGCACCATGAATGATGGCTGCTGAATCGCTTATCATTAAAATCTGGTAAGTCAGAGCAAGATAAACTAATATACGAATCAAAAAGCTTATAAAACGTTTAGTATTGAAAAAGATAACTGAAAAAGAAATAATAGTTGATATAAGTTTTAGCTGGTATTTCTGCATAACTTATATATAAAAGGATCCTTAGCTTAATGAAAGAATATTTAAAGACTCACATTTTTACAAAAATACCTTCATTGGTCCTATTAATTCAAGGCCCATTAGTTCAGATAAGATATACTCAAGATATTACTTAGAGGCAATAAAAAGCCTACCTAATGCGATAGTTTAGGATTGTTTCACCTTGTTAATCATGGTAAACTATATTATCCTCCTAAGGATATAACAATGGACGGTGTTTGGTATATAGGTGTGCTACACGATAAACTTCTTCTAACGACACTTTCGGACAACTGTCTTTCATCAAACCAAAAATTGGCAAAATTGCTGAATGACGAAATTTTACACTTTCGATTGACCTAATAATACTCAGGATCTAATCTAAAAAAGGATTTATGGCATATAATCCAAAATAAGGTAGAATGCCATGATATTAGCTCGGTCAGAAAATTACGAGATTGCATCAAAAGGTGGGGCGAAATGAAATCTCAGATGTTTCACCTAAAAATGGATAAATCCAAGCCAAAACATCTACAATAAGATATCCGGGACAAAATGTAACGACAAAATACTACTTAGGGTGATATAATAATTTGGTGGCGATCATTGAGAAAAAATAAAATGAATACTGTAAAGAAAGCTGTTATGACAATTCATTTCAAATACAATTCCTGGGTTGGAAACGAAAATTGTTATTAAGAACTTAATGATTAAAAAAATCTTCTAATTTAAACGAAACCATCTCGAATATTGCCATAAAAATGTTTGCAAAAAGCGATTTATTAGGAAAATGTGTGATATAGTAGCTGATCTTTCTGTCGGAACTGCGGCCGTTAGAGGACGGACCCGACGCAACCACCTACTGTCAGGTGTCTAATATGTTCATATTTAATTAGTTAGTTACCTATGTAAATTTTTACAGAACTAATCTAAATTATTTTAAATTTAAGGCTTGATAAAATACACCATTATAATAAATTTAGGCTATAAATTGTAAGAACCTGGTAGCAGCGATGTATGAGAGGTCAATTAATAGATGTTCATGATGATAGAACAACGGAGCAAGGTAAACCCACACTTCGCTAAGTGGAACAAATGAATCAACATTTGACCATGGTTAGAAAGGTTTACCTCCTACTTCATATTCTTGCTTGTAGTCCTTCTCAATTATTTCAATACATGCTTTACCATATCAATGAAAAACGCTAAATTGATATGAGGGAGGTCGAGAGTGATATGAGTGTTTATATTTCGTTAGCTGAATTTTTTAAGCCAAGAATCTAGCTTTTAATTATGTTTTTGTTGCTACTTAATAATTATAAGTTTTCCTTTTGGAAACTGAAAATACTTTTTACAATGTGTAAAACCTCAAATAAAGGTTTCTTGATCTAGAAAATGGGCACAGAATGGTGAATTTTAACTCCCAAGACGAAGGCTTCTTCTCCCTTGTCCATATGCGTGGAACATTTTGTTACAAGTCTTTATATATATATATATATATATATATATATATATATATATATATATATATATATATATATATATATATATATATATATATATATATATATATATATATAAATGCAGATACACCTATTGACAAACAAGCACACAATATATATTTATATGCATATGGCACAGACATTATATATATTTATATGTATATAGCACACACACGCATGCGTGCATTCACAGATACACTACACACATACCTACACATTTGCATTAGATTCCAAGGACCTTGTGGTATATGTCTGTACTCGCTTTTTTATAGTGGTTTCCAATGTAGGACTAGTCCACTTCAAAGAATCTTTAGCATGTTGGGCATAAACATGTTTTCATTATTTCTGCATACTTTTGAGCATATTTTAGATAGCCCAAAAAGATTTGCACTTTTCTCCGTTGTAGTGCATGTTGTTGTAGATGAGATAAAGCCCAAACTTTTAGCAGCTTCTTTAGATCTCATACGCATTGTTTGTTTATTTATTTCAAAACTCTTCTGGGCAGTGGGTCGAACAGGCAATTTTGCTAAGTTTTTCACAAATACTTTACGTGTATTTTTGTAACCATTCTTTTTCATGAGTCTAAAAACGTTCAGTGCAGCAACATCCATCGCATTGTAGAAAACAAGAAGCGGTGAACTAACGGTTTTTCTAATCAACTCCCTTTTTGGCAAATTTGTAGTCTAAAATCAGTGCTGGCTTATTGTCATGTTCAGAAATACACTCATTGCCAGCATGACAACCTTATCTCTTCTCGGAATGTAAGAAGTCAACATTATTTTATTATGATCGTCATAAGAAATTAAAGTTGAATGCACTGGCCTATTATTATTTCTGAGAGTTGAAGGAATTTCTTATCTGTGTACCCTGATTGTTCCAAGTAAGGTGAGTCTTTTCTGAAGCAGGTAAACAGCTAGGCTTTTGATGTAACATTTTTTTCCAAGATTCCACTAGACTGAATTGCCTAGTTTACCTATGTAGATGATAAAATTTAGAGCATATCCAGTGTCAGCTTCCCATAACCAAAATATTTTCAGACGATACTTTTTGGGTTTTGTTAGGAAATAAGTGTGGCCTGGAATGCGTTCTCTGTAACCAAGAAGCTGCTCATCTACAGTCAATATGTTTCCTGGTATGTAAAGTTTTGAGAGATTCTCATTCAATTCATTCCATACTTCGCTCATTCCACCAAGTCGATCATTAGATAATTAAGTTTGTCGATATCGGGAGTTAAACAATCTTACAGTACGAAGAAAAAATACAAAGCTATTTTGAGACATAATAGCACGATATATCAGTTTACCATCAAACGGATCCCATAGGTCATCAAGAGCCGTAAAGTTATGACCATCGGCTCCTACATACAAGATAAGGCCTAGACATGCTTTTACTTCATCCACTGTAAAAGGAATCATGCAATGGTATATTTTCTTTCCATCTTTACGAATTTCACACCTTACATAACTCGCCTTCATATTAGAATATCTTTGTATGGTCAGAAGCATATTATCTGTGAAAAACAGATGGAAAGCTTCAGCTTCATCATTTTTATGAACAAGGTTCTTAGGTTTAAGATAGTAAATGTTATGATCTCCTCGTTCTCTGGTGAAAAGGGGACTTACAAGGGCGTCACTGGAAGTCTCTTCAGATGCCTAAGGGGAATTCTTTTCTTTATCGTTGCTTGAACTTGAGTCATCGCTGTCCGTTAGGCCCGCCTCCCTAAAGAAGGAAATATTACCATCCTCGCCCTCTAGGTGATAATCTTTATTGACTTCAATCATAATATCTTTATTTGAATCGTATTCGTTATCTGATTCACCATGATCAAAACGGATTCCTTTAGCATTGAGCCGAGAAAAAATATTATGATCGTTCAGTCAGCTTTACAGGTGTTCCTCCCAACATGGTTGGGTCAGTACTAACTCTAAAAATATACGTAGCTTCCCAATCTCATGAAATTTTGGTTGCCACTTCGTAATTACTATTTCAAACAAGCATTTCAAAATGTTCTGTAACTTTAAGCATGAATAAAGAGCTTGTGCGCCATTATAAACAAGATGTAACAAAATGTTTCATGCATATGGATAAGGTACTATAATCAAATTAAAAAAAGTTCTGTAGCAATTATATTTTTATTCTGTTTAAATAAAGTAAGTAGCTTCACTAACATCATTTGGAAACCATTTTCTACAGGAAAAATTATTAACGTACTTAGAGAGAAACAAAATCCAAAATTGTTACAAAATGTTTCACACATATGGAGAAGGGTTAATAATGTATTGTCCCTTTATGCTAGCTGTTTTTGAATGGTTTATTGCGGCCAGTTCTGTTAAATATTGAAAAAGAGAAGCTGATGAGGCATCTTCGCTAGATCTATTTTGAAATAATATTCTTAAGGAAATTATGGACTTTAAGAAGGTAAAAAAAGTGTTAAATATACGCTGACAAGAATATACTTGGGGCGCTAAACCCCAGAAGATGACCTATATCAGTGATGAATGGAAGAAGAGTTATATAAAGTGGGAAACCTGCTGTAAATATTAGTTCCTAATTTAACCCCTTAAGCTATATGTCGGTCACAAATTATCTCATATCCTAACATAAATTCTTTGCAAAAGTCTCGTCGAAATCTTCCTAGCAAAATCACTAATTATTATTACTATATTCTAGATAAAAGAAATGGATGACCATACAATAGGGCAATGACATTATAACTACTCTGCCAATTCCAACGAAATTAAAAATATTTATGTTGTTTTACATTCTGTTTCGAATGATGTTATTGCCCAAGTCCCCCAGAGATTAGCCTGGGAATTATTATGTTTTAGCAATAACTTCATAACTAGTTATTCAGCCCATTCTAACGAAATTTGAATCCTGTATGTTGTTTTACATTCTCTTTCAAATGATATAATTAAAAAATCCCTCGCAAGGTTTTCCGTGGAATTATTTTGTGTTGGAAATAACATCCTACATATTCAGATGATTTTAACGAAGTTCGCAACATAATTGTTGTTTTACATTTTCTTTCGAATGATATAATTGCCAATTATATTGTGTTAGCAATAAAATCATAACTATTCGGCTTCTTCTAACGATATTTGATACCTTTAGGTTGTTTTATATTTCATTTCGAATAAATATAAAACAAGGTAGCCAAGTTAGCCAGAGAATTATTTTTTTCCGCAATAAAATTATAACTATTTGGCCGATTCTAACAAACTTTTAAACCCTTTTCTTGTTTTTCATTTTATTTCAAATTATATACTTATTAAGGTCCTCCAAAGATTAGCACAGCAAAAACATCATAACAATTCAGCTGATTCTAACGAAATTTGAAACACCTATGTTGTTTTACATTTTATTTTGAATGGTATAATTGACAAATTACTCCCAATGTTAGCCTTGGAATTATTTTGTTTTGGTAATAATATAATAACTATTCCGCCTATTCTAACAAAATTTGAAACCCTTTTATTGTTTTACATCTTCTTTGGAATTATATAATTTCAAAAGAGCTCCCGAAGTTAGCCAGGTCGGGACTTATTTTATTTTGGCAATAACAGCATAACTATCATGCCGATTCTCACGAAATTTGAAAACTTAATGTTTTTTATATTTTATTTCGTATGATAAATTTGCCAAGGTCCTCATAAAATTATTTCTGGTATATTGAAAGTTTTGAAGGTCGTAAGGTCATAATAAAGACTAAGCGAGTACTCGAAACCTTTTGATCAGCAGACCTTTTTTTATATTTAATCAGTAGGTAGCTAGTCCCACTCAATCTATTTTCGTTCTCTCCCAAGCCTCATTTCCAATTTCTTTTCGTTATAAAGAAAATAAATTCTTCTAACCGATTATATTTCCTTGTTCAGTGAAATGTTAAAGTATTTGTATTTCGGTAAAATTCTTGCGCTTCGAATGTTTTAAATTACCTTTGTGATTCTTAGCTGAGATTAATTTACAAAGGACAATATATTCATTTTGAGTTATATTAAGAATTTGTATATATTAATTTTGTTTTTCTAAGAGGCTAGTTTAGATTGATATTCATTCACTGTTTTTTTTTCTTATCATAAAATCTACACCTTCGCACCGAATACTTCCTGGAAGAACGATAACCGTAGGCTTGAATCTTTGCACCTACACCCCCTAAAATCCAATGAATATTGATGTTATAACATTTCTGGAATCTTTCCTGGAAATTGATATCAAGTGTTGTAAGGAATAACTTGTTAGAAAAATGCGTGGAAGCCTTAACGCCCCTTCGCTCGCTCCATCTTCCTGGCATACTAAGTCGATGGTGAATTTACACTGGTTTATGAAGTAATATTTTTTGATCATGGATTAGGATACAAGGGATATAAGCATATCACCTTCTTCGTGTCGTCAATGTCCGTTTCTTTCGTCATATCATTCATTCAATTTGTAAGGTAGCTTAGACTTAACATATCGTGTCATATATTTTTTACAATTAATTGACGGCTGGCTAATAATTAGAAATAGATCTAGTTAAATGTGAATTCCACACAATAGGGAGTTTTAGTGTCGTTAAATAGTATTAAATAAGAAAAGAATTTGCATAAATTTAGAAAAGTAGTATATTAGCCAACGTTTTTGAATATGGCCACAATAAAAATAATATTTCGTCCTACGTGTTAAGTCAAATTATGGTGAAACCGTGAATTAAAACATCAGAGCATTTTCCTTAATTTATACTGTAGTGAAATATTCCTGAAGTCAGTTGGCCACATAAAATATCACTGTGGCTCAGATTTGGTGTTGCATGAAAGCGAGAGAATGTCAATAATTGGTCGTGGTAATACTGATTAGAAAAGGTTGAAAATTGAGTTATGAAGAAGCGAATGAGAGGGAAAAATTAGCATACATTTCAAATTGCAGCAAATGTAACTTACCATTGCGAGGAACAAGAAGTAGAATAATTTTGTGGTCTTTCTTTCTATCTCGCGAAGAATTGAAGGCATATGAAAGTTCAAGTCCATCCTTAAGAGTTATTTGCTCTTCATTATTCAGGGGGAAAACATCTATCAGGGTGAACTCAGCCATTTACTTTACAAAGTTTTATATTATTTTTCTAGACACATTTAATGAATCAATCACGAACTCTCATAATATATAAAACCGCTAACTCGCATTTCCGATTACAACTTTCTCTTTATGTAATTTATAAGCAATCATTCATCCTCCGACCCAGTAAGAGGAAGAAAAACTGTTCACCAGGCTCATAATTTACCTATATAAGACCCTAGAACGAGCTCTTCCTTTCTTTGTTACGATGGAGGGTTTAGATTATCTATTATAATTGGCTCGCAAAGAAATGTCCAAAATGCATGTTGTGTAGGATTTATAGCAGAATTATGGCCTAGTCATTAGGTGGGTCATATTTGAGTAGGTTTTTGATTTGATGAGTCAGATATGATTAGACCAGCTTAAACTCTGTCCCTTAATTCCTGGCGACGAATAATCCTTCTTCGAAAGACGGAGGTCAAACATTCGTCTGCGGACTACCAAGAGTTCCCGGATTGAAGAGTTCATTTTCAGACATTATAAATTCTAATTACTTGCCTAAAGATACAAATTGGCTTTAGTTTATTCTTAGGTAACGAAAGGGATGATAAAATAAATAATAATAAACACACTGGCATATGAGGCAATAAACGACAGATATCTGAAGATTTTAAATTCCGGTTAGTCTGCAATAAGGTAAAAATGCAAAACGGGCAAATTCAAAATAAATTCCAGTCTTACAATTGTCATATACATATGATAAAATAGATATGGGTGAGGCAGGATCCAACAGAATATGAGATAAAGTGTAAAAGCATTAACAACAATAACTCTATATCTGCTTTTTTTATCTGGATTCAAAGGGATACAGCTAGAGAGAGAAATTCATTAGAAATATGAAACCAGCAGAAGATATTACATAGAATCTTAGTCCTCCAATTACTTTGGAAAACCTTTTTACCGAAATGGAGCCTCCTAATTTAGAATTTGAAAACTAAAACTACAATAATATATTACAGAAACTAATTTTCAGGGGCATTTTTCTAAGAAAACATGCGAAGAACGAAAAGTAATAGTACAAAATGAGAAATAAAAATAATTATATATAACGACCTCAACTAAATCCCCCCAAAATAGAACAGATTCCAATGAAATATATGATGAAAAAAAAAAATTAACTGATGGAAATAATTTTTTTTAAACATTTTAGATAGCATATGACCAGAGAAAATGAAGAACTAAATACGAAAATTAAAAATAAAGGCCTCCAAAACTCTGTAATTCTGTAATGATGTTTATGAAACGATTGAAATTTGAGACAAGAGAGCTATAAAACATTTAAAGAATAAACAGTTTAAATGGAATTAAGCGCACGAAAAATTTAAAAATCATATAGAGTCAAATTTGGGTCAGAAGAAATACTAACGCAAACAGTTGGCAAAAATTAAAGCCACTAGAGCCATATTATTAAGTCATCTAGTGAGAAGGTAGATACATATTGCTATACAAATCGATCTCTCTTTCCCGATAAACGATATGTTGATGATGTCCTTGTAAACAGTAAGCGACAATACCTGTAAAATTTATATGAAATTAACTAAATTGTAAATGCTTTCAGTCGCATTGAAATAATCGATTTTACCCCTAAATCTCCTCATGTATCTTTCAGCCAATACGGAATTAGTGAGCGTAGCTAAGCATTATCAATTCTTAGTTGCCCAATGAATAAAATGTGGGAGAGGCTGTGTTCGTATTTAATAAGTGATTAGCTAGATGCTTCGAAAGCCACTAAATATAAATAAGTCTTTCTAGTAAATTATTCTAAGGCTATTTACTATGCATTCCACCTGTATATGTATGTATGTCGATAACTTATCTTCTGTATAGTTAAAAGTGATATTTCTAATATATTTTATTTTTTTTAGTAACTGAGTAAGCACTTAGTTATCTAGTTTTGAGCTAATTCATCTTTGCCCAAGATATATGTAACTGGCACCTACATGCAGAGAGGGGAAAGTGAGGGTTCGATGAGACTGTGTGATTGAGAACTTCTAACCCTAGGGGCCAGCGAGCGTGTGGGAGGACAACGGACGATTTCATTGGTCGCTCACTCCTATTTATTTAGAATCAATTATGTTAGTTAGTAATGTTTATGAAACTTGTATTCCAATAAATACACGATAAATAATAGAATCTGGATGGAAATTGCGCTGTGATCATAAAAGGAATGTGGTGAGAATCGATCGTCATTTTAATGACCATTCACTTGTATGTATAAATGAAAACTAAAATTATAAATAGGTAGTCATAAATGACTTACAAAAATATCTTCAAAAAATAATTTATGATTTTTACATTTCAAAACCAGGAGGCACCGTTAAAAATACTCCGATAAATTGATGGGAGGGGTTAGCGATCTCACTTCTATAGAATGTCTGAAAGGGGATTAAGAACTTCTTGTTATCCATTTTTGGGGTATCTCAATAGAGATGTTTTTGGTCAAGTAATCATTTAGTTGTGAATTGAAGAAACAAAAAATTAGCCATAAATGTTGGGGAGTCTTTTTTTCCTTATTTGTAAATCTTTACTCAGTCAGTTCTATCAATGCTTATATTTGCTGTTTCATATGTAGGAAGTCTTATATTTATTAATCTAACTTAAGTTTAAAAAATAAGCAATATTATTAGATTATTGAAGCTCACAAGATCATAAAACCGAACTTGCTTCACTTAATTACTAGCAATGATTAGCGTTCTCTAGATCGAACTAGTAGACAAGAGCCATCATTTTAAAAGTGTTTAACTTTCTTTTATCCACCTTATCCTGATGGATCATACTTTTTCTTTACCCCTTTTTATTCAACCTTTAGTTCTTTTCTTTTTTTTATTAATTCCTCTCTTGTGTAACAATATTTGATGTGACGGTACAAACTGTCTAAAACCTAGAATAATAAACATTTATGTAGGTCGATTAATTTACTACACTCTTTCTTACATTTTGATGTCTACATGATACTCCATCGTATTGATTTTAGAGCGATAATGTATAGACCACCTGTTTCCCCAGAGCAGGTCATTAAAAAAATTACATTTCATCCAGTATTTCTGCATATTAATGAGCACACTCGGTTTTTGGTATCGAAGACCAAAAACCCTTGAAAATCATCCGTAACAAGCATCAACGGTGATCTTACCCCCAGACCTCTCTCACGCAGGTGGCGTGATACTAATTATACCTTTCTCTTCTCAGATGCTTGTTCAAACTGCACCCAGAGCAACGTTTTCTTATCGATGTAGTTACACTGGAATAGAAAAGCTAGATTAAATTCCTCATTTTTTTTTATCAGAATGTATGAAGAAGCATAACCTACATACATATTTATGTATATATAAATTGATACCCTTATTTTTATTTTACATGATAGTTATTAATAACTAAATAGAAGTAAAAAAAATCATCTTTGCACCAAAGTGTGTCACTCAAGCTGGTATGACGTGTCTCTGTATGATATACCTTTGAAACATTAGTTCTGCAGTGATGCGCAAAGGGAACACACCTTTTACTTAATAATAATATTAATAGGTATTTATAATGCGACGTTCAGAGCTGTTCGCAATCCCATAGCGCAAGTTGGGAAGCAAGTGTAGAGAAAGGTCACAGGGAGAGAAGGCAATTCCAAAGAGATGAGACATTAGGAGACGTTTAAAAGTAGCAAGGAAAGGAAAGGATCGAAGGAACATTCCAGAGTCTAGTAGCAAAAACTTAGAAGGAACGGTCACCCATCGAGCAGAGGACAGAACGAGTGTTCAGGGGGCGATCGAGGTTAGAGTGAAGTGCCTCGGGAGTTTGACGACGGTAGAGAGCAGACGAGAGATAAGGTGAATTCTCGATGTTTAGGGCCTTGTAGGTAATGAGAAGAAGTTTATAGTGGGTACGGAAGCGAATAAGTAACCAGTGTAGATCCTGTAACAAAGGCATCGAAGAAGAGAACCGTGAGCGGCGAAGGAGGAGCCGGCCAGCTCAGTTTTGAACGAGTTGTAGGGGGCGAAGTGACGAAGAAGGGAGATTTACTAAAAGAATATTGCAGTAGTCTAAGCTTGAGGTGAAGAAGTCATGAATAGCAGTCTCAAGGGTTCGTCGATCTAAATGGGATCAAACATGTGAGAAGTTGCGGATGAAACGGAAGGACGATTCACCGATACAACGAATGTGCGGTTTAAACGAGAGTTGCTCGTCTAAAATAACACAAAGATTCCTAACAGTATCAGAGAAGGCGACATTGGTATCCTCAACGTTAAGAGAGGGGAAGAAAGCTTTATATTTCTCCACCATCGAAGCGGTACCAACAATGAGAACTTCTGTTTATCGTGGTTAATTTGAGAATGTTGGCAGACAGCCATTCGTTAATAGAGGTGTAGGCTGAAAAGATCTTGGTAAATGATTGAGAGAAGGACCATTGATTGAACCATGACTGGTACATTTCATCGATATTGCAGTCATAAATTTAGTCATTAAGGGGAGAGATAAACACTCTCTCTAACACCTTAGAGAAGAATAAAAGCTGTGATATAGGGCGATAGCTATATGGTTCAGAGTGGTTAAGGGGTGTGTTTTTAAGGATAGGACAAATTGGGGCATGTGTAAAGGAAGAGTAAACCAGCCTTATGACAAGTGAATGGCTAATGAGATAAAAAAATCAGTAGGAGAACAGCAGGGAAAGTTTGGTGGATGAATTTGAATGGAAAGACGTCATTAGGGTATCTAGATTTGTTAGAGCGTGAGATCAGAGCAGACTGTTCCTCAAAGGACGCCCCAATGAAGACGTTAAGTGGCAATAGAGTACAGTCTGGGAGAACAGTATGGGCTTGTCCAGATGACTGAAGTAGTACGGCGAGAAGGTTAATACCTTTCTCCCAAAAAAATTTAGAAAGAGTAGAATGGATGATGGCAGGAGAAATGGGGCTAGGCGAGGAAAGACGAGAGAGGAGACGAAAGATAGTCCGAGGGTCATTCTTGCTTCCATAAAAAGTTTGCGTGAAAGAGCCTCGCGCGCTGATTTTAATTTGGAAGAATATGTCGAAGTAGCGAGGCGATAGGTAAGTGAGGGGAAGGTCGTGTCCTGCCCACGGGAGCGTGCTTTGCGAAAGGCTTGTTCATTAGCACGTAAGGACCTCCTTGAACGTAGGAGTTCCATGATGAACAAAGGGGCGCGGCGAAGGTGATTTGAAGAAGGAGTTATAAGGGGAGGCGTGCACCTCAAGGAAGACGAGTAATGATTGGTGCAGAGAGTTTAAGATTTGGTTCGATAAAACAGTAGTATTGATAGTAGGTAGGGGAGAAACAACGTCGTTATAGACAGAAGTAATATTAATTGACGATTGTCGCCAGAAAGTAGTAGGATCTCAGGACGAGCGAGGAGGTAGGTGGTAGGGAATTTAAATTTAAATTTGACCAAGAAGTAGTCGGAAATAGTATTAGAAAGGTCAGTTACTGTTAGATTAGAGTTATGGAGGTTCGAGATGGCTAAGTCCAGGGTATTACCATGCATTTCTGTTGGGTATGGCAAATGTTGCGTAAGAGAGAAGAGGTCGACGATGTCAATGAATGCACGAAAAGTCTCATTATGGCTAGGAAGATTGAAGGCACCGAAAATAAGGAGAGAACCAGTAGATGATAGTTCTGAGATTAGGTTACTGAACTTCTCGAGAAATAAGGCCAGAGATGAGCAGAGAGCGCGGTAAAGGACCACAATAGTCAGAGCTGGCAGAGCACGTGAGACAGCAATGAGAGCCTCAAATAAAGCTTGAGGGGGAGGGGAGAAGATTCAGGGAGAAGGAGTAGTTGGAAATCAGTGCAACTCCCTATCTATACTAGCCACACGGCTTTCTTTTTAAGTGATAAATATTGAAACAATCAAGCATGCTCTCCTTTAGCACATAAACTTCTTATTAAAGGGTGTCTGCAGTTTCGACTTCCCTCTAATCTAATTCATTTACCATTTCTCCACACGTTATCATTTGGATTGAAATAGATTGCTTGAAAAGGACTGACAAATTGGTTAAAGTTTGAGCGTGGTCATCTTCGACCTATCAAATGTCTGACGCTTTTACATCTATTATAAGGATTTATCTTAGAATTGTAGCATATATTTTGTGTTTTATTTTTTTAATAAGGTTGGTGTGTTCCTCATATTTAATCCATTCTACAGCTGTTCCATTCTATCTCGTTTTTCGCCTTTTGTTTACATGTATTTTCATAGCCTCACTTGTTTTAGTGTTATGACTCTTCTTAATAATTTATTAGTTTAATTTTGTTATTTACTCAGTAAGTAGGTTATTTGTTATTTTATATCAATTTTCATCTTGTTCCTATGTAAACAATGGTTTTTAAGTATGTTGAATAAGCTGATAACTGAGATGTTCTGAAATATTTTTATCTTTGAAGAACATGTAATCGACCCTTTGTTTCTTTCGTTTTGTCCCATATATGCCATATATGCAAGGAGCTGATAATTTAAAGGTGTGAATGTTCTGCCCTTTGGGCACATTTGTTTACACGTAAATTTTCCTTGCTTAGTACATATAGTCATAGCGATCGACTATGGTGACTGATTCTCCAATCTTCCATTGGATTTGTTTATAATTATATAAAACTGGTTTGATTGTAGGGGTCGTTCTTTATTTTATTAAACTTTAAAAGTAGGTCATGTAAAAAAAAGACCCTGTATTTTCATTTCGTCATTCTCTATACAAATTAATATATACTAATTAGCATATATTTTTATCTCCTTATTCTAACATTATACCTCTCATTTCCGTTATTTACATGTAAGGCTCTCGGTTAGGATTTGATGAATCCACCGAGTGTCCATTTGTGGAGTTTCTCGCTGGGCCTATTAAATCTTGCAATTTGGTGCTAGCAGCCTACCTATTATATAACACGAGCACCACAGCACCACCCCTAAAACTAGGATACTATATATTTCTCTAACATAATACATTTCAAGAAGCCTTTCTAAGAGTTTTCCTTAACTTTAACAAAAGGAGAATGTGATTAGCCACCCGACTCTCACCCCTCATCTAAGTAAATAACTTGTGTTAAGAGCTCAGTAATTTTAGTAATTAGAAACAGACATGATGCATGGTCAGTGAGAAGAAGGCAAACTATTAATAAATATTAGGATTTCCACAAAATAATGTTGTTTTTAGAGGACATTCATGGCTTTTTAAAGTTGATGAAGTCTTCAAAATTTGCTGCAGGTTGGAAATGTTACTGCTAGGAACTGTTTTAAAATATAGTAATTCACAGGCTATTTCCATGCAAATAATGCCTAGCCTTATTTTATGCTATTAGTGCCTATGAAAAATCCACAAAACTAGAGATTGGCTTCCAGATGTCTATGGTGATCCGAAAGTCTTTTCACCCCCTCTAAATTTTGTTTTAATTTTCTATTTCAAATATTGTTTTAATTTTATATTTCACATATTTTTGATATTATTATATTTTTCCTCTATTGAAAGTAAATTAACTAAAACCAGATAATTTGTTTGATATTACTTTGTCTTAAGTAAATTTAACGAAAATATTATTTTAGTTTTTCAGAGATCTCTTAATTTTATACAGGCAGAAAGTACCAGCATTGCAAATTTGGCTTATTTTAATATTTTTCCTGTCCAAATATTTGAAAAAATACTCACTTGGTTACTGAGAGGGCTGAGTTATATATGGGAATGGTTGTTCAGTGCGCAAAAGAGCCTCCACTGATGATATGATGAGATTCTAGTAATCCGACAAGCTATGAAAATAGGCTCTCTAACATCACGGTAGAGTGTTGGTCGAAATATTGGAAACGTTCGGAAGATGACTGATAGAGAATTTTATTTATGTTAATTTTTAGCAGTTTATCATTAGATACGCATATGACTCTTAAGGAAGGTTTTTATGTATAAAAGATGGTGATTCATGAATAAATAAGTGTCTGAGAATCGAAAACACTTGGATATTTTTGCGTAGGTTGGTAGCAAAATTAGTGCCCGTGACGTTACACAAATTCAGATGATATTGCATTTTTTAATTGAATTTTATTTGTTTTCAATTGAAAGAAACTTTATGTTGAAAGTCAGCTTTTTTAATTAAAGGTAAACATGTTTAATGAGAAATCCATGTATTTTCATTCGAAAGTCAACTTTTTAAAATTTTAATGTCAAATTTGAAGTTCATTTTTTTAAATTTGAAGTTCAAATATTTTAATATGAGTCAACTTTTAAATTTTGAAGTTCTTTTTATATGAAAGTCAACTTTTAAAATTTAAAGTTCAATTTTTTGAATATCAAAGTCAACTTTTTAAATTATTAGCCATGAACTTTACTGTAAATTACATGCCACAGGCTCTGGCTTAGCCAAACTGTATTGTTTACCCAAAATACATAAACTTGGAATCCCAGTACGCCCCATTTTGGCCTCGTATAGCTTACCTGCCTACAAACTGGCAAAATACGTTTTCGAATTACTATCCACATTATTAAGGAATTAATATAGAATTACCAACTCGTACAGTTTTCAATCAGTAGTTTTTTAGTGAGTTACGATATTCAGTCACTGTTTTCAAACATACCAGTTAATCAAACAAAGACTATTATTTTAGACAGAATTTTTAAGGATTCACTAACCTTCCATGGTTTCAGTAAATCAGAATTCAAGTCTTTGTTGGACCTTGTTTTTGGTGGTTCGGTATTTACCTTTGATGGCCAGATTTACCAACAAATCGATGGAGTCGGTATGGGGTCCCCAATCGGCCCTTTGGCAGCCGAATTTTTCATGACTCATTTAGAGGAGAGGGTTTTTTCTGAAGTTCCTGATTCATGTAGGCCAACTTTCAATAGACTTTTTGTAGATGACTCCATAACTATATTTAAACAACGAGATCAAACTTTAGAATTTCTCAATTTTTTAAACACCATCCACCCTGGTATTAAATATACAATGGAAACTGAGAGTGATAACCCCCTTCCCTTTTTAGATCTTTTAATAAGGAAAAATCAAAATAATCTAGAAACATCAGTATATAGCAAACCGACTAATACGAGGTTAGGATTAAGCTTTTTTAGTTGCTAAGATTTGAAATACAAAATCTTATCCATTATAACTCTTCTTCACTGCGCGTACAATCTCTGTTCATCCTACATTTTTATAGACAAAATATTTCAGTACCTTAAATCTTTCTTTATGCACAATGGTTTTCCTTCTTTTATTGTAGAAGAGTCAATCCGCACATTTTAAAATGGATTGTATCAACTAAGCCCCCCTGAGGTAACAGTGGCAAAAGACAAACATTATTTAATAATGCCAGAGCTAGGTATTCACAATAAAGTCCTTAGCCCAAAATTACACATATTGCTAAGGAAATACTTCTGTCAAATACAATTTCAAACTGCCTTTGTCAACAAAATAAATATAAAATCCTTCTTACAATAAAGGATCCGGTTCGAAAGAGTCTTTGGAGTTCGATTATATACTTATTTAAATGTTCTGGGTGTTCCCAAGGCAAATATATCGGAAGCTCCGTGAGAAATCTGAAGGCAAGATTCTCTTCTCATATAAGTATAAGTAATAGAAACGGTAAGATACTTGAAACCAAAGAAAATTTAGCGATAAGAGATCAAGTAATAAAGTGTAAAAGTGATATCTCCTTATAAAACTTTGAAATTATGAATTCGCACAAATGCCCTATTACCCTTCGAATCTTAGAAACACTTAATATAAAACAGCTCTCGCCGAATTTAAATAATGATCTCTCGTCGGTTCCCCTCCTTGTTACCTTAATATGTTTGGATGTGGGTAGCAGGATGCAGTTTTGGTACTTTTGGGTCGGCCGGAGCACGTAACACGCTCGTTGGCAAGGTTTGTGATTTTGTATATTAGGATTTGCCAATTTTTTCTTCAATTATTCGTTTAAAATTCATTTTAAAACAGTTTTATATAATCATTAGATTCATTAATTAAATCTCTTCTACCTTAATAGATTTCAGCAATTATACACTTGCTAACTAAATTAAATATTTAAAATCCTTCCCTAGTCTCTCTATTGTAAATTTGAGCCCCATTTCGAAATATTCCCTTTAACTCTAAATTTTCAATTTAAACTAATACTAGCTATTAAAGTTCTAAATGTACATTTAGCAGTGTGCTCTCTTAACAGGGCAAAATATTTTGTTTCGTTTATTTGTATTTTAGGCCTAAGAAGATGACCGTATTGTGGTCGAAACGTCGCCGGTAAATTAAAAGGATGATACCAGCTATTTTCCTCTCCTTGGGATTTCTGTTAAACATTAAATTTAGGCTCTCTAGAAGCAATCCTCATATATATATATATTTATATATATATATATATATATATATATATATATATATATTTATATATATATATAAGTAAAAAACCTGATTGGTGAGTTATAGTATATGATAGTGAAACCACTGCATAAGAGGCAAAAGTTTAATTTACGAGACTAGTTTCAGTATGTAGTTTATCATACCCTCTTCAGGCGTATACTGAGAATAAGATTGTTACAAAAATCTCTAAATAGCGAAAAAGATCAGAAAAAAGGAGAAAAAAAACGCGAAGAAACCAAAACGGGGGGAAAAGGTCATTAATCAGGGGGTGTGAGTCTAAAATCGTTGATTATGCTGTTTGCGATGAGGTTATGGGAATGTGGGCGGCCTTTTAATTGCAGATCTGACACATTAAAATTGGAAATTTCTCCTATTAATATATATTCTACTATCTTTTTTTACGGAAATCTTTACAATTATATGTGATTTGTTCCTTTGAATAGTCAATTTGGTGGTTAAAATTGTTAATATGTTTAAAACTACTGGATATAGTACTACTGCCTCGTCTGACATCACCTCGATGTTCATAAATTCGTTTTGTTAAGGTTCTTCCGGTGTGTGTCCTGCCAATGAGCTGTGTGTCGCAACCACGACTACACCACCTGTGGCAACTCTGTATGAAGCTAAGGTAGGTATAAATGCGCCTGAAGACTTTAATAATTGTACATAACAAATACATAGTCAATTGCTGCAGTCATTTCAGTTCAAATTAATTCTTTTGGTAAAAAAGTCATTTTTTTAAGAACTCAAAATAGGGCCTTTTTCCATCTCTCATCCCTACAGAAGCCGCAGCAGCTCGGGACCAGTACCCCCTTGAGTAGTTACTCACAGGATCTGGGGGGGCTGTATGAATAGTATTGAAGCCATCTGATTATAAATTATTTTTTTAAAATTTTAAAAAAATTTCCTATTTTTAGCAATATTTTTCAGTACATGTTTTTCATACTGAAATAATGCATTTTTTAGTTTTTCTTAATGTTAAGTCAAAGTTCAAAGTTTGAAGTGCCTTATGTACATTTATTCCATTAAAGCTCTAAATTTAAAATATTTTGGGGGGCAAATCGGGTATATTATACCCATAGTTAGTAGTGGTGTGTAGTGAACTGAGTGGTTAGTGTTCCAGGGTTTATAATAAATAAAGAATTTTATTTAGAAAAAATGGCCACTTTTTTATTTGATACTACTACATACGTACCGTTAAGAAGCAATCCCTTAGATGGAATAATACTGAATTTTAATAGACATAAAAAATATTTAAATAAAACACAAATCAATTATTGACTAAGTTTCTTCTAGTGGTTCATCATTTCCAAATTTGTATGGCCTAATAATAACTTATAATCCAGGCAATCTAATAAGAACACTCATCAGTGCAACTGGATCAATCCAATATAAACTCTTGAAATATTTATTAAATTTACTTTTCCCGATTTTAAGATCCATATCACCTTCACATATAAAAAAATCAGTTGATCTTTATAATAACTTAGAAAATATAAGTGTAACATCAGGCCTGAGATTAATTAGTTTTGATGTTATCTCATTGTTCACTAAAGTCCCGTTGATGAGTTGCCTTTACCGTTCATCTCGATCATTCAACTTAATTTTTTATGCATTAAAAAAATTAAATTTAGATTCAATGGAAAGTTTTATGAACAAGTGTTTTGCATGTTATGGGTAATCCCTTATTGTCAAATATATGTATATATATAATATTTTAAACTAGGCTTATTCCACTGGTTTGCTCCACTCAAATAGTTTAGTACAGCGATGTAGACGATGTCCTTGGAATTCTAAAGTAGATTTTTACCTCAATGGTTCTCTTTTATTTAATAATAGATTGATTTCATCAATTAACTGTTCTTTATAAAAAGAAGAAAATAATAGCCTTTCTTTCCTAGATGTTTTAATAACACTAGCCAAGAAATTTTAACTTTGTCTCTGCTACTTGAGTAAATGTTGTTGTAACTATGTAACTAATTGTGGTGCACTGATTTTAAATCCGTTTTTAGATTTGTTCTAGCAAGTAAGGTTGCTGACATATGCAACAAGGCTATAAGGCTAATTTTGTTACCTTGGATCAATTAATGATATAATTATTACGAGTTTGAGAAGAATGAGACATTTTTGGGCAAAGATCTATAATCGGGGCACCCTATTTGGCATTATGTACGTCCTTTTGTAGACCGAGACAAGGTATGTACAAGATTACATATAAAAGAGGTAGTACTCACCTAACTATATATTTCTTCAAAAGTGTTCGAGACTTTTGCTCTCTTGCTTGTACCTGGATATGGGATCCTCCCGTTGTAGGAACTAGCAATAGTCACCCATCATATTTTCGCTGAAGTGGCCTTGATACCTGCTTTCCATCATTGCGATATTTCCGTGGAAGCTTTTCCCATTTCCGTGAATAACATTACCCATATTAGATGGAAAGAAGTCTAGGTGCGAATGCAAGAAATTCATCTTAAGAGACATCCGACACCCCATTCGTTGATAAGCCTTTAGCATGTTGTCCACAAGTTCTTCATAGTTTTCACCCCTATGATTCCCAACAAAGTTCTCTACTAGATGGACTTATGAATCCCATGCAGCCAACTCAAGTGGATTTAGTTTATTTCTGAACTCCCTGTCACGTATCAATTCTCTGATCTCAAGTCCGACAAAAATACCAGCTTTAAGTTTAGCATCAGTTTGCTTTGCACCAGATTTCTCTTTGAGATACTGGAATACATCAGAATCTTAGGCCATTACTTTAGTAAAATTTGTGATTAGACCAAATTGGACATGAGGAGGTGGAAAATAGATCTTTTGTGGATGTACCAAAAGCATGTGCTTCACATTGTATCGGCCAACTATGTGTTCTTCTCTTTCCTACCACTTTTTGACAATATAATTATTCCTGTCGTCGCGGCTGTTCCATAGGCATAACGAGCACATATTCTTTGTATATCCTAACTGCCGTCTAAGAAGTAAAGAAATTACATTTAGATTACGATATATACTCCACTTATGATGCGAGTAATAAACATCTTGCAAACTAAATTTCATTGAGTCATATGTCTCTATCATCCCAACAATAAAGTGCGACAGAAATTAACGATTTTTGGTTACTATTATGTAGTAATACAGCTTTGAGGCTAGTAGTTCTTGCATCGATCAATAGTCTCCATTCATCATGTAAATGCTCGTTTCCTAGCTGATTCATAAGGCCATTAATATCAGTACAGAAACAAGCACCATCTTCTTCTTTATAGAAGGCAGGTAAGGCATCATAGCGTTTACGGAAAGTAGATATTTTTGCACCATCCTCTAGAAGATACCCTGTCTGTAGTTTGGAGCCCAACATTTTTACGTTCTCCTTTGATAATAAGAAATCCCTCACAAATAATTCAATCTCTTTTGATTTATCAACTGTATCTTCTTTTCCTTAGAATCATCCTCATACATTTCATCGTTATTGTTATGCTCCTCTTCAGGCGATGAATAATCATCGTCAACAGCACTAGCTGGTGGAAGAAATGAGATTGGCATCTCCATATTATGGGGGACTGGTTTTATAGTTCATTTACAATCTGGATATACAATTTTTGACTTGTTCTTATTTGAGAATCCCGCAATATTTGTCATACAAAATTGCAATCAAAAACAACATAATATAATTATATTTCTTTAAAGAACATTTTACATTAAAAAATATATTAATAAAATACAGTCCAAAAGAACAACAATATTGTAATATATAGTGTACCCTGTTTAGATTGTAATTTATTCTATGTAAATATTATTCCCTGTTTGATTTTTAGATATCACAGACATATCACAGAAGTTTTAAAAATCTGACCTAATAGGGAAGCCATTGATTTGTATAAATACGGTGTCTCTCTATTTTGTAAGCCATTGTGAAAGTACTAACTCCAATCAATCTTTCCTTGTCGTTACGTGGTATATACAAATATTTCTACTCATCACGTGTTACATCTCGTTATTTTTACCCATATATATATTTATATAAATATATATATATATATATATATATATATATATATATATATATATATATATATATATATATATATAAGTAAAGGGAATCAATATATATATAGGGGGTTCTATTAAGACGGATCGCCGTTAGCAGTAAATATACATTGCAGCCAAAATATATATTGAGTTTTCTACCTCTTTCAACACTACTTTCAATCAGTAATATATTGATGATTGAAATTAGTGTTGAAAGAGGCAGAAAACTCAATATATATTTTGCTGTAATGTATATTTAACGGCGATCCGTCTTAATGGAACACGCTATATATATATATATATATATATATATATATATATATATATATATATATATATTTCAAGAGATTGCTTTAAAGCTCCAATTTAGTAATCAACAAAAAGCGGAAGATTAAAAGAAGAACAAATTGTGCGAATAACTTTTTTCAACGTTTCAACTAACACAATGCTTCTGGTGAAATATTAAAATGTGAGATTAAAACAATGTAATTTGATTTGAAGATTTATAGCTAATTTACTTGAAAAATGCTTAATAATCGCTGATACTAATTATCAATATTTTAAACAAAGGCAAATGAATTGAGATATAATAAGGCAAACCTAGGCACAGATAAATATATATATATATATATATATATATATATATATATATATATATATATATATATATATATATATATATATATATGTATATATATATAAATATATAATATATATTTCATCTTTTCATCTTTGATTCATCCTCTTTTTAATGGCTATCTTTCCATTAATTTCTTTTACATTTTTTCTAAAATTCATCACACCACAACATCTCATTTCAGCCCAATCATTTTCCTGCTGCAATCAATCTTCCTTGCGTGACCATTGCAGTCGCATGGAGGCAATTAAGTTAAATGCAGGGTAAAAACTAGAGTGTGCGCTCGTATCGAACTATTCTATTCATTTAAACAGAGACACTTTCTTCTGTAATGAACAGGCTTCTTATATTATTGTAAATAATTCTTTCCTCCCTTTTGACCCTAAAAAACTTTTAAATTATACTCCAATTCCATGTAGATGATTAAGATGCTGAAGAGCCAGTGATTTTGTTTTAATTACCTCACATTTTAAAGGTTAAAACTCGATTGAACATAAAGGATTTCAGACTGCACATTCAAACAGTTGTAAAGCTGGATTAACGTTCTACAAAGGGAGATTATAGTATCTTACATACGCAGAATATATTGTCAAAGTAATATTCCTCTATCACAATAGCTTGTTAGCAAATAATTTGGTCAGATATTCAAATATACGTTTACGACTGAATGCATAATGAGATTTAATTGAGCTTTATATTATAGATTATTTCAAGATAAAAAGTGGCGGTATCCAACCGATCAATTTGACAGCACTCCAAGTTGCTCAGATTAATTAAATGAAATTTATTATTCACTCTCATGCAATTTTAGCACTCCAGTATTACAGCGTAACCCTCATTAATTTGATCCTATCTTCACCTCAATGGATAGAAACATCATTTCATCCAGTAATGAGGAGAATCAAAACTTATTACATCTTAAATTGCGAAAGGAAATCAAATGAGCTCGGTTTGAATAAACCAAGATAATGAACCCGTTCAGTATGCAAATTTAGCCCTAAATTTACAAGTGCTTCCTTGATCAAACTTCCCATTATAAACTTAGATTTTCACATCAGAAAAGCGAAGTTTCAAACTTTGCTTTTCTTCTAGAGTTAATATGATTTAGCTAAGGGGAATTCAGCGAAAGAACGATTTTGCTTTTCATTTATATTGGAATAAAAAAATCATTTTTTCCCCCGTTATTATTAAACTAGGACATTCTACGTGTTGTGGCTGGAAGAATAAGTGCGATGTTTTGGGGAGAATTGTAATAAGACGAGGAAATAGGGAAAAACACCTAGAAAATTAAATAAAAGAATTGGCGAGTATTAAGTGCACGGTAAAGTGAATAAAAATGGCAAAGAAATCTAACGCACTAAATTTCAAAAATTGACAGGGTTTATTTCAGAAATGAATATGAAAGTGTTTTCATAAATAAATGAGAAGGATGTTTCCTAAAAGACCAATGAAGATTTTTCATATAACATTAACGAGGTTATTTTATAAATGGACCCATGAAATAATCCATATGACATTATATGTGAAAGAAAGAATCAGCAATTTAAAATAAAGTCGCATTACTGCCAAATAACCTTTTAATTAGGATCAAGCTAAAAACAAGTCAATAATAATAGAATTGAAATTACCAAGATATGTTGAGTCAACAAGCAATTTTACACCTGGTTTGAACAGTTGCGAAAAAATTATTAATCAACCTTAGACCACTAGGTCCCTTACCCCGTAAATTCAAAATAAATGCACCCCAATATCAAGCGATCACCGATGTGAGTTCAATGCCACAAAGAGGACTGGTAAATGTAAAACGCCCTGCTTGAGCTTAGTGAGAGAAGAAGTTACCAAAGAATACTTCAGAAAAGTTCTATATAAACTAAAATCTCAGGACAAAGAATTTATATTTGTTAATTATAGCCCAATTGCCTACTCGGAGTCCTTTCCTTAAAAACTTGTGCCAGCGACAATTTATCACTAGTTAACCCTAAAGCCACCCTTCTCAGGTAAAGGTCATCTCTTCATTTGGTGCCGCTATCCCATCCCCCACCCCACCCGTCTCAGCATTAATACTTTGATCGAAATTACTATATGTGGTTTTAGGAAAAATGAATAAAATGCTTATCATATGGACATTATTTGTGAAAACAATGATAACAGTGATATTATGAAGTATTAAAAAAAAAAAAAAAGAATCACCAATGAAAACTATTTTGTATGGTCCATAAGCACAGCATAATTTTCGGTTTATTGATATATAAGATTTTTGTTCTATCCCGTTCAGCTGCTAAGTCATACGTTATCATTCTTTTTATTAATTGTTCAGAGGATTTTATCTTTTAAATTAAATATACAACACTCTACCTTTTACATCCTTTGAAACGAGACAAGAGGGGATAAAGAGAGAGAATTTAGATCAGAGCAAGTGAGGATGTCATGATTACTATATGTGATTTTCGGAAAAATGAATTATTGCCTATCGTAAACTTGAGCGCCGCATATATAAATATATATATATATATATATATATATATATATATATATATATATATATATATATATATATATATTCTCGTGATATAAGGCGGAGTATTTACGTACGGTGGTTCCGTACGAAAAATAACTCGGTTCCTTAATTCTCTAAGAGTGCTATATTTACTATTTATTTATCTTTATCTTTTGTTTCTTTAACCAGGAAGGATATCTATTGCCAAGTACAACGTGTCGAGGATTCAGTTAAATACTTAGAACAAAAATATACTTTTATTGACAACAGAAAAAATGAAATATTAAAACTTTAACTCTACAACGATTATAATAAGAGTGTCTATATAAAAATTACCTCTTCGAATAAATATTAGGCGATGGTTGACTCACAAGTCCACTTTAGCACTTTATGTTAATTAAAGAACATAATTAAATTCGAATCGTTTCACCTTAACAAAGTGACTTCAGATGAGCAATGACCTTGACAGTGGATCTCATGTAGTTGAAGAGGGAGTAGAGGTGGGGTGAGGGTTTGGGGATGAGTTCTCTCAAACGGGAGATGGGATCGGATGCAGATGTTCGTCTGGATGAGTTAAATTCAATTGAAGTGCGGCCCCCGAGCTGCGATGAGTGTTGTTACTGACTCGGGCGCTCAGTTGTTCTCGAGGTGACGGAAGGATGGCGCTTGGCGATGTATCTTAATCTTACGATTTAAGCGCCGCGACAGTGCAGGTATGTTTATTCCAATCTTCGAGTTACTCTTGTGGGAGCTTCTCGATGATGTGCGTTGACAAATATGTGAATCCTTTTACGTGTGGGACTTCACTTTGGTATTCCTCAATGGTGAGGGATATCTCTGGTTTTATTTGAAAACTGAGATAGAGGGTTTCTCTGACGAGAGAGGTATGAAAGTGATTTTCTATACAGATGGTCCACTCTTCGAGCTAACAACAAGAACAGCCTCGGGAGGAACTTATTCCTAACTCTCGCTCGGTTCCACTTTTAAATATACAGACGACGCCGGTCTTTGTCTTCCTCGATACCTAACTCGATTTCCTGCTTTCTTCAGATCGCCGTATATATACCTCACCTATCCTCTAGTGGTAGGGGAGGGGGAGGATGAGTGCCGATGTTTAAGCTTCTCTCCTAGGTGCATCACTTTTTAAAGTCGTCTCTCTTAGCCTTAAAGGTCTCTTCTGGTTTTCGTCGGAGAGGATGCAATTTTGTCTATTTGGCAAAACTAGATCTAAACCATAGGAGGGGACAGTGGGCCTGCTTATAGATTTTTATTCGAACGGCTCTACTACCTTCCCTTGTTTATGTGAACGGGCTACAAAATCTTTTGATTCTGAGTTTCTTGGCTGAGGAATACTGAGGCTATTTGGGACAGCGGGTCAAAGGGGGAGCCGGGGGGTGGGTTAAAGTATCGTCCCACATGCCGCAGGGCTCTTGACGCTGTGCAATCGAACTGGAGGCTGGTTTTATCCTCGTAAAATTCATTTCCCCATATATATATATATATATATATATATATATATATATATATATATATATATATATATATATTAGTGTGTGTGTAATTTAGAAGAAATCGCAAGGAAGGGAAAATAGATGACGTCATCCATTTTATTTACGGGAGACGTTTCGACCACATTACTGTAATCTTATGCCTACAAAATAAGTTAACGATGAAACTATCATGCAATATTGAAAGAGCATAATTCTAAAGATACAGCCAGAACTTTGCTAGTTGTTTTAGCTTTGAATAGTAGACTTAGAATTAAATAATTTTGTTTAAGTTTAATATTAAATATAGAATTAAAGCACAATTTTCCAAAACTCATTATAGAAAATCACATACCTAGCCAACGCCCGAGTTACATGATGCTCAAGATTTACTAGACTAACACAAAACTGCGCCACAAAACACATATCAAATACAATTCAGCTAATTAGGCGGGGAACTGATTTTACATTTAAAACTGAAACATTAAAGATAAGAGATCACGCAGTAAAATGTAAAAGTGATATCTCAATAAAAGATTTTAAAATTTTATATTTGCATAAATGAATGCCCGAATAGACTTCTAATTTTAGAAGCACCATGCATTAAACAGCAACTCGTAAAATTAAATAGTACATAATTTCTTATCGATTCCAGTCCTAATTAGCTAAATTGTTCATGATGTGGGCTGCTGAGCGCATTTTGATGTTTGTTGGTTTAACCATGAGCAACATGTAACCAATGTGTTGGCTAAGTTTGTGATTTTGTACAGTAGTTTTGGAAAATTGTGATTTAGTTCTCCGTTTAATATTAATTTGGAAAGCCGTTTTATATAAAGATTAGATTCATAAATAAAATTAATGCTAGATTATCAGATTTTAGCAATTTTACACTTCTTAGCTAATTTTAGTATTTTAAAAACTTCCAATCTTTTTACTGTAAATTTATTCTCTATTTCTAAACAAAAATATTTAACTCTAAGGCTTTTATTGAAAGTTTAAAAAAAGGTATCAAATTTGTAGACGTATCTTCAGAAATGTGCTCTCTCAACATTGCATAATATATTGATCGTTTATTTTTTTGTAGGAGTAAGAAGATGACCGTATTTTGGTCAACCTTTGCCTATAAATAAAAAGGATGATGTCACGCATTTTCCTTGCATAGGGATGTCGCTAAGATTAAATTTAAGCTTTTTAGTACTGCTCCTCATAAATGTATATATGGTACTGTTAATGTAATGGCATTATTAGACAACTGATCTAGTTCAGGTCCAGTGTGACTTCCTTTGAGCTCGAACTGGGAGACCACAATCGTACATAATAGGGTAACTTTGAAATCAGTTTTTTGATCGGGGGAAGGAGGGCTGGTAGATGAGCTATCCTAGATTATGGTCTCCCAGCTCAAGGACGTATTTTGTCACGCTGGATGAGAAGTAGATGAGTTGTCTAATTATGCTACTACATTAACCGTACCAATTTGTCTTGGGAATTTTTCCATGTTAGATATATATATATATATATATATATATATATATATATATATATATATATATATATATATATATATATATATATATATATATATA